>JAQPPZ010005686.1:629029-1258059 GCA_028583015.1 Wollemia nobilis | reverse complement strand
TTTTTAACTCTAGAAAAATTACAACAAGAATTTTAACCTAGGGTTTTTTTTACCTTAGTTTAAACTTAATACAAAAAAAACAAAATAAAAACAATTTTTAAACTAGGGTTTTGATCTTAGTTTAAACACCGCCACACAAAATACAAATACAAAACACTTAAACTAGGGTTTTAATCTTAGTTTAACCAAAAAAATAGAATGCAAAATCATTTAATTACGATTTTAAACTGTAAAATAAAAACAAGCAAAATAAAGTGCAGGAGCACCTACCGGTCTTGCCTCAGTTTCGCCACTCGACGATCCGGTCCATGAACTCATGGTATCCACAAAATCTCGACAGTGCTCCACTACGCAGACTCGACATCCTCCTCCTCACACCTCCAAATCGCCAAAAAAACAAAGTGCAAATGAGCCCAAAACCTAGTTTTGGCCCTTATATAGGCTTTTAGGCCTATAATCATTCCACCCTGGGACAAGCGCTCTATTTAGCACTCATACCACTATGGGACGATTACAAAACTGGTATTCGTCCCACCTTGGGATGATTATAGAGCAAGAAAATCAAAAACAACAAAAATTGCACCCAAAATGCACCAAAAATAGCAATAAACTTGCCGAACAAAGGCGCCTTTGCGCCTGACATTATTGGCATGCAAAACTAATGTTGGGGACACAAATTGTCACTATCTTAATCCCTAAAAAGGCTACCATATCCGGACCGCTCCGCGGGAGGACGGATTTTCGACAATTTCATCCCTAAAATATGTCACAAAAAGGGTCCAAACCCACCCAAAAATAGCAATAACATTGCCGAACAAAGGCGCCTTTGCGCCTAACATTCCTGGCATGCAAAATAGACGTCAGGGCCAAAAATTATCAATATTCTACTCCCTAAGAAGGCTACCATATCCAGAAAACTCCATGGGAGGATGAATTTTTGACAATTTCAGACCCAATAAGCGTCACCAAAAGGGTTAATACCCACTAAAAATAGGTCATATTGTTGGGAAACTACATAAGCATTCAATGGAAAACAACTGAAGGCACCCTTACAAAAGTCATCTTGGGTTAAGTGACTCATAGTTTTTATCATGTTAGTCATTCCCTCATCGATTCGTCGCTTGAGGGGGTAGTCACACTTAGTCACCAATCAACAACTACATACCCAATCAAGGAAATGGCATGCATTCAAAGAATCATTAACAAAGACAATCACGCTCCTGCTTGGGGCAGCAAACAAGCAATTATCACAAGATGATCAAACACTTGGCATTCTAGAATCATGAACTCAAGGTTCCCACAGACAAAATGTTGCGCCCTTTGCCTATTCATGATTGAACAATGTCCAAGATCAAGTAACACCTCACCGAAAAATGTTAACACTTGAATTAAGCTCCTTAGCTCGTCAGAGGCAAGGATTCAAGAATGCATGCCCTTTCCATACTTGGGGCATAAAAAGTTGGTTAGGTTATTGAGAAACCCTAATCATTAGTGCTTTGGTTATCTATTTTTGCTTAGCACTGCACCATGCATAGCGCATCCCAAAAAGGGGCATATGTAGACACCAAAACAACACCAATCTGATTATGTGATGACAAGAACTAATCGAATTGACATACATAGCCCCTACGGTAGTCCCCAGAGGTTAAAAAGTGGTCCTAACCACTCCCACAAAATTTTTGGAAGGTCAGAGGTCAATTTGGCACCTTTCAGGCACTCTGCTCCCTACTCATTTCACCCTGGGATGATTACAAACTGGTATTCGTCCCACCCCGGGACGATTAGCAGCATTCTCTCCAAGGTGGGGCAAATAGCAATTTTGATGGGAAAAAGGTCAAACCTTGACAAATTGTAGCTCAGATCCACCACTCAACTCCACCTTCAATGCATGGGAGTGCGAGTAAGCATTTTTGAGCTCAAAGAGGTAGTCATGGAGAACTTAATCAGGGAGGAATCTTCTCTCCCCTGGCAAGGCATGATGGCAAAGTGGCACCTCTGCATTCTCATTCACAAGAGACCCTCAGGTCTATAAAATGGTGAGTCTTATCACCCCAAAAAAAGAATAGAGCAGGAGCATTTGGAGCAACGGAGTGCTGCCGAATTACATCCTCACCCCTCACTTGTGCTTCTTACATCCTTGATCTCTCTTTTGGAAGGGAGGTTATTGGGTGAACATTGGAAGCACAATCTGAACCCAAAACTTGAACATTTGGCCACAATACCCCACCCAATCTGCCCAAACAACCCCCTAGGAGGTTTTGGACCCATCCTAAGTGGATTGGTGTCGAAACCAAGCCCCAAACGATGGGTGTCCTACCCCCGGACGCTCCCCTGCACTGCTACAATCCTAATTGCCCCACCCCGGAGTGATTAGAAATCTGTAGTATATTTCCTTACTATTTCTTTTGCATTTTATTTTATGTCATTCATGTATGCTGCCATTCAAATTTCATGCCATTCTAATGAGTTTTGACTATGTTTTCATTGCTTTTTGCTTTCACTAACATACAAGGAGCGATTTCAGACACATGGCGATTAGGGCCAAATATACAAAATCTGACCTTCTGGATCGTCTCAAAATGCCCCATTTTGCATAAACCCAACTTTGCAAGTTTTTTGGAGGTCTCTAGATGGGACATTTAGGAGGTTGCCTTCTAACGTTTTATGACAGTCCTAATCGTCCCACCCCAGAGCGATTAGAAATCTACAATAGATTTCTTAATTGTTCCTTTTGCAGTGTGTTCCTGATAGTGTTTACATGCTTCTATCCAAATTTCATCTTATTCTAACATATTTTGATTACCGTTTTTATTATTTCATGCATGCATTAACCGGAGGCCTTGGGGATTGCTTGTTTCCCTTCATCCGCAGGTGCTACTAATCATTTTATATTTCTCTTAACATAGGATATCGATATCAGAGGGGAAGCAAGGAACAACAGATGCATTCATGCAAGCGATGACAACGTTCGGCCCACCCATTTCAAATGTGGGCACACGAAAGATCCCGAAGGGGAATGTACCATCCGTGGTGTAAACAAAACTATATCTGATGCTCCTAGCCCCTAAAAAGGAAGGAGACGTATTGTAACCTGGTATCAAAGCAAAATTAATAAAATAAAGGGATGCACTTTACATTTTGCTTTATATCTCATTTCAGTTTGCTTGTTTTCCCTTTTCATGCACAACTAGCATTACATTTTGCTTTTGTTTGCACCACACCTGGTATGCCTATGGGCTTCCGTATCCTTGTGCTTTTAGATACCCCTCATTGTTGTATTGAGAAAAAATCTTCAAAGGTAAAAAAAGGAAGCGTTTACATCATGGGAAAGGCATAGAGGAAACAAGACAAGAAGCAATTGAAAGCTCAAAAGAGTGTGATGTGAAATAAAGTTCTTTATTTTCCATCAACAAGTGAAGACGAAGAATTATCAACACTTAGGTACACCTACATATGATCGTCAAATAAGCTAATGCTTGTGAAGATTACTTTAAGAATTGTATTAGTGAAGACAACACATAAGGCATTAGCTACTCTTGACGTGCTTAAGGAAGATTTTAAAAGGCTAAAGGAAACAAATGAAATGTTGAAGATCAAGTCTACAATGACAACCACTTGTTGTGACACAAACGACCTTATCCAAAGGAGATATTTTGCATGTGATACTGGCAAATTAAACATTGTTGATGATAATGTTGTTTGTATTGAATATAGTCATAATGATGGAAATAGATACTCATTATTGTGTTGGCCATGATAAAGGCCATTCTATTGAAAACCATAGTGACGGTGATGAGATTGGGTGCTTTGAAAAGCACACAAAAGTGCATCAAAGTAATGCAAATAATGGGATATAATGGTAAAGTATTGGGAAGGAATGTGCAAGGCATAACAATGTGTATAGAGCCAAACATAAGGCCAACAAATATATATCTTGATTATGTTGGTCAAGTCAAAGTAGAAAAATGAAGTTTGTGAAAGGCAAATTCTATGAGGTGGATAAAACATTTATAATAGTTCATTGTAAATTTTGTGGATGATAAGAACATGTGTCAATTAAGTATTGGTATCTACATCCATGTGATATTTGTCGGAGAAACAATAATTCTAACTATTTTTGTTGACATGAAGATAAAATGTCTAGAAAAATACATCTCAATAATAAAAGGGAAGATAGTACAAGTCAATATCCTGCTTTTGTTTGAAATATTTGAAGTTATACCATGGAATTGTTAGGTGAAATGGAAGGAATTGGCAACACTATTTTTTTTGTTATACAAGAGGTGATTGTAAATTCCAAAAACAAAATATAAATCTAACAACTCTTAGCATATAGAGGATAAAATTGAGAAACAAGGAAGACACATTACTCTAAGAACTAAAGAATTTGTTGAGTAATTATTTTTTGTAATGCTCAAAGATAAGGATGAGCATGTAGTAAACATGTTTGTAGATAAGCATAAATAAAGGAGGAAGATAAATAGAAGATAGGCAAGAGTAAATAAAGCATGCAATGAATATTCATATTGTTGTTTCTTGGAGTTTATATTTAGAAAAATTCTATAAATTATGACAAAAAATAAGTAAACATTTTTTAGAAGGTTTTTTCCTTTTGCACAATCATGTCTTTTCCTCTCAAATTTTATGAACAATTTTTAATTGGTTGGCACTTTTATGTCAATAGTTGCTATTTCTTTTTTGGTGCTCTGTTTTATAGGTCGTATTTTCAACAATTGGTATTAGAGCATAGGTTGAGAGATGTTGGAAGAGATGAAAACATACAATAATCTCATGATAATTCTTCTATTCAATGGAGAATGATATGATTATTGTACAATAAAAATACATACTTTAATGGTTTATAAACAAGTTTGGGATATTGTACAATATGTCTGTGGAGCTTTAATATTGGAATGCATTGAAAACACGAGAATAAACAAACAAGAGGGAAGAAAAAGAAGAAAGATGAATTAGCAAGTTATTTGATCCTAATTATTGTGTAAGAGAGTATTTTTTCAAAAAATTCTTTAGATACAAGTGCCAAGGAGGAATAAGAAACATTGCAAATATCATACTAAGGCACAAGCAAGGTGAATTTGGTCTAGTTACAAAATTGAAGGAGATAATTTTAAATTTTGAAGATGAAAGACAATGAAAAGTTCATTTATTTTCATGTTTGAGTATAAAATATTGTTAAGCAGCTTCACATCCATGGAGAAGATATTATATATTAGGTAATTTGTGAGAAGGTATAAATATCTTTACCTAGGAAGTGGAATTTCATAGGTAATGCAATTGAAGAGAACACATATTTATCAATTTTGAGGTTCGATGATTTGATGGGTTCACTAATATCCCATGAGTAAATTGGATAAACCTATTGAAGATTCAAAGTAGTCTTTTTTAGTAAAGGTAAGGGTTGAAAAGGCTGGCAATAGTCCTAGTTTATTGTAAGAGGAAAAAGGAGTCCTCAAAAAGTGGAAGAGGTGGAAGAGGACATGGACTTGGAGGAGGATGAAGTGGAAGAGATCATGGATAAGAATAAAATACAATGCCACTATTGTAAGAAATATAGGAATCTCAACAAAGATTGCTAGAATAGGCAAAAGGACATGCAAAACAAATCAATAAATTTCATGAGTGACGATAGAGAGTATTATTAAACAAATATTTTACTCTAAAGTCATGCAGATAAAAAATAATGCAATGATTTGTGGTTTCTTGACTCTAGGTGTTCTAACTAGATGACAAGTAATAATGAGCTATTTATTGAAATGAATGAAATGGTAAAGGGCAATGTGGCATTAAAGAATTATAAAACTATTGAAGATGTTGGTGAAGGGCTTTGGTTGTTCAAACCAATCAAGTAGAGGTAAAAAATATTCATGATACATTAGATGTACCTAGTCATAAACACAAATTTCTAAGTGTAGGATAACTATGAGAGAAATATTATTGTGAGAATGTGCCCATAAATATCTTAGTGGATTCGTTTGGTCTAAATCCCCATGGGGTTTATCCTCACCTCAAATCAATTTTGAGGAGTTCACCAGGAGTGTTTTAAGACTCACTTCAAGTCTGATTATGGGGTTTTATGGGTAAATTAGACAAACAACTAAGTTTGGTTTTGAATATAAATTAGATTACTAAAAATGCTTGTTCTAAATAGAATGCAAGAAGACAAAATATGCAATAATACAAAGGCTAAGGTAAAGTGATTCTTTTTTTGCATGAAGCTAGTCCTATAGTATAAAAAGTAAATATTTTTCTTTTAGCAAGGGGGCAAGAAAGGTGCATAGACAATATATCCTAAGTGCATAAGACTACATGCAATTTCAACTTTAAATGCCTAAATAAAAGCAAGAAGAGAAACAAATAAAATTTCTAAGTTCTTTGATTTATCCTTTGTTTAATTATTTAAAACTAAAAGAGGCTAAGGTTCCTTTTATGCTCCTTTTTATTTTTATGTGTTGAAAAAAATAGAATAAAGGCAAAGAACAATAGAGAGAAAAATTTAAAGAAATACCTAATAGAACTATCTAGAATGCTTACCTAAATTAGTGGTTACTATGATTTCATATCCTGGAGTTGTCAATCATAAATAAATTTCTATGACCTACAAACAACCAACATGAATCTACAAAATCTGCATCAAACTTAAAATATGATGATTATTATTTGAGGACTTGCTTTAGCTACAGAGGCGACAATGCTTGTAGTATGGGCAATCAAACCCCCTTGGTACTTTAGTTGACCAAAATAAAAACATGAAAGTAAATTATATTTTAGTTGCAAGGATAAATTTATGCTTGAGAAAGACAAAATGTGAAATTATTGAGGAAGAAAAAGTTACAAAAGATATAATAAATCACCTAGAGAAGCAAACCTGTGGCTATAATAATTTTGTGGTCTTGAGGTATTAACTGCGAATAGGTTTTATTAAGGATAAATTATGATTAGAGAAAGGGAATTAGGAAAGCAAAATCAGTTTGGAAATAAAATAGGGTACAAATATTAGAAAAAGAACAAGGGACAGAGGAAACACAAAAAATAGAACAAGGATTTCCCCCAAGCCTATTTACATGAATTTATAGTTGATATGAATCCATCAGGAAATAATTATGTCTATATTGGGCACTAGGATATGAGGCAAAATATTTGACAAAGATATTTTGAGAGGGTAGATAGAGGTTTAATGGCTTGATATTAGGCTGAAAAAGGATACAAGGCTAAATGAAATTAGCTCCTTTTGACTCAAGATAAATTCATATCACATAAAGGCGAGCCAAAAATTCTCTATAAAAATACACAAGGTGAAAGGAGTGATGAAATCTATATTTATGCTAGTTTTAACACCTAACGGGTATGATGGTAGGTAGAGCATTTAGGAATAAATAGAATACCCCTCTACCATAGGTAATGAGTGCCAAAACATGTCTCAAAATCTTGAGGTGACTCAATAGGATCTAATCCCCTTATTGACTTGTGATGAAATTATACCTAATATCAGCTAGTCATGAATTCATCCTATATGTAAAACCAATCCAAGATCATACTAAATGGGGGTGCCTCAAGGATTGGTGAGTGAAGGGAGCCCATGCAAAACCTAGCATACAACTACACAATGAACTAGAAACAAGGATTAGAGCACAAATATAGAATTAAAGCTAAAACAAAGGAAAGATAAAATATATGAGATATGCAATTTGATATAAAATGATAAACTACAAAAGGAGAGCAAATAGAGGGGAAGAGAAAAACCAACAAAGGAGTGGTCCTCTAATATTAGGCCTAGTGATCCCTTCAATTGTCCTGCAAAGTGGTAATTTCAACTTGAAAATTTGAGCTATAATTTTGGAATAGTTTTGTTATCTTAAGATATTTTTGGGGCATGGAGGGAGAGAGGCAAATGCATTATTTGGGGTGATTGAATTTGAAATTTATAAGGGCAAGAGTGGAGGGACCTAGGGAACTAGCAATAAGGAACTTAAGTATGGTGCCATAAATGGTTCAAAATCCCAAGGTGGATAGAGAATCCAAGATTTGGAGTCCTTACCTCATAGATGCGATTTTGTGGTTGATTAATTTGAAAACTAGAGAATCCATAGATATGGCTATTTATGGTCACATCAAATGACAACAAACAACATTAGGTGGCCTCTTTGAAAACTAGGTGGGAAACATTAATGAATGATTTCACAATATGTTAAGTATAACCACAAATTTTCTAAGGGTGAGCAAGACCTAAAGAACGGAGGCACGATTTTGAGGTCCATCCAAGAGAACCGTGAATTCGCTAAAAGTGAGAAAGATGTAAAAAACTAAGGGTTGATGGGTATAAAATTACGTTTTGCAACTTTGAAGGGTTACTTAAGCTTTTAAGGTAAAATTGACTCATTTGGATGGGTTAGATTTTGGTGTCTATATTTTTCTCCCTCTTTGATGCATTTATGGTGCAATAAATGCATCAAAGAAAGCTACACATACCTTCAAATTTGAAAAGGTAGGTACTAAAAGGGGTAGAAAGTTTAGATGGAAGGATGATGCAAAAATAGTATGATTCCAAACATTTTGAACATTTTACACACTTTACAGGGTAATGATGACATGAATGCCCCCAAGATTGGGGTGCCCCCTCAAGTTTTATACAGAAGAAAATCTTCCTAAGGAAACTCAAAATGCTAGAGGAAGAAGGATCAAAGAAAATGGAGAAAGAGAGAAAATGAAAAAAAAAGTGGGGAGGGTGAAAAATAAAATTATTTTCATTGTGTGGGAAAGGAGGAGAGGCATTCTAGAGAGGATATGGAACTACCAACACACCATCCAATGATTATGAGGGGTAAGGTAGACACACCCACATAGTATGCTTGTGTAAGCTTTGAATTATTCCTGATAGACTATAATTAGAAAGTAGAAAATATAATAGATTTGAATTATTTTGCAATTTTTGAATTTTTATGAAAAAGTCATCATAGAGCTAAGCACGAATTTGTAGGACCTCCTATGAAATTCTTTGAATTTGTGAAACCATAAAGGGCATTTATAAATTTATCTAGGTGGTAGTCGATGGTTTTGTGGCCCATAAATGAGGGGTGCAAAATCATGATTTTGAATCCTTGAAATTTAAGGCACAAAATCATGAGAAATGAAGAAAAGAGGAAAGGGAAAAATAGAAAAGGAGGAAAATATGGAGAAAAAGAAGGGAATAGGAGAAAAAATAGAGAGTAATAAGAGAGTAAAATTTGAGGCAGTGATGTAGATGCATGATAAATATAATTTGTTTTGGTTTTATTTATAATGACATTGAGTATCAATGATTTTTTTATGTTATTGTGTTTTTACAGCTAGATGTCATAAAGAGTAGAGAGAGGAGATCATGGATGTTGGGGATGTCCTTATGAGATTTTATAACAGTAGATAGGGGCATGCTAAAGACAATGGTGCTACTACTTGTAGCAGAGATGCCCCGAGTAAATTTTGATAGGAAAATCCTAACTACACTAATGAAGAGATGGTACCTAAAGTCTTCAACCTTCCAATTACCTATAGGGGAGACTATAGTCACATTGGAGGATGTGTGGTAGATTTTGAGGATCCACATTATGGGTAAGGATTTTTATAGGGCCTCAGTACCACATGAGATACTACAAATATTATCAAGGGATCCATATCATGAGATCCAATAGAGTGGTCTACATGTGGATGAGATGATCAAGAGATACAATGTCTTAGATCTTACTTGCATACTCTATGAGGTGGTGGTTTGATTACTAGTATACCACTCTAGTAGGAGGTACATACCATGGTCTCTAGAAGGGGTTATAGTTGATATGAGAGATCAACATAATATACAAGGGAGGTCATGGTTTTACCTGTGTGACACTCCTTTAGATATGGTGCTAGGAGCACATTGGAGTGTAAAAACCATAGGAATTGCTAGGGCCACTATCAAATCCAATGAGATAAACAAATTATCGATAGGTGTACCATTTTTAGAGGTTGCAACAAACCTTTGTGGGAGATATAACATTGGGGAGGAGGGTAATAGATGAGCTATAGGACTAGAAGATGATATAGAGGCCATGGCAGCTACACCTTGGGTGAGAAAATGATAGTTTTAAGCTAGCATGGGTCCAATGGATCCATTGGATTATCATGGACCAATACTAATAGATGTCACACCATTTTTATTAGGTGTAGAGATAATTTAGGATTCAATAATAGAAACTAGAGATGAGAGACTACTAGTATCAGAGGGTTGCTAGGGATTGGGGAGGGGTAGGTGGGTGACCTGATTCCAGTAATATTTTAGAGGAGGATGTCGATGATCCACTATACATCAACCCAAGGGTGGATGATGATAGGGTAGCCTTGCACTACAAGCAATGGTACATGGGGATGATGCTAAAGAGAAATAAAACCTTGATAAACAAATTCTAAAAGAAGAGTAATTGAATAATCCAAGGAAAAATAGAGAAGAAGAACATAGTACACAAGAATTTATCCATAGAAAAACTTTTGAGAAAATATCTAGTAAGAATATTTTCTTATTGTATAAACTTGACCATCTTCAATACAATAATATCCTTTTGCTCGCTTTTCGCTTGCGATTACATTTCTTGCAAATTCATTATCAAACCCTCATGCAAGTGCTTCTTTATAGTGTTAGACTTATAATGGCACTGAGAGGGGGGGGTGAATCAGTGTAGCTCTTTAATCATGAATTAACAGCTCTTAAAATAGCAGTAGTTAAAACTTATAAACAGATACAACAAGTACAATAAGAGAACATCACACAACACAAGATTTAACGAGGTTCACCAATGTGGCTACTCCTCAAAAATGACTTCTTGGACTACCATCCAAATCCAGCCTTTGCAAAGCAACAACTTTTACAAATAGTTTACCAGCACCCACTGGAAGGAGCACTGTAGACACCAAAACAACACCAATCCGATTATGTGACAACAAGCACTGATCGCACTAACACACACAGACCCCAGGGCAGCCCCGAGAGGTTAAACAGTGGTTCTAACCACTCACACAAAGATTTTGCAAGTCAAAAATCAATTTGGCACCTTTTAGACACTTTATTGCTTATTCGTCCCACCCAGGGACGAGTGCGAGTTTGTACTCGTCCTACCCAGGGACGAGTGCGGATTGATACTCGTCTCACCCAGAGACGATTACCAGCGCTCGCTTTGGGGTGGGACGAATGCCAGGTTTGACCGACAAAAAGTCAGATCTCGGCATATAACAACTCAGAACTACCACTTAGCTTTTCCTGCATGACATAGGAGTGCGAGTGAGTTCTTTTGACAACTCATATCTGCCAATTGACTTTCCCTTCATTGCATGGGAATGAGAGTGAGCTTTTTAAGACAACTCAGATTTGCCACTTAGCTATCCCTTCATTGCATGGGAGTGCAAGTGAGCTTTTCTAAAACATACAAAGACATGCACGGAGGCAGTTAAGAAGCCCTTGATCAAGAAGAAGTCTTCTCTTCACACAAAAAGCATTCATGCAAAGAAACACTTTTGCATGTTAATTCAAAGAGACCCCTTGGGTCTATAAAATGGTGAGTTTCCTCACCCAAAAGATATACGAGAGAAGGAGCATTTTGAGCGACGAAGTGTTGCTAATTCACTTACTTGCGATTTGTGTTTTCAACATCCATAATCTCTTAATCGAAAGAGAGGTTATTGGGTGACTTTTGAAGGCACGAATCAAGAACCAACACCGATTTTTTGACCACAATATTCTACCAATTTTCCGACAACACATCACATCAGGTTTCGGACCCATCCTAAGCGGATTGGTGTCAAAGCAAAGTTTCACCCGCGGGTGGTTTGCCTTCGGGCACCCCTCCGCTTTATTTCTTTTATAGTATTTAGCTAGTTTCATGTTTATGCTTTTGTCAAGTTTTCATTTCATTTAGATTCATTTTAACCATCGTTAGATTCATCTTTTATTTTTCATACACAGGTGCTACTGATTCTTTGTTTGTTTCTTTGAACGCAGATTTGCAGCATTGGAGGAGCAGTGAGGAATCTACCTTTACCAACGCAAGCGACGACAACGTTTTGGTTCGCCCATCTTATATGTGGGCACGCGGAAGAAGGAATTCTGAAACAAGTTGTAAAAGAGCAATATTTAACGCTCCTATCCCCTAAAAAGGAAGGAGACGCATTGTAACACAAATTTGAAAAGCATATCAATAAAAGGGCCGATTTTTATATTGCTTTAATATCTTGTGTTCATGTTCTTTCTTTTTATGCATTTTTCAATAACATAGGATTTAAGCGTTATTTTAGTTTCATTTACATTGCATTTTTAGTTTATCCTTTTTGTTTCTGGAATCTCGTGCTTTCAATGGCGATCACGGTGGGACCTCTGTCCTCTATTTTTTTTAGGTTAAATTACTGATCTAAAATTGCTTGTTTTTTTATAGGTACCTATTTTTCAACATCGGATCGTTATTCGTCTCTGTAAGTGACGATTACAGAATTGGTATTCGTTTCACCCCGGGATGAATAAACTATTCGTCTCACCCTGGGACGATTACTGTTCTGATATTCACCTCACCCAGGGACGAGTATAAATCTGTGCATTTTTCAGAGCAAATCAGAAACATCCTGTTAGGCAGAGAAGAGGTAGGGGTTTTTACAGCTTCTGTCAAATTTTTGTTTTTTTGTTTTCTGGTTTTCAATTTTGTATGGCTTAGGGAAAGATTTCTTTTTCGTTTGCCTGTTTCAATTTTTGCAAAATTAAAATGAACCCCACACATCACGTGGTATTTTAAACCAAGGCGTTGGTCGTAAAACCCCAACCCTTGAGCAAGACCAAAGGTGGATTCCATTATCACTTTGGCTTGAGATATTGCATCCATTACCTCGATCGCGACTGTTGCTAGACGTAAATCCTGATGAAAGCTGACCGAGTGTAGCTTGGGGTGATTCCCAATACACGAGGATAAGTCTTCTATGGTAGGTGTCATAAACAGAGTGATTCCCCTTCCGTACCGCCTATGTTCCACGTATCATCTGCTCTCACGTACCTATAGTCTCCCTCACGTAAGGGCGGGTATATAGAGAGGTTGGTATATCGGTCCGACAATGGTATATTGAAGGGGCGACCATTTTGGGAGTCATAAGAGCCTTCATAATTGCATTTAAACGTTTCACAAAATTTTCAAAAACAAAACAAACAACAAAAACACACTAAACCAGATTTAGGGCACACTATTAATCTTTAAAAGAGATAATCATTGCTTGTGTGTGTATGCTATTTTCTGTTTAGACAAAAAAATCATAAAAAGAAAATCATAAAAAGAATTTTTGCATTTTTAGGTTAGCATTACCATGGTGAATACTCGTAGCCAAGCCCAATCACGGGCAGAAGCTGTAGAAAATGCACCAAGAGAGACAAATCGTCTCCGATATAGCCTTGAAGACTTAGCCATCCCGCCTCGACGGTAGGGTACACTAGTTAGTTCACACCATGCATAACATGGCTCTAGAGGCCCCTCCTTGAGGGGCACTCCAACCCATACAGTTATAGAACATGGTTCTAGAGGCCCCTCCTTGAGGGGCTCTCCAAGTCAGGCCTTCAATAGACGAGAATTTAGAACCCCTTCCCTAAGGGGAACTCATGAGCAACAAGAATCTTTTCAAGAAAATAACCTATATGTACCACCTGGTCTAAGCACGAGGCCTCCTTTGGAAGTTCATTATGGGTGGCCTAGTGATGAAGCATTGTGTACTGCTATGGAACAACAAAGGGTCCAAAAGGAAGAACCATATGATTTTGTGGTTCCTAATTTACCCCCAATTAATGTCGGACACAGTAGACCATATCCAGAACATCAGGTTCTCCCGACAGGGCAAGACAATTCTGCCCGCACTTTTTATGCATATCATAGAGAGAGAGAGGAAGATCACTACATTCCTCAATAATAGTATCCAATGCGGAAACGATGCACGTCTGCACCTGCTTTATATCCAGATCACTCATTGAGACCAGAGTTTCAAGTTAATGCGGCCAACCTCGACAGAGGGAAGCAACATATAGGGGTCTCAGAGCACCATGATCGAAACAGATATGTAGGAGAGACATCTAGGCCTATTAAACAAGAGACAACAGAACAAAATGACTTGGCATTTGCACAACTAGCCGCCCGCCAAGCACAAATCATGCGGCTTAGGCAAGAACAACAGGAATTAGAACATTTGTGTCGCCTTGATCAAGAGCGCATTCAACGTCAGACAACTGAATTGCTTCACAACCATGCGCCTGAGAAGGCCCCAGTCCCTCGCGCACAACAATCTGAGATGTATGTGAGGCACAACCCCTTAGTGCGAGACAGGTCTCCATGACTTCAGCAAGCACTGCCTCCAAGACCTCTTAGACCTGAGCGGGAGGCCATTCCCCGCAACCATGATGGGCATCCTCCGCGGGCACCCGTCCATGTTTACAGGCCTAGGCCAAACACTCCTCAAGAAGATTATGAGGATTATTACCAAGAAGAAGAGCGGGCTGAAATGCCCTATCAAGGCAGAAGGGATGCTACCCATTTATCCATTCAAAGGCCTCAAGTTCCCCGCAACCCACAAGTGGGAACAAACCAAGGAGGAGGAGATTACGTCCTCTGATGCATACAAAGTGTTGTTAGAATGCTTAGAGACTATGGAACTCAAGACTGCTGGGCCCCAAAAGCCTACCTTACGCCAACTCCGTAGTCATCCGGTGCATCCATCAATGCCAGCACCTCCATACCCCGAACATTTCAAGCTGCCCCAGTTGGCACTCTTTAAAGGGGATGAGGATGCTCAAGAGCATGTGACACGATTTTTGAGCCAATGCTTTGGTATACAAGACAATGATGCATTGCTATTGAGAACATTCATAACCACATTCGTAGGATCTGCCTCGGATTGGTTTACCCATCTACCGAAGCATAGCATCTACAACTTGGATCAACTAGTGGACGCGTTCCTAGAACGTTTTGCTTTCAATACAAAGAAAAAGGCGTCACTCAGTGATCTAGCTAGCCTCAAACAATATGAGGAGGAGTCTATGGTAGCATATGGGAATCGGTGGAGGACGGTGCTTTCAAAGTTGTCCTACCTCCCTCCTATGTCCGACCTAACTCAAATGTTTGCAAAGAGTTGTTTGCGATCGATCTCTGTGCTATTGCAGCTGCAGCAATACGCCACTTTAGAAGAAGCTCTGGCGCAAGCTAGACGTATCGAAGAGATCAAGATACAGGATGGCAAAATTGCCAAGCCTAAGAAAAAAGAGTGGAACAAGAGCACCAAAATAGGGAATACGCAATAGAAACCCGTCGCGGTCAATCAAGTTGCTATTAATGCCCCTACGCCTACCCAAGCAACACAACCTCCAAAGGCTAATTATCAGGCGGTGCCTCACAATAATTATGAGAAAGATAACAAAAAGCAGGATCAAAATCAGCAGCGTCACCCTAAGCGACAATTTACACCATACACTGAGTCTAGGGACTCCTTGTTTGACCGTTTGTCAATGGCAAACTTGATTAATCTGCCAGATATTCCAACAATTGATCCTAATGCGCCAAAGCCTAAGGGGTATAGAGAGGATATTTTCTGTAGATTCCATAGAAGGAAAGGGCATGACCTTAATGTCTGTTGGACGTTTAAAGGTTTAGTGCAAGATCTCATTGATAATCACACATTGGTAGTGGATAACCCCATCGCACCCAACAACCAACAAATGGGTGTTTTCAAAGATCCTTTACCCACACATGATGCACAAACAAAACCTCTGCATGTCAATGAAGTGCAACAGAGTTGCCCCATGGAGGGGTATGTTGGGATGATTAGCATTGTGACAAGAAACAAGAGACACCTAGGAGTTGTCCCCGCGACAGCCACTAGGGAAGTTCCATCCACGTCACAACATCAACCGAATCCTACACAGTTGCCCCCGCCTAGACCAGTGGCCATGATTCGAACTAGACTTACTCAAAGTCTACGGACCACATCGGCTAGGCTCTCCATTTATGAGCTTATTCAACAATCGGTGCCCCATCGGGAAGCTCTTATGGAGATATTAAAGGCAATTGAATTGCAACCCCACGAAGCGGATTCGTTCAACAATTTTGTGGGGCATGTCAAATAGTGTACTGAACCAGTCATTACCTTCAGGGAAGATGAGCTAAAAATGGTGACTGGAGATGTAGCGGATCCACCCCTGCACGTTATTGCGCGGGTCAACGGGACTCCATACAAACGGGTGTTGGTAGACACTGGTTCATCCAGTGAACCTTATTACAACCGCTGCACTGAAACATTTGAAACTCGTCAACCTCTCACATTGCACCTTCCACTTATACCCTTCGAGCATTTAATGATGCGATATGCTCGACAGTTGGCACAATTGTCCTGCCCATACAAGTGGGACAAAAGACCATTCATACGTTGTGCCACATTTTAGAAGGTGAGATGGCTTACAATATCTTGCTTGGGCGGCCTTGGATCCGGGATATGAAGTGTGTCCCTTCAATTGCTCATCAATGTTTGAAGTATACATTTGAAGGACAAGTGCACGTGGTCCCCATAGATTTGGAACCTTTTAAATATTGCAACTCAGTGCAAATCATGCCGCAATCGACCCTTCCTTCAACGCATGTGGATTTCCAGTTAAATCCATCTAAAAGGGGTCCGACTAAGCAAGAATCTCCATCACCAAATCAATCAAATTCTCAGGCGGGATCATCTTCTTCATCCAGTCCTCCCACAATGATGCCACCTATGGTGGCCACACCAACGGACAAAGGAAAGAAGCCCCTGGAAGCGGAACCACCTTTAGTCTCCAACATCTCTACAGAAGAGACGCCTAATAGAATGGAAGTTGAGACGCCTAGTTCACCCCACATGGAGTGGACTCAAGGAGAACTCCCATTCGCTTCCCCTCAATCGCCAACGATTACTGTTGAGATGTCTAACACAGGCATGGGGGAGTATATAGTGCGCAATGTTGTTGCAACGCCCACACTTCGCTCTATGCAAGACATGGGAAGACCTCGACTCCCCATAGGCTCCGTGGTTCCTTTAGGCTACCCACCTAATCAGACAAACTTTATTTTTGGGGGCCTGGATCATGGCGTTGAACCTTCCCGAAAAGAAGAGGAAGATGAAGATCCCTTTGTGGAAGATGTCAACTATCTGGCTAACCCCGACTTCGCATTACGATATCTTAGCCAATGCAATTGGCATGGATACGGGTTAGGCAGGTATGAACAAGGAATGCATGTTTTGTGTCAACCAAGATACCAAATGCCTTATGACAAGTCAGGAGTAGGGTTTAATCACCCTTTGCCCCTCGACATCTTGGTCGAAAACATGCAAGGCCTAGGGATAGGCAACAAGGATGGGTTGGCATCGGATCCATATGCCAATCCAAATACAACTTATACATTGGGGGATTATTTCCCATTACAAACAAATAACCTTGTTGACCTCAACAACCCTTTCCCTATGGCCGAACAAGGAGAAACCTCATGGACTCACCCACAAGGGGAAGATGGACAAGACCACGAAGGGTCTTCTGAAGATGAGTCGGAGTACGATCATTCGCATGAATATCCAATGAATGACGATCAGGATAGCTTCTTGATGATGTTCCCATTGAATGATCCCAGTGAGCATAGGCTACCTCAACAACAACAAAATCCTTTGGACATAGATGACATGTTTGAACACTTACACATAGGTCCAAGACATAGGAGGCATTTCAACCTGGCGTAGTTATAGCAATTACTGCACCCGCCACTCCAGGCATACAACGAGCATCTTTCACCTGGAGACCCTATCAAACCATCAGTGCCTAGGGTAGACCCTATTTGTAGGTCCACGCATAGGGCTGATCCCTTTGTGCCAGTGCCTACAGAGCCAGATCCAAAGCACCAAGAACATCCCGAATGTCAGAGTTGTCACATTTGCGGTAATGGAGATTACAATCATTTCATCAACATGGTCTCCATTGACTTGACCGCCCCCATCCATGATCCAGCCAATCCAACATGATTATTGCATCTAGACATAGAGGCTATTGATTGGGATCGCGCTGACACACCACCATCTCCATCAGAGTATTGGCCTTGCGGTGGGATGTTTCATTTCACTCCAGGACAGACTCAGGATGTCTTCCATGCTGAAGAGGAACTTGACGTTCCTAATGATGATCTTAATTCAGCAAACGATATCCATCTGATCCCAATTCCACACCAGTTGGAAGACGGATCCCATATGTCAGTTGAAGCAATGACTGATGTAGACATCGACACAGATCCAATGAATCCATGGATTCTCAAGCTGGGGGTAAGTCTTTCCCCCGAAGAGCGAGCCGATTATGTTACCCTTCTTAAGGAAAAGAAGGAGGTTTTTGCATGGTCATACAAGGATATGCCGGGACTAGACCCACAACTAGTCACGCACAATTTAACGCTTGATCCGACAATCAAGCCAGTCAAGCAAAAACTATGCAAGATGCATCCAACAGTGGCCTTAATGGTAAAATATGAGTTACAAAAGTTGTTGGATGCCCAGTTTGTCATCTCTGTGGATTATCTGCCATGGTTGTCTAACATGGTTCCTGTCAAGAAGCCCGATGGGAGGATTCGCATATGCACTAATTTTTGAGATCTTAACAAAGCGAGTCCTAAGGATGATTTTCCTTTGTCGAGCATCGACGCGTTGGTAGATGCTACAACGGGCCATGAAATGCTTTCCCTTATGGATGGTTTCTCAGGATACAATCAGATTCGTATCAATCTTGAGGACCAACTAAAAATGGCATTCACAACGCCTTGGGGGACATTTTGCTATAAGGTCATGCCTTTTGGCCTTAAAAATGTCGGAGCTACCTACCAACGTGCCATGACGTACATCTTTCACGATTACATGCACAAAACTTTGGAAGATTACATGGATGATTTGTTGGCCAAATCTCTTTTGCGCCCAGATCACATCGGTGACTTGAGCAAGGTCCTTGATCGCCTCATTGAGCATAAAGTCAGACTAAACCCCAAGAAGTGCATCTTTGGCATCACCTCTGGAAAGCTCTTGGGTTTCATAGTCTCCAAACGAGGAATTGAGGTTGATCCAAACAAAGTCAAGGCAATCCTTGAAATGCGTCCCCCAACCACCATCAAGCAGCTCAAGAGTCTGTAGGGAAAGGTTGCGTCGATCAAGCGCTTCATAGCACAGTTATCTGACAAATGCCGACCCATGAATAAATTATTGCATAAGGGGGTCACATTTCATTGGGATGACGAGTGCCAGTCCGCCTTTGACGACATTAAATAGTACTTGGCTTCACCGCCAGTATTGGCACCACCTAGACCAGGAGTGCCATTCTATTTATACATCTCAGCCATTGAGGTGGCACTGGGCGCCATGCTGTCCCAGAAAAATGAACTTCACAAAGAACAGGCTACATACTATCTTAGCCGCACCCTGGTCAGTTATGAACTTAACTATGCATATGTTGAAAAGCTCTGCTTGGCAGTGGTGTTTGCTACCAAAAAGCTATGCCACTACATGCTTAGTAATAAGACGTATGTTGTGTCTAAGGAGAATCCATTGCGATACATGATGAGTCGTACTTATCATAGTAGCCGCACGGCGAAATGGATCATGTTGTTGACGGAGTTTGACATAGAGTTCATTGGACAAAAATCTATAAAAGGTCAAGTCATCGCCGATCAACTAGCCGAGGCTCCTCTTGAAGATGATCAGCCTCTAACTTTTGAACTACCTGATGATGGGGTCTTCCATGTTTCAGAGTCGCCAGATTCTGATGAGCCTGAGTCACAGGTTGACATAACCCTATTCTTCGATGGTTCTAAATGTGAGCAAGGGGGTGGTGCGGGAATTGTATTCTTCACTCCGCAAGGTGCTCCAATGCCCTTGTCATTTAAATTAGACTTCCCATGCACCAACAACAATGCAGAATACGAAGCCTTGCTCATAGGTCTTCAGACAACAATCACCATGAACATTAAACGATTGAACATCTTTGGTGATTCACTGTTAATTGTCAATCAAGTAAAGGGGATATTCCAATGTAAATGTCCAGTTTTGCGGGCCTATAAAGCCCTTGTGGACAAATTCCTGGCACAACTTGAATGGTATGACATCGAGGCACTCCCTCGATCATCAAATCATTTTGTGGATACTATGGCCTCCTTGGGGTCACTCATCCCGCAAGACCCTTCTGGTGAAATGACAACCATTCAGGTTAAAACATTATCGCAATCTGCGATGGAGCGTGCAAGCTCTGATCTGACGCCAGGAATCCACATGATCCAGATTGAACCATCTCCGGATAAGTTCTCTCGAATTCGAGATTGTTTGATTCAAGCCAATTGGGGGTCCTTGTTCTCCCCGACCCCTCTTACTAGCAACACCACGTTGTTTTTACAAGTTCTTTCCTGCTCAACTTTTGTTCGGGATAGACTTCAAGAGGGATTGGCCGTTCATACTATCGAGGTTTCTGATCAGCAAGATTGGTACACACCCATTCGGGATTACCTCAAGCTAGGTAATCTCCCACTTGGATTGACACAAGCCATGAAAAGATCATTCAAACAGAAAGCGGCAAAGCATGTCTTGTTAGGAGACATTTTGTATCATCAAAATTATGAAGGAATCCTCCTTCGTTGTTTGGACCAGCAAGAGTCCGCTTGGGCGATCACCCAAGCTCACGATGGTACATGTGGTGGCCACTTCAGCGGTATGGCCATCGCAAAGCGCATTCTTCGCATGGGTTATTATTGGCCATCTTTAGAGCGAGATTGTTGCGCATATGTGAAGAAGTGCGTGAAGTGTCAGCACCATGCTAATTTGACACACGTACCTTCTCAGGCCTTGCAGCCGATTCAATCGGTTTGGCCTTTTTCATAGTGGGGCTTTGATCTAATTGGAAAGATCTCCCCTGCATCGTCTGGTCATCACACGTTTATTTTAACGGCCACAGAGTACTTTACCAAATGGGTGGAAGCAATTCCACTGACCACTACGACTGGAGCCCGCATTGCGGAGTTTATTTTGCATAACATCATATGTCATTTTGGTATTCCATCCAAGATCCTCTCGGATAATGGGACACCATTCAAGAATAAAGATGTGCGTGCTTTGACCACAAAGTACAAGATTCAGCATAGCTTTTCAACACCCTATTATCCGTAGGCAAATGGGCAAGCAGAGGCGTCAAACAAAATGCTAGTCACCATTCTCAAAAAGATAGTTGCAGATAATCATAAAGACTGGCACATTCAGATCCCGCTTGCCCTATGGGCTTATCGCACCAGCATTCGAACGCCCACTAGGGGCAACTCCATTTTTGCTGGTGTATGGCTCCGAGGCAGTCATGCCTTTTGAGTTGGAAATTCCTTCCCTGCGCATTTCAATGCAAGAGTTCATCGATGATGACACTGTGCGGTAGGCCCGGTTAGATCAACTGACGTTGCTCGATGAACGACGCGTTAATGCTCTCGAGCATTTACGTATCTATCAAGAGCGACTTAAGAAAGCATACAACATGAAAGTCCATCTTAGGGAATTTCAGGTTGGTGACTTGGTCTTAAAAGAGAACCAACAGAATTCTAATTTGCCGTCCCATCTACGGGACAAGTTCACGGCAAACTGGTTAGGTCCTTACATCATTGATAGTAAAATAGGACCTGGAACATACCGGCTTGCCTCTCTTGAAGGAATCAAGGAAATAGAACCCTTGAACATCATTCATTTGAGGCCATTCCACATCTAGAGAGCCATAGTCCAACAAAAAGCTCCAAGGATTACCACAATCGCTTGGTCAACCCAAAAGCTCCAAGGATTACCACAATCGCTTGGTCAACCCAAAAGCTCCAAGGATTATCACAATCGCTTGGTCAACCCAAAAAGCTCCAAGGATTATCACAATCGCTTGGTCAACCCAAAAAGCTCCAAGGATTATCATAATCGCTTGGTCAACCCAAAAGCTCCAAGGATTATCATAATCGCTTGGTCATCCCTAAATGCCCCAAAGGTATCTATAAACCCTTTGGTCAAACAAAAGCTCCAAGCATTACCATAACTGCTTGGTCAACATAAATATTTAAAAATCAACAAAAACAACACAAAAATCAAAATCACAAAAACAATTGCATTTCAATTCCATGCATAAAAAAAAAAAAAAAACAAAAACATTTGATTCAATTCATGCATTCTCATAAAAATCAAAATCACAAAAACAATTGCATTCCAATTCCATGCATTCTCATAAAAATCAAAATACAAAAATATAGGTTACATTAAGCATTGCATCCATACATTGCATACTTCGATAGGTCATACAAGTCAAAAGCACCATAGGCTGTCATTACTTGGCAATTCCATCATTTCCACATCAAATCCATTTTCATAAACGCCTACATCCAGCATATCACCCTTTTATTTTAGCATCGTCAGTTGTCGCCTAATGTATATAGGGTTTTCGTCATTCAGATGTCTTTAAATTTCTAGCCAAAACTGTACATAGTTAAACATATTTTACATGGGAAAGTTTTACTTGGATCACACCTTGTTACGTAGCATCCCAACACAAATTAACACATATAAAAATTCCTAAGTTGTGTGAACGAAAGATGAAACCTGCACCGTAATCCCGGTTACCATAAGCGAAACGGCTATCTTGCTTATCCCCCGTGCGAATGACCCTAGGAATGCTTGAGAGTTGGCAAAAGGACAAGCATCCTCCCTACCCAATTCCCCATGAATCCCAAGTTCTCAAAAGTTGCAAAAACATCAAAAATTTGCAAAACGTCAAAACACTAAAATTTGACATCCTACAATGCACACATCAAAAGGCACAAACAATAGTGATTCTCGTCACTCCATATTCAAATCCCTTGCTCAAAAAAAAAAAAAAACAAATAAAACAAAAATAAACAGTGATTTTATCACTATAAAGAGCAAGTATCCCAATACAATTGAAGAAAAGAAGGGAGTCGAACTTGAATCCTTGGAACTCTCAGCATTTCGACAGGTCATGAGGCAAGCTTCGATATCGGTTTGGTTGATAGCCTATCGGTCATCGGTGGTAAACCTCCCGCATGACGATATATCTGTCACATTAACTTGTGTGCAGATCAATGTTTGCATGTGGATGAGCTAGCTTATGGTATCCTAGATAGCATCGCAGATTAATCTGACTAAATACAATAAAGGAGTTAGTGGAGCTAATTAGGTGATCCTCAGTACAGGTTCGGTTGAAAGCCCATCTGGCACTGGCGGTATCCTGATGAATAACACATAAACGAACTCAATTGCACACACAGGGATGTGAAATAACTTGGTTAAATTCAAGTCGAATTTAGACCTTGTTCAGAAAGTCTTGCGAGATAAATGTACAGTCTTGGCTAGTTAGTTAAAAATATCTGCATCTCAGAAAAGCTTAACTACATTTTCAAACAACCGATACATTTCATTCCATACATCACCATCAAAAAATAGACAAAATACAAAAACAAAGTTTTCACATGCACAAGCATTCCACAAAGTTATCCCATTACTATAGCAAGTCCAATCCAAATCTTGTACAGTCTATGGTGCATCGACAAATCATCAACAATTCATTTCATTCATTCCATATGCATACATCATACAAATTAGAATCATCGCATTCATAATCGCATATGCATACATCAATGTAAAAACATGTACATAAAAATAAAGCATGAAAAATGTATAAACACCAAAAAGAATCATCTGTATATATATATCATAACAAAAATTGCCCGCAGGCTACAATGCACTGGTCCTCGGACCTCGCTCCCATCATCCAAAATCTCAAAAACCCCCAGCCTAGGGCGTCGGCCACCATGATCACGTAGGATCGATGCGACGAGAACTACCCCCTACAGTATCAGTCCTCTGAGATCTCTCAGGGCGACTGCTCGCCCCTGCATCCTGCCCACTCGCACCTCCCTCCTCTCGTCGCCTACATCGGGATGATGTCGACTGCTCCGTCCCACTGTCTCTCATCCTATACGACGAGCCACTGGCCGGAGGCTCTGGTATTCGCCCACCCAGGCGGATAATCTCACCCTCCATCTCCGATCGATGCCACCCCCAATCTGCCTCCCGTCGCCTCCACTCTACCTCTCACCTATGATAGTACGTGATTGCCTCATCAGCGTGTGCTAGCTATACCCGTAGGAGATCCCTCTCCCGTGTCACATCCGTATCACCTGCCTGCTGGTGAGACGTAGCCCTCTGCTCTCTCACCCTACCAACTATGTCCGTAGAAGATCCCTCTCCTACGTCATCTCCGCAAGCTCTCCATCCCGCCTCTGTAATAACCCCGTCAATCGTGCTACCTCAGCATGCAACCCCACCTCTGTCTCCCCCGACCCAGCCTGCTCTGGAGCATCCTGCATCTCTGGCTGCTCCTCATCCCCAAACTCCTCTCCTCGCATCTGCCACCTCCACCATCTCCACATCCGTAGGAGCTCCCCAACCCTCTCCTGGTGCCTCTGCACCCTCTCCGCCTCCCGCTGCCTCATCTCCTCCCAATGGCCCCTCACCTCGCCACTGCCGTAGCGTCCACCACTCCTGATACTCGGCCGTCACTCCGACGTCATCTACGTCCGAAATGTCCAATACTGTATCAGACTCCTCCCCCAATGGCTCGAGGATCGACGCAGCTAAGGTCCTCTCATCACTTCGATGTCGATAGACTACGGGTTCCCCAGGCAACCCCTAGCGTACCCCAAACTGTCGTGTCACTCGAAGGTAGTGGAAGTACTCCTGCTCTGTCCCATGTCGCCCAATCACCCATCTCCCCATTCGAACCCACCGAAGCCACTCATCCGCCTCTGGCCATGCGGGACAATCCCGATATGGCCTCCATACCACATCTCCGAGAGTCAGTCATGCCAATGCATCTCTGTAATGGTCTACGTCTCCCGCAAACCGCCGACTCTACCCCCGCTCCTTCGATCGATACCATAGAGCACCATACCCAATATCCCTGTCCACCATGTCCGCCCGTGTAGTCCAGGGTAGCCCTCGTGGTCGCTCTACGGCTATATGCTGCCATGCCCAACACTGCAACAAGAAACTACAGCCAATCCCCTTCCGCCTTCGACAGCGGACCTCATACAACTCATCATACAACTGAGCCAAAAGCGTCTGGCCCCATCTCATAATCATCGGCTCTATCACCGGACACTCCACTAGCTGCCACACCACCTCCAATAGGTTCCATGGGAACCTCGCTCCTGACGAGTCTGGCAGGAGCATGTTGGAAATGAGGCTCATGAGTAGTGCATGCCTCACTCCCAACATTCCCCTCGCATACCAATATCGTACCAAAATCCCCCCAATCTGGCAATCCAACTCCGCCCTCTCCAACGAGGTCATCCCATCCTCATCCTCTCCATATCCAAAATATCGCGTCAGTACAGCCGTCCTCTGGCCTCGTGGAGTCATCCGAATGGGAACCCCGTCTATCGAAATCCGAAGAATCCGATACACGTCCTCTAAGGTGACTGTCATCTCCCCTGTCGAAATATGGAAGGTGTTCGTCCGAACATCCCATAGGCCGATCAATGCTATGATGTATGCCCGATCCGCCACAACTGCATCCAACCGAGCCACATGCTTGAGCCCTAGGGCATCAAGCCAATCCCAGTCCTCAGCTGTCAACGCCTCGCGGGCATTAGAAAAAATCGTCGGCACCCGATGTCGACTCTTCACCACCTGCACATCACAAAAAACAACAAACATCAAAAACATGCATCAAATTACCATCACATGTACAAAAATGCATAACTGTACAATAACATCTTTCATTCACATGTACATCCAAAAAAAAAAACAATAAAAATTTGACATGGTTTACCTACGGTTTTACCTAAGTTTACCATTTCAAAACAAAAAATTCATCAGTTTTCATCTTACATTTCATCAAAAACAATAAAAATTTGACATGGTTTACCTACGGTTTTACCTAAGTTTACCATTTCAAAACAAAAAAATTCATTCATTTTCATCTTACATTTCATCAAAAACAATAAAAATTTGACATGGTTTACCTACGGTTTTACCTAAGTTTACCATTTCAAAACAAAAAAATTCATTCATTTTTCATTTTACATTTCATCAAAAACAATAAAAATTTGACATGGTTTACCTACGGTTTTACCTAAGTTTACCATTTCAAAAAAAAATTCATCCATTTTTCATCTTTAATTTCATAAAAATAACAAAAAATTTGACATGGTTTACCTATGGTTTTACCTAAGTTTACCATTTCAAAAAAAAATTCATCCATTTTTCATTTTTAATTTCATAAAAAAAAAAAAAATTTGACATGGTTTACCTACGGTTTTGACCTAAGTTTACCATTTCAAAAAAAAATTCATCCATTTTTCATTTTTAATTTCATAAAAAACAAAAAAATTTGACATGGTTTACCTACGGTTTTACCTAAGTTTACCATTTCAAAAAAAAAATTCATCCATTTTTCATTTTTAATTTCATCAAAAAACAAAAAATTTGACATGGTTTACCTATGGTTTTACCTAAGTTTACCATTTCAACAAAAAAATTCATCCATTTTTCATTTTTAATTTCATAAAAAAACAAAAAATTGACATGGTTTACCTATGGTTTTACCTAAGTTTACCATTTCAAACAAAAAAATTCATCCATTTTTCATTTTTAATTTCATAAAAATAACAAAAAATTTGACATGGTTTACCTATGGTTTACCTAAGTTTACCATTTCAAACAAAAAAATTCATCCATTTTCCATTTTTAATTCCATAAAAATAACACAAAAATTGGGCATGGTTTACTTATGGTTTCGACCTAAGTTTTACCATTCACATCAAAAACAAAACATTTTTAACCATGGTTACCCTAAGGTGTTACTCTAAGTTTCATTTTGGGTTTATCCTATGGTTTTCCATCTAAGTTTCCATCGGTTTGCATCCACGTTTCATTTGGTTTCATTCATTCACCTTTTAATTTAATTAATTAGGGTTTCATGTTTTAAACAAACGAAAAACACAATAAAAACACATTTGCATTTTTCAAATTCAAACTCGAGGAGATAGTGCACTTACTGGTCTCGCCTCGGCTCCGCCGCTTGATGACCCGGTCTGTGCACTCATGGTGGCTGGAAAATCCGGCAGCGCTTCGCGTCAAAAAATCTACCTCCTCCTCCCCAGAGCTCCAAATCGCAATCGCTGAACAGTGCAAATGAGCCAAATCCGTCATTTTCGCATATTTATACTTTTTTCCAGCTGGTAATCGTCACGACGAGTACGAGCTCGTCCCACCCCAGGACGAGTACCACCGTGGCGCACTCGTCCCACCCCAGGACGAGTACCATCACGGCATTCGTCCCCCCGGGACGAATAAAAAAAAAAAAAAATAAAAATAACAAAAATAAAAATGACAAATGCCAACAAAACCACTAAAAATTGCCGGACAAAAGTGCTCTTGCACTTAACCTCTTGGCATAAGAAAACTGATGTCGGGGTCTACCTTGTCGTTATCCTACTCCCTAAGAAGGCTACCATAGCCGGACCGCTCCA
The DNA here is from genome assembly GCA_028583015.1 of Wollemia nobilis. Classification (NCBI taxonomy): domain Eukaryota; kingdom Viridiplantae; phylum Streptophyta; class Pinopsida; order Araucariales; family Araucariaceae; genus Wollemia; species Wollemia nobilis. The sequence goes on along the minus strand of JAQPPZ010005686.1, from coordinate 1,230,427 downwards.
CGGGAAGACGGATTTTCGCCAATGTTAACCCCAAATGGCATCTCAAAATGGGTTCACACTCACCAAAAATAGGTCAAAACAGTCGAGAAACTGCTCGAGCATGCTTAACGGATAAACCATCTAAAGGCACCCTTGCACAAGTCATCTTGGGTCAAGCGACTCGTCGCTTTTCTCATGTCGGTCATTCCCTCATCGATTCGTCGCTTGAGGGGGTAGTCACACTTAGTTGCCAATCAACACCAATATACCCAGTCTTGGAAATGACACGCATTCAAAGGATCATTGCAAAAGACAATCGCGCCCTTGCTTGGGGCAGCAAACAAGCAATTATCACAAACCGATCATATACTTGGCATTCGTGAATCATGAACTCAAGGTTCCCACAGACAAAAGGTTGCGCCCTTTGCCTATTCATGATCGATCAATGTCTAAGTTCAAGTAATACCTCACCGAACCAGGTTAATGCTTGATTTAAGTTCCTTAGCTCGTCAGAAGCAAGGATTCAAGAATGCGTGCCCTTTCCATACTTGGGGCATCAAGAGTTGGTTAGGTTACTGAGAAACCCTAATCATTAGTGCTTTGGTTATATATTTTTGCTCAACACTGCACCATGTGCAGCGCTTCCCAAAAAGGGGCATCTGTAGACACCAAAACAGCACCAATCCGATTATGTGACAACAAGCACTGATCACACTAACACACACAGCCCCAGGGCAGCCCCAGAGGTTAAACAGTGGTTCTAACCACTCACACAATAGTTTTGCAAGTCAAAAATCAATTTGGCACCTTTTAGACACTTTATTGCTTATTCGTCCCACCCAGGGACGAGTGCGGATTTGTACTCGTCCTACCCAGGGACGAGTGCGGATTGATACTCGTCTCACCCAGAGACGATTACCAGCGCTCGCTTCGGGGTGGGACGAATGTCAGGTTTGACCGACAAAAAGTCAGATCTCGGCATATGACAACTCAGAACTGCCACTTAGCTTTTCCTGCATGACATAGGAGTGCGAGTGAGTTCTTTTGACAACTCATATCTGCCAATTGACTTTCCCTTCACTGCATGGGAATGAGAGTGAGCTTTTTAAGACAACTCAGATTTGCCACTTAGCTATCCCTTCATTGCATGGGAGTGCAAGTGAGCTTTTCTAAAACATACAAAGACATGCACAGAGGCAGTTAAGAAGCCCTTGATCAAGAAGAAGTCTTCTCTTCACACAAAAAGCATTCATGCAAAGAAACACTTTTGCATGTTAATTCAAAGAGACCCCTTGGGTCTATAAAATGGTGAGTTTCCTCACCCAAAAGATATACAGAGAAGGAGCATTTTGAGCGACGAAGTGTTGCTAATTCACTTACTTGCGATTTGTGTTTTCAACATCCATAATCTCTTAATCGAAAGAGAGGTTATTGGGTGACTTTTGAAGGCACGAATCAAGAACCAACACCGATTTTTCTGACCACAATATCCTACCAATTTGCCGACAACACATCACATCAGGTTTCGGACCCATCCCAAGCGGATTGGTGTCGAAGCAAAGTTTCACCCGCGGGTGGTTTGCCTTCGGGCACCCCCCGCTTTATTTCTTTTGTAGTATTTAGCTAGTTTCATGTTTATGCTTTTGTCAAGTTTTCATTTCATTTAGATTCATTTTAACCATCGTTAGATTCATCTTTTATTTTTCATACACAGGTGCTACTGATTCTTTGTTTGTTTCTTTGAACGCAGATTTGCAGCATTGGAGGAGCAACGAGGAATCTACCTTTACCAACGCAAGCGGCGACAACGTTTTGGTTCGCCCATCTTATATGTGGGCACGCGGAAGAAGGAATTCTGAAACAAGTTGTAAAAGAGCAACATTTAACGCTCCTATCCCCTAAAAAGGAAGGAGACGCATTGTAACACAAATTTGAAAAGCATATCAATAAAAGGGCCGATTTTTATATTGCTTTAATATCTTGTGTTCATGTTCTTTCTTTTTATGCATTTTTCAATAACATAGGGTTTAAGCGTTATTTTAGTTTCATTTACATTGCATTTTTAGTTTATCCTTTTTGTTTATCGCCATTGAAAACACGAGATTTCGAAAACAAAAAGGATAAACTAAAATTGCAATGTAAATGAAACTAAAATAACGCTTAAACCCTATGTTATTGAAAATTGCGTAAAAAGAAAGAACATGAACACAAGATATTAAAGCAATATAAAAATCGGCCCTTTTATTGATATGCTTTTCAAATTTGTGTTACAATGCGTCTCCTTCCTTTTTAGGGGATAGGAGCGTTAAATGTTGCTCTTTTACAACTTGTTTTAGAATTCCTTCTTCCGCGTGCCCACATGTAAGATGGGCGAACCAAAACGTCGTCGTCGCTTGCGTTGGTAAAGGTAGATTCCTCGCTGCTCCTCTAATGCTGCAAATCTGCATTCAAAGAAACAAACAAAGAATCAGTAGCACCTGTGTATGAAAAATAAAAGATAAAACTAACTATGGCTAAAATGAATCTAAATAAACTGAAAACTTGACAAAAGCATAAACATGAAACTAGCTAAATACTATAAAAGAAATAAAGCGGGGGGTGCCCGAAGGCAAACCACCCGCGGGTGAAACTTTGCTTCGACACCAATCCGCTTGGGATGGGTCCGAAACCTGATGTGATGTGTTGTCGGAAAATTGGTAGGATATTGTGGTCAAAAAATCGGTGTTGGTCCCTGATTCGTGCCTTCAAAAGTCACCCAATAACCTCTCTTTCGATTAAGAGATTATGGATGTTGAAAACACAAATCGCAAGTAAGTGAATTAGCAACACTTCGTCGCTCAAAATGCTCCTTCTCTCGTATATCTTTTGGGTGAGGAAACTCACCATTTTATAGACCCAAGGGGTCTCTTTGAATTAACATGCAAAAGTGTTTCTTTGCATGAATGCTTTTTGTGTGAAAAAAAGACTTCTTCTTGATCAAGGGCTTCTTAATCGCCTCCGTGCATGTCTTTGTATGCTTTAGAAAAGCTCACTTGCACTCCCATGCAATGAAGGAATAGCTAAGTGGCAAATCTGAGTTGTCTAAAAAGCTTACTCTCATTCCCATGCAATGAAGGGAAAGTCAATTGGCGGATATGAGTTGTCAAAAGAACTCACTCGCACTCCTATGTCATGCAAGAAAAGCTAAGTGGCGCTTCCGAGTTGTCAAATGCCGAGATCTGACTTTTTGTCGGTCAAACCTGGCATTCCTCCCACCCCGAAGCGAGCGCTGGTAATCGTCTCTGGGTGAGACGAGTATCAATCGCACTCGTCCCTAGGTAGGATGAGTACAAACTCGCACTCATCCCTGGGTGGGACGAATAAGCAATAAAATGTCTAAAAGGTGCCAAATTGATTTTTGACTTGCAAAACTGTTGTGTGAGTAGTTAGAACCACTTTTTAACCTCTGGGGGTTGCCCTGGGGGCTATGTGTGTTAGTGCAATCAGTGCTTGTTGTCACATAATCGGATTGGTGCTGTTTTGGTGTCTACAAGCATAAACCCCTGATTTATCTATACCAACAGAAAGGAGCACCAACCCCTGATTTGCCAGCACCAACTGGAAGGAGCACCAACCCCTTATGCCAAGCACCAACTTGGACTTCAATTCTGAAACTAGAAGAATAATAGTAAGATACCTTTGCTTTTGCAAGACCCTAACTGGTCTGCTTCACTTTTGCATCCTCTATGCACTTTGCTCTCTTTGTGCTATCACTTCGCACAATCTGTTGCTTCATTGTCAAGTGATCATCTTCTCCCCTTTGTGCACTCTGCTTCCTTTGTGATCTTCGCACTTAGAATGATTCGACGACTTGCACACTGCACACTACAACCAAACTTCGCACTCTGTACACTATCTCTGAACTTCGCACATCTCTGCTTCATCATAGTCAAACTTCACGATCGTCTTCTCCCTCTCTGCGCACTACGATCGAACTTCGCACACTCTGCTTCCTTTGCGAATTTCACACTTAGCATGATTCGACTCGACTTGCTCTCTACGCACTACGACCGAACTTCGCTCACTTTGCGCACTTCGCCATCATCTCGCCGCTTCTACGCTTTCTACGCTCTTACGATCGCATTTCACACTTTGACTCGCATTCGACGACATATGCAACACTTGCTCAATTCTCCAAACAGCCCTACTTTTATAACAACATTTTCATGATGAAAACCCTAATCTCAGTTGGTTGTAAACCCTAATCTTAGTTGGCTACAAGCCCTAATCTTCGTCGGCTACAAACCCTAATCTTCGTCGGCTTACATCGGTCTTCGTCGGCTTCAACTACCCCTGTAACTCTTCTATTGCTGTTGCCACGAAAACACATGTCGCGATATCGTGACACTTTTTCGTCCGTACGCTTTCTCTTAGCTTTGGCCCGCGAGAATACAACATGTAGCGATATCGTGACACTTTTTCGTCCGTATGCTTTCTCTTGGCTTTGGCCCGCGAGAATACAACATGTAGCGATATCGCGACACTTTTTCGTCCGTACGCTTTGTCTTGCCTTTGGGTCGTGAAACCGTGACATGTCGCGATATCGTGACACTTTTTCTCCTTAGCGCTTTCTCTTTGCTTCGGGTCACGAAAACGCGACATGTCGCGATATCGCGACACTTTTTCTCCTTAGCGCTTTCTCTTTGCTTCGGACCCTGAAAATACAACATGTCGCGATATCGCGACACTTTTTCTCCATGCTCTTTCTCTTAGCTTTGACCAACGAAAATACAACATGTCGCGATATCGCGACACTATTTTCTCTCTCCTCTTTCTCTTTGCTTTGGCCCGCGAAAATGCTACATGTCGCGATATCGCGACACTTTCACCTCCGTACACTTCGTCTCTACTTTTGTCACGAAAATGCGACATGTCACGAAATCGTGACACTTTTCCTTCTCTGCCTTCCTGCTTTCTTCAAGTCACGAAAATGCGACATGTCGCGAAATCGTGACACTTTTCCTTCTTTGCCTTCCTGCACTTTTCAAGTCGCGAAAATGCGACATGTCACGAAATCGTGACACTTTTTCTTTCTCTTCCTTCCTACGCTTTTGAGTCACGAAAATGCGACATGTCGCAAAATCGTGACACTTTTCCAACTCACTTTCTCTCTCCTATTTTAGTCATGAAACTGCGACATGTCACGAAATCATGACACTTTTCAAACTTGTTCTCTTTCTTCGAACTTGTCATGAAATCATGACACTTCTTCCTGCTTTCTCTTTTTCTTCCAACATGTCATGAAATCATGACAGTTTTTCCACTTGCCTTTTTCTCTACCAACATGTCGCGAAATCGTGACAGTTTTTCCACTTGCCTTTTTCTCTTCCAACATGTCACGAAATCGCGACAATTTTTCTTTCTTCTTCTCTCTCTTCCAACATGTCGTGAAATCATGACAGTTTTTCTTTCTTCTTCTCTCTTCCAACATGTCACGAAATCGTGACAGTTTTTCTTTCTTCTTCTCTCTCTTCCAACATGTTGCAAAATCATGACAGTTTTTCTTTCTTCTTCTCTCTCTTCCAACATGTCACGAAATCACGATAGTTTTTCTTGCCTGCTGTATATGTCGTGATATCGTGACACTTTTCTTACTTGTATTTTTCTTTGATCTTTTGCAAGTGGTCCACTTCGGTCTTCTTGGAAAATCACTGTACATACTTTGAGTAACCTTTGAACTCTTGTATTTTGCATCTGACTAGCTTTTGAACTTCCTGTCCATTGCATCAACGGATCTGTCTGACTGTGTTGACAATAATGACAATATTGTTTGCTGCACCTTGCTCAACAATCTCCCCCTTTGGAATTGTTGGCAACACATGTGCAATTTTCCTGTAATTCTTCTCCCCCTTTGACAATAATACCAAAGGGCTGTTGCAGACTCCCCCTGAGTCTATGCACAACATTCTCAGGCACAAATTATTACAGTTAGCAAAAATTACAAACATGAGCAAAAATATAAACAAATACACAAATGCTCCCCCTAAGAATGTGATCCCGATAGCTAGTCAATTCTTGGGAAACGTGACCACTCCACAATCTGTTGTTGGAATACAAATCCAACTTAACATCACTTTCTGCAACTTTCTCCTATGTACAACATGCTGTCGCTGCAAAATATTCTGCCTCTACTGTGGATAAGGAAACTGACTCTTGTTTCTTACTTTTCTACGTGACCAATCTGTCTCCAAGATAGAATGCACTTCCACTGGTACTCTTTCTGTCATCTACACATCCTGCCCAATTTGCATCTTTAGGATACCATAACCCATACTCCATAGTACCCTTGTGATATTATAGAAGACTCTGTCTCTCTGTACTCTGTCACCTCCAAAGCTCAGTCAATAGGCTCACTAAGAACCTGCTCAATAGGCTCACACAGAACCTTCTTAACAAGCTCACATAGAACTTGTCCAATGCTGAATAATAAACTCATAAAAAAAAACTGTCCAAATCTGCTCCACCAAGCTCACTAAGAACTTGTCCGAATCTTCTCTAGCAGTCTCACCAAGAACTTGCCCAACTCTGCTCTAGAAATCTGTCCCAGCATTGTCCTCAAATATTTCCCAAGGGCCTTCTCAAAGGCTCAATCAATCATGCTCAAGTAGTACTCAAAATGAACTCAATAATGAATGGCGATCTCAAATCAAATCCACTTCATAGAACTTTAAAAATCACTTCACACATAACTTGACTAGGCTTAATCAAATCAACTCAACCAATCATCACAAGGGACAACTCTCTCCCATACAACCCTAGTCCAAGTATGTATCAACCAACTCAAATAATTCCAACAATGCTCAACCACAAATATCACATAACAATGATACTCATGTTCTTTTCTAACTCAAGTTCTTTCATAACCAATGGGCTTCAACCACTATGCTTATAACACAAGGTTTAAACACAACTCTTAATTCAGAAAACCTTGATGCATTCAACCAACCACTTTCAAAAAAGGAAACCACAAACAGTCATTTTCCCTTCAATGATGTTTCAGAAATCAACCACCATAATGTTGTCACATGAGTCTCCTTGGGATTAGCTTGAAATCGTGCTACCATGCATACTTCACTTGTACCAACTTTTGTCCAACATTGTACCGACACTACAATTTTACTGCCAACTCTGTGCAAGCATCAAACACTATATCACAACACCAACCAAATCCCTTTTTACATTTTCAACTTGGTCTATGTTTTCTACAGTCACCGCTGGTCACACCTTACTTTCAACTATTCGAATCAGGAGACAATATTTTGTTAAACACTTCACGACCAACTATGGTGCACCTTACTCAAACTCATACTTCTGGACCTTGGATAGGTAAGATTCACAAAGCAAAGTTGCTCATCTTGATGAGCTAAACATGAATCAATGATCAGACTTCAATATTTTTCATCGCAGTGTCATAATAGATCTAACAAACTTCACGTCAATGTGTAGTTCAAATACATACTGCTTTTATCGAAACACATAGATGCGGCTAGAGCAACATTCTTTCACTAACCAAATTATCTAAACTGCTATAATCCTTAACTTTGGACAGTGGCAGTGAGAACCATCACCAGTACAACAATGACATATAGCAATACTATCAATAATGACAACTCTCAATTTAATCACCACCCTTCACGACACTTCTACAAACAACTACATGAACTGAAAACACACTTCGACAACTATACGACAACTTCCCTGACTGCTTGCTTTTCATCCTCAGGTAATCAATCAAATACATAGGAGCATTAAAATGAAACTTCAAGATTGCTCCCCCTGAGGATGTGTTACCTGGAGTTGCTTAGTGCAATAGCGGAGTAGTCTCCTTCAGTCCAAGGAGACACGATTGCCTTTCTTCTATCTTTCTCCAAACTTTCTTGAACTCGGGCTTGGATTTTTCAACTACATCCCTATTTTGTACCTTTTCGTGAGCTCGAACATTCCTCTTGTGTGGTTGTCTCTTGTGCATCCTTGATGAATGATTATTTTCCTTTCTTATATGTACATGATTTATTCCCTGTCTATGTTGCGTTCTTTGCGTCTGATGAACTCTACTATTTTGCCTTAGATTAGATACAAAAGTGCTTGGACAAAACCTTGCTATGTGCCCATGACCATTACATTGAAAGCATTGTATATAGTGTTCACTCAAAAATGCAGATGTATTTCTACCAGCATAACTTTTTGATTTGTTATTCAATCCACAATAAATTGCCTTGTGACCATACTGGTTGCATCTGAAACAATAGCCATTAAAAGTATTATTATGAATAGAGTGAGAGTGATAGAACCTCTTTTTTTGTGGCTTCTTTGTTGTAGATCTCCTTTGATATTTTCTTCCTTTTGTAGATTCAGCTTCAAACTTTTCTTGCTTCGATCCTTCAACAGTGAACTTCTTCTTCTCTACAGAGATGGAAGATGAAGGTTGTTCAGCTTCATATCCAAGACCACGCTTATCCGTGGAGCTTCTTTGTTGGCTTATCATTTTATCTAGCAACTCTGTGCTCTTCTCGAATTTGAGATTTGTGTTGGCCTCTTCTAGTTGTTTCTTCAATAAAACAATCTCTTCCTCTTGTTTGCAGCAACCAATCTCTTTCTCATTGATCTGTGACCTGAGAGTTTCTTCAATCCTTTTGAATTCTTCTACCTGTACTTTCAAACTGGTTATTATTTCATTTGCATCCTCAAGATTTCTTGAGATTTCCTTATTCCTTTTTCTTTCTATCTTCAATTCATCCAGAGCTGCAATTAGTTCCTCTTTCAAATTTATTTTTGCATCAATTTCTTCTTCATCACATTCCTGTTCTTTTTTTGTTTCTTCTTCGAGTGTCATGAAAAGACCTTCACCTGTTTCCTTTTTAGAATCATCCTCTATGTTCTCATCGTCACCTTCATGAATACATGAATACTCCTCGATAGCTTTCTTTGCTTTTGAGTCATTCTCAAATAGTTTTATTTTGTCAGCCTCTTCTGGAGAAGTGATGGGTATTGTGTATCCACTAACTACTGAATCCCAGACGTCGTATCCCAAAGCACAAAGATATGCCTGCATCTTGATTCTCCAGATCGCATAATTTGTTCCGTCAAACAAAGGTGCTTGGTTTGATAAGAAGTCTTCAACCTTTTCTGGTTCAATTTTCTCTTCCACATGAACTGAAACTGATTGAGATGCCTTTTTGGAGGAGGATCTATTCTTCTTACCCATTGCGTACTAATCCAAGATCAACCCTGACTGATTTAGCCTGAGAAGGGAACTTGGCTCTGATACCAATTGTTAGACTTACAATGGCACTGAGAGGGGGGGTGAATCAGTGTAGCTCTTTAATCATGAATTAACAACTCTTAAAATAGCAGCAGTTAAAACTTATAAATAGATACAACAAGTACAACAAGAGAACATCACACAACACAAGATTTAACGAGGTTCACCAATGTGGCTACTCCTCAAAAATGACTGCTTGGACTACCATCCAAATCCAGCCTTTGCAAAGCAACAACTTTTACAAATAGTTTACCAGCACCCACTGGAAGGAGCACCAACCCCTGATTTATCTGTACCAATAGAAAGGAGCACCAACCCCTGATTTTCTAGCACCAACTGGAAGGAGCACCAACCCCTTATGCCAAGCACCAACTTGGACTTCAATTCTGAAACTAGAAGAATAATAGTAAGATACCTTTGCTTTTGCAAGACCCTGACTGGTCTGCTTCACTTTTGCATCCTCTACGCACTCTGCTCTCTCTGCGCTATCACTTCGCACAATCTGCTGCTTCACTGTCAAGCGATCGTCTTCTCCCCTTTGCGCACTCTGCTTCCTTTGTGATCTTCGCACTTAGAATGATTCGACGACTTGCACACTGCACACTACAACCGAACTTCGCACTCTATGCACTATCTTCAAACTTCGCACATCTCTACTTCATCATAGTCAAACTTCACGATCGTCTTCTCCCTCTCTGCGCACTACGATCGAACTTTGCACTCTCTGCTTCCTTTGTGAATTTCACACTTAGCACGATTCGACTCGACTTGCTCTCTGTGCACTATGACCGAACTTCGCTCACTTTGTGCACTTCGCCATCATCTCGCCGCTTCTGTGCTTTCTATGCTCTTACGACCACATTTCACACTTCGACTCGCATTCGACGACATATGCAACACTTGCTCAATTCTCCAAACAACCCTACTTTTATAACAACATTTTCATGATGAAAACCCTAATCTCAGTCGATTGTAAACCCTAATATTAGTCAGCTGCAAGCCCTAATCTTCGTCGGCTGCAAACCCTAATCTTCGTCGGCTTACATCGGTCTTCGTCGGCTTCAACTACCCCTATAACTCTTCTGTTGTTGTTGCCACGAAAACACATGTCACGATATCGTGACACTTTTTCGTCCATACGCTTTCTCTTAGCTTTGGCCCGTGAGAATACAACATGTAGCGATATCGTGACACTTTTTCATCCGTATGCTTTCTCTTGGCTTTGGCCCACGAGAATACAACATGTAGCGATATCGCGACACTTTTTCGTCCGTATGCTTTGTCTTGCCTTTGGGTCGCAAAACCGCGACATGTCGCGATATCGCGACACTTTTTCTCCTTAGCGCTTTCTCTTTGCTTCGGGTCACGAAAACGTGACATGTCACGATATCGCGACACTTTTTCTCCTTAGCGCTTTCTCTTTGCTTCGGCCCTCGAAAATACAACATGTCGCGATATCGCGACACTTTTTCTCCATGCTCTTTCTCTTAGCTTTGACCAACGAAAATACATGTCGCGATATCGCGACACTATTTTCTCTCTCCTCTTTCTCTTTGCTTTGGCCCTCGAAAATGCTACATGTCGCGATATCGCGACACTTTCACCTCCGTACACTTCGTCTCTACTTTTGTCACGAAAATGCGACATGTCACGAAATCGCGACACTTTTCCTTCTCTGCCTTCCTGCTTTCTTCAAGTCGCGAAAATGCGACATGTCGCAAAATCGTGACACTTTTCCTTCTTTGCCTTCCTGCACTTTTCAAGTCGCGAAAATGCGACATGTCACGAAATCGTGACACTTTTTCTTTCTCTTCCTTCCTGCGCTTTTCGAGTCACAAAAATGCGACATGTCGCGAAATCGTGACACTTTTCCAACTCACTTTCTCTCTCCTATTTTAGTCACGAAACTGCGACATGTCACGAAATCGTGACACTTTTCAAACTTGTTCTCTTTCTTCGAACTTGTCATAAAATCATGACACTTCTTCCTGCTTTCTCTTTTTCTTCCAACATGTCATGAAATCACGACAGTTTTTCCACTTGCCTTTTTCTCTGCCAACATGTCATGAAATCGCGACAGTTTTTCCACTTGCCTTTTTCTCTTCCAACATGTCGTGAAATCGTGACAGTTTTTCTTTCTTCTTCTTTCTCTTCCAACATGTCACGAAATCGTGATAGTTTTTCTTTCTTCTTCTCTCTCTTCCAACATGTCACGAAATCACGATAGTTTTTCTTTCTTCTTCTCTCTCTTCCAACATGTCACGAAATCGTGACAGTTTTTCTTTCTTCTTCTCTCTCTTTCGACATGTCACGAAATCGCGATAGTTTTTCTTGCCTGCTGTATATGTCGCGATATCGCGACACTTTTCTTACTTGTCTTTTTCTTTGATCTTTTGCAAGTGGTCCACTTCGGTCTTCTTGGAAAATCACTGTACATACTCTGAGTAACCTTTGAACTCTTGTCTTCTGCATCTGACTAGCTTTTGAACTTCCTGTCCACTGCATCAACAGATCTGTCTGACTGTGTTGACAACAATGACAATACTGTTTGCTGCACCTTGCTCAACATATAGTACCATGGGCACAAAACCATTGATCTACATTAAATTAACCCAAAAACACCCATATGGGTCTAAAAATAGATTAAACCCCCCAAAATATTTCTCATCGAGAATTTTTTTTATAGAGTGTAAAGTCCTTTCAAATGTAACCCCTCCTAAATAACATGGAAAATATTCAACATAATTCCAACACATGCCTATGAGGATTTCACTCACAATACCTATTCATAGGTTCCAAGTTATGGAGTGAGGCATGCAACTAACATTATGAGAGACTACCCGATAGACTATAGAGATGTGGTAGAGGATGGAAATACAACCTATACAAAAGCAAATAGAGATTAGAGTAGAGGTCATGATAGTGATCAAAGTATTGGTGAATATCATTGACATAGCAAAAGGGGAATAGGGGGTGACAAGAGTTTCCCCCATGGTGAAAAAGGTTGGGCCTAGTGGGATAATGGTTTAGGATGACCCATAGGCAAAGAGGGAGGTGATATGGGTAAATATAGCCTGACTATGAAGGGATCTGGACCTAGTTTATAAGAATAGGGCTAGAATATTGGAAGGATTGAGGGAAGCTATTGATGAGGCCATCACTAAGCAAAATCAAATTAGGATAAAGAGGGATGCAATGAGGTTTGATATGGAGAAAATAAGGGAAGAGATGACCCAGATAGAGCAAGAGAGGCAACATACCTGTTCAAAGGGCATGGCTATTATTACAAGTGGTTAGCATGATTAACCTATTTTTATTTTATAAGAGGAGCTCCAAAGGGTGAGGGAGGACCTCCATACATTAGTATGGAGGGAGACCTTTTACCAGACACTATACTTTTAGGTCATCCTGATGGATCAAAGGGTTTCTCCACCATCCTCTCATCACTTAAATAACAAGTCCTAGTTATGGACATGAACCATTTCATGATCTATGAACATGCCTCCACTAGGACGACCACGACTAGGCAAAGTGGACAAGTCAAGAACACAAGCTTAGGGAGGGATGGCATGACATGCCAATTTTGAATGTGGCATGCTTCTTAGTCATTAGAGGCTAGAGGATGGTTGAGTGTGCCAATTTTTTTATTATGGCACATGATGCATTGGATTGAATGTACTCTCTTTTGCTTGATATTAATGACATATCTACTATTGATTAATTAAAATAATGTGATGAATATTTCTTATAATTTATGTATGATTATTATATTATTATATTTAATAAAGAAAAATGATGGAAGAAATGTTATGAAATCAAGGGAGAGAAACAAAGGAAAGAAGAGGTTGGAAATAGCTCAAAAGGAGAAAGAGACACTTTAAGTAATGTCACCATTATCAATGTAGATGAATAAATATCAATATGATCAAAATTAAATTAACCTAAGAAAAATATGGGGGGTCAAAATATGACCCGATATACATATATATGTAGATATAAATAGTGGTCATAAGGCTTACATATAGCTATATAGAATGGTTGGTGGCCAATTGAGGCCTAAAATGGCTAGCGACTAGTGAATGTATATCACTATGGGTGACCAATTAAGATAAAATTTTAGTGGACCATCTAAAGATAAGTGATACCCGGTTAGGGCGTGTGCTTGCAAGTGACCAATGAAGATGCATGACTGTGAGTGAACAGTTAAGGTATAATTGTAGTTTGATCAAAGATGAGTAAATGATTGGTTAAGGTACTTGTGTGTGTGTGCGTGCTATATACAAGATATGTAAAATATATACAATATATGTATAAGATATAGATAAAATATGAAAAGTGCGTAGAAGCATTCAAAATATGCAAAATAGAATATGTAATAGAAGAGATAAAAACATGCAATAGGTAAATGAGAGATGTTGGCAGGATAGCCAATAATCTAGCATTAAGGAACAAAGGAATAAGGCTAATAAGTGAGTATATCTTGTCCTCGTTCTTTTGTTAACAAAATAATTAAGAGAAGTAGGAGAGGAAATATACACAAAAGGGGTAAACAAGAGATGAAGGCAAGATAGCCCATATCTTAACATTACACAAAAAGAGGTGAATGTTAGGGAGATAAGCACACATTTTTCCTATGCACTTGTTAGCATGACAATGTAAACTACAATAATAATAAGAAAATATCCTTGTTAACATTTTTATAGTTGAGAGATGCTGTAAAATAGCCAGTGGGCATATTAACACATAAAATGATATTCATGTGGTATCAAGCCTATCTTGCGAGCATTCCTTGACAAGAAAAAGGTCAATTATGGAGATAGAGAGAAAGAATGATCATTCCACTAAATGCCATAATAATATACCTATTTTTTTAATTGATTCTATGGGAAGTGTCTTAATCAATAAAATCAAAGGTGAAGAACATAGGCTTATACTGATAAGGGGGGTGAATAGTATAAGACCAACTTTTTATTTTCTTTTACCAAAAAATATTATCCAATATTATCAATCGCAATATCAATAGTAGTAATCAAAGCAATGCACAAATCATCACACACAAGAGAGACACAAATTTAATGTGATTCACCCAATGTAGGCTACTCCATGGAGAAAATATTTCTTCTAAATTTTCTCAACAAATATCTTGGGAATAAATTCCCTATTACAGTGTTTATGGACCTTTTTCAAAAGGAGACACCAAACCCTTATGCTATGATTTATGGATATCTCTCCACAAGAGAACTCTATCCTCTTTTCTTTGGTTTGTGGAACTTGATCCAGGAGAACTCTATATCCTCAACTGGTTCGTGGATATCTCTCCATAGAAGAACTCTACCTCCCAAGTTATTTCATGGATCTCACTCCACAAGAGAACTCTATCCCATCTGGTCTGGTTCATGGATCTCTCTCCATAGGAAAAATCTTTCCTCTTGCTCTATTTTATGGATCTCTTCATAGGATAACTCTTTCCCCTTACTCTCATTAGTGATATTCTATAAGACTTTTGCCCCACTACTCTAGCGTATTGATCTCTCTCCACTAGAAACCTCTATCCCCACTGTACTGGATGATGGATCTCTATCCATTGGAGACTACTGCCCTCTTTAATTTTTCACCTCCAAAGCTTTCTCTCAAATCTATCTCAAATATGTACCAAAATCTATACCAAATATAGTACAAATCTACTCTAACTCTATTTACAAATTAGCTCTTAATTCTATCTCAAATTTACCCCAAGCCTTAACACAAAGCTTGAACAAATCATCAATCAAACCTTCTCTCAACTCTATCTTAAATCTATATCAAGACTTAACACAAAACTTGAACAAATCATCAATTAAACCTACTAACAACTCTGCTCAAATGTGTCTCAAGCCTTGACACAAAGTTTGAATAAATCATCAATCAAACCTACTTTCAACAATGGTCAAATATGTCCTCAACCCTTAACACAAAGCTTGAACAAATCATCAATCAAACCTACTCTCAAGACTGCTCAAATCTATCTCCAAGTCTTCTCAAAAGACTTGCTCAAATCTACCTTCAAGTCTTCTCAAAAGACTTGCTCAAATTTACCTTCAAGTCTTCTCAAAGACTTGCTCAAATCTACCTTCAAATATTCTCAAAAGACTTGCTCAAATCTACCTTCAAGCCTTATCAAAGAATTACTCAAATCTGTCCTCAAGTCACTCAAAAAACATGCTCAAATATTTCCATAACTTGCATAAAAACACAACTTAAGTCTTTTTCAACAAGCTTTATTCACACAAATAAATTCTACTTAGAATTCATTTAACCTTTGGAACATATAGAGAATGATATGCTGTATCAAAAAATCAATATGTTCTACTCGATCATTAAGTCTGTCACTTTCACATGTCTCACATTTATTGCTCTTTTAAAGATAGATCTAGTCCAGCGCATGACATCTATCTTCTTGATGTACACACTTGTTTTCACAAATATGATTTCTAATATTTGCACATTCACTTTCAATATCACTTAAAACCAATGCTCAAAAGCTTCACACACTCATTCAGCCAATGAAGCCAATTTGGTCACAAACCCTAAACAAGTGTTTTCAAACTTCCAAAAAATAGCACAATGTAGATTTCAAACCCTAACTCAAATATTTTCAACAAAGCTTATCAAACAATCCTTTTCACTCCACCTTATGTTCAAAAACATTCACTCAAAAAAACATCTTAAATAAGGAAAGATGTGCCCATACCTCTTAGATTTCTCTTATGGAGATATGTCTTCAAAAATTTGTCTCACACAATAAATTTTGCAACTATAAAAGTTAGCACAACACCTTTTCATATATTAGGAAATCTCTCTCAACAAATGTGCATAGTTAAATTTCAAACCAACTTTCTTGGTTTCTCAAACTAGAGCAATAAATCATAAAACCAAGCCCTTCAAAATGAAGCAAAATACAAACAATAAAAATACTTTATATAACTTTTAACTGCCTCTTAATTTTAAAAATATTCACCAAAGAATTATCAAAAATTCTTATTACTCCACAAAATCACTTTTAAGCAAAAAGACATTTCATAATACTTTTCTCCAAAAGTAAATGGAAGAAATAATTAAAAATTATTTCCCCTTATACCTCCCTAAGTCAATAGTGCTTCAAATAATCAAACACACCACATGCGCCTAACCCTCAACCTTAGGCAATTCAAACATTAATTAATGCTTACAAAAAACTATCGCAGGAGAATCAAACATAACACTTACCACCTCCCATCATGCTAGAACCCTTTGGATTGTCGCTAGGCCAACCATCCACACAAGGATGAAAAAGTATAAAACTTAATTTTATCTCTGCTCAAATTCCTTACCAATCAAAATAATGAATAAAATGGTCGTTGTTTGGATACGAACACACGACCTATCGTTTGCCGCGCATCTTAACACTGCCTAGTCTGTCGCTAGGCCAACCGCTTGGTTGGTCATAATATTCCATGATCTTATCCTTATACCCATCCAAATCCCTTTCTTATTTTTAAATAAAAAAATCATCTTCTTCTACTCACGATTGTGGATACCAAAAATGTAGACACCAAAATCTAGGCATTTGCATTTCATCACACAATTTTACATAATAATATATGTCTAAGTCTAAACCTAGGCATATAATTCCTGCACATCATTCACCCACATTGCACATCACAATTTTGCATAATAATATATGCCTAAGTCTAAACTTAGGCATATAATTCCTACACATTATTCATCCACATTGCACATTTTAGTTCTGCATAACATTATGTGCCTAAGTTTTGACTTAGGCATAAAATCCTGACATAATTATATTTTCTAGATTTTATTAAATCTAGGAAATATCCTCCAAGGATATCCTCTCTCCTCACTTGACATGTGTTCTGACCACATCACCATCACTCCTTTGCTACCTCTTGTACACCCTTGTCCTCTTTATCCCTTCACATGGGGCAACCCTTCATATTACACTCCAATTGCACCTACCTAATTGCCACATCTCACATCTCACATCTCAATCCACATATCACTCCACTTGCACCTACCCACTTGCCACATCTCACACCTCACTCCACACATCACTCCACTTGCACCTACCCACTTGCCATATTTCCCTATTTAAGTGAGACACTTCTAGTGACTCACTGCAACTAACCAAGGTAGGTGGCTACCCAGTCCCTAACACTTGGTAGGCCTGGCTTGCCACCTATATTTCCCTCCAAAACCATCAAAGGCCTATAAAAGCACCATCATATGACCAAAAAAAGGGAAGAGGGGAATTTTAATGTTATGCTACCCAGATTGTGTAATGTAAGCAATAATCATAGTTATTTTCTATTTTCATTATGTATTTACTCATTTTATCATAACCATTGTCGATTTTATATTTGCATATGCTATGTAAGCCACATTCATTGTTCATCTTCTTCTATATTCATTTTACATTAGTCATTTTCATTACATTTATCATTATCATTGTGACAGGTGCTACTAAACCCTTGTCCATTTGCATGTGTGCAGATTTCAGGTTCAGGATTCAACAAGCTCGCATTCAACATGGTGGTCACGAAAAACCCACCTCCGACATTGTTGTAGCATGAAGAAGCGAATGACACCATTTTTTTATTGTAAAAGGGGATCACCCCCTTCGAGCATTTTTATTGTGAAGCACCCTACAAAGGGGCTTATTGTATCACAAAACTCATTTTATGAAATATAATGCAATGCTTCATTTTTAGTGCAATGGTGTTCTTCTTTATGTATACAAATTGGCGATCATGGTTTTCTTACTCCTTTTCCCTTTTATTTCTTTATTTTTATTTTTAGAGCACTAATTTTTTATCTTTTTGTGTGGTTGTAGGATTTGCTTATTATCTTGACAATCTTCTCCCACACTCAAAATCCAGGTTTTTGCTCTAATTTTTTGTATTAAACATTTTATGTTTTAAAAAAATAAAAAATAAAAAAAATCATTTTTACAATTTATGTGTTTATTTTAAATTTTAAATTAAAATATATATATATGTTTTTTAATTTTTTTGTGTTTTTTTTATAATTGATTTTGAAAAAAAAATTGTTTTTACGTTTTTTGTATTTATTTAAAAAAAATTAACCATCTAAAAAAAAATCATGGCCAGACCCTACGTTAGGCCCTAAATAGGCCTATGTCAGGCTTGCGTAGGCAGCCTGCATAGGCCCTGTGTAGGCATCCTACGTAGGCCCTATGTAGACAACCTACGTAGGCCCTACGCAGGTCTACGCAGACCTTGTGCAGGCATCCTACGTAGGCCTTGTGCAGGCAACCTACATAGGCCCTATGCAGACCTACATCATGCCTGTGTAGGCAGCCTGTGCAGACCCTACGCATGGCCTACGTAGGTCTATGTTGTGTAGGCCTATGCAGACCTTGCGTAGGTCTACATAGACCTTGTGTTTGTGAAGGACTACATGTAGGCCTACGTCAGGCCTACGTAGGTAGCTTGTGTAGACCCTACGCAAGGCCTACGCAGGTCTGCGATGCAGAGGTCTACGCAGACCTTGTGCAAGTTTGTGTAGACCATGTGCCTGCACAGGTCTGCGCAGGCCTGCACATAGGCCTACGCAAGTTGTCTAGGGCAATTAAAAAAAACAAAAAAAATTATTTAAAAAAAAGAAAACTTAAAAAAAATATTATTAAAAAAAAAATCAAAACATTCGATAACAAAAATAAAATAAAAATAAAAATAAATTGTCATTTAAATTCGTTTAAAAATATGAAAAAAAACAAAAAAAAATCACAAAAATGTGGAAAACATGTAAACATAAGGGAAAAAAAAATCAAAATAAAACATTTTCAACCAAAAAAAAAAACATACAACACAACAAAATAATAAAAAAAAAAAATTGAATAACAACTTCAACTACATTGCATCTCCATAACAAAAACATTATAGATAAATTATTTATTTAAATCGCATTTTGCATCCCTAACTTTCATTTTGCATTTTACAAAAGCATTTGCATTATACTAAGCATTAAAAACAAAAAAAAAATCAAAATACACAAAATACAACAAAAAAAAAATGTCAAAAAAAATGTATCAAAACAAAATTATCAAAAACTAAGTCAACTTCACATTTTTGTATGCTTTTCTGTGTTTGGTGTGCATTTGATTGCATTTTTAGGCATCCAAAATCAAATTGCATCCTAGATTGCATTGTATCTTGCTTTACAAAAACAATAATAAACAAAAACCTTCACACACTTGCACGTTTCATAATAACATTGGTAGGTTGGATTTAATCACCAACCTCCAATTCAGACCGGTGACATTGGAATTCATCTCCTTTTAGCAGCTTACCCCCTAGATATCCTTAGGCAGAATAGGGAACTCCTTAAGTTGGTATAGGTCACTTGTGTTCAAGCTGTCTCCCACTGTTGGAACGATTGTTGAATCAAAGTGGAAGAGTTAGGCGAACCCCCCACTGAGATTTAAGTGGTGTACCCTAAACTCTTTTTAGAAATCATGCTTGACACTAGTGTTCTTAATCACCATCTTAATAGAGCTCCTTTATTCTAATCAAAAAAAAAAAAAAAACTTCTTCAAAATTCCAACAACATCAAAACACACTGAAACTCAAAACAAAAAAATCAAAAACCTCAAAATTACAAAAAAAAATCAAAAACTTCAAAAATCCAAAAACAATAAAAAAAATCCAACATCAAAAATAAAATTTGAAAAAACTTAGAAAACATTGTTTGTTTATTTGATTTGTGTGTTATTCATGTATATTTCCATCACATTTTCACACACATACCTTCACATTTACAACCTCATTTCACTTGAACCACCTTCCATATGCATATCAAAATTCAAAATGCAAAAAAAAAAAAAACAAAACAAAACATAATAAAAAAATAAAACACCTCCAAAGGAACCAATTTCCCCTTTTTCGGAGTGATTTTCGGGATTCCCATGGTTGGTGGGTGGTTGGTTGGTGTGGGTGGTTTAGCCCATGGTGTTGTGCCCATTGTATTCTAATACCACATAGTGGTTTAGAGTTGTAAGAAATTCCTTTATATTTTATTGTAATGTCCCATTTTCGGGCAAGAAAGTGAATAATAATATCAAGGAGGTGTGGCTCTTGTTTTGCTAGACATAGCCCATATTGGGTGAACCAAGATAAATCTCATGTGTTATATGTGCATTGTGTGTTGTCATTTCTTCTAAGTTGTTTATTTTTGCATTATTTTTGGAATAAGTTTCTGTAAATCTCTTCATCATCTGCATCTTCTACTTGTTATCTTTCCCGATGAGACATACTTCGAGTACGTGGCCGATCTAAATTAATATCAGGTGGTGCATCCAATTTTGCATCTCTCATAGTGCTAGTATACCACTTTGGAGTTTTCTTCTATTTTTGGAGAGTCCTTGCCTTAGGCTCCTCAAAATATAGGTATATAGTAGGAGATGTATCTTTGCTAGTTTCTAGTGCATCCAACTTGGGAGCTTCGTCGAATACCACATCTTGATTTATATAAATCTTCTTGGTTTTAGGATCACTCAATCGATACCTCTTGGATTCTTCATTATAACAGAGAAAGATACATTGTAAAGTTTTCTCATCTAAATTATGTCTTTTCTTCTTTAGAATATGCATGAAGGCTTTGCATCCAAATATCCTTAGATGAGAAATAGAAGCTTTCTTCCACTCCATGCTTCTAGTGGTGTGACTCCTTGAAGAGCTTTTATGGGTGCTCTATTCAGGAGATACACAGTAGTAGTGATAATTTTTGCTCAATATTGTTGCCCAAGATGTGTACTTGTGAGCATACTTTGAACCATCTCCATGATGGAACGATTCCTCATTTCAACAACTTCATTGTACTTAGGGGTATAGGTAGTAGTAAGTTGTCTTTTGATACCATGTTTAGTGAGATATTTTAAAAAATCATTAGAAGTAAATTCCTTGATGAGTGTCGTCAAATTTTCACCATTTAATATTTATATGTCAATCCAGGGCGGTGTCCAAGGCTATATACAAAAGCATGGTTTAACAGACTGAATTTTAGTTCATTTAGATCATGGCTATATTCATATAATAGTTAGAGATTGAGGTTTTTTGGGTCTCCTTTCTTACTCCTAAAAATTAAAACTAAACTCCTACTTATCCTTGTAGAATTGAAATTCACACTATTGCAGAAAAATAAAACTAAACTATTGTAAAGCTGAAAATAATAGAATTTAATTGACAGGAAATTACTAAATTGAAATTGCAGCATTAACATTCAAACTGGTAAATAATGAAAATTTCTGAAATTGCAGAAAACAATGTCACTTTCTGAAATGAAAATGAGATAAAATGATAACATTCAAAATTGATAAATAAAGTTGCACAATTTGTAACAAATTAGGCTGACTAGAAATTATGGAAATATTGCAAATTATGAAATAAATTAGAAACAAAAAGTACTGTGTTAAATTCTACCCTATATGAGTTACCTACCGTGCATTCAAATGCCATATTATCCTAATCACTAACCATGCAAAAATTGTCATATATCTACTGACTTGCTGCAGCAAAAAATTAACATAATTCTGGCAGGTATAAACCCTCTTTTGAGCCTGGAAGTGGCCTTTGCTTCTTGAACCAGAAGAGGGTAAATGAACTTGCTTTAAACTATTAAATATTCATACTCAACTCAAAAACAAACATGAATGTCAAATATTTCACCTTTATTTCATTCTCAGCAGCATGACAACAGTGCAGTGGAAGATCTGCAGGCTACTGTGCTACTGCAATACACAATTACAACACTTAAAATAGTTCTAACTCTTATCACTTATTTCTTATATTCTTCTATATGCTCAACCAAATAGAGGTATTTTATTTATACAAGTAGGGTACAACATTGATAAGGTTTTGTGCTGCCATGTAGGAATGTTACAACTGTTACATGACTATTTACCAGAATGCAGGTATTAGGTCTATTATCTCTTAATCATTCCATATGTTGGGCTTCATCTGTTGAGGGAAAGGTGTTGGAAAAGATAGAGATATCCTTAAAAAAGTTGCAACCACCGTTTACCACCCTCTAATGCAATTAAAGGTGCTTTTGATCCAAACTCTTGCTTCTGCGCTTATTCCGGAGTTGCTCCGGGATATCAAGCAATAGAACAAAGTTTATATTAATTCATGATCTAGAAGCGCATGAGAATAGTTGTGACGGTGAAAATAATCTCCGTAAGTGCCCAGAAGACTGATTCCATATTTTTCATGAGCTGGAGTGGATAAATTCCAAGTCATGCTGTATATGTACAGCTGGCTAGAATTTATATGGAAAAGTTCATATTTTCTGTATAGTCAAACTATTGACAAAGTTTTGGTTCCTTTTGGTTATTTAAAATGGTTAAACGATGGGGAAAGCTTATGAAAGAAGCACAAAACCAAATAGGTAGCAGCATCTTAATATTACAACATTAACTTAATGCAAAATATACTAAATAATACAACTAAAACAAATTATAATACATAGATAAACAATCAAAATAGGTCATATGCACTTTATCATTCCAATATGTAAACATCATCATATAATGCATAGTATCACTAAAATTAGTACAAAATCATATCATAAGTGGTTCCAAATAGTTTAAAAATTTATCAAAAATAGTCTTCGTATGAGGTAATGTTTTACCTCATCATTTCTCCCCTCGATTTGAGCTAAAGGCCTTGATTGAACATCTTGTTTCTTTCTCAACAAGCTTTTGAAATCGCTGAAAATATATGAATGCATTTGAATTTAGCTATAGAAAGAAAACCCACATATTTCATGAGTAATCATCAACAAACAAATGAAAGTACTTATTTCCATCACAAATTTTTGGCATTGGTTTGCACAGATTGATGTGTATCAAATCCAATGGTATTTTGGCTCTTGAAGAGCTAAATTCAAAGGGTACTCAGTGTTGCTTTCATACTAAGAAATCCAAACAAATAGGTAAAGTATGAGAAAGGTTTTGCAGACCTAACACCATATCATGCTTACACAATTCGAGTAGATAGCTTGAACTTAGATGCCCATACCGTTTGTGCAATAAGGAAGTAGCTTCTTTTGAGTTGACAACAATGGCAATATGAGGAGTATAAATAGCATATAATATAAATAAACCATATTTATAGGAAGCTGTAGTGATATGATTACCCTTCTTGATAATGTAGTAACGCTTTTGTCTATTAACAAATTTCAAATCAACCATCATATGTTTATCCATAATTTGAGACACACACAAGTTATTGGCCAATCCTGGTACATATAGAACCTTCTTAATTTATCATTTTCCATCAGGAAGAGTTACTGAAACACTACATTCTCCTTACACTTTGTAGGTCTTATCATTGACAATTATTACAGATTTACTTTCTTTTACCTCAAATGTGTCAAACCACATTTTTCCACTAGTCATGTGTTTGCTAGCACCAAAATCAATATATCAAACATATTTTTATTTGGTATTTGTTTGATTCATAAGAACCTTGTGTACCTTATCAAAATTTGAATCTGATCCTTCTATAACAACATTTTCCTTCTATTGTCTAGTTCTTCTTCATGATTTATTTTGGCTCTTTTTCTGTTGTGGTTGCTTGTTCTTGAACCAACACTTTTTTGTATCATAATTGTCCCTCATATATTATGCACAATGTATCTCATGCATATTTTGCATACCCTTTTTTCATAAATATGCAGTTGAACTTCATTAATAGTGGTAAGAATTATGATCATCAATGCTCTTACATCAGCATCATCATATACTTCTTGTTTATCATCTAATGTAGTGGGGCATTTGACTTTTCCAGTAAAAACATCCCACATATTTTCAACCTATAGTATTTCTCTCATATTTTTTTCCATGGAGCAAAATTTAGACCTTTGAGAAGTTGTGAATCTGACAAGTATGCTTTTGCAATGGCCATTGTGAGGGTTCCTTATAACACCAAATTATCTCTCTTTATTTATACCGTGAAAGCATTACTGAAAGGGATTCACTACTATATTTGACACTTGCTTAAAAAACATTCTGCATACGTAGGATTCCAAGTCCTTCAAACACTTGGAAGATGATTTAGTTGGAGGATTTATGACAAACCATAGTAGTGAAACAGGTAATAATGGAGTGAATATCAAATAAATTGGCTCTCTATATTTCTCCCCAATGATTTAAAGAGAATAATATTTAAGATGTCATTATTGCATCTATATTAGGTGTTAGATATAGTAGCCCAAAGCATGACAACATCACCTATAAGTGTGGGCTAGAGGTACCACAAATATCGAACGCTGCTTTGTATAATAAATTCTACAAAAAATAGGTATAAATTTGGGGTCTTATTGCTACTTCAATACAAATATGTTAATGCATAAAATAAAGAATTAAATGCATCATACAATTTTTACCATGCCTAAAAAATTATATTTTTGGAAGGTGTTAGATTCAACCAAAAATGCACCTTTTACAATTCCAATTAGGTGTCGAATTCGACCAAAAATGCACTTTTTTACAAAAAGTTTGCAATAGTTTTGATTTGCAAAAAATGATATTCACTTTTTTTACTTTGCCTTTGTTTTAAATTTTATTTGCAAAAAAACAACAAAATTTTGAGGTGTCCCCTTTGTGTTTTTGTTTTGCAAAATAACAAGTTTTGTGCAAAGTTTTTTTTTTGTAGCCCCTTTTGAATTTTTGATTCGCTTTAATGTTTGCAAAAAATCATGTCAATTTGTTTGATTTGTATGATTTTTGTTTTGCAAAAAAATTGTGCCTCCTTTTGTTTTGTTTTGATGTAGCACTTTTGATTTTGATGTGGAGTGCTATCTTACTCAAAAAATGTGCATAAAAAGTTTGAAAATTAAACAAATTAAGAAAATCAAATAATTAATTACTTTAATTAATTAATTAAATAATTAAAACAATAATTAATTAATTAAATAATTAAAAATAATAATTAATTAATTTAAAAAATAATAATAAATTAATTTAAATAATTTTAAAAATACTTTAAAAAATGCACTAAAAAATTTAATAATTTTTTTTTTTGTTTCTTTTTACATACCTTTAGCGCCAACAACCAACATGGAAATCGAAGGGGCACAAATGACAAGATCACTAGTAGGGTAGACCAGCAAATATAGTGCATAAGCATGATCAATGCAAACAATGATCGGATGCAATACCAACTGGCACGGCTGGGTGACCCCGCATGGGGCTTTCTTTGTGAATAATTCATCACAAAGTTGTATGCACAATTGCACATATAAACGCTTAAAAACACCTTCCCACACTGAATGTGGGACTAATCTCACATAGAAAAAATGCAAAAGAAAAATGCTCCCATGCGCGAATAACAAAATGACATCAATGAGAATTGTACCAATGATGTATTGGTTAAAACCTTATCCTATAGGGTCTGACCATCTAAACTAACTTGTTGGTCGAGAAGGATAGAACACGATCCTCTATTTGAATACTTATTTCTTATGCGACTTTCTCCACATGGCATTGGATGGATTTTTTGTATGTCTCTCTTGATGTTCTATGTTTTATATTCTCCTATGTAGTGTGGATCGGCTGGGATCACAATGGCAAGGGACTTTGTCCCTCTGCGACACCATGCAAGAATCTGTTCTGTGAATCGAACGGTGATAAAAAAATTCAAGTATTTTTTTTTTCTTTTATGCCTATGTGCAATGATATTTATTTTTAATTATATCTATGATTGTACACTTACACGAAGCTGATTGGCTCTCCTTTTTGCTTTCTTAGGGTGTCAACCAATTGAGAGAGCACTTTATGGCAGCTCTATGGGTACCTTGGCTACTCCTCTCTAGGGTAGAGCATTGGTTTACAGTATGCTCTGGCTGGGGTGTAGTATCTGCTCGGTATTGGCTACATGTGGGGCTACGACCCTTGATCTACATGATCCTAACCTGTGTGGCCTTATCGGGACTGCTTTGTGGCTGTGCCTTCTTGTGGTGCACAAGGTGGTGTTGGCTAATCCAAGTAGTGCAACTTTGTTTTTTCTAAATTTAATTTGTTTTACTGAAACAAAAATAGAGAATCAACAAGAAACAACGGGGGAGAACAGGTCAATTGAGCCTTTTTTATTTGCTATCACTGAGAATAATTGTAGTATTATGATGAGACATTTAATCTGTCTATCAACTACGAATACAATGCTTTTCTTTGTCTAATTGTAGACTTGCCAATATGAGCA
The DNA here is from genome assembly GCA_028583015.1 of Wollemia nobilis. NCBI lineage: Eukaryota > Viridiplantae > Streptophyta > Pinopsida > Araucariales > Araucariaceae > Wollemia > Wollemia nobilis. The sequence goes on along the minus strand of JAQPPZ010005686.1, from coordinate 1,203,889 downwards.
CACATTCAACTTCAAATAGGAGCACTTGTTAATTCAATAACCAACAATTTGTTTCCCACTCTAATACCAATGTAGTAAAATGATACCCAATTTCATTTAGAAATGATGGTTTTAGACAATGCAAACTAGCTAAGAATAGCATGTAACAAGACACTAATAAATTTTATTAGCAGCGCTAACAATAGCTACCAGACTAACAAATATTATTCTAAGCTAACATTAGATTATCCATTAGCAAGAATAACAACTAGAAAATACAAATAAAATATAATGTAATAATATACTATAGTATAGCCTAATATTAACCCGTATTATTTTACTATGAGTCATAATATTTGGTATGAACTATAATATTTTGATATGTAAACAAACTAGATTTTGATTTAAAAAAAAAAATATGAACTATAATATTTTGGTATGAAAACTAACTAAATCTTGATAAAAATCATACAAACTTATTATAAACTATAGCAAAACACTTCTAACTTATTATTTTTCTATGAATTATACTATTTTGATATGCAAACAAACTAAAATTTGATTTTAGAAAAATATAAATTATAATATTTTGGTATGCAAAGAACTAAATTTTGATAAAATATCATGCAAACTCATTATAAATTATAGCATTGGACATTTTTATGTGAAAATCTTCAACAAATAATATTTAATATTTTTTAATACATAGGGGAATCCTAATACCATTAGGTTTTTTCACTATAAACTCTTGTCACTATAAACCTTTAGCTTGCTTGATTAGACAAAATCAATGGACCCCATAAACCCTTGCCATTATAAACTAATATTTTTTTTCAAATACATAGGGAATGTGCATAAAAAAATTGGTAACACCTTTAGGTGTTGCCACTATAAACCTAGTCTGATAAGTTAAGTTAGGTGACAAAGTCAAAGGATCCCAACCTTTCAAAGATAAATATTGAACCATTAAATTATTCTTATCAAACAAAAATAATATTTAATATTATCATAATATTCATTATAAAACGTATATATAATTGTAAAGATACCTATAATTATAACTAATAAAAATACAAACTCTTCACACCCACTCCACTCATTTTGTTTTTTTGTTTTTCTTTATTACTCATAATATTCATTATAAAACGTATATATAATTGTAAAGATACCTATAATTATAACTAATAAAAATACAAACTCTTCACACCCACTCCACTCATTTTGTTTTTTTGTTTTTCTTTATTACTATGTAAAACTTCAATATAATCTCCTTATTAAATTCTGAGATTTTATCAATAAATTTAATATAAAAAAATTTAAGATATTTAATATTATTAAATTTAAGTGAGAAAAGTACCTCTCGAATGTAAAATCTTGAGAATGGAAGTCATTGGCTAAAGTGTGCACATTGCTCTTTCAACATGTAAGCTTTAAGTAGACAGCTTCCAAGGTTTTCTAAAATCCACGTTCTAGAGCTTAAATTATTTGACAGGTAAAATAATCGTTAAGCTTTTAACCATTTATTATTATCAAAATTTACTTATTCAAATTGTACAATAATATGCCTTCCCTTACTTTTGCCCGCTTGGTCGTTTGGCATTCCTCGTATACACGTATGTTAAGAAGTGCAACATCCTCGTCCTCACTATGCTTCTCTTCTATCGAACAATCGCGAAAGAACCAGACGCATCTGTATAGCCAGTAATTCCAAACATGGCATTAGCATACTTTGATTTATAGTACATCATTGGCCGGAATAATGCTTTGGTAGTGCGAGTATATGTGTTAGACAATAGCGAATTCACCGAGCAAATGACGACGAAATTACACGCTGGGGAATTGACCTACATCATAACGATGACTACGACAATTTTCAACGTATTGTCAATACGTGGGTACAAACACTCACTTGCTGAATTCACAGGTGATAAGTTCGATTCTGGCAATTGATGATCCAAATCTAGAAAACATCTGGACGACAGCCATGTCTCCACCTTCGTCAGATTCTAGTGAAACTCAAACCCGTTCTGATCAGTCAGACAACGTATAGAACAGGGACTTAGTGTCAATTTATTCTGGAGATTTTAATAGGCACCGAACTGCCCTGCCATTTAGGTTTTCTATAAGAAATGAAAACGTTTTGGTGGCCAACGGAGAGGAGATTGAGGACCCGAACAAGAGGAAACTTCTGGTGTTTATCAGATATGTAGAAGACGCACACAGCTGGATGTTCTTTCTTTCTTGGGAGTTTCAGTCAAAGAGACGGAATTTTGCGCCTAACATGTTTTATCTCGGGCATATGACGCAATTTCGCTTATGCACTCCCACCGCTGTATGTACGGCTGTAGAGGTGTGTGCCCTGGCAATACCTGGTTAGACATTCGCTTCCAATAGGGAACAACTCCATGACGTGATAAATTTGGTTAAGCGGTGAATTTAGTAATGTATTGATAAAAACTGCAGTGCGTTACTTAGGTCTCAATTTCCCTCATTATGTTTAGAGTCTATATTTGATGCACAACCTCGTTTTATTCAACTTCACTTGAAACAAGAATAACCAAAACAAAAAAAGATAGCAGAATTAAAAAATGGTAGAAGCATTTACAACAAAAATTCAGAGTTGTTTATTTCCAACTTCAAGTTGTCGTATACAATATAGTGTATAAAATCCCAAAAACTCAAACCCTAACTAACTTCTATTTTTGGTACCACTAAAACCAAAATAAAGCAGTGTTGTTACAAGAACAGAGCTATTACAAAAATAGAAATAGACCCACTAAATGAAGCGTGGGTGGAGTGGACAATAGAGCTATTACAAAAACAGAAATAGACCCACTAAATGAAGCATGGGTGGAGTGGACGGCAGAATGTTCCACATCATCCTCCCCAACTTTTAGAATTTTGAACCTCCTGGTTCAAAGCCTCAATTCAATTTTATTCTTGGTGTATTTAAGCAAATCAACCTCTGAAATCCATGAATTATAGGATTCCGACAACCCTTCCTATTTGACAAAATATACCTTGTATGATTTGTATCGCGTAGCCACCAAGTTGGTATCCAACACTCATTCAATTTGCCCCCTTTTCTTTTTTGGTAGGTGCTTCATCGAGCTATTATCTTCTCCTTCATGTTGTTCAACCTCCCTAGGTTCATCATTTGTCTCTACAGAGTGGGGATATAGGCCAACCACTTTAAAAATAGGACTAATTTTAAATTCTTCTGGGAGGTCTATCACATAAGCATTGTCATTAATTCTTTTTAAAATGTGGTTGACCTATATCCCCACTTCGTAGAGACAAATGATGAACTGAGGGAGGCTAAACAACTTGAAGGAGAAGATAATAGCTCGATCAAGAACCTACCAAAGAAGAAAAGAGGACAAATTGAACGAGTGTTGGATACCAAATTGGTGGCTATGTGATCCAGGTCATACAAGTTGTATTTTGTCAAATGGGAAGGGTTGCTAGACTCCTATAATTCATGGATTTCAGAGGTTGATTTGCTTAAATACACCAAGAATAACTTTGAATCGGGGCTTTGAACCAAGAGGTTCAAAATTCTAAAAGTTGAGGAGGATGATGTTGAAACATTTATTGGGAATAAACAATTATTGATTTTTGTTCTAAGTGCTTCTACCATTTTTTAGTTTTGATGTCTTTTTTGTTTTGATTATTCTTATTTCAGGTGAACAAGGTTGTAGGCTCGAGAGATAAAGCGAGGGTCTACATCAGTTTAACAAAAAAAAAAGACAACAAAACTAAAAAATGGCAGAAGCACTTAGAACAAAAATCTAGAATTATTTATTCCAAATTCTAAGCTGTCTGGACAGATATATAACATAGTATATAAAACCTCCAAAAACCCAAACTCTAACTAACTTCTATTTTTTGTACCACTAAAACCAAAAATAGATTAGATTTGTTACAAGAGCAAAGTTGTTACAAAAATAAAAATAGACCCACTAAATAAAGTGTGGGTGGAGTGGATGGCAGAGTTGTTACAAAAGTAGAAATACACTGACGTAATTAGGGAAGCGGAACAGGACACGGGTAATCAACTACACAAGATGTGGAAACCATAAAGGAGCACAATCTTAATAAACTTGAACAACATTGATATATTCTATTAAATTTTGATATCCATAAGGTCCAATCACCATGAATTGGCACCAACGATTGATGGCATAATACAACTAGATTCAAAAATAATGTCCAGGGGAAAAAAAATCCCCAAGATTACCCTCAGTCCTTCCTGTATTCTGATTGTGAAATTGTCTACCAATCTCGGACACTACATTTAAAAATAAATCAAAATAGAACAAATACCCCATGTATACAACAACAAGTGTAGGTTTAAAAAAATAATTGAACCACTACAGATCCCCAATTAAAAAAAATCCCCCTGAAAAAACCCAATACTCGGCTAAAATAAAGGAACTGCAGAATGAAAGCAGAACCAATAGCCCACTGAGAACATAATCCCCTAAAAAATAGAACTACCACTACTTGAAAAAACACAAATGCAAACCCCCTCATCCGCCAAATGGATGAAAATTTGGTTTTTTCTCCCTAACGCCCTACCATCTGCCCAGTTCACGCACATCTCTTCCTTTTTAATTCTCCCACCTTGCCTTATTTGAAAACCCCTTTCTGATTGCTAGGGTGTTCCCTAACTGTTTGACAACATGTCGCCGATTTGGCTATGCAAAGGGATAGGTGTGACACTACCAGACCCTATGGGTTTTACAACAACTGCAGTCTACTTGGGGACTAACATGTTGATTTTTTTGCATGGATACCCCTACATCAGCCTCCCCAAGTGAGAAACATTGTGAGCCCCTACTCACAGATCTATTGGAAAGATGGATGGTTTGAAGTGAGCAAGCTCAACTTCAGGTATCCATGAATCTTCTTCTGAACCTTTATTTTTCCACCTTACCAGGAATTCCTTGTATTCTTTGTTCCTAGTTTTCTTGGTTGTCCTTTGGTCCAAAATCTTCTCTATCTCCTCAGGTTGTTTCTTTGGCAATTCTTTTGCCCAATCTGTGATTGGTTCAACCTGTTCATCTACCATCTCTGCTGCATTTTCTCCAACATAAGAGTACAAATAAAAAACATTAAAAATTGGTGAGATATCTATACTTGGAGGTAGTTCAATTTCATAAGCATTGTCATAAAACTTTCTAACAATTCTACATGGCCCAATCTTCTTCATTTTTAGCTTGTTGTAAGTGCCTTTAGGAAACCTTTCCTTTCTCAAAAACACCATTACTAGATCTCCTTCCTGAAATGATTTGACTCTTTTCTTTTGATCTGCTTTCTCCTTGTACACTTGATTACTTTGGGTAATCTTCTTCCTAATTTCTTCATGTAATTCCTTCAAATGTACAGTCATGTCTTCAGCTACAACATTCTTTCTTTCTACTACAACCTTCACTAGATCTGTCACTCCCTTGGGTGACTTTCCATACACTACTTGGAATGGAGATTTTCCAGTTGACCTATTTATTGAGTCATTGTAAGAAAACTCAGCTTGTGCTATCACCATATCCCACTACTTGGGTTTATCACCAACTAAACTCCTAAGCAGATTGCCAAGGCTCCGGTTGACAACTTTTGTTTGTCCATCCGTCTGAGGATGATAAGCAGAACTGAATTCCAACTTTGTGCCTAATCTGTGCCATAACATCTTCCAAAAATGACCCATGAATTTCACATCCCTATCAGCTGTAATACTTCTTGGTAGTCCATGCAACCTTACAATTTCTTGAAAGAACAAATTTACCACACTGCTGGCATCTTCAGTTTTCTTACAAGGGATAAAATGTGCCATCTTGGAAAATCTATCTACAACAACAAGAATACTGTCAAACCCTCTTTGCATTCTTGGTAGCCCCAACACAAAATCCATACTAATATCTTCCCATGGACTCTCTGGAACAGGTAGTGGAGTGTACAAACCAGTATTTTGTTTACAACCTTTGGCCACTTGGCATGTTCTACACCTGGCCACATATTTCTCAGCATCTTTGGTCAAGTTGGGCCAATAATATTTCTCCTTGAGTTGTGCTATTGTCTTATCTCGGCCAAAGTGACCTCCAAGACCACCACCATGTGTCTCTCTAATTAGATTCTCCCTCATGGATCCTTGAGGAATGCACAATTGTCTATCTCTAAACAAGAAACCATTTTGAAGAAAATAATCTTTCCATACCTTGTGTTCAAATTCGTTGCACTCTTGGAATGCTTCTCTGAAGTCATTATCTTCTGCATACTGATCTTTCATTCCATCCAGACCAATACATTCAACTTGCATAGTCTTCAACAACAAAACTCTCCTACTCAAAGCATCCGCTACTTGGTTGCTCTTACCTGATTTGTGCTTGAGTGTGAAGGTATAACTAGCAAGGTATTCAACCCATTTAGTTTACCTTGTGCTCAACTTGCTTTGACTGTTAAGATACTGCAATGCTTGGTGATCAGTGAACAAAAATAAATTCTTTGGGCAATAAATAATGCCTCCAATATTTCAATGCTTGAACTATGGCATAGAGCTCTTGCTCATACACAGAGTATTTTTGTTGAGCCTCATTTAACTTCTGGCTGAAGTATGCAATTGGCCTTCCTTCTTGACTAAGGACAGCCCCAATGGCCTTGCCACTAGCATCACAATCCACTTGAAATACTTTTGCAAAGTCTGGACTCCTCAACACTGGTTGCTCAATCATCTTGTTCTTCAACAATTTGAAACTATTTTCAGCCTCTTTTGTCCACACAAAAATTCCCTTTTTGATACAAGAAGTCAAAGGTGCACATATAGAACTGAAATCTCTGATGAATTTTTTGTAAAAACCTGCTAAACCATGAAAACTCCTGACTTCTGTGGCACTTCTTGGGCTGGGCCACTCTTTGATTGCAACCACCTTTGTTGGGTCCATCTTTAAACCATATTTGGATATCACAAATCCAAGATATATCAATTTTGACTTGAGAAATGAACATTTCTTCAAGTTTATCAACAATTTTTGTTGTTGTAGTTTTTCTAAGACAGCCCTCAAATGTTGCAAGTGTTCTTCTTTTGTCTTGTTGTAGACTAAGATATCATCAAGGTATACAACTACAAACTTATTGAGGAATGGTTTCAACACTTCCGTCATCAATCTCATGAAAGTGCTTGGTGCATTGGTCAGCCCAAATGGCATAACCAACCACTCATAAAGACCATCCTTTGTCTAGAATGCAGTCTTCCACTCATCCCCTTCTCTAATTCTAATTTGGTGATACCCACTCTTCAAATCTATCTTAGAAAAGAAGCTAGAACCACACAAATTATCCAATAGATCATCCATTCTTGGGATAGGGAATCTATACCTGATAGTAATCTTGTTGATTGCTCTTGAATCCATGCACATCCTCCACTCGCCATATTTCTTTGGAGTTAGAACAGCAGGTACAACACACGGGCTCAAACTCTCTCTTATCAACCCTCTTTCAAGCAAATCTTGGACTTGCTTATTCAACTCCACTGTTCGCATAGGATCCATCCTATGGGGTGCTTGATTCGGCAAACTGGCTCCTAGAATCAGATCCATTTGATGAGAAATCTATCTCATTGATGGTAGACCATATGGCATATCTCCATCTACCACAATGCTCTCATAGTCCTTCAAGATTGTTGCAATCTCTTTAGGCACTTCCTCTTCTTTCTGCTGCTCCTTGGGAAAAATTGCATAGCACACATGTGCTCCTTTTGCCTCAGTAAGGAATTCCTTTTCTCCCAATAGTACTAATCCACTTCTAACTTCAGCATGGGCAGCCTTCAAAGGTTTGAACAACCACTTCTTCCCATATTTGATCACTGTAATGTGATTCTTTCATCCATCATGTAGAGCACTCCTATCATACTGCCATGGCCTTCCTAGTAGTAGATGACAAGCATCCATTGGAATGACATCACACCACACTTGATCTGTGTATCCCATTCTCTCAAAAGAGACTTTACAACATTGATTCACCAACACTTGGTGACCCTTGTTCAGCCATGAAACTCTGTATGGTTTTGCATGTGCAAAAGTAGGCAATGACAATTTTTCTACCATGTATGTGGAAACCAAATTATTTGTACTTCCACCATCTATAATAACATCACAAAACTTACCACCATATTTTACCTTCATACGGAAAATGCTCTTCCTTTCCCATGGTTCAACATTCTTTTCATCCACCATGAGGACTCTCCTTATCATCAGTTGTTCACCATCACCACAAGCAGTCCCATAATCTGAGTTTGCTTCATCACTCTCTTCACCTTCAACCACATTAACTCTGTTTTTAGTTTCCTTGTTGGCTTTACACTCAGGAGACTTGTGACCCTCCTTGCCACAGTTGTAGCATGTGCCTCTGAACTTTGAAGACCTCTCTCCATCAAACTTTCCCTTACCTTTACCAGATTGGTACTTTCCTTTGGCTTGGCTTGCTTCAGAATCATCATTCTTTCCCTGATTCATATTATTACCTTTTGCCTTCCCCTTCCCTTTAGAGGATTGGGTAAACTTTCTGTTAAGCTTTTCTTCAGCCTTAACAACATATTGATAGGCATCTTCCATTGTCTTAATACTCAACATACTCAGTTCATCTTGAATAGAGAGCTTTAAACCATTAACATACCTTGACACAACCACTTCAGTAGGCTCAAAGTGTCCCGTTCTGATGACTAGTCTTTGGAATTCTTCAGTGTAATCCTTTACACTATTCTCCCTTTGTCTCAAATTTTGAACTTTCTTCAACAACGAGAGCTCATAGTCCTTAGGCAAGAATTGTTTCTTCAACTGCTTTACCATTCTGTCCCAAGTCTTGATTCTAGTTTTTCCTTCAGACACTCTTTGTTTTTGGACCTGCTCAAACCATAGAGAAGCGTGACCCTTCAGTTTGGTCACCGCCAATTTCACCCTTCTAGTTTCCTCCACACTCTCAAGGTCAAAATATTTCTCCATTTTTGATATCCAGTCTATTAGTTCTTTAGGAACCAGACTACCCTCATATGTTGGTAAATTAAACTTGGGCCTATTTGCAATCTTAGCAAAAGCATGAACAAACCTTCTGTGAGCAACATCTCCTTCTTCATCAGAAGATGATGAGCTCGATTCATCCTCAGTGGAGTCTTCATCTTCTACTAGGGTTCTCCCTCTTCTTGCAACACCTTCCATAGCTATCACATGAGCTTCAAGTGCCTGCAATATCCTTAGTATTTTAGCATTGGCAACGACTCCTCATCTAGGGGCTCTATGACCTCTTCCTCCTCTCGGTCTACCTCTCCCTCGACCTCTTTTGACAACTTGGTCTTCTTCTTGCGATCCTGGTCCATACTACTCTAGCTCAACATCCGACATTGTTACTCAACAACAAATATCTCCCTCTAAGAATATTTCTTCAGCTAACAATTTGAAGTGGCTCTATTGCATCCACAGACACACAGGAAACACTCTAAGATAGACTCACTCCTAGAGACTAGGTACATAATCGAGCTCGACACAATAGGAAAGAACAACTTCGACTCTGATACCACCTCTCTTTCCTAACGGGCCGCTTTCCCTTCTTTCTTTGCGAGAGGGTCTTGTTCTCAGAGATCATGTCCAACGAAGGCTGCCATGGCCTACTGCGTTCACACGGTGACCAGTTTGAACCCGCCATCCTCTTTGGGGACAACCTCGGCAGTGACAACAGCAGGTACGTCTTACCACCTTCGAGCTCAGCGTCCATGGAGAGAATCGCTCCCGAGACGTCGCAGACGCAGTAGCGCTCCGTGTATTGCAGGAGAAGATCGCGTATGGTGATTGGCGTGCAGAAATTACGGGGTTCCCCATTGGGTTCCATCACACGAACCTTCTTCGCCCTGGCGCAGCAGCACAACATCCTCAGACCCATGTCAGTTTTGTATAAAACCTGGAGTCCATATAAAACTAAGCAAGATGAGGTTAAACCTAATTGCAAATCATGGCTGTTGTTCACGCCGTTATATCTAGGAAGAGAAGTAAATTCGTTTAGTGGAATCAGAGTGGGTATTAGACATCAAATTTAAAATAACGCTGACGGATGTAATTAAAACGGACATCTTCTTTTTATATTCTTGATAAGGAAGTCAATAGACAAAATCCCAATTTTTGGGAATTCGTCACGGAGATTTAAATTGTCTAACAATCAAACATTTAGAGAAGACGGCACATATCCTTGTAGACCGCGAATTACTAATTTTATATTTTGTAAACAAGTTTAAAAATATATGTAGCTTTTGTCCTTTTCCAAACGGAACAAACATACACTTTGTATAATAAGGATTCCCCGTTTAACACGTGAACGATATGACGTAGGCAAGTGCTAGGCATGTAATGGCTCATATATGATTTATAGTTATTTTCAACTGTATGACATGTAGATTATGACGTGAAAATTATTTGTTTTGGTTGATCCAATGCAGTGGAATCGTCTTTATCCCCTTGACTTGGCATGACTGACACCACTCTACCAACTAAACGTCGCATAAAATTTTTCCATCAGTTATAGGCTTAAAAACGTTTCTGCGATGCATATGAAAGCAACATGAGTTTAAAGAACATTAAAATTACATAATCATTGACTTAGATAATTTCAACAATGAGAATAACAATCGGTTTGTTGGTTGATCACAGTGGAGAACTTAACAAAGGATGTTGGTTGTGGCTGCCTCGACTACAATTCCCACACTTCTTTGTAAATACACAAAAAGCTCATTCTTTACTGGTTGTGGTTGACTTGAGTACGATTCCCACTCCCTCCTGCAGATACACAAAAACACTCATTCCTCTCTAGTTGTGGTTGGGGGTCTAAGGGTTTCTTTGGTGCCCACCCTAAACCAAAGTTGATATGTGAGAGATATTTTAGTGGTAAGTCCTTGGGTTTTCATCTAAGAGACCCAAGTTTAAACCCCAATCAAAGGGGATTGTGAACCCTCTTAAAAACTCGTGTAAAAAGAGAGAAAACGAGTTAGCGGGCAGCCAAGATAGTGTGAGGTGGTGAACCAAGGTCTATGATCCATACCTTGGGTCCATTCAAATCCAGTTCAAATTACATTGGCTACCATAAACTTTTTTTAAGCGTGAGTGGGTAGCCAAGTTGGTGTAAGGTGGTCAGTTGAGATGTGTGATCCGTACCACAAGTCCATTCAACTCCAGTTCAAATCACACTGGCTATCATAAGCCTTTTTGGTTCAAACCCCACTTAGTATAAGGGGACCAGGACCCCTCATAAAAACTTGTGTAAAGTCATTAAATGCCAATAGGTCCTTGGTTCAGTCATTTGATAGATAGGTGGTGTAGTTCAGACCAATATTCAATTCTCACGACACCAAATAACTCAATATGATTAAATCGATAAAGGTTAACCCTTTCAAAACCCTACTTATCTTATTCAAACCTCCAAGGGCTAGGTGGTGTAGGGCTAGCATACTATTCCCAAAGGGGAGGTGGTTTGGAAGCTCTGAAAATGATCACCAAGATCTCAAAACCCTATGTCAATTGGTCAAAATAACTTGTACAATCACCAAATCGTACAACACTACACCTTGTACGATTTGGTACTCAACCAATCCATTGAAACATGTTTTGTAAATTAAATCGACCAGGTTTGTAATCAATTTCTCAAAACTAGCAATATTTCCTTATTTGGTAGGTTTTGGGTTGCAACTTTGTTACCAAATCGTGTAAACTGACAACTTGTACGTTTTGGTATAGCACTTGTACAGTTTGTACAAACCCTTGTTGCAACTAATATTCAGATATGTTACTCTCCACAACCAATCCTGCCAAGACAAGTTTTGGGAAGTTTCTGTGTGTCAATTACTCCAATTCTTCCTAACATGCAAACCCTAATTCACTGGCAATGAATTGTATTCATCATGGACAATTCTAGAAAACATACAACTACTTGGAAACATCTCTATATGGCCTAAATTCACCATGTAATCAATTTCCATATTCACACCAAATCGATAGGGTAACCAGGATCATTCACAATGCAATTCCATCCATTATCATAGCAAGATAAGCATTCAACATTAACTATTCAACCTGCAACATCCAAAATATACAACGAAACTCATAAAGATAAGAAAATGAGAAGAATTGTTGTCATATTTAGATTATAAGTATTCCTGTACATGTATCTTCCATCACCAATCACAATCTCAACAATGAGTAGTAATTCTACCAAGAACAATCAAATACTCCATGAATAGACTCATCAATGAATAACTTCAATTATGAACGAGAATAATGAACTATCAAGAACAACAAAAAAAATGAATGGTGGACTATATAATGCATGCCCATACCGTTCCAAAGCAGTTTTTTTGAAACATCGCATTACTTATAACTTCCATCCCGAATTAATTCCAAAATAATTCTTTTACAAGGTTTACTAATGTCTAATTTGATTTTTATCAAATTAACCCCAAATGTATGTTTCACCTTAATTTCATTTCATTTCACATCGTACATTTGTGACCTTGTATGTTTTGCTCCTGCTTGTATGTTTTGACACTAGTACTTTTTAGTCAAAATTGAGCAAAACTAAACAAAAACTATGCAAATCCAAAGATCATTTCTTCTTCTTTTGGGAGGTGAATTTGCTGCCTACATCTGCCCTCCTATTTAAATCAAGTTATGTTGTCACCATATCAATTTTCTTTATTTTGGCTGATGATCCTTTGCGGTACTCATCAAACTACATATGCAAGGCGGTACACTCATCCTTCAATCGGGCTACGTATTAACTGACTTCCAAGGATTTCAACCCTACTCATTGGGTTTCTCTTCTGCAAAAACCAGTAATGTACCTAACTCCTCATGCTTAGAGGCTCCCTTGCATAGCATTTCTGTCAACAGAGCTTATGTTTTGGCTGTTATGGCTAGTTCCTCATTCTTCTCCGTAATGACCTACAAATTTTGATGAATATCGACTTCATAAGATGCCATACTCTGATCCTTAGCCTTAAGCCAAGCCTTATGATCCATGATAATTTCATTATAATGCTTGGCATCCTGTGAGTGTAGCTTATCCTCGTAATCCTGTTTGATGTTAGCCCACTTTGTTTTTGCATTCTTCAATATTTTCTTGACCATTGTTTTATTGCATATTAATTCTTCCTCCATCGCAACCATCTCCGGTTGAGTAGCTTCCACTTCCTCCCATTGTGCTTCCTTGGATTGATAAGTCCGCTCAAGTCCCAAGCTGAGCCACTTGATCCAGTATATCAGGAAATTCAATTTTATCAAAGTGAAGACCAATTCTAAAGGTACTCTTCAAAATTTTGTACCCACTGTATTCAAAGGACAAGTCTAACAGGTTGCCTTATCTAAATACATGCATAGAAGTGTGTGATAATTGGTCTTCACTCCCTCTGGTAACTCTTGTCTTCCAAGAATCATGGTTACATCCCCAATAGGGAACAACCATGGATGTTGGGAATAGATGTGTGCTATTTGCCTCGTGAGATCCTCATTGCACAACCACTCCATGACCTTTTCTAATACAACCCAATGCCACCAATATAAAAATGTAACTTAGCATTGGTAAACATCTCACTGGCTTATCAAAAGAAGTGCTCCACATTTTCATCAGTACGTTCATCCACATCTGTTGAGATATCAAAGTGAGGTACTTCCATAAAAATATTGTATGAAGCACTAAAACATTATCCTATGATGAGGTATGTTCTTCCTCTTCTTCTACCTATGGATTTGAGCTTCCTCCAACTTCCTTGCTCACATTGGCTATTTGATCCTCTTGTAGCAGAATGTGTGCTACTGTATTACTTGTTCCTCCTTCTTCGGATGATTTTATCTCCTCAACATTGATGAGTTCCTCTTGTAGTTTAGGCAAGTCCTCATGTTATTTTGTTGTCAATCCTTCCTCTTGTGGGTTCAAGTGCACTCCCCTTAAGGTTGCAATTGTATGGTTAGGAGCGATTTCCTCTTGTGGTGTCTGTGCACTTGTCTTCTCCCATTGGCTATTACCACCTCTCATTACAATCTTTATCTTCTATGTTCCCTTAGGATCCTCCAATGGAACTTGCATCATTGCTTTTGCTTTTGGAGCTGGTGGTACAATTGCATTTCCTGCCATATATATGGATGAATCCAAAAAATTAAAATTAGAGGTTTGGAGCAATTTTGGATATCCCATTGCTCTTCCCACATCTTCCAAACTCAGTATATTGAGATTCAGTAAGTCTAACCCCTCTGATTCAGAGTATCCTTCCTCTGTTACCGGCTCGAGTTCTTCTTTCTACACAAGCTTCTTTTGTTTCTCCCTTTGCTTGTGTGTTTGAATTATTATAGGGTTGGTTTGATGTTCTACCCTCTCCTCCTCTTCAAAAGAGATAGGTTGCTCCTATGGCTATTGTATCTGTACCTGCTATTCCAAGGTAGGTTTTAACTATCTTCTTCTCTTCCTCCTTGGATGAACATCTTCATCAGATACAGTCTTAGCCTCTTCCCGCATCAGAGGTATTGGTTAATTTGTGCTCTTCTTGACCTTTGATTTATTATAGGCTGAATTTTGTAGAGGTACACTATTTGACCATCGCAATATGATAGGCTAATCTAATGATACTTCTCGCAGTTGGGTCCTACCAAGAAAGGGAGTGCCCATTTTAGATACTGCATCTAATAGAAGTGCAATGGCATGAAAGGTCATTGTGAATGTCTTCGTCCTAACTGTCAACAACTAATGCATCCATTCTTGTAAGTAGGTTCCCCAATCATACTTCATGCCATTGTAAACACCTTCCACATACTGTGCAATCCAGATTGGTATTTCTAAAGCTCATGATTATCTAGACATATGAGCCATGATAACATTCATCCTGAAATCCAACTCATTAGTCTTAAATTGGATCTATTTAATTCCATGGGTTTCAGAACCAAATATCTTGGCTACCACAAGTGACTTCACAGATGTGAGTGTCGTAATAAACTTGTGAGCCTCAATCGGATCTACTATCTTCTTCATAATTGGAGTTCCATTCCTAGGCAATCCGAATGTTCATCGAAATGCCTCTGTTGAGAACTCCACCTTAACATACTTGTTACCTACTCTCACAATAGTGTGGTTCTTTGTGGGTTCGTATGACTGAAGAATTTGTTGTAAGTACTCATTGAAGAATACTTTATCTTGTGGTGGTATTTTCTCTATAGTACTCACTATGACCTTCCTTAGCGCCTTCTTTAGTGAATGATTGATCTCATTATTTTCCTACCATTTTCTACAAAATTCCGCTATTGGCTGCCCAAAAGTAATATTCTTGATATCCACTTCCTTCTCCTCTAGTTCACTAGGTAGTTCTTCCTGTTCTTTCAGAGTTCTTCTCTTGATGAACTTTACTGCGATGTTCCCTTTTGTGTGTCCTAGGTGGCTCCATATCCTCCATTATATATTAAAATGGTTCTCTTCCTCTACCACCATGCCAGTATCTTTGAACCCTCCATGACCTACGTCCCTGCCCTCTCCAAGGATGATTACCATACCTCCCATGCGACTTAAATTGTTGTCCTTTGTCTTGAATGGGGTACACAAATGGAGATCTCCTGGGTCGTGTTTCTCTCTAATGTAGTGGTCCTGGTGATATGTCTACCCTAGATGCTACAATGTGATCAGGATGAGCTTGGAATTCTTGCTTGGAGCTCACACTTCTACCGTCGCTAAGTAGAAACCTCATTTGTACACTCTTTCCTCAAATTGGTAATTCAGGACAACTCCACACAAAATCACTCTAAAAGTTCATACAACTGCTTCCAAAATGTACAAGAACTTTCAAGATCGTACAAGGCCTTACCAGATGGTACATGTACATTTCCAAATTGTACAACCCTACCTAGATTGTACAACTCCAACCGAATTTATTCAATCACACTCGATTTCATACAAATACAATAAATCATACAATCGAGGTTTCAAATCGTACAATATCAAATTGAAATCATACCGAAAGCATGAGATTCCGGAAATAAAAGGAAAACTATAGCTATGCAATGTAAGACAAAATATAACGCTTAATCCTATGCCTTTGAAATGCACGAAACAAAGAAAGGAGATAAATCGAAAATGAAAGAAAGATGTATGGAAAGCACAACCCTTTTTATTCAATTTTCTTATCCTCGGTTACAAAGACGTCTCCTCCCTTTTTAGGGGCTAGGAGCGTTAAATGGATCTTGGTTACAATTGTGACTTAGTCTTCCTCCTTCCGCATGCCCACATGCAAAATGGGCGGGCCAAAGTGTTGCCGCCGCTGATGTTGATGAGTCCTTGGTTCTTGCTACTCCTCCTGCGTTCAAAGAAACAAGAAAGGCGTTAGTAGCACCTGCTGCAAATAGGAAAGTTTGTTCCTTGAAATTAACAAAAAGATGCATGTAAAAGGATTGTCGAAAACAGTGAATAAGATGAATATAAATGACCTGCAAATCTTACAGAGGTCAGAAGACATTACCAGAGGGCCACTGCCATTGAAACAGTCGGCCAATCTGCTTTCACCTGGAATTCATCCCTGGGCAGGACGAATTCTGCTGTTATTCGTCCCTGGGTGGGACGAATTCTATTGTGTTAGGAAAGCCGAAGTGATGCCGCTCCAATGTCGAACCTCGGGACCTCCAAAACACCTGCAGACAAAGGGGTTAGGTAATTGGGGCCATTTTGGGATGACCCAGATGGTCGGATTCTCCCAATTTGGCCTCTATCCTTAGGAATTCGATGTCGCTACCTGCAAGTTAGTGGGACAACAAAGCGACAAAAGGCATGGTGAAATCTAATCAAAACGTTATGGAATTGAAGCTATGAGTTAACTAAATAGAATAACATAAAATGCAACATGAACAAATGATCTAGAATACTTTAGAATGAAACTTAAACAAATGCGGGATGCCCAAGTGGGCCTCCCACCGTTGGCACTTGATTTCGGCGCCAATCCACTAGGGATGGGCCCAAAACCTCTTAGGATTGGGGTGTCGGCAAATTGGTGGTTTAAGGTGGTCAAATGTTGGATTTGGGTTAGATCCACGCTTCCAAAAGCCACCCAATAACCTCCCTTGCGAAAGAGATTAATGGATGTGAGAAGGTGAATAAAAAAGGATGCAAGTGGGTGTTCAATTGGGCAGCACTTCGTTGCTTGAAAATGCCTCCAATCTCCTCTCTTTTGGGTGGGAAAGTCCACCATTTTATAGACCCATGGGGTCTCTTTGGAGGGGCATGCAGGGATGCCATGTGGCGGCCATGCCTTCCCAAGAGGGAGGAGACTCCTCCCTGACTTGGGCTTCCATGACCGCCCTTGTGACAGTCCACTAACTGCCAACCTACCCACCTACACGCGCATGCATGGCAGGAGGCAATAATTGACTGTCCTTGGCTGCCACTTGGCGGCATTTTTCTTTTTGCCCGTTAAACCTGGAATTCGTCCTGACCAGAGACGATTTCAGAATTCATCCCTGGGTGAGACGAATCCCAGTTAGTATTCGTCCCTGGGTGAGACGAATACTGGGCAAAGTGCCTGAATGTGCCAAATTGCTTCTTGACCTTACAAAATTGCTATGAAAGTGGTTAGGACCACTGTTTGACCTCTGAGGGCTGCCCTGGGGGCTGTGTTTGTCAAAGCGATCAGTGTTTGCAGTCACATAATCGGATTGGTGCTGTTTTGGTGTCTACAGATGCCCCTTTTTGGGATGCGCTGTGCATGGCGCAGCGCCGAGCAAAAATAGATAGCCAAAGCACTAATGATTAGGGTTTCTTGGTAACCTAATCAACTTTTGATGCCCCAAGCATGGAAAGGGCATGCATTCTTGAATCCTTGCTTCTGACGAGCTAAGGAATTTGATTTCAAGTATTAACCTATTTTGGTGAGGTGTGACTTGAGCTTGGACATTGATCAGTCATGATTAGGCAAAGGGCGCAACCTTTTGTCCATAGGGGAACCTTGTGTTCATGATTCACGAATGCCAAGTGTTTGATCAATTTGATTGATTATTGCTTGTTTACTGCCCCAAGCAGGAGCGTAATTGTCTTTGTCAATGATTCTTTGAATGCATGTCATTTTCCTTAATTGGGTGTGTGCTTGTTGATTGGTGACTAAGTGTGACTACCCCCTCAAGCGACGAATCGATGAGGGAATGACCTTCGTGAGAAAAGCGACGAGTCGCTTGACCCAAGATGACTTGTGCAAGGGTGCCTTTAGATGGTTTATCGTTAAGCATGTGCAATTTTTCCAACATTTAGACCTATTTTTGGTGGGTGGTAACCCTTTTGGTGATGCCATAATGGGGTGAAAGTGTCGAAAGTCCGTCTTCCCATGGAGCGGTCCGGCTAAGGTAGCCTTCTTAGGGAGTAGGAGAGTGACAATTTGAGCCCCGACATCGATTTTCTATGCCAAGAGGTTAAGTGCAAGAGCACTTGTGTCCAGCAATGCTTATTGCTGTTTGTTTTTGTGTTGCATTTATTTGTTGTTTTTGTTTTTTTAGTGGGCTTTGACCCATTTGTGACGTCATTTGGGGGTGAAATTGTCGAAATTCCATCTTCCCGTGGAGCGGTCCGGCTATGGTAGCCTTCTTAGGGAGTAGGATAGTGACAATGTAAACCCCGACATCATTTTTATGCCATTGAATGTCAGGCGCAAAGGTGCCTTTGTTCAATACTTTTATTGCTTTTTGTTTGTGGATATTTGTTGTTTTTGTTGTTTTGATTTTCTTGCTTTGTGTATATGTCATTATTTTATGTTATGCACAATGATTGATGTTGATGGATGCATGCTACTTTATATTGATGTATGCCATGGGTATGATAAATTTGATTGTTGTATGTTGATTTATTTTGATGGATGCATATGTTATGATGAATGCAAATGTTTTTGATTTATATGTGATATGCAGAAATGAAATGGATGAATGGGATTTGTGATGTTTGGCTATGGCACCATAGACTGTTTAGGACTCTGTTATTTTGTTTTTAGGCGATTGTTGTGATGCATGACTTTGTATGTATACATGTGGTTTTTCTTTTTTTGTATTTTCTGATGGTATTGTAAGGATGAAAAGTAGCGCAGTTGGTTTAGAAATGTAGCTAAGGTTTTCTGAGACTCGGACGGTTTTAACTCACTAGCCATGACTGTACTTTATCTTACAAGACTTTTGACCAAGGTATGAATCGAACTTGTTTTTGACCAAGCTATTTCACATCCCTGTGTGTGCAATTGAGTTCATTTATGTGGTATTTGTCAGGATACCGCCAATGCCGGATGGGCTTTCAACCGAACTCGTATTGAGGATCACCTAATTAGCTCCACTAACTCCTTTGTTGTATTTAGTTAGATTAATCTACGGTGTTATCTAGGATACCATAAGCTAGCTCATCCTTATGCAAACATTGGTCTGCACATACGCAAAGCGAATGTGACAGACATATCGTCATGCGGGTAGGATACCACCATTGCCAGATAGGCTATCAACCAAACCTGTAATGAGGATCACCTAGATGGTTTTCGAATGCTAAGAATTCCAGGGATTCAAGTTCTGGTTATTTGTTGGCTGAATGATTTGGAAGACTTGCTCGTCTATATAGTGATGAAAATCACTGTTTATTTTCTATTAATTTTTTTTTGAGCAAGGATTTTGAATAGTGGTGATAACCACTGTTATTTGATTTTGTATTTTGAGTATTGTGAGTTTGGGCTGGTGAATGGCCTTGATCCTCGTGGCCTTGGGGATGACTACCCATCCTGGTTGAGGGACGTGTAGTATGAATCCTTACGACGTTGGGGACCAAGGGGGTGATGGAGATTATGGAGTAAGGGCATTGATCTTTTAGGCCTTGGGGATGACTACCCATCCTGGTTAGGGGCGGATAGTACGAATCCTTACAACTTGGAGACCAAAGGTGAATGGAAAGTGTTAGGATGATGATTTGTTGGAATTTTGTTTGTGAATGGCGTTGATCCTTTTAGGTCTTGGGGATGACTACCCATCCTTGGCAGGGACGTGTAGTACGAATCCTTACAACTTTGGGAACCAACTATGATTGGGATTTGGTAGTGGTGAAAACCACTGTATATGGAGGTGAATGAATGGGGAAGAGCTCGTCCTTTTGTCAATTCTCAGCATTCTAGAACCATTCGCACAGGGGGATGAGCAAGATAACCATTTCGCTTATGGTGACCTGGATTACTAGTGCAGGTTTCATCTTTCGTTCACACAACTTGGGAATTTTTATGTGTTTTAATTTGTGTTGGGATGCTACGTAACAAGGTGTATTTCAAGTGTAACTCTACCTTCGTAAAATCTGTCTGACTCGGTACATTACGTGGCTAAAGAGCAAAATGATGACTAAATTATGAAAACTCTTGATACATTAGAAGACCACTGACTCTAGTGTGGTAAAAAGCAATGCATGGTGTTTTTGTTGTTTTTGTAAAATGGAAAAGTGTGGAACAAGATGGACTAGCAGAATAATTATAGTCTATGGTGCCTTTGACCTTTACGACCACAAATATGCAATGTATGGATGTAATGCTTAATGCAGCTATGTATTTTTGTATTTTTGATGGATTGATTTTTGTGAATATGAAGATGAGATGCGAGAAGAGTTCTCTATTGATGAATTTGAGCATGCCTAGAAATGAGATGCAAATTTTTGTTGTTTTTGATGATTTTTGTTGTTTTTGAATTTTCTTGATTTTTGACCAAGCGATTGTGGAAATCCTTGGAGCATTTTGGGATTGACCAAGCGATTTTAGGAATCCTTGGAGCATTTTGGGATTGACCAAGCGATTTTAGGAATCCTTGGAGCATTTTGGGATTGACCAAGCGATTTTAGATAATCCTTGGAGCATTTTGGGATTGACCAAGTGATTGCGATAATCCTTGGAGCTTTTGGGGTGACCAAGTGATTGCGATAATCCTTGGAGCTTTTGGGGTTGACCAAGTGATTATGATAATCCTTGGAGCTTTTGGGGTGACCAAGCGATTGCGATAATCCTTGGAGCTTTTGGGTTGACCAAGCGATTGCGATAATCCTTGGAGCATTTTGGGGTTGACCAAGCGATTGTGATAATCCTTGGAGCTTTTGGGGTGACCAAGTGATTGTGATAATCCTTGGAGCTTTTGGGGTGACCAAGCGATTACGATAATCCTTGGAGCATTTTGGGTTGACCAAGCGATTGCGATAATCCTTGGAGCATTTTGGGATGACCAAGCGATTGCGATAATCCTTGGAGCTTTTGGGGTGACCAAGCGATTACGATAATCCTTGGAGCTTTTTGGGTTTTGACCAAGCGATTGCGATAATCCTTGGAGCTTTTTGGTTTGGACTATGGCTCTTCAGGGGATAGAGGTACCCCCAGCTTGATGGTCTTTGCGCTCCGGATCTGGCTCTGGAGGGATTGGCATGAATGGATCGGCCCTATGCACGGAGATGAGGGCAGGATCTGCCCTCGGCACTGATATTGCTATGGGATCTCTGGGTGGAAGTTGATCTCTGTATGCCCAAAGTGGTGGATGTAACGCTTGGTCCCACTGCGGTGGGTTAACGCGCCACTCATGCCCTAGTATTATGTTTAGTTGTTGAATTGCTTCATTGATATTTATGGGATGTCGATGTTGTCGCATGTGATTGCTGTGGGCTATCTCTATTTTATCCTCACCTTCGGCCAGTGAGTACAGCTCATCAAAATATGGAGATTCTGAGACATGGAGGACTCGCATCATCGGGTAGCCCTACGGTTAAAGGTTGATCCTCTTCGAAAGGAGCCTCATGTAAGTTGGGCCTTGGGAGCTCCAAAATCTTGGTCTCTACCGACTCTAAGTGCTCTAGCGCTTTGCATGTATCGGGAGATTTGAGCTCCTCCTCTTTGGTTGGTTCTTGTTGAGGAACTTGGGGCCTATGGAGGGGTGGCCAGATAGCACCCCCCATGCCTTGGTAGGGCTTTTCATCCCGCTCTTCTTCTCGCTCTGATTCCTTAGAGGCTTCTTGATGAATTTCTAAGGGTGGCCCATAAACCTGAGTGGGTTCCTGAGGAAGGTGCCCATCATTGGTTATAGGAGTGGCCTCCCGCTCATGTCTAGGAGGCATCGGGGGCGATGCTTGATGAGGTCGCGGAGACTTGTCTCGCACCCGGGGGTTGTGCCTCTCATAATGTTTTGTCTTATGCGTGTGAGGGGTTGGAGTCTTCTCCTGCATAGTGTGTTGGAACAACTCATCCTTCTGGCGATGAAGGTGCTCTTTATTTAAAAGATACCATTGCTCTAACTATTGTCGTTCTAGCTCAAGTTGCGTGAGTTGCATCCGATGTGCGAAATGCTTGACAGATTCTAAGATAGTTGGTCCTACCGCCTCATGTCTAGAAGGCCTAGATGCCTCTCCTAGATATCTATCTCGGTCGTAGTGATCCAAGATCTCTATAGGCCGCCTCCCTCTGTTGGAGGTAGTGGCATTTATCCGAGGCTCTGGCCTCAGTAGGTGATCTTGATAGCTAGCATTTGCAGAGGCGTCTTGCTCCCGCGATGTATATTGCTCTTGAGGAAGGTAAGGGTTTTCCTCATGCTCTCTTTCATAAGTGAAAAAGGGATGGGCGGAGTTGGCTCGCCCTACCTGAGGAGCCTTGTGCTCTGGATTTGTCCTTGTAGTCTTGACAACTAGAGGGGGTGAAGGAGGGATAGTGTAATCATGTGGTTCCTCCCGTCGAACCCTATGTTGACCTAGCGCTTCATCGCACGGTGACCACTCATAGCGAGCATCTAAGGGAGCTCTCCTATGGATGTACCCCTCATGGAAGGGTGTGTGCTGGGTGCTATGCTGAACCGAAGTGCTCCTAGAAGGGGTGCCCCTATAGTCCTTATCCGTTAAGGTGTGGAGGGGTCTCGCCTTGTGTGTCAGGCCACCAAGGTGGTATGACCAAATCCTTGGGGCTATACTCGGAGGTGACTTGTGCCTCCTTGGATATTCCCCACAGCATCCGCCCGTGATTGGGCTTGGCTGCGGGTGAGCACCATGATGATGTCTCTCTAAAAACCCTAAAAATTGAAAATGAGTCAGATGGGGCCCAAAATTGGGGTGCACATCCCTCTTACAATAGATAAGACAAAAATGAAGTTTCAAGTCCTAACTCTAAATACATTAGGAGATATTGACCTCCGAACAGCTCAAAAAGCGTAAAAAATTAGGTGAGCAATTTTAAAACCTAATTTTGGGGCACTAGATGATGGAATTTGGCCCCGAAAACTGGTTTTCCGAAATACAATGAGTGGATTTTTAAAATTATCCCAACTAACTCCCGGTAAAATTTCACGTCAATCGGAGCTACGGTTGAGAAGTTATGGCCCCGACAAGATGCACTAAAATTTAGGGAAAAATATAAGATTTCCCATATTTTGTTGGATGCTCCCGCATCACTTATGGGCACCTTTGGGGTGCTCTTGGGTTGACCAAAGGGTTCATGGACACCTTTGGGGCCTTTTGGGGATGACCAAGCGATTGCGGGAATCCTTGGAGCTTTTTGGAGCGAGTGACAAAATGCATAGATTTTTATCTTTTGTTTATGATTTTTTTTGATTTTTTTTTGTTACACTAAGCAAAAATGAACACACACATACACAAATGGTGATTATCTCTTTTAAAGATTAATGGTGTGTCCTAAACTGGTTTAGTGCATTTTGATGTTTTGTTTTGTTTTTGCAAGTTTTGAAGAACGTTTAAATGCAGAATGTTGGCTCATATGACTCCCATAAATGGTCGCCCCTTCAATATACCATTGTCGGACCGATATACCAACCTCTCTATATACCCGCCCTTACGAGAGGGAAACTATAGGTACGTGAGAGCAGATGGTACGTGGAACATAGGCGGTACGAAAGGGGGGATTGTCCCGTTAATGACACCTACCATAGAAGACTTATCCTCGCGCGCATGGGAATCACCCCAGTGACACTCGGTCAGCTTTCATCAGGATTTATGCCTAACAACAGTGACAATCGGGGAAATGGATGCAAAGCTAAGCCAAGGTGGTGATGAACCCACCGTTGGTCTTGCTCAAGGGCTGGGGTCTTACGACCAGCTCCTTGGTTTAAAACGTGCCACGTGATGTGTGTGTGGTTTATTTTACTTAGAAAAATGAAACATGCAATCAACCACTATTTTTTTTTAAGCACGCAAGAATTGACAGAAAATGAAAGCAAAAAATCAGAAAATGACAAAGACAGTTTGGAACCCTTACCTCTTTTCTGCCCAGACTTGCTGTTTCTGATCCTCGGCTCTAAAAATTTACAGACAAAAATTCGTCCCTCTGTGAGACGAATTACAGAATAGAATTCATCCCTACCAGAGACGAATTTAAATTCGTCTCAGGGTCAGACGAATTACAGTAAAGTATTCGTCACAGTCAGAGACGAATAACAGTCTGCTTTAAAAAAACTTGTACCTGTCAAGCACAAAACACAAAAATGGATCAGTTACTTGATCTAAAAACCTGGGGACAGAGTCCCACCGTGATCGCCACTGAAAGCATGAGATTCCGAAAATAAAAGGAAAACTATAGCTATGCAATGTAAGACAAAATATAATGCTTAAGTCCTATGCCTTTGAAATGCATTAAACAAAGAAAGGAGATAAATCAAAAATGAAAGAAAGATGTATGGAAAGCATAGCCCTTTTTATTCAATTTTCTTATCCTCGGTTACAAAGATGTCTCCTCCCTTTTTAGGGGCTAGGAGCGTTAAATAGATCTTGGTTACAATTGTGACTTAGTCTTCCTCCTTCCGCATGCCCACATGCAAAATGGGCGGGCCAAAGTGTTGCCGCCGCTGATGTTGATGAGTCCTTGGTTCTTGCTACTCCTCCTACAATCAAAGAAACAAGAAAGGCGTTAGTAGCACCTGCTGCAAATAGGAAAGATTTGTTCCTTGAAATTAGTGAAAGATGTATGCAAAAGATTGTCGAAAACAGTGAATAAAATGAATATAAATGACCTGCAAATCTGACAGAGGTCAGAAGACATTACCAGAGGGCCACTGCCATTGAAACAGTCGGCCAATCTACTTTCACCTGGAATTCGTCCCTGGGCAGGACGAATTCTGACTGTTATTCGTCCCCGGGTGGGACGAATTCTACTGTGTTAGGAAAGCCGAAGTGATGCCGCTCCAATGTCGAACCTCGGGACCTCCAAAACGCCTGCAGACAAAGGGGTTAGGTAATTGGGGCCATTTTGGGATGACCCAGATGGTCGGATTCTCCCAATTTGGCCTCTATCCTCGAGAATTCGATGTCGCTACCTGCAAGTTAGTGGGACAACAAAGCGACAAAAGGCATGGTGAAATCTAATCAAAACGTTATGGAATTGAAGCTATGAGTTAACTAAAAAGAATAACATAAAATGCAACATGAACAAATGATCTAGAATACTTTAGAATGAAACTTAAACAAATGCGGGATGCCCAAGTGGGCCTCCCACCGTTGGCACTTGATTTCGGTGCCAATCCACTAGGGATGGGCCCAAAACCTCTTAGGATTGGGGTGTCGGCAAATTGGTGGTTTAAGGTGGTCAAATGTTGGATTTGGGTTAGATCCACGCTTCCAAAAGCCACCCAATAACCTCCCTTGCGAAAGAGATTAATGGATGTGAGAAGGCGAATCAAAAAGGATGCAAGTGGGTGTTCAATTGGGCAGCACTTCGTTGCTTGAAAATGCCTCCAATATCCTCTCTTTTGGGTGGGAAAGTCCACCATTTTATAGACCCATGGGGTCTCTTTGGAGGGGCATGCAGGGATGCCATGTGGCGGCCATGCCTTCCCAAGAGGGAGGAGACTCCTCCCTGACTTGGGCTTCCATGACTGCCCTTGTGATAGTCCACTAACCGCCAACCTACCCACCTACACACACATGCATGGCGAGAGGCAATAATTGATCGTCCTTGGCTGCCACTTGGCGGCATTTTTCTTTTTGCCCGTTAAACCCGGAATTCGTCCCGACCAGAGACGATTTCGGAATTCGTCCCCGGGTGAGACGAATCCCAGTTAGTATTCGTCCCTGGGTGAGACGAATACTGGGCAAAGTGCCTGAATGTGCCAAATTGCTTCTTGACCTTACAAAATTGCTATGAAAGTGGTTAGGACCACTGTTTGACCTCTGAGGGCTGCCCTGGGGGTTGTGTTTGTCAAAGCGATCAGTGTTTGCAGTCACATAATCGGATTGGTGCTGTTTTGGTGTCTACACATACTAGATACTACCAAATCATACAGGGGCACCTCCATTTTATACAACCTTGTTAGAATCCGTACAACTACAAAAACTTTCGTACAATATCTTCAAAACTGCACAATTCAGGTCTTCACGAGCCTGGTAATCATACAATGTGTTTCAAAATTGTAAAATCATGCCCCCAAATCATACATACGGACTTAAAAAATATCACTTGGCCAAAAACCCTCATTTTTATTCAACTAGTACGATTTCAGTTAAACCCATCTACCAAAAGCATGCAATCTCCCTTTCTGATGCAATTTGGGTGCAATTTATGTAATTTTCCCTTCACTTGGTGAAATCTTCTTCCAAAATAATTTTTCTCGATACTACGGTAGCATTGTATGGTTGTATTCTCCTACTTATTCACATGTATAGAATTATAAAAATATTTTCATGCTTTTATGGCTAATTTATGTACTAGGGTTTGCTACTTTTGCGTCCTTACAATTCCACATTTCCCTATTTCTAGAAAAATCAAATCCTAGACCTTATTTTTTTGCATTAAGGATTTCATTGGGTGCTTTCTCTCCTCAAACCCCCATTAGTACAATAGATTTTATCCATCTACAACACTATTTCTAAAAAATGAATTTTTTTCCAGAGTAAAAATCATATTTCTGGTAGCTTTTTCCTCCAATCATGTTGCTTTTTTGAAAATAATATTCCTATGGTGAATATTTAAAATGGGTCACAAAAATTGTAGCAATGTGGTGTATTTCTATCACCCTTAAGAAAAATTATCTCCAATTGCACCCTTTCTACTTTTGAAT
Organism: Wollemia nobilis; assembly: GCA_028583015.1. Classification (NCBI taxonomy): domain Eukaryota; kingdom Viridiplantae; phylum Streptophyta; class Pinopsida; order Araucariales; family Araucariaceae; genus Wollemia; species Wollemia nobilis. The sequence goes on along the minus strand of JAQPPZ010005686.1, from coordinate 1,176,839 downwards.
TCTCTGAATTCCAGTGTTGCATGTGTACGATCTGTAAGTGGGGAAAGAAAATTTTTGCATGGCACTTTGCTTTATATAATTTTTAAACCCTAACATATTAATGCATGAAATTATACCACCTTAGCCTCCTTTGCATGTGGTTTTATCCTTTTGTATGGATGATTGACAACTCATCACTCTTGTGCATGCAATTTTATCCTTTTCTTATTTTTTGTCCTTTTCTTTGCCTCTTTTATTTCTTTTTCTTTTCTTTTTTCCCCCTTTTTTCCCAGAGGGAGTCATATTTTTCAATTTTCAACCACCCTTTGTATTAATTTTGTCCCAAGGTATTTTCACAATTAATATAATTTCCTCTTTCTTTCTTTTTTTCCTAGAGGGGGCCATCGTTTCCAATTTTCAACCACCCTCCATTTTAATTGCATCCCAAAGAATTTTCACAATTAATATATATATATATATATATATATATATATATATATATATATATATATATATATTCATCAATATTTTGACACTTATCATCGTGAGAATCATATAGTGACATTCACTTGCATGATCCCTTCTATTGAATCATCAGTTGGGTTGCCCACTTCTACATTGCAAGTAATCACATCATTGGGTGCCAACCAACCATTTGTTCAATCTATTTCTCTTTGATTTCCATGTGTACAATTTAGAATTGTGCAATTACAATTTGTAGGACTCCCTCTTGGCAATCCTTCATTTTGTCATTCTGGTGGTTGATCACAAGGAAGAGGTGCTCTTACTTGTCTATTGTCATTTGAGTGACTCCTTCATCTATCTTCTCATATCAATTCAGCTTCCAAGATTGGTGAACGAGTCATTTATAGTTCTTGACTCCTTTTATTGACTAAGCATACTCTTCTCCTACCGGTAAGTCCTCTTCCTTGCATCTATCTTCCATGACCTAGTCCTCTTGACATAGGATCTCTTCAAATATTAAATGGAACTTCCCTCTCCTAGGGTAATCCTCTTCTAGTTTCAACTCTTTTAGGTCCTTTTTAGATCAATGAGTTTCACCCCCATGGTTATATTACTTTGAGGTTTAGTACAATCCCTCTCAAACAAGGGATACCTTGTAGGTTATTTATCTAATTAAAATAGGTGAACGATGTGTCTCTCGACCATCTAGGAGTACAGGGTCGCATCCTCTCTCATCGTCTACCTCATCTAGGTACAATATCTTCTCTACCCCTTCCAATATTCAGTAGACATACTCCTCATCTATGGAATTGCTTCTATCTTGGGGGTTCTTGTTGGTTCCTTTACAAGGATATATCCAACACTTCTATGTTGTCCAAGTGACCTTTATTTCTTTGTGTTCTAGGAGACAACTATCGTAGTTCCTTCATTTGAATGTTTGTGTGTACTAGTCGACGTGTCCATTTACTTTTCTCCTAGCATCATTGTGGAGATATGTTTGTCAAGTTTTCCCTATATGATTTCGAAAAATCAGATTTAGAACTAGAATCGTTATGGTTATCATCCATCTATTTAGACCAATTTACTGGCAAGTTCATTAATCTTTTAAGTCTTTGCACTTATCTATTTTTTCACCTCAATTATCGATAGGCTATTACGTAGGTCTCAGGGTCAGGATGAACATGAGGTACTTGCATTTTCCTTAAGAAGTCATTGTCACTACTATTAGAGCTCTTGTCTCTTACTAGCCAAGGAAACTCTCCATCACTAGATTCACTTGAATCCTCATGTACGTTACCTTATGTTCTAGGTGCTATAATATCTTCTTTAATATATTGCAAATTTATTTTGTCATATTATTTTGCTATTGATGGGTCATTGGGTATCCCATGAGGTGTTATTTTTGAGTTTTCTCCTCTACTAGTACTTGCACCATCATGGTAGGAACTAGTCACTTGTGGTGTCATCTCATGTTCTTTTCCTTTACCTTCTAATTCTTGAATCCTCACTACCCTTTGGTCATCCATCATTTGCATCATATCATCTATGTCTTAGATAGTTTGTTCACGGAGTCTTGTAGTGTGACCCTGCAAAGTTTCATACCCCTCTTGCAATTATTGGATCTGATGTTGCATCCTTTGTTGTAATAGTCCAATCTAAGATAACGAAGAGAATTTGGTGATCTCTTCCTCTGCAGTGTCACCTCCTATCCCTTCTAGAGTTTCCATATCAAAATTATCTGTCTTGTTCGCATATCGAATTGTTAGTCACATTATTCTTCAATATTTTATTGGTTGGGGTAATTCTCTATACTCCAACAATGGATACATCATTCCTTGTCCTTCTGGATTCCTTATCTCCCTTGGAGGAATCCCTTCTTCATCTTCTTACTCAATCCTTTCAATCCCATATGCAAACCTTAAATGTACTCACGTCCTTCTTCTCTCACTATGTCGAGGTACCAGCTCTTGTTGTTCGATAATTTGTCTTGCCTCCTCTCCTTCTATGAATAGGAATGTCAGTCACATGTCAAGGTCATCCCATGGTGGACCTTAAATTTTACTTTTCTATTCATCAGACTAAGCTTGCTATCTTCGTTCAACTTCTTCTGAAGCGATAAATAGACACTATACTTTATATGGATTCAAATTTAACCAATTTATGGTATCTAGTACTTCTATCCCATTCACGTTCTATAGTTTAACTGCTTTGTTGTCCCTCACTTATACAAATCAAAAGGAACCAAGCCACAAGGTTTTTAACTTACCCTGCTTGATTTTCTTTTTTCCATTAAACTTTAGAACTAAGTCGCCTTGCTTAAGTTCTAATTTTATAAGGTGCTTGTCATTCCACAACTTCCTTCTTTTCTAGGCCACTTCGATCGCCCATTGTGCCATGACCCTTCTCTCATCCAGCTAAATTAGTGTCATATATTTCCTCTAGACTCTCTTGGTCACCTAAGTGATGCCCCACGACTACCCACAAAATAGGTACCAAAAAATCTACTGGCACTACTACCTCTTGACATACATTAGATGAAATGGCGTATGGTCTATCATTTTCTTAAAGGTAGTTCGATATGCCCAAAGAATAGATGGTAATATTTCCTCCCAATATGATCCCTCTATTACATAGGTTTTATACAAGGTTAAAACTAATACCTTGTTAGTTGTTTTCTCCTGCCCATTAGCTATTGGGTAATATAGACTAGACAAGGAGTGCCAAATTTTGAAAATCAGTTGTTAGCTTCTTGATGATCTCATTAACAAAGTGATCTCCTTGGTCACTCATTATTTATAGTGGAATAGCAAATATTGTAATTACTTGCTCGTAAAAGAATCATGATGTATTTTTTATCGAGTTATTTGGTAGTGCTCATGCCTCAAACCATTTTATTAGGTATTCAGTGGCTACCATGATATACCAACACTTTCACCTTCATGTTGTTCTTAGTGGTCTGACAAAGTCCAACCCCCATCTCTCAAATAGTTCTTGGGTTTGTGATGGGAGTAATGGCATAAAGTCTCTTCATACTGGCTTCCCTACACTCTAGCAAGTATCACATGCTATTACATATATTTTGCATCATTATACATTGTGGGCCACCATAATACTACTAAGAGTACTTTTCAAGTAGTGGAATTAGGCCCCATGTGTTCTCCTGCAAATCCTTTATGAGATTATTTCAATGTTGCTTTAATTTCCTTGTCCATTACACATATTCGTAGGATATCATCAATACCCATTTTTTTTAGCAATCCCGCTATTAAATGGAAAGGTGCTTATTTTATGATTATTTTCTTCTTTGTTGTTGTCGTCTTGTGTCCACTCTTCTATGGATAGGTACTACCCAATCAACTTGTACTAGGATGGAACAAAGTTGATTGCACATAGCTAAGCATCAAGGAATTCATCTAGAATCCCCGCTCTTGTAGGTTCTCCTAATCATATTCGAGATAACTAGTTTGCATTCACATGCTTCTTACTAGGTCACACTACTACTTGAAATACAAATTGTTGTAAAGTGGCAAGCCACCTGCTGATCCATCCTTGTATAACCAGCTTATTTATTTAGTACAAAAAATCTTGATTATCTACATGGAAGGCAAAAGGGTTTTCCAATAAATAATGCCTAAACTTATGCACAACATATAGCATCCCTAGAGCTTCTCACTCCGTTGTATTATAATTTTTCTCCGATCGTGACAATAGGCATCTTGCAAAAAATATAGGTTGATTGTCCTTCATGTGCTAATGCACATCCAATTGCAAAGTTCAAGGTATCAATATGGACATGGAATTCCTTATCCCAATTAGGGAACACTAGAATGGGACTACTGAACAACTTAACCTTTAACTCCTCAAAGGCTCCTTGGTGCTCCTCCATCCATCTAAAGGAAATATTTTTTTTAGTTAAATAATCTAGTGGGTAGGACATGTGCACATAATTTTTCATAAAACTCTGATAGTATCTCATGGATCCAAGGAATATTTTTAAAGAGCTCACATCATATGGCTCCTCCATGTGTAATATGACATAGATTTTGTCAGGATCGGTCATCAACCCCTCGCTGCACACTATATGTCCCAACAGTTTCCCATAAGGTACCATCACAAAAAAATTGTTGGATTTAGGGAGATTTGTGCATTTTTCACCTACTCATGCACTCGTTGAGGCTAGTTAAATGATCGCTGAGCATACTGTAAATAGACCAATCATCCAAAAATATCTTAAAATTCCCTATGGTCAATTGATCCAAGATGTACAGAATAATATACTGAAATGTGGCTGGGGTATTGCATAGCCCAAATGGCGTTCGATTATATGCATAGATTCCATTCTCTACAATGAGTGTGGTCTTAAATTTATCTTCCATAATGATACTTATTTGGTTGTACTAGAGAACTCATCTAGGAATGAATAAATTTCATGTCCTATGACCTCTTCTAGAATTGAGCCTGTGAAGGGATCTTTAATTGTCACTATGTTCAGACTCCTATAATCTACGCATATTCAGATCTTATCCACTTCCTTATTTAGGGTGAACACAATAGTTGAAACCCAGTCACTATTAGTGACTCTGAAATTAATGTCTGCCTCTAGCATCTTTTCAATCTTTGCATTTACTAATGCATCATATTTAGGGTTCATCCTATACGGTCTTCTTCTCAATGGCTGTGCCCCAGACATTAGCATGATCTTCTGGATACATAAATCTTGTGGTACCCCCTTCAATTCCTTATACATCCATGCAAAGACATCCTTGTACTCCAAGAATATCTTGAAAGCTATTGCTTTCAATACTGGGTTCCATTCATCACCATAGTGGATCATCTTAGGCTCTTCCTCTATTCCTAGATTTACATCCACTATTCGAGGTCTTTCATACTTAATGTTTGCAAGCTCTATCCGTACATTTTACACATTCTTAGGATGTGCTGGTCTTGCATCAATTTCAACATATCCCACTGTATATTCTGCAAAGCTCTTAGATAATTTTCATTTCTCCTCCTCTTTCTTTGGTTTGAGGCTAACCTTTGTCTCATATTATTTTTTGTGGTCTCTTGTCTATCAATCCAGAGGTAGGTGGACTGAAAAACCTCATATGTATCCATTTTCTAATGGAGTAGTCCACTATTCTATCAAGATTTATCTTTGCTACAATCCTCTAGGTATAGCATTTATTCTTCATTGGGCTTATACCCCTTTTCACCAAAAAAATTGCCTGACTCGTCAGTCATGGCCATATCCTCACTGATCCTCTGGTTATTCAAATTGATCATATATTTTTGATGTCCCTTCTTAAAGGTGATTTGATCTCTTCCCTAGTTGTGATTAATTTTGGCTATTCATAGCCATCCTCTTCCTAATAAAGCATCGTATGCTGACTTTTGCATTGTAATCACAACAAAATCCAAGATAAATTCTTGGTCAGCTATTTTAACTTGTGTGGTTAAGACACCCTTTATCTCTATTTTGTACTGGTCAACACCATATAAGAGGAAGCTAATTTCCCATAATAATGGAGCACCAATTTCTCATCAAGTCTTCTTAGGTAGCACATTAACACTGGATCCTCCATCCATAATGACTTGTGTCAGCTTGTGATCTAAGATTTCCATATGGAACAATACAGGTTTCTTCCCATTCCCAACATCAATCATCAATATGGTAGGGTCCATTAAGTAATTCTTTTGTTCCCGTTCCTTGATTTGCTGGTTTTCTACCTCCATCACCTTATGAGGCTTTATATATTCTGCATCGCTTTATGCAACGATGGGATGGCTTCTAGTAAAATTGTCATCTTAATTTCAACCATCATATTTAAAACTTATGCTGCCAAATTTTGCACAAACACTTTATCTTTTGATGGTTTCTTTAACTCTTTTTCTCCTGCTATTCTCAATTATTTTACCTTTTTTGCTTCTTCATCAATTACCCTCTTTGCTACTTGCCATCGCTTCTTTTATTTGGTATATTTAGGATACTTGTCCTTCCTAGACTAATTATTTGTCATGGCTAGTACTTCTTTGATCTCCTCACTAACTGGAGGTACCTCTATGTCCAAAAAATGTACATTCTACAGGTTACTAGAACTTGCCTTCTTTGGAAAATTTGTTTCTTTGTGGTTCCTTGCACCACACCATCTATATATTTATGTAGTATTCATCTGGTGTGTCTTCTATCTCTAGGGTGAAGGATAGTTATTCGTAAAATACCCCCACTCCTGGAAATTATGACATTGTATGATCGGTCTTCCATCTGAATCATACTGTAAGCAACTCTGTCCTACTTGTTAGTTGCCTTGATACTATCATCCCCCTCTATGACTATTCATATAACTGCTATTATTGGCTTGTTGGACACTCCCATGAGGTTTTAGTTTCTCCTTATGTTATTGGATAGAGAGAACCTATGGGTGCACCATTCCTTTAAATGGACACTGTATCACTTCATGTTCAAGTATATTATAAATGTGACAATAATTATTGCGAGGATAAGTCACATTCATATGACCTTTAGAATTGCACTCTGTACACCAAATATCCTTTCACTCTTGCTTGACTTTTCCTTTTGCCTCTTTAATTAATTTTTCAAATTCCTTCCAAAATTATTGTACCATATTCTCGACTGTACCATCTTCCTCACTATCTAAATCATCACGTCTCACATGTGTTATCATCCTAATGATTGTTTGTTTAGCTTCACTTTTGAAATTATTCACGTTTTCTAAGGATTCTTAATATGTGGAATATGGGACTACCTTCATATTTTTCTTATATTTGGATAACAACCCATCTAAAAACCATATCTTTACTAACACATCCACTAAAGGCATTTGCATCTTATCCACCAAATGCTTGAATCGATGATTGTATAACTTCACATCTTTGTCAACTTTCTACTTAGTGGTGTAAAGTTCAATTACAATATCTTCAGTGTCCTTTAAAATGTAAAATTATTCAATGAATGCATCTTTCATTGTATTCTAAGCCTAGAACTTTGGTTTATTCTACCTTTTTAAGTACCAATCTATGGCAATTCCTCGTAATGTGGTAGGAAATAGACACAACCATTCATTGGGTTGGTCTATACCATTTGCTCTCCAAATGGTTATACATCTCCTGATATGTCTTATCGGGTCTTCCTTTTCTTCCCCCATAAAATATGGGTATCTTTGCTTTCCTGCGTGATTTCCTACATGGGCCATTAGTGGTGTTTTTTCTTCTTCACTTGACAAAATATCACCTGGAATCCTTGATTAATTATACCTTATAGGTGACTCACTTTGTTGGTCCTCGTCGAAACCTTTTAGTCAAGGAATATTATATTCACTAAACAGTCAGACACTAATATCCTATGCATCTTCACTCCATGACCTCCTTCACTAGTGTGTAGGTTGTGACCTTGGCCCTTCCTCCTGATACCTCATATATTGTTGCTTTGGTGCCTGACTCATATCCACAACACTCCTTTGCAACCTATCTACCACTTTCTTAGGTGTTACCATCCACTCCCATTAATATTACATAATATCCTCATCAACACCTTCACTTACGTCAATTTTATTCTCAACTCTAGGTGATTATTGTTCCTCTCTATATTGATCAACAATGTATCCTACCTCTCAATTTTTACTTTGGTAGATGTCCATACTTGCTCTATTACTGGTTAGTGTGTATTGTGTTCAACATTATTCACATTTTCTCTTTGAGAAATTCTCGTGCTCCTCCTTACTAGGATATCCTCTCCTTGATCCTGGCTCCTATGCATTTGTAGACTTGTATCTATCATTCACCTCCAATTGAGTACTCATAATTTTCACTTTTGCAAAATCTTCTTAACTACAATAATTTTGACATTTTTTAACAAAAATGCCAAATTTTGATATGGCAAAAGTGCCAAATATACAGCTAGTGGTGTAGTATTCTCAAAGGAGAGGTGGTTTGAAAGCTCTAAAAATGATCACCAAGATCTCAAAACCCAACTTGCACAAATCATACAACTTCTACAATCTCCATCGTACATTGTGTCAATTAGAGAAAACAACTTGTACGTTCCAAATCATATATTTGTATGATACAAATAATACAAAATTGCACCTTGTATAATTTGGTACTCAACCAATCCACTGGAACATGTTTTGCATGTTAAATTGATCAGTTTTGTAATCAATTTCTCCAAACTAGTATTTACTTATTTGGCAGGTTTCAGATTGTAGCTTTGTTACCAAATAGGGTAAATGAACAACTTGTATGATTTTGTATAGCACTTTTATGGTTTGTACGAACCCTTGCTACAAATAATATTCAGATTTATCACTTTGCACAACCAAATCCTTCCAAGACAAGTTTTGGGAAGTTTATATGTGTCAAATGCTCCAATTCTTCCTAACATGCAAACCCTAATTCACTAGCGATGAATTTTACTCATCATGGATAATTCTATAAATCGTACAACTTACAAAAAATATATTTGTATGGCCTAGATTCACCATGTAATAAATTCCTATCTTCACACCAAGTCGATAGGGTAACCAAGATCATTCACAATGCAATTCCATCCATTATCATAGCAAGATAAGCATTCAACATTAACTATTAAACCTGCAACATACATAATTTACAATGAAATTCACAATGACAAGGGAATGCTAAGAGTTGTTTTCATATTCATATTATAAGTATTCTTGTACATATATCTTCCATCATCAATCACAATCTCAACAATGAACAATAATTCTACCAAGAACAATCAAATACTCCATGAATAGACTCATCAATGAATAACTTCAATTATGAATGAGCATGAATAAACAATAATGAACTATCAAGAAAAAATAAAAATATGAATTGAGGGGCTATATAGTGCATGCCCAAACCATTCCAAAATGGTTTTTGAAATATCACATTAGTTACAACTGCCATCTCAATTTAATTCCTAAATAATTCTTTTACAAGGTTTACTAATATCTAAATTGACTTTTATTAAATTAACCCGAAATGTACATTTCACCTTAATTTCATTTCATTTCACATCATACATTTGCAAACTTGTACGTTTTGCCACTTGTACATTTTAGTCAAAATTGAGTAAAACTATAAAAATTGTGTAAATCCAAAGATCATTTCTTCTTCTTTTGGGAGGTGGATTTGTTGCCTACAGGTTGTTTGATAATCATTTGTCTAGCTAGGAACTTACCAAGAAGAGATATAGGTTCAAATATTGAGGGCATACCTATTGCAAAGGTAGTATTCTAATCTGAATCCTTTGAGTGCACGCTAGATTGATGACTAAATTATTTGAGTGCACACCAAATTTATGATGGTAATATAAATCCTAAGCAATCAATGGTTCCCCTCACATTGGATTAGCAATAACTAGGTGGTATAGGCTTGTTAGGAGCAGTCCTTATGGCTTAAACCCTACACTTAGTAGTTATTAAAAATAACAATGTGGATGTAACCAACTCCCCTATGTATAAAGAACAATGAGAATATCAAGACCTAGAGATATTATATATCCATTTGATAGGGTTGAAAAAGGGTTATTTGGGATGGTTTCTGCTATGGGTTCTTTGCCTCCTTTTATTTCAACCCAATTTCTCTTTCATGTAGCTAGGTTTTCAATTTAAATGTTGCCTTTACTAATTTAGTTATGCAAGGGTTTTCCCTTCACTTGATTTTTGTCGACTGTGATGCCTCGTTAACCATTCTCTATGGTAGGCATCTCTATTAGTTCATTTGGCTCAAATGTTTATAACATTGGATTTTATTGATCCTTCTAGTTTTCTAGACCCTTATTGGAACCTTAGTCAGGTATATCTCACCGTATACATTTAACTTAAGACCTTGTAGTATGCATAATAACTTGAAACTATGTCTGCTTTACATTAGATTGAATCTCACCTTGTTTACCACAAAGCAGAGTCAAGCTTATCCTTCTACATAAAACCATGAATACTCTTGAGCAAGACATGTCGATTGGTGTTAGAAATAAATTTATTTTGATGGGTGGTTTTTAGTGGCAACCTCCTAGAGTCCTCACCATCAATTGACCTTCCTAGAATCCTCAACATCGACCACATTATCTACTATAAAAAACATCAACATTCATCTTCAACATCCCATTTTCTTGATTTATCTTCTTCTACTTTATGGTCTATCGTGTATTTGTCCCTATGTATTCGTTATGTATTTATCCCTATGTATTCGTTGTGTATTGCTTGTGTATTCAGCTCATATTCTATAATACACTCTATGTTGTGATTTGAGCAATATCTTATGTCATTGTGTGTTCATATCTGCATTGTTTTTTTATTCACATTTGGTATAAAGAGCATGTGGATGTAGGAACATTAATGTGTTGAATTTATTTTGACCTGTGGGACTTCTATTCATTACTAAGGTGAATGGTTATAGCCTCCCTTTGAGGATATTATCATGGGAAGGAGTCTACTATAGAGTCCTATGAAATCTAGCATTGGTAGGTAGTATTGAAATGTTTTATCCAAAGAGTTTGACAGAGGATCTAGAGTGCTTGTTTCATAAACCATTGGTGGAGCAAATATGGAGAACATGGTATCAATGATGATTCATGCTAAAGAAAAAAAGTTGTTTCAAATTTGGAGAGGGACACCCACAGTTCTAAGTTCCAGTAATAGGTGTTATTTGCATACCCATCCCACATGTAGACATACAAGTTGTGGTCAAGGATTTCATCTATGATGCAGAGGCTTGTTCTCATATTTGAGGGAATAGACTTGGAAGCGTCTAAATATTTGCAAAAGGTGATTGAATTTGGATACTAAAAACCTTGTGGAGATCATCCACAGTTCTGCTACTTAGGTGTGGTGGTATGTTTTGGATTTTGAAGCAATAAAAATTGAGGGTTTATAAGAAAAATAACTTCTAGGGAAATCAAAGTGGCCAATGATGACCTTAATTGCCCTAGAATCATCCATATCATTATTTTATCTATGACTTGTACACTATTTAATATTGTGGATTCATAATTTTTAAATGTGCTTGGCATGAGCTTTGTTCAGTGAAGAAAGGTGTCCCCCTACAATTTTTGACATGGAGCTTCAAACAATGTCGAAAATATTAAATCACCAAATTCAACATGCAATCATAAACCATGCTCTTATTTAACAGGTTAAAATAAAAAATAAAAGAATATGAAGAAGAAAAAAAATGAAAATAGAAATAGTGAAGTTCCTAGGTCTGAATGTTAGCTTATGGAAATGAATTTTAAGTGAAGTCATTCTATGATTCTTTGGTCTAGTAGGTGTCAATTAAAATCTAGACAAAAGTGTGTATATGAGGTCAATATCCAAGAATGTGAAATATCTATTGGAAACCATTAAATTTTATATAATAATGTAAGTGTTGAGATGTTATGGTTGTTAAAAGTAAATGTTATAATTTTTATTGACTAGATTGAAAAAAATAGATTTTTTTTATGAAAGAAGTGTCATATTTGTGGTGCATGATCAGTGGTACCTGACACCCCTCATTGTTGTATTGAGAAAGAAAATATTCAAAGTTCACAAAAGAGAGAATTTATATCATGGTAAATACATAGAGGAAACAATACAAAAAGAAATAAAAAGGTCAAAAGAGTGTGATGCCATATAAAGTTCTTTCTTTTCGGTAACAAGCAAATATGGAGAATTATCAACAATTAGGTACACCTAAAAATGATCATGAAAGAAGCTAATGTTTGTGAAGATCACTTTAATAATGGTATTACATTCCCTATTGATATGGTGAAGACACCACATAAGGATTTAGCTACTCTTGATGTGCTTAAGGAGGATTGTAAAAGGCTAAAGGAAATAAATGAAAGGTCGAAGGTCAAGTTTATAGTGGAAACCACTTGTTGTAACATAAACGACCTTATCCAAAGGAGAGATTTTGCATATGATACTGGAAACTTAAACATTGTTTGTGATAATGTTGTTTCTATTTAAGATAATCATCATGATGGAAAAATAATGGATTCTCAATACTGTGTTGGCCAAGATAAAATCCATGTTGTCAAAAACCATGGTGATGGTGATGAGATTGGGTGCTTTGAAAAGCACATACAAGTGTATTGGCATCAAAGTAATGCAAATAATGGGATATAATGGCAAAGGATTGGGAAGGAATGTGCAAGGTATAAAAAGTATATAGAGCTAAACATAAGGTCAAAGAATATAGATCTTGATTATGTTGGTCAAACCGAAAGTGTAAAAATGAAGTTTGTGAAAGGAGGAACCTATGAGGTGGATGGAATATTTAGAATAGTTCATTGCAGTATTTGTAGATAATCAGAACATGTATCAACTAAGTTTCGGGATCTACATCCATGTGATAGTTATCATGCAAACAATAATTATAACAATTATTGTTGGCATGAAGATAAAATGTCTAGAAAAATACATCTCAAGAATAAAAGGGAAGAGATGACAAGTCAATCTAGTTTGAAATATGTGAATCCATGGCATGGAATTTTTAGGTGATTGTAAATTAAAAAAAAAAGATAAATCTAACAACTATTAGCATGCAGACGACAAATTGAGGAACAAGGAAGAGACATTATTCTAAGAACTAAAGAATTTGTTAGTAAATATTTTTTGTAATGCTCATAGATAAGGATGAGCATGCATGTTTTTGGATAAGCATAAATAAAGTAGGAAGATAAATAGGAGTAAATAAAGCATGCAATGAACATGCATATTGTTGTTTCTAGGAGTTTATTTTTAGAAAACAAAATTGTATAAATTATGAAAAAAAATAATTAAGTATGTCTTACAAGTTTTTTCTCTTTTGCACAATCATGTCTTTTCCTCTCAAATTTTATGAACAATTTTAAATTGGGATGTATTTTTATGTCAATAGTTGCTATTTTTTTTGGTGCTCTATTTTATAGGTCATATTTTCAACAATTGGTCTTAGAGCATAGGGTGAGAGATGTTGGAAGAGATGACAACATACAATAATCCCATGATAATTCCTCCATTCAATGGAGAGCAATATGATTATTGTACAGATAAAATATATACTATAGTGGTTTATAAAGAATTTTGGGATATTGTGCAAGATGGCTATGTGGAGCTATAATATTGGAATGCATTCAAAACACAAGAACAAACAAACAAGAGAGAAGAAAAATAAGAAAGATGAATTAGCAATTTATTTGATCTGAGGTATTGTGTATGAGAGTATTTGTTTCAAAAATTTCTTTAGCTAAAATTACCAAGGAGTCATAAGAAATATTGTAGATATCATACTAAGGCACAAGCAAGGTGAATTTGGTATGGTTACAAAAATAAAAGAGATAATTTTAAACCTTGAAGATGAAAGATAATGAAAAGTTTGTTAATTTTCCTATTTGAGTGTAAAATATTATTAAGCAGCGTCACATCCATGGAGAAAATATTATAGATTGGGTAATTTGTGAGAAGGTATTAAGATATTTACCTATGAAGTGAAATTTCATAGGTAATGCAATCAAAGAAAGAAAATATTATCAATTTTGAGGTTTGATGGTTTGATGGGTTCACTAATATCCCATGAATAAATTGGATAAACCTATTGAAGATTCAGAGTAGTTTTTTTAGTAAAGGTAAGGGTTGTAAAGGGTGGCAATAGTCCTAGTTTACTGCAAGAGGAAAAGGAGTTCTCAAAAAGTGGAAGAGGTGGGAGAGGACATGGGCATGGTGGAGGATGAAGTCGAAGAGATCATGGACAAGGAAACATGGATAAGAGGAAAATCCAATGCCACTATTGTAATATATATGGGAATCTCAATAAATATTTCTAGAAGAGGTAAAAGGACATGCAAAGTAAATCAACAAATTTCATCAGTGATGATAGATAAGATTATTAAATAAATATTTTCCTCTAAAGTCATGTAGATGAAAATAATGCAATGATTTATGGTTTATTGACTCTCTGTGTTCTAACTAGATGACAAGTAATAAAGAGTTATTCGTTGAAATGAATGAAATGGTAAAGAGCAATGTAGTATTGGGGAATTATAAAATATTGAAGTTGTTGGTGAAAGGACTCTGGTTGTTCAAACCAATCAAGTGGAGGTAAAAAAAATATTCATGATACACTAGACGTACTCAGTAATAAACACAATTTACTAAGTGTAGAAAAACTATGAGAAAAATATTATTATGAGGAGGTGGCCACAAATATCTTAGTGGATCCATCTGGTATAAAATCCCCATGGGGTTTATCCTCACCTCAAATCAGTGTGTTTTGGGTTTGAGTAGTTCACCAGGAGTGTTTTTAAGACTCACTCCATGTATGATTATTGGATTTGATGTGCAAATTAAACAAAACCTAAGTTTTGTTTTGAAATATAAATTAGATTATTGAAAATGCTTATTCTAACTACAATGCGAGAAGACAAAATATGAAATAATACAAAGGCTAAGCTAAAGTGATTCTTTATTTTTGCATAAAGCTAGTCCTATGGTACAAAAAGTAAATCTTTCTCTTTTAGCAAGGGGGCAAGAAATGTGCATAGACAATCTATCCTAAGTGCATAAGACTATATGTATTTTCAACTTTAAATGCCTAAATATAAGGGAGAAGATATAAATAAATCAAATAGCTATTTTTTTTTAAATTTCTCCTTTGTTTAATGATTTAAAACTAAAAGAGGCTAAGGTTCCTTTTATGTCTATTTTTCTTTTTATATGTTGAAAAAATAGAACATAGGCAAAGAACAATAGAGAGCAAAATTTAAATAAATACCTAATAGAATTATCTAGAATGCTTCACTAAACTAGTGGTTGCCACAATTTCATACCCTCGAGTTGTCAATCATAAATACATTTCTATGACCTACAAACAACGAACATGAATCTACAAAATCTACAAAATATCAAACTTGAAAGATGATGGTCAATTTTTGGGAACTTGCTTTAGCTATAGAGGAGATAAGAATTATAGTATGTGTAATCAAACCCCCTTGATCCTTTAGTTTATCAAAATAAAAACATGAAAGTAAATGAAATTTTAGTTGCAAGGTTAAATTTATGCTTGAGAAAGAAAAAATATGAAATTATTTAGGAAGTAAAAGTTATAAAATATAGAATAAATCACCTAGATAAGCCAACATATGACTATAATGATTTTGTGATATTAAGGTATTAACTATGAATTCATTCTATTAAGGAAAAATTATGATTAGAGAAAGGAAATTAGGGAAGCAAAATCAGTTTGAAAAAAAATAGGGTACAAATATTAGAAAAAGAACAAGGGATAGAGGAAACACAAAAAATAGAACAAGGCTTGCCCCCAAGCCTATTTGCATGAATTTGCAGTTGATATGAATCTATCATGAAATCATTACATCTAGCTTGGGCACTAGGATAAGAGGTAGAAGGTTTGACAAAGAGATTTTGAGAGGGTAGATATAGGATTAGTGTCTTGAGATTAGGTTGAAGAAGTATATGAAGCTAAATGAAATTAGCTCCTTATGACTCAAGATAAATTCATACCCCATAAGGGTAAACCACAAATTCTTTCTATCAAAAGACACATAGTGAAAGGAGTGATGGAATCTATCTTTATGTTGGTTTTAACACCTAAGGGTTATGATGGTAGGTAGATAATGTAGGAAGAAATATAATACCCCTCTACCATAGGTAATGAGTGCCCAAACATATCTTAAAATCTTGAGGTGACTCAATAATATCTAATCCCCTTCTCAACTTGTGATGAAATCATACTTGATATCAACCAGTCATGAATTTATCCTATATGTAAATCCAAGGTAATATCCTAATAAATGGGGGCACCTCAAGGATCTTTGAGTGAATGGAGCCCATATAAAACCTATCCTACAATTGTACAATGACTTAGAAATAAGGATTAGAGCACAAATATAGAATTAAAGCTAAAATAAAGGAAAGATAGAATATATGTTATATGCAATTGATATAAAATAATAAATTACAAAAGAAGATCAAAGAGAGGGGAAGGTAATAACCAATAGAGGAGTGGTCCTTTAAGATTATACCTAGTGATCCATTCAAAAGTCCTTCAAAGTGGTAATTTCAACTTGACAATTTGAAATACAATTTTGCAAGAGTTTTGTTATCTTGAGATATTTTTGGGGTATGTAGGGATGAGGAAAATGCATTATTTGGGGTTTTTGAATTTAAAATTCATAAGGGCAAGAGGGGAGGGACCTAGGTAATTTGAAACAAGGAACCTAAGGATGGTACCATAAATGGCCCAAAATACCAAGGTGGATAGAAAATCTAAGATTTGGAATCCTTTCCTTAGAGATGTCATTTTGTGGTTGATGTCAACCATGAATTCATAGATATGACTATTTACGATCACATAAAAAGACAAGTGACATTAGTTGACCTCTTTTAAAACTAGGGAGCAAGTGTAGATGAATGATTTTATAGTCTATTGATTTTATAGTCTATTAAGTACGATCACAAATTCTCTAAGGGTGAGCAATACCTAAAGAATGAAGGCACAATTTTGAGGTCCATCCAAGAGAACAATGAAATCACTAAAAGTGAGAAAGATGTAAAAAACTAAGAATTGATGGGTACAAAATTGCATTTGGTAACTTTTAAGGGTTAATTAGGCTTCTAAGGGAAAATTGACTCATTTGGATGGGTTAATTTTTGGTGTCCATATTTTACCCCTGTTTGATGCATTTATGGTGTAATAAATACATAAAAGAAATATATACATACCTTTATATTTCAAAAGGTAGGTACTAAAATGGGTAGAAATTTTATATGGAAGGATGATGTAAAAATAGTATGATTCCAAACACTTTGAATATTTTACACACTTTACAGGGTAATGATGACATCAATGCCTCAAAGGTTAGGGTGCCCCAATGAGCTTTAGAGAGAATAAAATCTTGCTAAGGAAACTCAAAATATAGAGGATAAGGATGAAAGAAAATGAAGAAATATGGAAAAGGAAAAAAAAAGTGGGGAGGGTGAAAAATTAAATTATTTTCATTATGTGAGAAAGGAGGAGAGGAGCTCTAGAGAGGAGATGAAACTACCAACATATCATCCAACGATAACAAGGGTTGAGGTAGACACACTGAAAAAGCATGCCTGTTTAAGATTCGAATTATTCTTGATAGACTAGAATTACGAAGTAGAAAATATAATAGATTTGATTTTTTTTGCAATTTTTGAATTTTCGTGAAAACATCATCATGGGCCTAAGCACGAATTTGTAGGGTCTCCTATGAAATTATTTGATGTCTTGAAGCCGTAAAGGGGGTCTGTAAATTCATATGGGCAATATTCAATGGTTTTGTAGCCCAGAAATAAGGGGTGCAAAATCATAATTTTGCATCCTTAAAAATTAGGGCACAAAATCATGAGAAATGGATAAAAGAGGAAAGGGATAAATAAAAAAGAGGGAAAGAAAGATAGAAAAAAATAAGGGAATATGATTAAAAATATAGAGCAATGAGAGATATAGTAATGTTTGAGGTAGTGATATATATGCATGATAAAGATAATTTATTTTGGTTTTATTTGTAATGATATGGAGTATTGATTTTTTTTATGTTTTTGTAGCTAGATGTCATAAATAGTAGAGAGAGGAGATCATGGATGTTGGGGATGTCCTTGAGAGACTTGATAACTCTAGATAGGGGTATGCTAAAGACAATGGGGCTACTGCTTGTAGTAGAGATACCTTGAGTATAGTGTGATAGGGAACTTCTAACTACACTAATAAAAATATGCTACCTGAAGTCTTCAACCTTCCAATTACCTATAGGGGAGGCTATAGTCACATTGGAGAACTTGTGGTAGATTTTAAGGATCCCCATTAGGAGTAAGGAGGTTTATAGGGTGTTTATGTCCCATGGGACACTAAACATATTATCAAGGGATCCATACCATGAGATCCAATAGAGTGGACTACATGTGGATGAGATGATAAAGAGATACAATGTCTCAGATCTTACTTACATACTCTGTAGGGTGGTGGTTGGATTGCTAGTATACCACACTAGTAGGCGGTACTTACCATGGTCTCTAGAAGAGGTTAAAGCTGATATAAGAGACCAATATCATGTATAATGGATTGCCTTTTTGACCCTCCTTCAGGTATGATGCTAGGAACACATTGAAGTGCGATAACCATAGGAATTTATATGGCCACTATTAAGTCCAAAGAGACCAAAAAATTATCAATAGGTGTAGCATTTTGAGAGGGTACAATCACCTTTTTTGGGAGCCCTAGCATTGGGGAGGAGGATAATAGATGAGCTATTGAACTAGAATATGATATAGAGGCCATGGTGGCTACATATTGGGTGGGTAAAGGATGGTTTTGAGCTAGCATGGGTCCAATGGATCCATTGTATTATCATGGACCAAGATAAGCAAGAGCTATATTATTTTTATCAGGTGCAAAGATAGTTTAGGATTCAAAGACTACTAGTATCAAAGGGTTTCTAGGAATCGGGGAGGGATAGATGGGTGACCTGACTCTAGTGACTTTGTAGAGGAGGATTTTGATGATCCACTATACATCAACCCAAGGGTGGATGATTTTAGGGTAACCTTGGGCTATAATAAATGGTACTTGGAAATCATGCCTATGAGGATCTTACCCACAATACATATTCATAGGTTCCAAGTGATGGATTAAGGCAAGTAGCTAAGACTATAAGAGACTACCTGATAGACTATATAGAGGAGGTATAGAATGGCAAGATAACCTATATAAAATCAAATAAATGTTAGGGAAGAGGTATTAAAAATGATCAAAGAATTGGTGAATATCATTGAAATATCAATAGGGAGAGAGGGGATGCCAAAAGTTTCCTCCATGGTGACATAGGATAGGCATAGTGGGATAATGGGTTAGGATGACCCAGAGGTAGAGAGAGAGGTGATGCAGGAAAAGATAGTCTGACTATAGAGGTATGTAGACCTACTTTACAAGAATAGGGATAGGATATTGGAAGGATTAAGTGGAGGTATGGATTAGGTCATAACTATGTGAGATAAAATTAGGACAAAGAGAGATGCGATGAGGGTTGAGATGGAGTGGATGAGGGGAGAGATGACCTAGATAGAGTAAGAGATGCAACATGTCCATTCAAATGACATGGTCATTATCACAAGTGATTAGTAGGATCAAGCCATTAGGCTTCTATAAGAGGAGCTACAGAGGGTGAGGGAGGACCTCCATACATCAATATGGAGGGATACCTACTAGACACTATACTTTTAGGTCATCCTGATGGGTCAAAAGGTTTCTCGACCATCCTTGTGTCACTAGTATAGGAAGTCCTAGTCATGGACACAAACCATTTCATGATCCATGAACATACCTCCAACAGGACCACCACCAATAGGTAGAGTGGACAAGTTAGGCTCGTAAACTTAGGGAGGGATGACATGACATGCCAATTTTAAGTATCGTATACTTATCAAGCATTAGAGGCTAGAGGATGATCTAGTGTGCCACTTTTTTATTATGGCATACAATGCATCAGATTGATTGTACTTTATTTTGCTTAAGATTAATGATATTTGATTACTATTGATTAATTGAAACAAAAGTGAGAATGATTGTGATGAATATGTCTTATAATTTATGTATGATTATTATGTTATTATATTTAAGAAATAAAAGTGATGGAAGAAATATGATGAGATCAAGAGAGAGAAATAGAGGGAAGAAGAGGATGCAAATAGGTCAAGAGGAGAAAAATGCACTTTAAGTAATAACACCATTATAATGTAGATTATTAAATATCAATGTGATAAAATAAAACTATCCTAAGCAAAATATGGAAGATCAAAATATAACCCAATATACATATATATATAGATATAAATTATGGTCATAATGCTTACATATAGCTATATATAATGGTCGGTGGCTAGTTGAGGCCTAAAATGGCCAGCGACCAGTGAATATACATCACTATGGGTGACCAATTAAGATAAATTTGTAGTGGAACATCTAAAGAGAAGTGATACCTAGTTAGGGTATGTGCATGCAAGTGACCAATGAAGATGCATGACTATGGGTTATCAGTTAAGGTATAGTTATAGTTTCATCAAATATGAGTAAACGATTGGTTAAGGTACATGTGTGTGTGCTATATACGAGATATGTATAATTATGTACAAGATATATACAATATATGTATAAGATATATATAAAATAAGTAAAGTGCATAGAAGCATTCAAAATATACAAAATAGAAGATGTAAAAGAAGAGAGAATCATACAACAGGTAAACGAGAGATGTTGGCAGGATAATCAACAACCTAGTATTAAGTAACAAATGCATAAGGCTAAGAAGTGAGTATATCTTATTCTCATTCTCTTGTTAGAAAATATAATGAAGAGAATTAGGAGAGAAAATATACATATAAGGGAAAAATAAGGGATGAAGGCAAAATAACCCATATCTTAACATTACGTAATAAGAGGTAGATGTTAAGAATATAAGTATATGTTCCCCCATGTGCTTGTTAGCATGAGAATGCAAACTACAATAAGAAGAAGAAATTATCCCTATTAACATTTTGATAGCTAAGAGATTCTCATAAAATAGCCAATGGGTGTATGAACACCATAAAATGATATTCATGTGGTATCGAGTCTATCCTGTGAGCATTCCCTTGACAATTGAAAGGTCAATTATGGAGATAGAGATAAAGAATTATCATTGCACTATATGCCATCGTAATATGCCTATTTTTTTATTGATTATGTCGACAATGTATTAATCAATAAAATCAAAGGTAATTGTGATAGGTATTGGGATATGATCAAGGAAAGTACAATAAGAAGAAAGAAGATACATGTGGAGATGATAAAGGAGAATATAGAAATTACAAAATGAAGAAGAGCCCCAACTCACTCACAGATAATCAAGAAGGGGTAACATATAACATTTTGGAACAAGGAGATTCTAAACAAGATACATGCTAATTTGTGAACATCATATGACCTCATATATTATCTAATATTTATTTATAAATAAAAATAAGAGGAAATAATAAGTAAAGTGTTTAAGTATTGGGGAAGAAGGAAAGGCCTAACCAACTCATAGACAACCAAAAATGGGTGCCTTCTAATATCCAAGGACAAGCATAATTCAAAGTGGGATGTATGACACTTTGCAAAAATTATAATATGTCATCCTTGATTATCAAGGAGTAGTTCAAGAGGTAGAAGAAGAAGAAATATGTATATCCCTTGACTTGACGAATTTTGAAGATTAAATTTAAACTTACAAGGTCAAGGGATATACAATAAGAATAAGAAAGAAAAAATAAAAGTGTATGAAGAAAGAGGAAGAATATATCCCTTGAGTTGGGGAAATTGATATGATTTGATACTTACAAGGGAAAGGGATATACTACAAAGAATAAGGAAGGAAAGAAGATTGTGTTTACTTGAAGAATTGGGTGATGAATCCTAGCATCATCATCCTATGATAAATGTAAAACATCCAATGAGTATGTATATTAACCATAGAATGATGAGCCATGATCCACCACATGATATCTACAAGCAAACATAAGATGTGAGAGAGGTGAAGATACACAAGAGGTAAGAAGATGAAAATGTGAGATAAAAGGAAAGAGGATAAAAATATCCAAGAGCGATTTTGTGCTAGCTCAATCAATTGTAATTGAAATAGAGCATTTGGTAATAATACAAGACTCTCTCAACAAGTACAAACAAATAATGCAATATAGGCTTTGAAAATCATACAAGGCTCTCTCAATGCTTGGGATAATGGAGTTCAAAATATTGTAGTGGAGTTTGAATCTCAAATTTTGGTGGGTTGCTAGATGAGATTAGAAATTTTAGATAGAGTGTATGGTAGATCAAGAACATAATGAGTCAAATTAAATCTATTTGGTAATAGTTTGAGGATGCAATTCCAATTTATGTAGATAGAGGGAAGAATGCAACAACTAACTTTTTGACTAAAAAGGGAAGTGGATATTGTGCTAGATGTTGGTTGAAATTTGATCAGAGCAGGGATATTGTAGATTTGATGGAGGTGAAAAAATAGGTTTTATTGCTAGTCAATAATAATTTAGGCAATGAAGTGTATGGTAATATGATAGATATTTATGATTATTAGCCTTTGGTTTGGTATCATGTTGTTCCTTGTAGTATTATTAGTCCCAATTTGGGATAGATCCCGAAGTCATGGAAAGAGGGAGAGGCATATCCAAGTTTTCTAGAATAGTATTAATGAAAATTATAATTAAAATAGGGGTTTATGTTCTCTGGATCAAACTATGAAATTTGTGGTTCAAGGAGATATTAGAGTTAGTTTTATTAATATCTTGGAACTAGCCAAAAATGGCAAGTCAGTTATTATAACTTTGAATCCATCTTCTTAATACAATTTTCATCTTTTTCAAACAAATATTTAAATTAGAACTAAAATAAAGTATACAAAATGTTATTGTTAATATTGGACATGTAACTCTTTATTGGACTTAAATGAATGAAACTTCAACTTAAATAAATATTAACATAAACTTGAAAAAATAAAAAATAAATTGTAAATAATAACCACTCAACATCATAGGACAAGGACATTTTAGTAGTTAGGGTTTTGACCTCTCTTTAGAAGGTCAAATATTCAAAATACTATGTACCTATATAGGGATAGGTTGGATGGTAGCGCTTGAGTCCTATTGACTTCATCTAACCCAATATACTAAGGTTTATAGTGAAATCACCAATGATATCATTGATTCCCCCATATTAAAAAAAAACACTTAAAATCAACATGAATAAATACAAATATAATCAATTATATTCATATTTTATCTTAAAAATTGCTGATGAAGAAAACAAAAATAAAAATAAACAAAATTTTGAATTTAATTAAACAAAAATGAAAAAATAAATGTAACCTTGAAAATAGGAAAAAAATATGTACAAGAACTTGAGTAAATGTAATAGAAAATTAAAGAAACATAAACTTCAACTTTAATATTTATATCGACTAATAAATACTAAATATTAAAATTAAATATTAAATATTTATCTATCACTTTTCTTAAGAACTTGGCAAGCTCAGAAAAACTAAAGGATTTGGAAAATAGTATGTTCTAGCTATCTCGCAAGATAATTAGATAAAGTTTCAAAATAGAAGCTTCACGACAACAATTATAAAATATTAGATCCACTAAAAAGCATGTAAAAAAATTAACATCGTTAAAGAGGGTTATTTGTGTCTATTGGCCTAAACAAATCTAAAACAAATTTCTTGTTGAAGAAGAATTATGTTAACACTTTAGCCTTGAGGCATATATAAAAATAGACCACGCAATGAGACTGTCCTAACTTGTATTATTATTTTTTAAAAAATGAATTATAATATTTTGGTATGCAAATGAATTGGATTTTGATAAAAAATCATGCAGACTCATTATTAATTATAATTTTGTTAATATTTAGCGTTGAGGTATCTAAAACAATAGACCATGCAAGGATATCACATTGGTTAGGATTTTGGATTTTTTTTTCAAAGGTCCAAGGTTCAAACCATGGGAAGGGAATATGATGGATGGTATGATGGATGGTAGAGTCTGCTTGTTGATTTTCCTTAGTTTGATGCTCTAAAGGGTTAGAGACCTTTGAATTCGCTTTACCCAATGAACTAAGGTTTATAAAAGCAAATTCTAATGAAGTTACTAATTTTCCTATGAATAATAATTAAAAAAATAACCACACTACGATGGTTTTAACTTGTATTTTTTCTATGAATTATAATATTTTGGTATGAAAACTAACTAAAGTTTGATAAAAATCATACAAACTTATTATAAATTATAATAAACACTTCTAATTTATTATTTTTCTATGAATTATAATATGATGATATGTAAATAAACTAGATTTTGATTTTAAAAAAATATGAATCATATTATTTTGGTATGTAAAAGAACTAGATTTTGATAAAATATCATGAAGACTCATTATAAATTATAGTATTCAACATATTTATGTGTGGAGCTTCAAAAATGATAATAATTTTTTAATACGTAGGAGAATCATAATATCATTAGGCACTGTCACTATAAACCTTTGCCACTATAAACTTTAGCCTACTATGTTAGACAAAGTCAATGCATCCCATTGATAAAAACTCATGAAAACTCATTATAAGTTATAGTATTTAACTTTTTTATATCCAGAGTTAAAAAAAATGATAAAGTAATATATAAAGGGAAATGAGTAACACCGCTAGGGGCTTCCACTATAAATCTGGCCCACTGGATAAGACAAACTAAAATACATTAGGGAATGATGCATAGGGAAATTGGTAACACCATTAGGTGTTGCCACTATAAATCTATCCAGATGGATTGGATTAGGTGACAAAGTCAATGGGTCTCGATCCTTTAGGACATGCATTGAACCATTAAGTTGTCCTTATAAAACAAAAATAATAACTAATGTTATCATAATGTTTATTATAAAACATATCTATATCATTTTTTTAGAATATATGTAATTGTAAAGATATCATGTACCTAGAATTATAACTAATAAAAATACAAACTCTTCACATCCATTCCACTCATCTTGTTCTTTTCAATTTTCTTTATTATTATGTAAAAATATTAACATAATCTCTTTATTAAATTTTAAGATTCTATCATTAAAGTTAATAACTAATAAATTTTAATATAAAAAAAACTTAAATATTTAATATTGTTCAATTTAGATGAGAAAAGTACCCCTCAAATGTAAAATCTTGAGAATGGAAGTCGTTGTCTAAAGTTTGCACATTGATATTTCAACATGTAAGCTTCAAGTGGACAACTTACAAGGTTTTCTAAAATTCATGTTCATGGTCTTAAATTATTTGATAGGCTTTTAACAATTTATTATTATCAAAATTTACTTATTTATATTGTACATATAATAATCTGCATTCCATTAGTTTTATTTGGTTGGTCGATTGGTATTCCTTATATACACGTATGTTAAGAAATGCAACATCATCCTCATAAAAAATATTTCTAAGGATAAATATTGATTTTTAAATTGTTGATTCATCTGATCAGATAAAACCATAGGTGAAGAGCATACTTTCTTAGATCAATATTCTCTTAGGACAGAAATATGGCTTTGATACCAGTTTGGAGGGGAAGTAGATTGGGAAGATATTCACAATGGAGATAGGTCAAGTGAGCTTACTATAAAATACAGTTAAAATGATTACATACTACAACCAAGGAAATCCTTGACTATATACTACAACCAAGGCGATCCTTGATACCTCTCATTCACATTGTAAATAATTTAAGGGATATGGAAAAACTGTAAGACTCTCATGAGTAAGCCTTTTGGCACCAATTTTGAAGATGTCCTCACAATAGGATCCTACAGATTGAAATCTAAGTTTTTTTTCCAAAGTTAGCAGATGTAGGGCAACCAAGCCTTGTCCTCGATATACTTTACTTAACAGCTAGAATTGGATAAAACTATATACTCATAGGCAAGGTGTAGTCTATACTCGACACCAAGAGTTATGTAATGCAAATGCAAATAAAATTCTTGATGACAAGAATGAGCATTGAATCCCATATTTATAGATACATATAAGATGGTGGAAACCTCTTGATATTTGCTATAGTAAATCTAGAAGCATCTAAATGTAGATCTATAGTAATAAAAGATAAGAAGAAAAATTGTAAGTGACATATTATCCCTTTCATGTGGGACAATGTCTTCCACTAACACAGTTGTACAGATAATATTTGTAAGTGGGATATTATCCCTTTCATATGGAACAATGTCTGCCACTAACAAGACTGTAAAAGATAATATTTATACAAAATAAGATTTGATATTATCCTCTTCCATAATGGTAATGGATTTAGCATATTTCTTGGGGTGAACGCCTACATTCCTAGCAGTTAGAAATTTCTTCTTGTACCCATGTAGTGAGTTCATCCAGATATATGACCCTGGATTATCTATTAGGCATCTCTGTTTCTTGCATAGTAGAAAATTTTGGTGCATTTATTTTAGTTGTAGGAAATACTGGTTGTATGGATTCATCCACATACATTCTTATTAATGGATATTATGTAAGATTAATGCGGATTATGCAATTACCCATATTTTTCTGCCAAGATAATTTTTTGCAAAGATTAGCAAAGAAAGCTTGGAAATATGCACTTGGTTCTTGTAGTCATCTAAGAAGGATAATATCATCTTTTTTTCATCTTAGGAAAACATGCTTGACCATACTTACTGTAACTAGAATCCAAGAGGTTAAGTTTACCAAAATATTGATTCTTCTTGCAGAATTATAGATAAAATCAAGATATGGAAAATAATTAAAAGTAATTTGATCAACATCAAGAAAATATTGTCTTATTATTCTATAGTAATACTGGTAATCTTTTGGTCCATTTAATGACCAATATCTCCATCCAAATGAAGGTGATCCAAACATTTTTATTTGGGCCATCTCTTTGGTTAATGCATCAGGGAGAGCATTTTCCTTTCCTGGAACATATTCAATAGTGAACTGATATTGAGTTAGAATTTCTTGGCACTAAGCATATATTCCCCTATAAAATTGAGCTAAAATATTTTTAGTCATAAACCATTTAAAGTTCTTACTATCATTTATAATTAAAAACTATTTAGAAAGAAGAATTATCCTAAATTTTTCTACTCCTTTAATAGTAGCAAGGATTTCCTTTTCTGCATGCTAATATATTCGGTTCATGTTTCTTGAATTCCTTTGATTTATATGCAACAAGTTTTTCTACATTATGTTTTTAACAAAAAGGATACAAGCCCAAAATTCTTTACTTGCATCAGTTTGGAGAATATAGGGACCTTCAAAAGCTAGTTTCAAAGGTGACAAATTTGAGTAGTAAAAGTTTAATTTTTTTACAATATTTTTAGCATTTGGAGACCAATTGAATTTTTCTCCTTTGGTTGCTTCTCTGATAGGTTTTGTAATTTTGGAAAGATTTGGGATATAATCATGCAAATAATTCAAACATCCCAAAAATATTTGTGCTTTCTCTTTATTGAGTAATTTATCTAAAAATATTTTTACCTTTTCCAGCACATGTGGTAGGATTATAATATGTCCATTTTTCAAAATGATGCCTAAAAAGGCCTATTCTGTATTTTATTACTAAATCTCTAAATGTTTATAGATGGATTTGATGTTCTACCAATGTCTAAGAATAAACCACAAAATCATCAATGTAGTTTGCAATGAATTCATAATAGGGAGAAAAAATCTTATCCGTCCTCATCTGAAATTGGTCTAGTGTATTTTTCAATCTGAATGGCACTACTAACCATTCAAAAAAACCTGTTGTTGTTGAAAAAGCCATTTTATCGATATATTTATATGCTATTTTAATTTGGTGATATCTAGAGATACAATCAAATTTTAAAAATATTTTACATAAACCAACTCTGTCTATCAACTATTTTTATGAGGTAAGGCCATGTAATATCTTATGTGATGAAATTCAATGGAATGCAATTTATAATCATTTTGGCTTTACCTCTTTTTAATTTTGAGTGTTTCCTGACAATACATGTTGAACAAGAATAATTTGATTCTTAAGGTCTAATTAAAACTTTCTGTAGTAATTCGTTCACCTGCTTTTTGGTTTCTTCATCATCTTGTTTTCTTAAAATAATTTTTTTCCCTTGAACAGGGAGATCATGAATGGTTGGTATCATAGCTTGTGGGGAATCCATAGATCATTTATCAAGTGGATGTTCTACACAATATTTCCTCATTAATTGTTCCAAATCCACTACTACTGTAGGATTGATGGTAAGAAATATTTGGGAACACTCTTGGACTACTTTTTGCTGGAGTTTTGCTTTCTCCAATTTTGCTTCATTTACAATAATATCTTCAATGCTAGGATTTATCCACTAAGCTTTGAGCTTTTTAGCATGGAAGACATTTGGAATCCTAGGGACTGTAATTTTTTTATTTTCAATTTTGAGTACCAAGCAATAGCTTGCTATGGTATAAGGGCCAAATTGATCCAAAAATAGATTACCCAAACCTACATCATATCCCCCATTATTTATTTGAACAAAATTTATAGAATCAATATTATTTCCAATATGTAAATGTACATCAAATGCAAAATATTTCATCCGCACATCTCATTAATTGTAGAAACTTGGTAGGATCTTATAGATTCTACCTAATTATGAAGGATATTATTGATTGCAAAATTGATATTTGCACCTGTATCAATAAAAGCAGTAACTCTTTTGAAATCTATTTTACCATCTATGGCTATTCTAATTGGACATAAGATTAAACTATAATCCGATACTAATTGTTTTAATTGAGGAAGTAAGTGGATATTAATGGAATTGGAAGAAATTTCTCTAAGGTCACTGAATATTCTTTTTAAAAGGAATTAATGCTTTAGGATCTAACTTAGGCAATTACTCTATATCAGAGAATTTACTAACATCAAATTTGGAATCAGAATTAAACTTTTGTAAATCAAAAGTAGGCTCATTTGCACAACAATCATCAGAATTTGAACAATATTTTTTGAATATATTTCTATTATGCAATGGTGCTTGTTCAACCTTTTGTATTTATGCTTCTTCTTCAGTAATGTCTTCTAATTTTGGTGTCTCGGGATCTTTTAATGCTTTATTGCAAAGGTGGATATATTTGACCTTAAACACGGTTAAGTATTATCATCCAAAAATATTTGTGCTAGCTATTTAATTTTTTTGGATATGATATTTTTAATTGTTTAAACTCTAAATTTAGATGGTTTATATTTATTAAAAAATAGATATTTTGTTTTATTAGTCACTTATAACAAAATAAATAAATATATAAATATTTATTTAAATAAAAATATGTTTAATAAATGTTTTAGTAATTGATTAAATGTATTATGTTTTATACAATAATTTTGAAATAATTTATCACTATATAATTCCTTTGTTTTGTATATCATTTAAATTTTTCGTAATAACTAAAAAATATGATTTATTTTTTAATATTAAAAAATAAAATTTATAATATTTAAATAAAATTAATTATTTTAATGTTTTTCTATTTAATATGTTTCTTCTTTTCATAATATATTATGATAATCAAGAATTAGTTGTTTTCCTAAATATATGCATGTTGATTCATTTCTTTTATTTTCATATCACCTGTATATATAAATATTTGTTTTCCACTTTTCTATTGATTCACAGGATCAGAACAAAACTATTAAAAATAAAATCAAGTCTGTAATGCAAAACATTAAAAAAAAAATTGACTTAAGAAAATTCAGCTATGTAATAAATATGAAAAAAAAATTATAATCTATCGATAACAAATTGATTAATAAAACAAATCAATCAAATATTACATATCCTGATTTCCTTGTATAATGAAAGGTTCAAATAATGGCATTGCAAGACCATTTGGTTAAAGAGAACCCTTTGTTAGGCTAAAGAAACCTAAACTACATTTGTTTTTCTCTATTATTTATTTTGTATAATGAAAGGTTCAAATTTAGTCTAAAGAAACCTAAACTACAATTGTTTTTCCCTATTATTTATTTTGTATAATGAAAGGTTCAAACAATGGCATTACAAGACCATTTTGTTAAAGCGAACCCTATGTTAATCTAAAGAAACCTAAACTACCATTGTTTTTCTCTATTATTAATTTATTCAGCTCACTACTATACCCTACACATTTAAAATACATTTGTTCGTTATTTGTGCTAAAAGGTACTCATCTGTCCGACTGCCAAAACAGATAGGCTCCATCTAAATTTAAGAGTCGCATATGAATACCAATCAGTAGCATATGATTGGCCCGTATTGAGAGCTTGGAAAATGTTGGCCTGAATGATACAACCGAAAGATACAACAGAAAGAAGGGCTCTTCTCAGCAAGGTCTGTTGTTTCTATTTGCAGAAATTACAAAGGCATAATCCAGCCAACCATACACTATCCTCAACGGTTGCTTCCATTATTTACTTCACAGTAATCTTAACTACTTTCAGAATATAAGCTAAAAGGTGAAACATTCGGTATACTCAAACCCCTTTGTCTTTCCCTTCGCACAAATCAATTAAACACAAACAAGCTTAGCACCCAATTCAATTTCCGTTGAAATATAGCAACCTTCATTTCCAAAAAAAACATAAGGAACCTTCAAATATAGCAACCTTCATTTCCAATAATAAAGAGACCACTAGGTCTTGCCGAGAGGTGTGGTGTATTCATTGTGAAGAGTTCAATAGTTCTACTTCCCTCGGCTGTGAAGAGGAAGGGTTTGACTTTCCTCATACTGGGGACGCTGTCCCTTATGATTTCAGGTTCTATCTGGTACATAACATTTTTACAAATAAAATTAAATAAATAAATACGTACCACGAATACGGAATAATATTATATTTGGATTTAATCTGAACAGGCTTGGTTTTTTTTCCTTCTCTTTCTTAACAGGCCGCTTTCCCTTCTTTCTTTGCGAGAGGGTCTTGTTCTCAGAGATCATGTCCAACGAAGGCTGCCATGGCCTATTGCGTTCACACAGTGACCAGTTTGAACCCGGCATCCTCTTTGGGGAGAGCCTCGGCAGTGACAACAGCAGGTACGTGTTACCACCTTCGAGCTCGGCGTCCATGGAGATAATCGCTCCCGAGACGTCGCAGACGCAGTAGCGCTCCGTGTATTGCAAGGGAAGATCGCGTATGGTGATTGGCGTTCAGAAATAACGGGGTTGACCATTGGCTTCCATCACACGAACCTTCTCCGCCCTGGCGCAGCAGTACAGCAACCTCAGACCCATCTCACTGTTTTAGAAAACCTGGAGTCCATATAAAATTAAGCAAGATGAGGTTAAACCTAATTGCAAATCATGGCTGTTGTTGACGCCGTTATATCCAGGAAGAGCAGTAAACTCGTTTAGTGGAATCAGAGTGGGTAACTAGACGGCAAATTTGAAATAACTCTTATGGATGTAATTAAAAGGGACATCTTCTTTTTATATTTTTGATAGGATGTCAATAGAAAAAGTCCCAATTTTTGAGAACTCGTCAGGGCACATATCCTTGTAGACCGCGGATTGCTAATTTTATATTTGTGAAACAAATTTAAAAATATCCATTTCGAAATTGGACACACATACACTTTGTATAATAACGATTTGCTGTTTAACACGTGAATGATATGACCTAGGCAACCGTAAGCAATCAAGGGCTCATATTTATTTTTCAAGTGTATGAGATGTGGACTATAACGTGAAAATGATTTGTTTTGCAGTGGAATTGTCTTTATCCTCTTGACTTGGCAAACATTGCATAAGATTTTTCCATCCAACCACTCTATCAACCAAACGTCATGCATGAGATTTTTCTATCCTATATCATCTTCAGTGATAGGCTTAAAAAACTTTTCTGCGATGCATATCAAAGCAACATGGGTTTAAAGAACATTAAAATTACATACTGTTAGGGTCATTGACTTGGGTAATCGATCAGCATTTGGCATAGGAGCTTCAATAATGAGTAACAAGGCCTCGAGACATTATATCTCCATTTAATAACGTTAATAAACAGGGTTATTGGGGATGATTTCCGTTATAGGTTGTCTGCCTCCTTTTCTTTGAACCCATTTTCTCTTTCACGTAGCTAGGTTTTCAATGTAAATGTTGCCTTTATTAATTTAGTTATGAAGGGTTCTTCCCTCATGCATTTTTATTGGGTTAATTTTCTCTTTCACGTAGCTAGGTTTTCAATGTAAATGTTGCCTTTATTAATTTAGTTATGAAGGGCTCTTCCCTCGTGTATTTTTATTGGGTTAATAATAGGATGGCTCTTCCCTTGTGTATTTTTATTGGGTTAATAATGGGATCCCATCTTAATATTACGATGTAATGTTTTATATTGAATGTGGAGATATCCATAGTAATATTTTGTAATGTTGTATAAATATGGAAAGCACCTATGATAATGTCTTGAAATATTTTGTACTAGTTGTGGCTCTAGATACGTCATTATATTTAATTATTATAAAAAATGTAATTGTTTTATATATAGAAGATTTTAGATTGAGTGACATTTTGCATATAAGCCAACCTTGAGAGTTAGGTGGTAGATGAAGTCTTTAAAACTACAAGGTGCAGGAATGTATGTATCTTTTTGCATAATTGAATGAAAGTATTGAATGAGGTTGCTCCCTTGAAGTAGCCTGTGATTATGTGTTACTTTGTGATATTGTTCATTTTTACACTTTAATTTCATATTACAATAGTTGGTGTTTCAAGCATTTATATTTAGTCATAATATTTGTGAGAGTTTATTTTTAATAGTAGGTTTCTAACAAGTGGTATTAGAGCACTTTCCAAGGTCATGTTTTGTTGCGACTGTAATAGTTTCTATCATTCTGACTGTTAGGTATAAGATCTCATGTTTCTATTTTTTGCTAGTTTTCCTTATTAAAAAATAAAAAATAAATTAAAATATCCAATCTTGATTTTTTTTGCATTAGTTATTAAGGTTAGAAACCTTGTGCTAAGGACTTTAAAATATCATGGAGGAGCTATTGTTATTGTCTAAGCTAGATTACCAATAAAATTTCTAGTGAAGTAAGGGGTGATCAGGCTCCAATATCTAGGACTCAGGCAACACCCATCTATAAAATTGAGCTCCCATGTATCTTTGGGTATATCAAGAGACCCCCTAAGAATAATTGAGACATTTATTCCTTAGGAATAAATTTGGTCTTGTATTCTCCATAGTACACCAAACATAGCATTGGGAAATATTACCCTCATCTACTAATAGAGAGGAATGTAGTGTGCTCAAGGGTATGTGTGGAATCATCCTTGAGTAGTGGCCTAAAATATTAGTTTGAATACTATTGTTCATCATTATCGTATAACAAAAGGTCTATGGGTAGTACATACACTATGGATTAGCATACACTATTATGTTTAATATCAAACTTACAACAAAAAAATTTGTGCAACAAAAAATCCTATTCTATAAATCTTGAACCTATAACCATAACCTTATCAGAGAAATTGAGCATACAAATAAGACATCCCTATTCTAATATACTGGTATGAAAAATAGTAAAAAATATAATAGGCAGATAAAAACTACTAGAATAAAAAATAGTGGGGATAGGGGGATCAATGTTAGTAATAGTCAAGAAATTTAGTTAGTAACAATCAGTATAGGGTCATCCACTATTCATGTTAGAACAATACCTATGATATTAAGAATTTTAAATAGACAAGGAATACTTATGATAGAGTTAGAAAAACAGCTGATAGCTTAGTGTCAAGAGTGATCATTATTCAGAATAAACATGATATAGTATCATAAGGGTTGGTTGACATAGAACCTAAATTTTGAACAAAGTGTCCAGAGCAAAAATCAACCACACCAACAACCTCGACAACAAAACAATAAAATGTGTTGTTGGGTACCCAAAAATAGTGTTGTGGTATATAGCTCAGTGTGATTGTCTTCTCAAGCTGATCATTATGATATATAATATATGAGCCATTTTTTGGGATCCTTACTAAAAATAGTAACCCCTAATATCACATTTCCATTTTTAGTAAGTAACATCAACAAACCATATCTATTAAAACATGGCTTCAAGCACTCATTAACAAGAATTAGATTCACTTATTGCTAAGCAAGTGGAAACTATGAGTAAACAAATATGGTCCTCACTTGATAATAATTTAGACAAGATAAAGAAAAATAAAAAACTTCCAATAATCGATGAGTGTGGTCACCAAGACACATAGGGAAATGAGGGAAGAGTTGGATACTCATAAATCTATTGATTTCTTAGGTCATTAGTACTAATAGGATATAGGTATGATTCACTACCAATAGAATGTACCAGATAATAATGGATTTAAATTGGCAAAATGAAACTTCCCAAAATTAGATGGAAAAGACCTATAACAACCCAAGTCTACTCACCTACTTGTATCATTCATTCTAATCCATTGGTCAATTTTTTTTTTAAAGTTTGCATCATGGTTTCCCTATGGATATATTTTAGTTTCACTAATTTTATTTTTACCCAAAGTAATATTCTATTTAGTACAAGGTATACTATACCACTTTTGGGAACTAGGACTGCTACAAATAGTCTTCCAAGTGAATGAGATTGGCCAAATACCATGGAAGGTGCTATTTTTTGGATCCAAATTTATCATTTAACATCCTCTTATTCTAGAATGTGTGCTAATACATGATTAGGGTTATCCTCTAGGGCCCATAACACCTAGAGGGTGGACGCATACTCTCCCCATACCTTAGCATGATGAACCATGATCTAACTTGATCAACTTGTTCTAAATGTGGTATGCAAGGGGTTAGCGTACATATGCCTAGTAGCTAGCTGATTATCCACTCCATTGGAGTCAACTAGGACCATGTCATTAACCTGAAATAAGTAGTACCATTGACTATTCATAATTAATGACAATTTATCCCATACCAAATGTCATGGCTAGACTAGTTCTCTTGGGCATACTAGTCCACTCATAGTTAGAATAGTGTATGGTCCTATCACTATACTTCTTGGGAAATGACCTAGATGTGATGTCCCGTATCACCTCTCATTACTAATTCTAACAAACCTATTCCATTAGAAAATGGTCATTCTCAAGTCGTGTAGGTTACCAACTCGTAACTGCCAGCTTTGGGTGTATAGATAACTTCTCCTTCTTGGTGATTTTTTGAGAGGTCCTAAATTATCTGACCCTATAGGTGGGATCACTAACTAGTTTAACCAAATGGGTACTTTAATAACTATCCTTTAGTTATTCATTTTAGATAAGGTCTCTCAAGAAAAGTTTGCTAGTTATTTCCAAAATAGCTAGGCCCTAGCATTAGGTTTTCATAGGATCCTGACAATAGCATCATTAATATATTCATAATTTATTTCTTTAAATATTTACCGTAAGTAAGATCATTTTAGCATATTAACCAGGAAACAAAAAAAAGTCTAAATATTCTTATTGAATTATGCATGAATTGAATACTATCACTTTATTCAATAATCAAACAACTTAACTATTAATCTTTAAATATCCCTTATTTAAGACACCTTTAAGAGGTTATTTCCATTATTTTAAACTTACTATTTGATTATCTATGAAATTCAACTTAAAGTAACACTTTTGTTTAAGCAACACCCAAATAAAGGAAAAAGTAACCTTATGTAATTCTTTCAATACATTCAAATATATTTAACTGCCTTTGTTTAATTATATATCACTTTATAAGTAGTCCCTATAATTATATGCAAATTTGAAAGGTATTCAAAGTTACCCATTTTATTGTAAGTAATTTTAACATTTTTCTCTTATCATTATAACCTATCTAATGTAAGTGATTTCATTTTTACTTTATTGGACCATTTGGTATTAGGAAGAACAATTTTACATTATTCTAGGATTCCTACTAAAAAAATTTCAAATAATTTCTTGTACAACCCTTGAGGAAGACATCTAAAGCAACTCTATGGAAATTCTAAGGTATTTGACACTTTTACTTCGCCTTGCGTGCGAGCATAAACATAAGGTTTCTAATTTAAAATAATTATTGTCCTAATATTACGACCAATGAAGGTACAAAGGGGATGTTTCTAATAATAAATTTAATAAAGTTCAACATCACTTTGAAACCCTTTTAACCAAACAACATTCCCTGATTACAGTGAATAGTCAATTAGTCTTTTCAATAATAA
Source organism: Wollemia nobilis (assembly GCA_028583015.1). Lineage (NCBI taxonomy): Eukaryota > Viridiplantae > Streptophyta > Pinopsida > Araucariales > Araucariaceae > Wollemia > Wollemia nobilis. Next base: position 1,140,605 of record JAQPPZ010005686.1, on the reverse strand, counting down.
TATAACATGGTCTTACTTGGTGTCTCTAACACCAACGTATGAATGAAAATTTCCCCACAAGAAATCAATTAATGTAACATAAATACATTAAATTGCTAATTACATAGAATAATAGAATATTAGTTACATTTGGTGGTGGAATAAAAATACCCAAGTTTCAAAATATTGGAAGATTCAACTTATAAACACTTGGTTTATTACAATAGGAAGTGCATGATATACATTATTGTTAAACGTTATGTTTCTCAATTCAAGTGGATGCTAGCATTTTTTTGATAGTCTATTTTTCTTCATTAGAAGTTTCTTATCATAATAAATCAAATATACATACTACATATCATAAGAGCTATGGTTACAAATTTAAAATAAATTTAGAGGCCCATATGGATTCTAATTTTTAATAAAGGTTATATAAATGACAGTAATGACTTCCTTTACTTCTACGTAATTTGACATAAAGTCATCCATAGGCCACATGGGTAGTTATAACTTTATCTAAATAAATAAAAGTAATTACATTAACCAATACGTCTATTCTATTGGCCTATTCAGTGATTCTATATTCTAGTTCAGCTATCCAAAGCCCACTGATAAAGCCTTAACTATGACTCCTCCATATGGCTTAGTCAAGATATAAACTACCTCACTAAAGCCTCCCTTCCAATTGTAAGACCAAAAAGTAGATCAATAGTCTTCACACTAGATTAGACAACCCTTTACTAAATGAACGCATGTAATGTTTATTTCTATTTGAATTTTTCTTTTCCATGCAGTGAAAAAGCTCTAATAAATACACAAAGTACGCAATCCAAATTTTTGGAGACAGAAAACCACACAAATATAATAATAGTGGTCCAACAAGGTACTTCATTAAGAAAAGAACATACTCTACTTGTTTCTTTAGGGTTATATTTTTTTAATGTGAAATAGCTCGGGTAATAGCAAAGTTTACAACCATTTTCAATTCATAAGACTACCGAAAGAATCCATTCTCATCTAGCACATTGTATTACTAGTAAAAGAGGATAACAAAAAGTAACATATCCATTCAATTTCAAACGACCAAAGATGCCCAATGTCTTATTTCACAATAACAACATGAACAAAATATGAGAGTTTGAAATAATAATTTTTTAAGAATAATCAAAAGCATTTCTTGCTCAATTAAATTTTGACATTTCATAATAGAATCCAAGATCCACATGATTTACTCAAACTCTTACACACAAAAAGTAGCTTTCAAATAAATCAAGCAAAAAATAAGCATGAAATCTAAGAACATTGCAATCTGACCTAAAATTTTTGTTTAGAAGCCTAGTTGCATTCAACGCCACAACCTAGATCAACCAAAAAAAGCTAGTTAATATATTTCTCTACTTTTTTTTCCTGAATGCACTATAGCATATTACTTACTTTCCGATCCCATGCATGATATATGATATTTTATCTTTAATTTTTGATGCTCAAATCCAATGCAAAACTAACCCCCATTTCTCTTCCCAATGGATGTCCTTCCTTTCACACTTGGGAACATGGTGGGAGGTAAACAAACATCATGAAAACTTACACACAACCCACTTGATTCACAACAATCAACACATTCATTTCACTTGCCTATGATAAATAAAAGTTATTTTTTTTCACACACATATATAGAGATATATACGTTCACTTTATTATTTAATTCTAAATTTAATTATTTATCATTTTCAATTTTATTGCATTTTGTAACCTCAAACTAGACATTATTAATTCTTAAATCACCAATATGGCTCCCATGTCCTTTGGCACTTTTATTACCCACAAATATACTCATTCATCTAATGTGATGTAGACAATAAAATATGCTTATATGAATGCAACCTATGATCCATGGTGTTATTTCACACCATCATCATATCCCACTTACCTTCTTTTTTCAACCTTCTTCTAACCATCGAAGGAATGCACCTAGTCCTACAAGTACAACAACCATCAATAGTACCACATTCTAGAAGTAAAGGAAAATATAATTCATCAATTTATCAGTAATCCATAGTCATTCTAGGAGGTTTGTTACATCCTCCTCCACTAGAAATAAACATAGTCCATATATTTTATTTCATATTAAAAAAATTAAAACATATACATATACATTCATGAATCCATAAAGATACATATATGTCCATACGTAATAATTCAGTAATTGAAACATGTTTACATAATCCACTTCACACAGTGTTTCATTTTTTTTTGCTTTCAACCATATATCCATACATGAACCAAAACATACTAAAAAACAAATCTACTAAGTAGTCCAAGTATACATCCACATACATCATAAATGCACATTAAAAAATTGAAATGTTCATGTTTACTCAAACAAGAAAGGAAATTGTTTCTTGATATCAGCCACATTCTTCCATGTGGTATTTTTGTATAAGTAATGGTCTCATTGGACATAATATTGGTAAATGTTTCTTATACTTAATATCTTGGTCCTAAAACCAAGTATTCTAATTGGACGAACTTTAATTTTTAGTGGGACTGAAATCCACAAATTGGGAACATCCCAAATATGAGTAGATTCAACAATGTACTTCCTAAGGAGGGACAAATGAAAGACATCATGGATTTTTGTAAACTTGGTGGCAGAACAAGTTTGTAAGAAACAAGACTTATTTTTTCTATAGTTTCAAATGGATCCACAAATTGTCATGACCCTCCATGGTGGACCTTAGGGCATAGAAACAATGTGATATTTCAGACTATCTTAAGCTTAGTTTTATTGTCAATAAGAAACTATGCAATGTATAATATCGAACCTAAAGACTATCATATATATAATAGTAGAATTGATGACTATAAATAAAAGGTTTATTTATAATTAAAACTATTATATATAATTATAATAGGAGAATTAAATATTATAAATAAAAGGTTTATTTATAATTAAAACTATTATATATAATTATAATAGAACCCACATGCCATAGGTGAGTTAGAGAGGGTAGGGCAATCCTCCAAGGGAGGTCCCTGGTTGGAATCACCACCCTACCAAATGCACATTGGGTACCCAAAACTAGTTGATTATGTTGGTGCGGTCAGGGTCAAGCGCGACTCTCGGATGATTTTAACGGTGTAGAACCCCCTGGTCATGGTTTATCAAACCAAGGCAGCCTCGCAAGGGGTTTTTCACTAAATTCATATATATATATATATATATATATATATATATATATATATATATATATATATATATATATATATATATATATATATACATATATGTATATATGTATACATACATACATACATACATACATATACATATATATATACATACATGTATATATATATATATATATATATATATATATATATATATATATATATATATATATGTATATGTATGTATGTATGTATACATGTATATATATATATATATATATATATATATATATATATATATATATACATATATGTATGTATATATACATGTATGTATATATATGTATATACATATATACATACATGTATGTATATATATATATATATATGTATGTATGTATATATATGTATGTATGTATGTATGTATGTATATGTATAATATATATGGTCACCAACCCCTATTGATTCTAGTATGCAGATAAATTACAACTATGGTCCAAGTAATTAGTGCCCAGGTTTCTTTTGGATCCCAGCTCCAATAAGATCCCCATGCTTCATTGGCCCATACTGCTCCAGAAAGAATACCTATAGTTAAAATAGAAAACCCTAGACCAATGGCACTATAACTCCATTGATCTAATTGGCTTATCAATTGACATTTATGAGAATTTATGAATGAAAAAAAAAAGTGTCTTGCAAATCATTTTTTCTTGGTCGTACAAATACCAATTCTTATTGGTAAGGAAGGACTGTACAAAGGAATTTCCCGTGCTACAAACAATTTTTCTATTTATTCTAGACGTAATGACCAAAAAGCTATTGATGATAGGGATCCACATAAAAGAGTTGCATAACTAAGCAATATCATACTTACATGCATCATTGACCAATGAGATTGTAAAGTAGGTACTAACATTGCAGATTGTTGTATTTTATCCGAAAGACCTAAAGTAGAAAAACCGTGGGTTAACATGGCACATGGCGCGGTGATTGCACCTAACCATCGAGAATACTGGCTCCACACTTCTAGAACTATATGAATCACGGATGAACTCCATGAAAGGAACACGAATGACTCATACAGATTACTTAACGATAAATGTCCTGAATAAAGCGAACGAGTAACAAATAATTCGGTTATACAAACAAAAGTAACTATCATGCCCTTTCCTCCTGAACTAGTTAATCCTTCAATTGGATAAACTAAGGTTACCCAATAGATGAGAGTAACAACAAAAATCAGAGAAAAAGAGACATGAGTTGATATATGTTCTAATGTGATTAACATAATAATAAACCCATTTCTTAATTTTATTTTGAATAGGATCGATGAGATAAAGATCAAATTGATTGATCTGTCATAAATTAATAGACAAAGATCAAATAATGATAGTAATTTATGTCTATAGGGAAGGGGTTGAATTCATGGTATCTTATTACCAGAATGCCGCCACTCAGATTTGAACCTTTGATAGGAAGTGACATGATCCATATAAGGTTTTTCCTCTCTATCTAAACCTGTTTCTATTTGATGGGAAGTGCCATGATCCATATCAGGTTTTTCCTCTCTATCTAAACTTGTGTCTATTTGAGAGACAGTGACATGATCCATATCAGGTTTTTCCTCTCTATCTAAACTTGTGTCTATTTGAGAGACAGTGACATGATCCATATCATGTTTTTCCTCTCTATCTAAACTCGTGGTAGGAACCTAGGGTTCCTAGCACATAAAATGATAAATAAATAATAAATAGACCTAAAACTAAAAGAATCACCTTTTGTATTGTCGGGAAGTCCCTTCAATAAATTGTATTATATTTCATATTCATGGATATATTAAATGATAGAATCACATAGTGTCTTATACCCCTTTAGGGTTATGAGTGAAGAGTCACCATGCTTCCTAACCCTAACCCTAATCTTATAATAATATAATAATTAATATAATTAATTATTATATTATTTTATTAATATAACCATAGGATAACATGTATTATTATTATTATTATTATTAATTAATGTTAGGATAGTGTCCTAACATGCCATCCCTCTTTGAAGAGCTTTGTCCTCAAAGCTAGAAAAATTTGGAAATATGCTTCAACGTCTACATAGTTTCGTGAAGATATTCATTAGCATCAGTTATTTCCTCTTGATTTGAATCTAACTTCACATTAGGAACACTTTTCACATAGAACACATGGTTGTTTTGGCTTTCATAGGGTCTATATTTTAGGTTAAGAACCTTCAATGTGCAAAGGGTATTATAAATACCTCCACCTCTGGAATACGTTAATTGCAGGTAGAGACCTCGATTAACCTCAGGGTGACGGGACCCACATCAAAGAGTTTACGTGATGTCATGTTGCATATAACAACCTCATATAAATCGGCCCTTTATTTTTTTATTTCAAGGTCTTCAAACATAAGCAGACCCCTTATCCGTATTAAGAAAGTTGTGGCATGATTTTATGAGACACGGCCCCAAAAAGTTGTATAAGCCCTTAAATCAGTTACGATGCTCTTGGCTGTGTACATTGTACCTCCAATGTTTGAGGAGTCGGAGGTCTCACCTCCAGATTGGAATGCTTGAGCATTGTAGATGTATATGTTCAAAAATAATGGTACCAGAGATGTATATACTCCATTTTCCATCCATCCCAGTATGCGGTGCCAAACAAAGAGAAATTTGTTTCATGCCTTGTCGAAGCAAACTGCATGCAAACCCAATGTTGATTGCAGTCTCCTTTTTATCACCAGTTAGCACCCAAATCTTGAAACCTGCTTGTGCAAGCTTATCGATGCACTCTGTAAGATGGGTCCGATAGATTCATTTGTTCATGGACCTTCTAACTAACAACATAGGAAATAGAAACAAATAGGTAGGCTTGTCATTTTCACTCATTTCCATGCCTTGTTGACTAAAAAATTACGAGGCAGATTCATTTTTAAATCCTAGAGAGAACTGCCATTGCTGGTTTTTTATTTTTTTCCAAAAAATTTTATTTGTCATCAGATTCAACAAGAGTTTCAATAGTTAGAAATTCAAATCTCAGCATCAATGGTTAGATTTAGAGAAATTTTCAATAGGAAGAGGCAGCGATCAGTAAATAACTAATCAACAACAAGATTTAAAATGTGAAATTTCCTACTCACAATAGTTAGCTCACAATAGACAATGGTGAAGGCGATGCACAATAGCACAACTAAGAGATACAAAATTATGTGCTTATTGTTCAGCTTCTTTGTTGTTGTTGCTCTGCACCAGACAACCCTATATATAGATACTAGATGTCAGTCTCCTCTCTGCAGTGGTAACCAGTTTTTTTTTTTTTTACGATCACCTAATTCAGGGGAGTCAAGAGGACGAGGATGATAATTTGTCAATGTGAGTCTACCTTTGTCACATCTACTCATAAAAACATTCAACAATTCAAATAACGTCTATAAAACTGAGAACAATGTTGACCATTAACGACTATAAATAATATGTATATATCTTCAAGCTTGATCCATTTGATTTATTGATTTATCGTATGCAGATTTATGAAGTGACAATTCATCCGTTGTGCCTATTGACTGGGATAGGTGTTTCAGGTGGGATGCATTTTCATCCTAATAATATACTCCTTAACTTGGTATTGTTCTTTTTAATTGCATCTAGCAACATCGCTTATTCCAGGCTGATGGAAGGCTGTAGTACCTTCATGCATCCTTCAACATGAGATTTGCAATAGTACAAACATAATTTTCCATTTCATGTGGATTGTTAAAGTCGAGCATACATCGCTGGACATGGCCTGCAAGGGAGATCTCACTGAAGTCTTTGCGTGCAATTCATGTCATGGTAGAAGAGATGTTGTTCAGAGGAAATTGGTGAACATGATTAAGAATATTATGTAAAGGTCAAGCCTACAATGTTATTACTTTGTATGTTTATACGAGATGTAGGCATGGCGAATGATTTTGGGCCTACAAATAGGAGCGTTGCTTCCGGTATTCTCAGTGTGTCATTTCTACAAAATACCACATCTCGGCACTAGATTTTCATCTATAGTTTTATGGGTGCTACCGTTTGCTTCCTTCTGCTCTATAGTTTAGTGATCGGTTAATTCTTGTGGGCGAGGATGCACGGTAAGGTCAAGCACTTTTATTTTGTGCGAAGAAACAAAAGTATTTTGGAGGGATCGGTCAAGCCCAACACTGGTGCAGTCATTATTTTTGTCGCATCAATTAGTAATTATGTGGATTGCAACAACCATACCACTGCTGGTGACCACCAGGGTGTCTTAACATCCACCATGTGACGTTCGGACCATATTCAACTCAATACAACATGAACAACAAAGATCATGCTCTATAGTTTTAAATATCTTCAGGCAAAATGCATCTCATACATTCATTGTTTAAATCTAATGGCTTTTGTTAGATTCAGGGTTTTCACTCAATGTTATCATCTTAATTCAGCGTTGGACGTATCTAGGATTGAACATATCATGGATAGGAAGAGCTTCATATGAGGCTTACAATCAGCAGAAAACCCATGAGAACTTGGAACATACGACAAATATTTTGAAAAATAGACCATCAGATGTGAACCAGTCCAAGAAGTTGGATAAGTGCAGTTATGACAACACAGTAGGACGAACAGTATCAGGCGCTCCAGTGAATTTAAGTTACCACCAAGTCCTTCCTGGGTAGCATCACCACGCTTGTGTCACTAAGCTTGCCACCTTATCTGGATTAATATTATTTAAAATTTGGTTAAATTAATTAATATCATTTATAAGGTAGGGTTCGCGATAGTATTCATGCTTGAATATGACTGGATGGATCAAATCCATGTGCATGGCACTCTTGTATATACCGGGCTTGAGTTTCAATTCATTGAATGGTGCGCTACCGAACCAGTTAGACAGTATGGAGAAATTCATTGTTGGAGGAGAGGAGGTGGCCAAGGTGGTGGCCTCAAAGGAGATAGAAAATAATATCTCAATTTAAATGAGGCAACGCCCTTTGTATTTCTCATATGGGGTAATCTAAAATTCTTGTTTTCATGTAACCCTTTGCAGTGTTGTTGTCTAGTTTCGAAAGAGAAATTATTTGAGTGATTTTTTGAATATGATTTGGATTTATTTGCAGATTTTGAAAATGTTTTTGGAGCAGCACAAGAATTCCAGGAAAAATGTATATTGTTGTTGGAAAAAACCTCTACATTTTTGGCAATATTTTTTGTGGGAAAGCTATCGTTCTCTTCTTCATGTATTTCTTTAAAAAATATATTTTTAATGTTTGAAATATTTTTCTCTGTATTGGGGAGTGCAATGGGTACCACCCGGGATTCCCTAGCTGTGGGCTTCTCCTCCACCTGGGATTCTATGGCTATGGGATCCTCCTCTACTTGAGATTCCATGGCTAGGGTCTCCTCTTGCATTTCCATTAAATATTGTATAATACGATCAAAACGTTCCATTTGTTTTTTTTGTTTTTGTTCAATCATTCTTCTAATTTCTGCAATGTCATTTTTCATTTCCTTGACCAATATGGTTGGATCCATAAGGCTCTGATACCAGATGGTAGGAACCTAGGGTTCCTAGCACATAAAATGATAAATAAATAATAAATAACCTAAAACTAAAAGAATCACCTTTTGTATTGTCGGGAAGTCCCTTCAATAAATTGTATTATATTTCATATTCATGGATATATTAAATGATAGAATCACATAGTGTCTTATACCCCTTTAGGGTTATGAGTGAAGAGTCACCATGCTTCCTAACCCTAACCCTAATCTTATAATAATATAATAATTAATATAATTAATTATTATATTATTTATTATATTATTTTATTAATATAACCATAGGATAACATGTATTATTATTATTATTATTATTAATTAATTTTAGGATAGTGTCCTAACAACCTGTGTCTATTTGAGAGATAGTGACATGATCCATATCAAGTTTTTCCTCTCTATCTAAACTTGTGTCTATTTGAGAGACAATGACATGATCCATATCATGTTTTTCCTCTCTATCTAGTTCCTCCTTTCCCTTTTTTATCTCTTCATGAAGCTTTTGAATTTGAAGAGCAAGCCTTCTTTCTTCAATAGGGTCTTCACAAGGTGTAATCATATACTCGTCCAAGTCATCCCATTCAGGGGAATAATCTTGAGGAAGATTCTCCTCTTGTTCAAGAACCTCCTGTTCAAGGACCTCTTCTTCAGGAACCTCTTCTTCAGGAACCTCCTCTTCAGGTTGCTCCTCTAACAACCAATTTACCCACTGAATAGTATCTTTTGAAAAGTCAAAATTTTCTAAGATCCAATTTAACCACCGATTTAACCGTTGAACATATATATATATATATATATATATATATATATATATATATATATATATATATATATATATATATATATATATATATATATATATAATAGAAGAATTGATTATTATAAATAAAAATACTATTTATAATTCACTATATTATATATAATTATAATAGAAGAATTAAGTAAAAAATATTATGTAATTATAATAAGGAAACCATTATAATTATTATGAACAAAGGAAGATTTATAATAAAAAATATAATGTAAAGGAGATATTATAAATGACTTTTATAAAGGACATTAATTTTGTTCTTTCATAATAATAATAAAGTTTGAATGAAATATCTATTCTAGGGTTTGAATTTTAAAATAATTTTAAAGATATTTTAAATATCTCCTTCCATGCCTTGCCGACTTATCTGGAAAATGGTAGACAAATTTTGTGATTAAGAAGGGGATAGGCTTATAACAAGAGGGAAGCAAGCCTTCAAAGCAGGTAGGTGGACATTGATTAAAAGAAAACTTTGAGGTAAGAAGAGGTTTGGCATTGAGATATGGAGAGAGGTGGGTGACTAAATAGAGACCATGAGATTTGAATGCAAGGGAAGGTCGTTTGATAAGAACAAAAACTAAAATATACTTAGCGAAAGGGGGATAATAGTGTTTGGGGTGACTGATGGAGGACCACTACTTTGTGCATAAGGTTCGGAGGGGGATTGGCACAATAAGTTTATAATCAACAGGACAAATTTTACCTATAATTTCAAATGGAACCACAAATTGTCATGACCCTCCCTGGTGGGCCTTAGGGCATAGAAATAGTGTGATATTTAAGGATATCTTATGCATAGTTTTACTATTAATAAGAAACTATGCAATGTATATGATCGACCCTAAAGACTATAATATATATAATAGTAGAATTGATGATTATAAATAAAAGGTTTATTTATAATTAAAACTATTATATATAATTATAATAGGAGAATTGAAGATTATAAATAAAAGGTTTATTTATAATTAAAACTATTATATATAATTATAATAGGAGAATTGAAGATTATAAATGAAAGGTTTTTTTTTTTTAAGTGAAAAACCCTTTACGAGGTCGTCTTGGTCTGAGAGACCACGAATAGGGGGTTCTACACCCTCAAAGTCACCCTGGAGTCACACCCAACCCTGCTTGCACCAACATTATCAATTGGATTTTGGATACCCAATTCAGATTTTTGGTAGGGTGGAGATTTGAACCTGGGACCTCCCTTGGAGGATTGCCCTCTCCTCTCCAACTCACCTACAACACCTGGGTTATAAATAAAAGGTTTATTTAATTAAAACTATTATATATAATTATAATAGAAGAATTGATTATTATAAATTAAATGTTTATTTATAATTAACACTATTATATATAATTATAATTGAAGAATTGAGCAAACACCATTATGTAATTATAATAAGGAACCATTATATTTATTATGAACAAAGGAAGGTTTATAATAAAAAAATTAAAGTAAAGGAGATATTATATATGAATTTTATAAAGGACATTCATTTTGTTCTTTCCTAATAATAATAAAGTTTGAATAAAATATCTATTCTAGGGTTTAAATTTTTAAATAATTTTAAATATATTTTTAAATATCTCCTTCCTTGCCTTACCTACTTATCTGGATAAGGGAAGACAAGTTTTGTGATTAATAAGGGGATAGGCTTATAACAAGAGGGAAGCGGGCCTTCAAAATAGGTAGATGAACATTGATTAAAAGAAAATTTCGAGGCAATAAGGGGTTTGGCATCGAGATATGGAGAGAGGCGGATGGCTATATAGAGATAACGATATTTGAATGCAAGGGAAGGTCATTTGATAATAACAAAAACTAAATTATACTTAGCAGAAGGGTAATAACAGTGCTTGGGGAGTGCTCGATGGAGGACCACTACTTTGCATGTAAGGTCCAGAGGATGATTGTAGTTATCAAAGAAAAACATCTAAAGAATCCAAGTGTATCCGGAGAAAGAGATAGTCGATCTATGATGAGCTGGCCTCAATATTAGATGATTATCGCTCTAAATGAATAAAGTTTAGAGGAATATCTGGGAATTAATACATTAATATTTGTAATCATAAATGAAGGTAAATCTCTATCCCCTCTGCTTAGGGTGTCCATTACAAATGTTTTTCCCTATTTAGACCACTCCTTACCCAAATCTCCAATTGGTTTCTACCACCACAATATTAGCTTCTATAGGAATGTTATGCATTGGGCTTCATTAAAAACCCTTATTTACATTATAATGTTATTAGGATATAACATATCAATGTTGGAAATAATATATATTCCATAATTTAGGTTATGTAAATGTATCCTCCAAGATACATACCTAGATTACTTCCTATGCAAGTTATCTAGTGACTTCATGCAATGTAATAAATGGACAAGTATCCATGTGCAAGTTGTACATATGGAAGGGATCCTATGCACAACTATATAGAGTGTTGGGAAAGCATCCTATTTTTCATATATGAGGATGGCCTCCTTGATAGATAGATAGGACAACTGGAAGATATTGTTAGATAGCATAGGTTAGTGGATTGTGTTCCACACCATTTACTAGTGATGGATATGATGTAGATATGTAGCTTTGTTAATGGAGTGCTCACTTCCTCCATAGCTACATTGTAATATTTTATATGTTTTATATTTTAGCATACTTCAATCATCTAGTAGATTTACTTTCTTTCATGTTATTTTGCATCTTGTGATTGTTATCTCTCATGGATCATTCATAAAAATCTAAAAGTAGTATCAGAGCCATGATAGATCTAATCTGTGCAGGTCAATAGGGAACCACCATTGTTGGTTATCCTAAGAGTTTTATCAAATTGATGCACCATTAGACCAACCACTGGAAAAATATGTTAGGAGTATCTAGGTGGTATATTTTGGGAGAGTAAAAAAGATAGGACTGAAAGGAATCTTAGTTTCATAAAATACTGAGATCATTTTTGTCTATAGTATTTTCCACAAAGTTGTTATAAAAACTTGTGAAGACTAGGACTCAACATTTCAATCCACTAGATTGACAGATCATCTAGTGAAGATCATCCAGTCATTTGAAATTTTCTAACTAGTACCTAAAGTTTATTTTTTTGTAGGAAATTAATACTTAGAGTATTGGGACTCCTCCTATGATAGAAATATAGGATACTACATCTTTGTTTGCCTGACGATCAACATGACCTCATAGTGTAGATGTTAGTTCTTCATGTGAGAGAAGAATACTACAAAAGAAGACTTCTAGTGAAGGATCATGGTGAATATAGGAGAGTGAAGATCTCCATTGCTAGATTATAGAAATCCACACTTTAAGAATATGTCATAAGATAATTATACATAAATTCCATAGAAGCCTTGGAGAACAGGCCATAAGAGACTTGATACAGAAAGTCCATAGAAGCCTTGCAGAAGAAGGAAAAGAAGTATTATACTGAAAAGGCCATAGAAGCCTTGATATTGAAAAGGCCATAGGATCCTTGATACTGAAAAAGGCCATAGGATTCTTGGTATTGAAAAAGGCCACAAAAGCCTTGAAATTAAAATAGGCCATAGAAACCTTGATCCTGAAGAAGAATTTGAGAAAAATATCTAATTCAAAAGCAGACTAAATATTTTAGTATTAATATTCTTACTGCAGGAACACAAAATTTAGTGAGTTGGGAGACTTCCTATAAGAAAGTTAGGAATAACATCTTCTTTATAATTAGCTTAATCCTGAATCAAAAGAGAAGATATTGGGAGAAGATATCATTGAAGAACTTATAGTATTGGAAGAAGAAGAAGGACTAGGAGAGTCTTGCTCAAATCCAAAAGAAATAGAATCAAAATATCCAGGATAAGATCTCACCACCAACACTTCTGTAAGCAAAAGGTTAAGGAAAAGGTCTAAAGAAAGACCAATAGAAGATTATAGATCAAAGACCTTGTGAAGGTCTCATCGAGCATATCATAAATGCTAGGAGAGCCTTGTTGATGATCAAGAGAGTTCTTTGAGAACTAATTTGAGAAATACACTATATAGGTGAAGTCCCTGATAGTGAAGGACTTGGGACAATTGTCACCATTCAATAACAAGGCCAAGAGGAGAATTTTACAAAGAGTACCAAATCTGAGAAGAAGTTTGGCAAGGAGTTCTAAACCCTAGAAGAAGATCTTTCTTGAAGTCAGAACTCAATAAGAGAACTTGAATATAGAAGAAGCTCACAAAATATAGGAGATTTGAAGATTACCTTTGATTGTGAGAAGGCACCACCCTAGAGACATATAATTCTCCAAATCTATAGCAAAATAAGGAGAGCATAAGAGGAGAACAAGGAACCAAATCCTAGGCTCGTAAAAGAAAGTTTGAGACCATCATTTGGTAAAGGAGTTGTGCAGGACATCCTGATGGAAGCAACAATTTGGTTTTCTATACACCAAGGTCTACATCCTCTATAAATGTGGGAGAAGATCTACAGAAAAAGGTATGTAACGTATGATGTAAAAATATTCTTTAAATTGAACTACTTATTATATTTATTAGAGCACCTAAACTTGGATTAAAGTTGCAAAAAGGAAATTAGATTTTAGTCTTCTAAAGTGCAAATAAAAGCAATTTCTTTTTAAGGATTCAATTACATATTTATTAGGAGTTTATTAGATTCCATATTAGTTTCTATCAACTATCTATTATCTATTATTGAAAAAAGAAGACTTAAGTCCTACAACATTGATTGTAGTAAAATTGCTAAATAACTCCTAAAGATCTATTTTAGGTTATTGTTTATTAGTTGCAATAGATTATTAATGCATTTATTTGAGAGTTGATTGGAGTTATAATGTGTAATATTAGTGCATTAAAATTAAATAGGTTGTACTATTATAACACTCTCAAAAAGAAAAATTAGTTTTGTGTTTCCTGAAAGCCACAAAGTCTAATTTGTATCAAGTGTCTAAAGACACTATTAAAGAACAAAATTATGCAACTTGATGTGGCCAATATAAGCCATAAAAATGGGTTAGAATCCTATAGATTTGGATAAGAACATAACTAACCAAAAAATAGAGATAGAAGCTTATGAGAGTGAGAGTTGGTGATTATCAAAATCAAAAGCATTACAAGTGAGTGTAAAAGAAAAAATTGCAAAAAATTTGCATCAATTAAAAGAACTTCTATCTACTATTATTGAATCTTGGACTTGTTATAAAAATTTTCCAAGTAAAAATGGAAAGTTGTGTCTATTTTTAAAGACAACCTCAAACCCTTGTAGTGCAAGAAATCTATCACAAAACCTGAATTTAAAATCTAGAAATAGAGTACAAATGAAAGTATATTAAAGGACTTATTGTACAAAATATAATACATTATATTGCACTACTCTAATTAGATTTTTGATAACATAAGTGTAGATTTGAAAGTGCCATTTTAGGGCACGTTTTCCTACAGGAAAAGAAAAATCAACAAAGGCCTAGTGTTAGCACTCTTATTCCCAATATAGAAGGAGATATTCAAGGGCTCATCTTGGACGTATGTACCTACAGAATCAAAGCTCATTTTAGTTTATCCGTGAGCCACATTTATGTAGACAAGTGAGTGCGAATAAATCTCAAAAAGGACTTCAATATAGCAATAGGAAAAACAATATGTTTGGAGGCATAGAATAAAGGGAGAAAGGTGTTATATTCATGGTCTCAATATTGGAGAAGACCACTCACCAAAGGAAGCGTAAAACTGTCGTCCAAGATCCATAGCACATAACCCATCCACTTGTAGAGAAGAAAGCTTACTTGCTACCCATGCAACATTGCAAAGAGAGAGAGTTATGGAGTTATAATATCCATTTTCAAAGGTATTACAATAATAGTCTCCATGTAGAAATCACACTTGGCATTCTATTCATCATTCCTCTCAACATTCTAGAGACTTCTATGAAGGAGTTACAAGCAAAGACATGCCACTTGGTATTCTTTACAAGCTTCACAAAGGGGCCTATATGTTTTCAAGAAGAACTGGATAAATATTCTGGAGCACTACGTAAAGAAGTGAGCACTCACTTGTAACAGATGTGACACTTGTCGCAATGCCTATGATCACTACTTAAAAGACATATTTTATTCCAAGACCAACATGTAAGATTGAAACACATCCAATATGTTCAAAGGAGGAACATACCACGATCAAGGTGTGAGAGAAGCATAAAGAACATTTGAACTACAACATGGAAGATAAATTGAAAGGAGCACTAAAAGCTCCCTATTTTTGGAAGATCAACATTGTAGCGCCTATGTACAACATTCATGTTTAGCATTCCATTGAATATCTATTAAACCAAGCACTCAAGGTACATTTTAGACACTATTATATTCAACCGTGGAATGGGCCAAAAATCAAGGAGATATTGCATATAAGGTAAGGTCTAAATCCCATTGATTATTTCTTTCATAATTTGGACTTATAAGGATTATAAAATAAGGTTAAAACTTAGGTTTTTAAATCTAGAAGAGTGACTTATCTTATTATTTTAATATTTACAATCTTACTTAGGAGGAATAAGGAATTTAACTTGGATTAAACTATATTGCAAATATTATAATCATTTATCTAATTTTCTAAACTTGGGAGTCATAAGGGTTACTCCATCAAATTTATTTTATTTGGAAATTAGAAATAATCCAAGGGATATAAAAGAGGTTATTAAGGGATTTTATTAAGGTTGGATAAATTTATTTTTACTTGTCTCAAAGTTCTAAAAATGGGACAAAATGATTCCAACATAAAAACCTCTTCAAAAATATAAATAGTGCTTAGTTCAATTAGGAGTAATAATGATGTTGGAAACACTCTTAAAAGGCAACATGAAATGGTACAAATGAAAATTGTTAATTGCATTAATCAAAATCATATTTATAAGCATGTTTGCCTTTACAAGTTGGCATTTAATATGCATGATCCATGTGAGTATTAAATGCAATACATCATGATCCATGTGAAAAGGGATAATATTATAGAATATAATATTAATCCCTATTATTCCTCCCCATCGTAGAAGTATTGGACTCCAATACGCTCAAAATGGGAAGGAAGCTGGTGAGAAACCCAAAGGCTATGAGTATACTCTATAATGAGGCTCCACATAGATGCAATGTGGACTACCAATATGAAGAGGATGAGTGTGTATGAAGGGTAGTTTTTGATATACCACTGAATGTTGAAAGTCCTACAATGTGAAGAAGGCAGGATGTGGAGTGGTGTGAACCAAATGAGGAACTGTAGGTGGAGCTGCAACTGGAGTAGGATTAGGATCAATAAGAAGAGATGTTTGTGAAATAAGAGAAGGTGTTGGTGTAATAGGAACAACTATTGGGGAAACATGAATAAATGTTGGTGCAATAGGAACTACTAGTACAATAGGAACAACTACTAGTGCAATAGGAACTATTGGTACAATAGGAACAACTACTAGTGCAATAATAATTGTTGGTACAATAGGAACAATTGTTGGTGCAACATGAAGAACTATTGTTACAACATAAACAACCATAGGTACAACAGGAACAAGAGCCCGATGAATGTGATGTGAAGTAGACAAAAGTGCTCTTGGCTAGGCATCCTTCGGTTGTGGTGTGCTAAAAATTAAAGCAATGGGTCATGCCTGATGCAAATTAGTGCAAGCTCGATGTGTAGTAGGTGGAACACTACAAACAAGAAAGGATTTTTTCTCATGCTACAAAGTATATGTATTGTTATAGGCATCATATGTGGCATGCCTATCATATTGGTAAGGTTTACCCAGAAGTAATCCACAACAATCCATGGGTGTGACATCACATGTGACCTTATCCTAAAACTTGGGGTCAAATGCAAATGCAATGGTGCACGTGTGTGTGATTTTTGATGTGCTGGTTCTATCCTTCCAGCCAAGAGAGTAGGGTTAAGGATGTTTGGACGTAGCGAGATTAAGCCTATCGACAATGGACTATGCAATTAAATTCTTTTGTGAGCCATTATTGATTATACAATATACTGCAAATTTATGGAGCAAGTGAGCACGAGTGACAAACAATTGGTCATGATCACCTACTCTGGAATGTTTATTCATGAGTGTTACATTATTAAGTTGCCCTCTCAACTCCTCATAAATTTATTCTTCTCCAGTAGTCTTGATGGGGTTATCACAAGTACCATCATCATACTATATAAAAAGATTCTTCTTCTTTTGTAATTGTGGACATTGATTTTTGCCATGCCATTGCATCTTATAATAGTTAAAAAATTTAGTAGTTTGAGCATTAGAAAATTAAGAAGAGGAAGAAGAGAATGGATTTTTAGAAGTAGGGGATGAATAAGAAGTGGGAGTAATAGAAGAAGGAAAGTGAGAAGATCTCCTTAATCCTTTTTGATCCTTTGTTCACGTCTTCTATTGAACCATCGAAAGAGTAGTGAGGCTCCTATCATTAATCTGAAATAAGATGTAGTACCATTGACTATTCATAATTAATGACAACTTATCCCATACCAAATGTCATGGCTAGACTAGTTCTCTTGGGCATACTAGTCCACTCATAGTTAGAATAGTGTATGGTCCTATCACTATACTTCTTGGGCAATGACCTAGATGTGATATCCCATATCACCCCTCATTAATAATTCTAATAAGGTCACTTGTTCTGACCTATTCAATTAGAAAATGGTTGTTCTCAAGTTGTGTAGGTTACCAACTCATAACCGCCATCTTTGGGTGTATAGATCACTTCTCCTTCATGGTGATTTTTTGAGAGGTCCTAAAGTATCTGACCCTATAGGTGGGATCACTAACTAGTTTAACCAAATGGGTACTGTAATAACTATCCTTTAGTTATTCATTTTAGATAAGGTCTCTCAAGAAAAGTTTGCTAGTTATTTCCAAAATAGCTAGGCCCTAGCATTAGGTTTTCATAGGATCCTGACAATAGCATCATTAATATATTCATAATTTATTTCTTTAAATATTTAACGTAAGTAATATCATTTTAGCATATTAACCAGGAAACAACCAAAACTCTAAATATTCATATTGAATTATGCATAAATTGAATACTATCACTTTATTAAATAATCAAACACCTTAAATATTAATATTTAAATGTCCCTTATTTAAGACACCTTTAAGAGGTTATTTCTATTATTTTCAAACTTACTATTTGATTATCTATGAAATTCAACTTAAAGTAACACTTTTGTTTAAGCAACACCTAAAGGAAAAGGTAACCTTATGTAATTATTTCAATACATTCAAATATATTTAACTACCTTTGTTTAATTATATATCACTTTATAAGTAGTCCCTATCATTATATTCAAATTTGAAAGGTTTTCAATGTTACCCAGTTTATCGTAAGTAATTTTAACATTTTTCTCTTATCATTATAACCTATCTAATGTAAGTGATTTCATTTTTACTTTATTGGACCATTTGGTAGTAGGAAGAACAATTTTACATTATTCTAGGGTTCCTACTAAAAAAATTTCAAATAATTTCTTGTACAACCCTTGAGAAAGACGACTAAAGCAACTCTATGGAAATTCTAATGTATTTGACACTTTTACTTTGCCTTGCTTGAGAGCATAAACATAAGGTTTCTAATTTAAAATAATTATTGTCCTAATATTACAACCAATGAAGGTACAAAGGGGATGTTTCTAATAATAAATTTAATAAAGTTCAACATCACTTTGAAACCCTTTTAACCAAACAACGTTCCCTGATTACAGTGAATAGTCAATTAGTCTTTTCAATAATAATATAACAGGGTCCTACTTGGTGTCTATAACACCAATGTATGAATGAAATTTTTTCCACAAGAAATCAATTAATGTAACATAAATCCATTAAATTGCTAATTACATAGAATAATAGAATATTAGTTACATTTGGTGGTGGAATAAAAATACCCAAGTTTCAAAATATTGGAATATTCAACTTATAAAAACTTTGTTTATTACAATAGGAAATGCATGATATACATTATTGTTAAACGTTATGTTTCTCAATTCAAGTGGATTCTAGCATTTTTTTGACAGTCTATTTTTCTTCATTAGAAGATTCTTATCATAATAAATCAAATATATGTACTACATATCATAAGAGCCATGGTTACAAATTTAAAATAAATTTAGAGGCCCATATGGATTCTAATTTTTAATAAAGGTTATATAAATGACAGTAACGACTTCCTCTCCTTCTACGTAATTTGACTTAAAGTCATCCATATGCCACATGGGTAGTTATAACTTTATCTAAATAAATAAAAGTAATTGCATTAACCAATACGTCTATTCTATTGGCCTATTCAGTGATTCTATATTCTAGTTCAGCTATCCAAAGCCCATTGATAAAGCCTTAACTATGACTCCTCCATATGGCTTAGTCAAGATATAAACTACCTCACTGAATCCTCCCTTCCAATTGTAAGACCGAAAAGAAGGTCAATAGTCTTCACACAAGATTAGACAACCCTTTACTAAATGAACACATGTAATGTTTATTTCTATATGAATTTTTCTTTTTCATGTAGTCAAAAAGCTTTAATAAACACACAAAGTATGCAATACAAATTTTTGGAGACAGACAACCACACAAACATAACAATAATGGTCCAACTGGGTACTTCATTAAGAAAAGAACATACTCTACTCGTTTCTTTAGGATTATGTTTTGTTAATGTGACAGAGCTCGGGTAATAGCAAAGTTTACAACCATTTTCAATTCATAATACTATCAAAAGAATCCATTCTCAGCTAGCACATTGTATTACTAGTAAAAGAGGATAACAAAAAGTAACATATCCATTCAATTTCAAACAACCAAATATACCCAATGTCTTATTTCACAATAATAACATGAAAAAAATATGAGAGTTTGAAATAATAAATTTTTAAGAATAATCAAAAGCATTTCTTGCTCAATTAAATTTTGACATTTCATAATAGAATCCAAGATCCACATGATTTACTCAATATCTTACACTCAAAAAGTAGCATTTAAATAAATCAAGGAAAAAATAAGCATGAAATCTAGGAACATAGCAATCTAACCTAAAATTTTTGTTTAGAAGCCTAGTTGCATTACCCAATGTCTTATTTCACAATAATAACATGAATAAAAAATGAGAGTTTGAAATAATAAATTTTCAAGAATAATCAAAAGCATTTCTTGCTCAATTAAATTTTGACATTTCATAATAGAATCCAAGATCCACATGATTTACTCAAACTCTTACACACAAAAAGTAGCATTTAAATAAATCAAGGAAAAAATAAGCATGAAATCTATGAACATAGCAATCTGACCTAAATTTTTTGTTTAGAAGCCTAGTTGCATTCAACGCCACAACCTAGATCAACCAAAACAAGCTAGTTAATATATTTCTCGATTTTTTTTTCCCGAACGCACTATAGCATATTACTTACTTTCCCATCCCATGCATGATATATGATATTTTATCTTTAATTTTTGATACTCAAATCCAATGCAAAACTAACCCCCATTTCTATTTTCAATGGATGTCCTTCCTTTCACACTTGGGAACATGGTGGAGGTAAAAAAACATCATGAAAACTTACACACAACCCACTTGATTCACAACAATCAACACATTCATTTCACTTGCCTATGATAAATAAAAGTTATTTTTTTTCACACACACACACACACACACACACACACACACACACACACATATATATATATATATATATATATATATATATATATATATATATATATATATATATATATATATATATATATATATACACGTTCACTTTATTATTTAATTCTAAATTTACTTTTTTATCATTTTCAATTTTATTGTATTTTGTAACCTCAAACTAAACATTATTAATTCTTAAATCACCAATATGGCTTCCATGTCCTTTGGACCCACAAATATACTCATTCATCCAATGCGATGTAGACAATAACATATGCTTATATGAATGCAACCTATGATCCATGGTGATATTTCACACCATCATCATATCCCACTTACCTTCTTTTTTCAACCTTCTTCTAACCATCGAAGGAATGCACCTAGTCCTACAAGTACAACAACCATCAATAGTACCACATTCTAGAAGTAAAGGAAAATATAATTCATCAATTTATCAGTAATCCATAGTCATGTTAGGAGGTTTGTTACATCCTCCTCCACTAGAAATAAACATAGTCCATGTATTTTATTGCATATTAAAAATTTAAAACATATACATATACATTCATGAATCCATAAAGATACATATATGTCCATACGTAATCATTCAGTAATTGAAACATGTTTACATAATCCACTTCACATAGTTTTTCATTTTCTTTTTATTTCAACCATATATCCGTACATGAACCAAAACATGCTAAAAAGCAAATATACTAAGTAGTCCAAGTATACATCCACATACATCATAAATGCACATAGAAAATTTGAATGTTCATGTTTACTCAAACAAGAAAGGAAATTGTTTCTTGATATCAGCCACATTCTTCCATGTGGTATTTTTGTATAAGTAATGGTCTCATTGGACACAATATTGGTAAATATTTCTTATACTTAATCTCTTGGTCCTAAAACCAAGTATTCTAATTGGACAAACTTTAATTTTTAGTGGGACTTAAATCCACAAATTGGGAACATCCCAAATATGAGTAGATTCAACAATGTACTTCCTAAGGAGGGACACATGAAAGACATCATAGATTTCTGTAAACGTTGTGGCAGAACAAGTTTGTAAGAAACAAGACTTATTTTTGTAAGAAACTATGCAATGTATAGGATCGACCCTAAAGACTATTATATATATAATAGTAGAATTGATGACTATAAATAAAAAGTTTATTTATAATTAAAACTATTATATATAATTATAATAGGAGAATTGAATATTATAAATAAAAGGTTTATTTATAATTAAAACTATTATATATAATTATAATAGGAGAATTGAAGATTATAAATAAAAGGTTTATTTATAATTAAAACTATTATATATAATTATAATAGAACCCACATGCCATAGGTGAGTTAGAGAGGGTAGGGCAATCCTTCAAGGGAGGTCCCTGGTTTGAATCTCCACCCTACCAAATGCACATTGGGTACCCAAAACCAGTTGATTATGTTGGTGCGATCAGGTTCAAGTGCGACTCCCGAATGATTTTAATGGTGTAGAACCCCCTTGTCATGGTTTATCAGACCAAGGCAGCCTCATAAGGGGTTTTTCACTAAATTCATATATATATAATAGAAGAATTTATTATTATAAATAAAAATATTATTTATAATTCACAATATTATATATAATTATAATAGAAGAATTAAGTAAAAAATATTATGTTATTATAATAAGGAAATCATTATATTTATTATGAACAAAGGAAGGTTTATAATAAAAAATATAATGTAAAGGAGATATTATAAATGAATTTTATAAAGGACATTCATTTTGTTCTTTCCTAATAATAATAAAGTTTGAATGAAATATCTATTCTAGGGTTTGAATTTTAAAATAATTTTAAAGATATTTTAAATATCTCCTTCCTTGCCCTACCGACTTATCTAGACAAGGGTAGACAAATTTTGTGATTAAGAAAGGGATATGCTTATAACAAGAGGGAAGCAAGCCTTCAAAGTAGGTAGGTGGACATTGATTAAAAGAAAAATTTGAGGCAAGAAGAGGTTTGGCATCGAGATACGGGGAGAGGTGGGTGACTAAATAGAGACCATGAGATTTGAATGCAAGGGAAGGTCGTTTGATAAGAACAAAAAGTAAAATATACTTAGTGAACGGGGTATAATAGTGATGGGGGTGGCCAATGGAGGACCTCTACTCTTTGCGTAAGGTTGGAAGGGGGATTGGCACAATAAGTTTATAATCAACAGGACAAATTTTACCTATAATTTCAAATGGAACCACAAATTGTCATGACCCTCCTTGGTGGGCCTTAGGGCATAGAAACAGTGTGATATTTAAGGATATCTTATGCATAGTTTTACTTTTAATAAGCAACTATGCAATGTATATGATCGACCCTAAAGACTATCATATATAATAGTAGAATTGATGATTATAAATAAAAGGTTTATTTATAATTAAAACTATTATATATAATTATAATAGGAGAATTGAAGATTATAAATAAAAGGTTTATTTAGAATTAAAACTATTATATATAATTATAATAGGAGAATTTAAGATTATAAATAAAAGGTTTTTTTTTTTTTAAAGAAAAAAAACATTTGCGGGGTGCCTTGGTCTGAGATACCACAAACATGGGGTTCTACACTATAAAATTCACTCGGGAGTCGCACCCAACCCTACCCGCACCAACATTATCATTTGGATTTTGGATACCCAATTCAGCTTTTTGGTAGGGTGGAGATTTGAACCTGGGACCTCCCTTGGAGGATTGTCCTCTCCTCTCCAACTCACCTACAACACCTGGGTTATAAATAAAAGGTTGATTTATAATTAAAACTATTATATATAATTATAATAGAAGAATTGATTATTATAAATAAAAGGTTTATTTATAATTAACACTGTTATATATAATCATAATAGAAGAATTGAGCAAACACCATTATGTAATTATAATAAGGAACCATTATATTTATTATGAACAAAGTAAGGTTTATAATAAAAAAATTAATGTAAAGGAGATATTATATATGACTTTTATAAAGGGCATTATTTTGTTCTTTCCTAATAATAATAAAGTTTGAATAAAATATCTATTCTAGGGTTTAAATTTTTAAATAATTTTAAATATATTCTTAAATATCTCCTTCCTTGCCTTACCTACTTATCTGGATAAGGGAACACAAATTTTGTGATTAAGAAGGGGATAGGCTTATAACAAGAGGGAAGCGAGCCTTCAAAGTAGGTAGATGAACATTGATAATAAGGGTTTTGGCATCAAGATATGGAGAGATGCGGATGGCTATATAGAGACAACGATATTTGAATGCAAGGGAAGATCATTTGATAATAACAAAAACTAAATTATACTTAGCGAAAGGGGAATAACAGTGTTGCGGGGTGGTCGATGGAGGACCACTACTCTGCATGCAAGCTCTAGAGGATGATTGTAGTTATCAAAGAAAGACAACATCTAAAGAATACAAGTGTATCCGAAGAAAGAGATAGTCGAGCTATGATGAGCTGGACTCAATATTAGATGATTATCGCTCTCAATGAATAAAGTTTTGAGGAATATCTGGGAATTAATACCCTAATATTTGTAATCATAAATGAAGGTAAATCTTTATCCCCTCTGCTTAGGGTGTCCATTACAAATGTATTTCCCTATTTAGACCACTCTTTACCCAAATCTCCAATTGGTTTCTACCACCACAGTCTTAGCTTGTATAGGAATGTTATGCATTGGGCTTCATTAAAAATACTTCTTTACATTATAATGTTATTAGGATATAACATATCAATGTTGGAAATAATATATATTCTATAATTTGGGTTATGTAAATGTATCCTCCAAGATACATACCTATATTACTTCCTATGCAAGTTATCTAGTGACTTCATGCAATGTAATAAATGGACAAGTATCCATGTGCAAGTTGTACATGTGCAAGGCATCCTATGCACAACTATATAGAGTGTTGGAAAAGCATCCTATTTTTCATATATAAGGATGGCCTCTTAGATAGATAGATAGGACAACTAGAAGATATTTTTAGATAGCGTAGGTTAGTGGATTATGTTCCACACCATTTACTAGTGATGGATATGATGTAGATATGTAGCTTTGTTAATGGAGTGCTCACTTCCTCCATAGCTACATTGTAATATTTTATATGTTTTATATTTTAGCGTACTTCAATCATCTAGTATATTTACTTTCTTTCATGTTATTTTGCATCTTGTGATTGTTATCTCTCATGGCTCATTCATAAAAATCTAAAAGTAGTATCAAAGCCATGATAGATCTAATTTTTGTAGGTCAATGGGGAACCACCATTTTTGGTTATCCTAAGAGTTTTATCAAACTGACACACCATTGGACCAATCACTGGAAAAATATCTTAGGATTATCTAGGTGGTAGATTCTAGGAGAGTCACAAAGATAGGACTCAAAGGAATCTTAGTTTTATAAAATACTGAGATCATTTTTGTCTATAGTATTTTCCACAGAGTTGATATAAAAACTTGCGAAGACTAGGACTCAACATTTCAATCCACTAGATTGACAGATCATCTAGTGAAGATCATCCAGTCATTTGAAATTTTCTAACTAGTACCTAAAGTTTATTTTGTTGTAGGAAATTAATACTTAGAGGATTGGGACTCCTCATATGATAGAAATATAGGAGACTACATATTTGTTGCCTGACGATCAACATGCCATCATAATGTAGAGGTTAGTTCATCGTGTGAGAGAAGAATATCACAAAAGAGGACTTCTAGTGAAGGATCATGATGAACATAGGAGAGTGAAGATCTCCATTGCTAGATTGCAGAAATCCACACTTTAATAATATGTCATAAGATAATTGATACATAAAGTGCATATAAGCCTTGTAGAACAGGCCACAAGAGACTTGATACAAAAAGGCCATAGAAGCCTTGCAAAAGAAGGCAAAGAAGTATTATACTGAAAAGGCCATAGAAGCCTTGATATTGAAAAGGCCATAGGATCCTTGATACTAAAAAATGCCATAGGATCCTTGATATTAAAAAAGGCCATAGGATTATTGGTATTGAAAAAGGCCACAAAATCCTCAAAATTAAAATAGGCCATATAAACCTTGATCTTGAAGAAGAATTTGAGAAGAATATCTAATTCAAAAGCAGACTAAATATTTCAGTATTAATATTCTTATTGCAGGAACAAAAAATTTAGTGAGTTGGGAGACTTTCCTATAAGAAAGTTAGGAAGAACATCTTCTTCAGAATTAGTTTAATCCTGAATCAAAAGAGAATATATTGGGAGAAGATATAATTGAAGAACTTATAGTATTGGAAGAAGAAGAAGGACTAGGAGAGTCTTGCTCGAAGCAAAAAAAAATAGAATCAAAATATCTAGGATAAGATCTCACCACCAATACTTCTATAGGTAAAAGGTTAAGGAAAAGGTCTAAAGAAAGACCAATAGAAGATTCTAGATCAAAGACCTTGTGAAGGTCTCATTGAGTATCCAAAAAATGCTAGGAGAGCCTTGTTGATGATCAAGAGAGTTCTTTGAGAAATAATTTTAGAAATACACTATCTAGGTGAAGTCCCTGATAGTGAAGGACTTGGGAAAATTGTCACCATTCAATAACAAGCCCAAGAGGATAATTTTACGAGTACCAAATCTGAGAAGAAGAAGTTTGGCAAAGAGTTCTAAACCCTAGAGGAAGATCCTGCTTGAAGTCAGAACTCAATAAGAGAACTTGAATATAGAAAAAGCTTACCAAATCTAGGAGATTTGAAGATTACCTCTGATTGTGAGAAGGAACCACCCTAGAGACATAGAATTCTCCAAATCTATAGCAAAAGGAGGATAACATAAGAGGAGAACAAGGAACCAAATCCTAGGCTCGTAAAAGAAAGTTTGAGACCATCATTTGGTAAAGAAGGAGTTGTGCAGGACATCCTACTAGAAGCAACAATTTGGTTTTCTATACACCAAGGTCTACATCCTCTATAAATGTGGGAGAAGATCTACAGAAAAATGTATGTAACATATGGTGTAAAAATATTCTTTAAATTGAACTACTTATTAGATTTATTAGAGCACCTAAACTTGGATTAAAGTTGCAAAAAGAAAATTAGATTTTAGTCTTCTAAAGTGCAAAGAAAAACAATTTCTTTTTAAGGATTCAATTACATATTTATTAGGAGTTTATTTGATTTCATATTAGTTTCTATCAACTATCTATTATCTATTATTGAAAAAAGAAGACTAAGTCCTACAAAATTAATTATAGTAAAATTATAAAATAAATCCTAAATATTTATTTTAGGTTATTGTTTATTAGTTGCAATAGATTATTAGTGCAATTCGCCCCACCCTGGAGTGAATCCTGAATTCGTACTTGGGTGGGGTGAATCCCAGTTTGAATTCATCCCTGGGTGGAACGGATATTGAGCAAAGTGCCTGAAGGTGTCAAATTGATCTCTGACCTTCCAAAAACTGCTGTGAGAGTGGTTAGGACCACTGTTTAACCTCTGGGGGCTGCCCTTGGGGCTGTGTGTGTCAATGTGATTAGTGTTTCCAGTCACATAATCAGATTGGTGCTGTTTTGGTGTCTACAGATGCCCCTTTTTGGGATGCGCTGTGCAAGACGCAACGTCGAGCAAAAAAAATAGATAACCAAAGCACTAACGATTATGGTTTCTCAGTAACCTAACCAACTTTTGATGCCCCAAGTATGGAAAGGGGCATGCATTCTTGAATCTTTGCTTTTGATGAGCGAAGGAACTTAATTCAAGTGTTAACCTTTTTCGGTGAGGTGTTACTTGATATTGGACATTGATCAGTCATGAATAGGCAAAGGGTGCAACCTTTTGTCTATGGGAACCTTGAGTTCATGATTCACGAAATGCCAAGTGATTTGATCAACTTATGATTATTGCTTGTTTTATGCCCCAAGAAGGGGCGTGATTGTATTTTTCAATGATTCTTTGAATGCATGTCATTTTCCTTAATTGGGTGTGTATTTGCTGATTGGTGACTAAGTGTGACTACCCCCTCAAGCGACGAATCAATGAGGGAATGACCTTCATGAGAAAAGTGACAAGTTGCTTGACCCAAGATGACTTGTGCAAGGGTGCCTTCAGATGTTTAGCATTACATGTGTAGTTTTCCGACATTTAGACCTATTTTTGGTGGGTGTTAACCCTTTTGGTGACGCTTTTTGGAGCTGAAATTATCAAAAATTTGTTCTCCTGTGGAACGGTCTGGCTATGGTAGCCTTCTTAGGGAGTAATATAGCGACAATTTGTGACCCCTACATCTGTTTTGGATGCCAAGAATGTCCGGCACCAAGGCGCCTCCATTCGGTAATGTTATTGCTACTTTTGGTTGGGTTTTGACCCTTTAGGTGACATTGTTTGGGGATGAAATTCTCGAAAATCCGTCCTCCCGTGGAGCAGTCCGGTTATGGTAGCCTTCTTAGGGAGTATGATAGTGAGGATTTGTGACCTCAACATCCGTTTTGCATGTTCGGAATGTCAAGTGCAAAAGCACTTTCATCGGGAAAGCTTATTAGTTGTTTTGGTGCATTTTTGTTCAATTTATGTTGTTTTTGAAAATTTTGTCCTGAATTCATTCCTGGGTGGGACGAATACCAGTTTAGTATTCGTACCAGGGTGGTACGAGCGCTAACCAGAGTGCTCATCCCAGGGAGGAACGAATATAAGCTAAAAAAACCTATTTAAAGGCTAAAACTAGGGTTTTGGTTCATTTGCATTCGAATTTTCTTACGATTTGGAGCTCTGAGGAGGAGGAGGTCAATTATGCGAAGTGAAGCGCTATAAAATTTCTCCCGAAATCATGAGTGCACAGACCGGATCGAGCGGTAGAGCCGAAGCGATACCAGTAAGTGCTCCGTGGTGTTATTGCTTTTGTTTGTTGTAAGTTTAAACCTGCAAGTTAGTTGTTTACTTTTCTTTGGTAGTTTGTTTTCTAAATTAAAATTTGAAACTCTAAAACGGAGCTGAACAGAAATCAAGACTGACCTTAAAACTTAGGGTAAAATTTGTTTTTCTTTTTCTTTGGCTTTGTAAGAAAATGAAACCCTAATTTACATTTATTTCGAAAAGACACAATGAACTCTGAAATTTATTTTTCGCTTTATACTAAAGTAAACCCTAGGAAAAAGTTTGTATTTTGCAATTTTGTTAAACTAAAACCCTAGGATAAACTAAATGCAAACCCTAGTTTTTTATGCTGAACTTGTTAGTTTTGAAATGTAGGTGAAAACCCTAAGTAAAAAACTGTTATTTTAATTTTGTTTTGCTTGTGTAGACTTTGTCAGTTTTAAACTTAGAGTACAGAAACCCTAATACTGACAACTGTATTTGAAAAATTGCTTTTGTTTTTTTATTTTTTCTATCAGTTTTAAACTTAGAGTACAGAAAACCCTAAGACTGACAAACTATATTGGAATTTTTTTTTGGTGTTTTTATTTTTTCTGTCATTTTTAAACTTAGAGTACAGAAAACCCTAAGACTGACAAACTATGTTTGAAAAATTGTTTTTGCATTTTTATGTTGTTGTCAGTTTTAAACTTAGAGTACAAAAGCCCCAAGACTGACAAACTATAGTTAAAAAAATGTTTTTGTGTTTTTATGTTGTTGTTAGTTTTAAACTTAGAGTACAGAAACCCTAAGACTGACAAACTATTTTTGTTTCAAATTTTTGTGAATTTTGTTGCTTTTGAGGTTGTACAGTGTTTTATGCAGTGCTGTATATTCATGTTTTTGTTGTACAATTTTCATGATTTTAATGTTTTTGTGTTTTTTTCTTTTGTAGGTTGTGAAGAGCCGGTATCGTGTGCGTACTGCTTTTGCTGAAGCGTAGGAGGCACTAACTGTGGCTGACTGGGAGTGGTTTGATGCCCTTAGGCTCAAGTAGGTGACTCGGTTGGAGCCTATGGTCGGGGATCGGGCCTATCTGATGGCCCTGATCAACCTGTGGGATCCTCGGACCAATACCTTCCATATCCCAACAGGGGAGATGACAGTGACCTTGGAGGATGTCTATCGGATTCTACGGATTTTGATAGATGGACTACCGATCAGGATGACACCATGTGATCAGTAGACAACTATACTGATATGATGCTTCGGGCACGGGGAGGAGCTAGGTGTGGAGAGCCCAGTGGAGAGGGCGAAGGGTGACTTCCAGATTGGTGGGATTTTGGTTCAATGGTTGCTGGAGAAGGGGGTGTTGGGAGTGAGGCACGCAGTACTTATGGGCCTCATTTCCAACATGCTGCTACCTGAATCGTCAAGTGTGAGGTTCCCGTGGAACCTGTTGGATGTGGTCTGCCGACTGGTTGAGTGCTCGACGGAGGCACCATTGATCATGAGGTGGGGATAGACGCTACTGGCATAGCTCTATGGTGAGGTGTGCGAGGTTCGCTGCCAAAGGCAGAAGGGGATTTGTTGCAGCTATCTATTGCAAAGCTAGGCTTGGCAATACATAGCGATGGAGAGGCCGATGGGGTTGCCATGGATGATTCAAGCAGAGATGGTGGATAAGGATATAGGCTACGTGGCTCTATTGTGGTGATCTAAGGAGCAGGGATAGAGTCAGTGGTGGGCAGGTGTCATAGGGCACTATGCCTATGCCTTCGCTCGGATTGCTCCAGGGGAGGTGTTCTGGCATCCCTACTGGGACTGTCCAGCCTGGCTTGAGGCTAGAGAGTGGATCCAATGGGTACATAGGGGGCAGTGGCTGATTGGGCGACATGAGATCGAGCAAGAGTTCTTCCCTTATGCCTGGGTGACATGACAGTTTGGGGTGTGCCAGGGGTTGCCTAGTGAGCTCGTGGTCTATCGGCATCGAGGGGACAAGAGGACTATGGACCGGCTAGTCATTGCACCACTTGGCGAGGATTCAGATGCGATGATTGATGTCTTGGATGTGGATGATGTTAGTACTACCACAAAGTACAACCAATGGTGGACACTACGACGATGGCGAGGCAAGGAGCCACTAGGAGGTGCAAAGGCAGTAGCAGTAGGTGGGGAGGGTGCCGAGGCACCAGGAGATGATTGGGGGCTCCGCTGGTGAATGTGGACATGGTGGAGGTAGATGACGTGGATACGGATCTTGGGGTTTTGGATTAGCCAGAGGTGTAAGACATCAAGGAGCAATGGAAGCTAGAGCAAGCTTCTGTTCTAGAGATGCCAATGCCTCAGGCAGATTTGGAGGACATGGAGTCAGGGTTACATGCTGAGAATGCATGATTGGAGGGGCTACTATGGAAGTGCGATGAGGAGCTGGGGGATGTGCTGTAGGAGAGGGATGTCCTATGCATGCATCTGGCAGAGCAAGAAAATGAATTGACTGCATACTGCCAACAGGATGGGGATACCAATGCTGCATGGGAGAGGGATCTCCTACGGATGCAGCTGGCAGAGAGGGAGAGGGCACTGGCGCAATGCAATGAGAACTTGGCTACATATCACCAACAAAATATGGACTTGGTGTGGCATCGGTTGGATCTGGAGGTGGAGATTAGCCGCCTTGGTAGGCAGATCCCTACGTTTAGTGAAGGTGGATTGTCATGCCGCTCGAGAGGGAGTGATACTGAGAAATCAACATACTCTCAGTGTAGGCGACTGAATGAGGGGGGCTCTAGCAGGAATGATGCGAGGGCTAGCAGTAGTCGCCTTGAGGGGTCCCATAGGACCCACACCATGGGGGGTAGTTCCCATCGCATCGATCCTACATGATCATGGTGGCCGATGCCCTAGGCTTGGGGGATTTTGAGATTTTGGCTTTTTGCGGGGTCAGATGACCGGTTATTGTAGCCTGTGGGTATTTTTGATGATATATATACAGATGATTGTATTTTTGTTACACATGTGTCATGATTTGATGTTATGCCTAATGATTGATGAATGTGTATGTATGCATGTTAATTTACATTGATGGATGCATGTGTTATGATGAATGCAAATGTTGCTTAATGTATATGATATGCAAATGGCAATGAATGAATTGAATTTGTGATTTTTGGTGGTGGCACCATAGACTGTTCAGAACTGATGGCTTTTTATCTTAGGCGATTATTGTGGTAAATGACTGTTCATGTATGCATGTTATTTTTTTGTATTTTTTGATGAGGAAGCGAGGATGGCATATTTGGTCTAGAATGTAGTTAGGTTTTCTGAGACTCGGATGTGTTAACTAACTATCCAAAATTGTATTTTATCTTACAAGACTTTTGAACAAGGTATGAATCGGACTTGTCTTTGACCCAGTTATTTCACATCCCTATGTGTGCAATTGAGTTCGTTTATGTGGTATTTGTCAGGATACCACCAGTTGCCGAATAGGCTATCAACCAAACCTGTACTAAGGATCACCTAATTAGCCCCACTAACTCCTTTGTTGTATTTAGTTAGATTAATCTGCGATGCAATCTAGGATACCATAAGCTAGCTCATCCACATGCAAACATTGATCTTCACACAAGTTACTATGACAGATATATCGTCATGCGGGAGGTTTGCCACGAGTGACCGATAGGCTATTAACCAAACCGGTACTAAGGTTTATCTCATGACCTTCAGAATGCTGAGAGTTCCAAGGATTCAAGTTTGACTCCCTTATTTTCTTCAATTGTATTGGGATACTTGCTCGATTATAGTGATAAAAATCACTGTTTATTTTTGTTATTTTTCTTTTGAGCAAGGGATTTGAATAATGAGTGATGAGAATCACTATTGTATGTGCTTTTTGATGTATGCACTTTGGTTGTGATGTCAAATTTTTGGAGTTTTGACGTTTTGCAAATTTGTATGATGTTTGCAACTTCTTTTGAGAACTTGGGATTCTTGGGGAATTGGGTAGGGAAGATTCTTGTCCTTTTGCCAACTCTCAGCATTCTTGGGGTCATTCGCACAAGGGGATGAGCAAGATAACCATTTCGCTTATGGTGACCTGGATTGCTTTGCAGGTTTCATCTTTCGTTCACACAACTTGGGAATTTTTATGTGTTTTAATTTGTGTTGGGATGCTACGTAACAAGGTGTGATCCAAGTAGAACTCTACCTTCGTAAAATCTGTCTGACTTTGTACAGTATTTGGTTAAAAAGCTATTGACAGCTGAATGACAAAAACTCTTGATACATTAAAAGTCAACTGACTATAGTATGGTGAAAAGATGTGAATGGCGTTTATTTGTGATGGACTGTTTATAAAGCAAAAAAATATGGAACAAGATGGATTTGCCAAGTAATTACAGTCTATGGTGCCCTGACTTGGATGACCACCAATATGCAATGTATGTGTGTGATGCCTAATGCAACTATATGTTTGTGTTTTTGGATGGATTGATATTTATGAGTATGAAGATGAGATGCAAAAAGACCTCTTTCTTTTTTTTGTTGATTTTGAGCATGCATA
Organism: Wollemia nobilis; assembly: GCA_028583015.1. Classification (NCBI taxonomy): domain Eukaryota; kingdom Viridiplantae; phylum Streptophyta; class Pinopsida; order Araucariales; family Araucariaceae; genus Wollemia; species Wollemia nobilis. The sequence continues at coordinate 1,106,961 of JAQPPZ010005686.1, read as the reverse complement.
GAAATGAGATGCACATTTTTGTTATTTTTGATGATTTTGTTGTTTTTTTTTTTGGATTTTCTTATTTTTGACCAAGCGATTATGGGAATCCTTGGAGCTTTTTGGTTTGACCAAATGGGTAATGGGCACCTTTGGGACATTTTGGGATTGACCAAGCGATTTATGGGAATCCTTGGATCATTTTTTTTGGGCTGTGGCTCTTCTAGATATGGAATGGTCGCAAATGGCTGATGTTCAAGGGTTCTAGTTCCTTGATTCCATCAAGAGAGGCTAGCCGGTATGTTCCAGGTCCTATTTTACTATCAATTATGTAGGGACCTAACCAGTTTGCCATGAACTTGTCCCTTAGATGGGGCGGCAAGCTAGAGTTCTGTTGGTTCTCTTTTAAGACCAAGTCACCAACCTGAAAGTCCCTCAGGTGAACTTTCATGTTGTATGCTTTCTTCAGTCGCTCTTGATAGATACGTAAATGCTCGAGAGCATTAACATGTCATTCATCGAGCAACGTAAGCTGGTCTAACCGGGCCTGTCGTGCAGTGTCATCATCGATGAACTCTTGCATTGATATGCATAGGGAAGGAATTTCCAACTCGAGAGGCATGACAGCCTCGAAGCCATACACGAGCAAAAATGGAGTTGCCCCAGTGGGTGTCCGAATGCTAGTGCGATAAGCCCACAGGGCAAGTGGGATCTGAATGTGCCAATCCTTATGACTGTCCATGACTATCTTTTTGAGGATGGCAACTAGCATTTTGTTTGACGCCTCTGCTTGCCCATTTGCCTACGGATAATAGGGTGTCAAAAAACTATGCTAAATTTTGTACTTTGTGGTCAAAGCACGCACATATTTTTTCTTGAATGACATCCCATTATCCGAGATTATCTTGGATGGAATACCAAAATGACATATGATGTTATGCAAAATGAACTCCGCAATGCGGGTTCCAGTCGTAGAGGTAAGCGAAACTGCTTCCACCCACTTGGTGAAATACTCTGTGGCCATTATGATGAACGTGTGATGGCCTGACGATGCAGGGGAAATATTTTTAATTAGATCTAAGCCCCACTACGAAAATGGCCAAGCCGATTGGATCGGTTGCAAGGCCTAGGAAGGTACGTGCATCAAATTAGCATGATGTTGACACTTCATGCACTTCCTTACATATGCGCTACAATCTCGCTCTAAAGATGGCCAATAATAGCCCATGCGAAGAATGCGCTTGGCGATAGCCATACCACTGAAGTGGCCACCACATGTACCATTGTGCGCTTGGGCGATCACCCAAGTGGACTCTTGTTGGTCCAAGCACCGAAGGAGGATCCCTTCATAGCTACGATGGTACAAAATGTCTCCTAACAAGACATGCTTTGTCGCTTTCTACTTGAATGCTCATTTTGCGGCATGCATCAATCCAAGTGGGAGGTTACCTAACTTGAGGTAGTCCCTTATGGGTAAATACCAATCCTGCTGATCGGAAGCCTCGACGGTATGAACAGCCAATCCCTCTTGAAGTTCATCCCTAGCAAATGTTGAGCGGGAAAGAACTTGTAAGAATAGCATTGTGTTGCTATTAAGGGGAGTAGGGGAGAACAAGGACCCCTAGTTGGCATGTTTTAGACGATCATGGATTCGAGAGAACCTATCCTAAGGTGGTTCAATCTGGATCATGTGGATTCTTGGCATCAAGTTAGAGCTTGCACGCTCCATCATGGATTGCGATAGTGTTTTGACTTGAATGGTTGTCATATCACCAGAGAGGTCTTGCGGGATTAGTGACCCCAAGGAGGCCATAGTGTCCGCAAAATGATTCGATGATCGAGGGAGTGCCTCGATGTCATACCATTCAAGCTTCACCAAGAATTTGTCCACAAGGGCTTTGTAGGCCTACAGAACTGGGCATTTACATTGGAATACCCCTTTGACTTGGTTGACAATTAACAGCGAATCACCAAAGATGTTCAATCATTTGATGTTCATGGTGATTGTTGTCTGAAGACCTATGAGCAAGGCTTCATATTCTGCATTATTGTTGGTGCACGGGAAGTCTAATTTAAATGATAGAGGCATTGGAGCCCCTTGCGGTGTGAAGAATACAATTCTCATGCCACCTCCTTGCTCACATTTAGAACCATCAAAAAATAGGGTTATGTCGGCCTATGACTCAGGCTCATCAGAATCTGGTGATTCTGAGACATGGAAGACCCCATCATCGGGTAGTTCTATGAACAGAGGCTGATCATCTTTGAGAGGAGCCTCTGCTAGTTGATCGGCTATGACTTGTCCTTTGATGGATTTCTGTCCAATAAACTCTATGTCAAATTTTGTCAACAACATAATCCATTTCGCTATGCGGCTACTATGATAAGTACGACTCATCATGTACCACAATGGATTCTCCTTAGACACAACATACGTAGTGTTGCTCAGCATGTAGTGGCATAGCTTTTTGGTAGCAAACACCACTACCAAGCAGAGTTTCTCGATGTATGCATAGTTAAGTTCATAACTGACCAGGGTGCGGCTAAGATAGTAAGTAGCCTATTCTTTGTGAAGTTCATTCTTCTGGGCTAGCATGGCGCCCAATGCCACCTCAGTAGCTGAGATGTATAAGTAGAATGACACTCCTGGTCTAGGTGGTGCCAATACTAGCGATGAATCCAAGTATCATTTAATGTCATCAAAGGCTGACTAGCACTCGTCATCCCAGTGAAATGCTACCCCCTTGTGCAATAATTTGTTCATGGGTCGGCACTTGTCAGATAGCTGCGCTATGAAGCGCTTGATTGACGTGACCTTTCCTTGTAGGCTTCTGAGCTGCTTGATGGTAGTTGGGGGAAGCATTTCAAGGATTGCCTTGACTTTGTTTGGGTCCACCTCGATGCCTCGCTTTGAGACTATGAAACCCAAGAGTTTTCCGGATGTGATGCCAAAGACGCACTTCTTGGGATTCAGTCTGACTTTATGTTCCATGAGGCGATCGAGGATCTTGCTTAAGTCATCGATATGATCTGGGCACAAAAGAGATTTGGCCAAAAAATCATCCATATAATCTTCCAAAGTTGTATGCATGTAATCATGGAAGATGTATGTCATGGCACGTTGGTAGGTGGCGCCAGCATTTTTAAGGCCAAAAGGCATGACCTTATAACAAAATGTCCCCCAAGGCGTTGTGAATGCCATTTTTAGTTGGTCCTCGAGATTGATACGAATCTGATTGTATCCCAAGAAACCATCCATGAGGGATAGCATTTCGTGACCTGCTGTAGCGTCTACCAATGCATCGATGCTCGACAAGGGGAAATCATCCTTAGGACTCGCTTTGTTTAGATCTCAAAAATTAGTGCATATGCGAATCCTCCCATCGAGCTTTTTGATGGGCACCATGTTGGACAGCCATGGCGGATAATCCACGTAGATGACAAACTGTGCATCCAACAACTTTTGCAATTCATCTTTGACCATCAAGGCCACTGTTGGGTGCATCTTGCATAGTTTTTGCTTAACTGGCTTGACTGTGGGATCAAGCGTTAGATTATGCATGACTAGCTGTGGATCTAGCCCCGACATGTCTCTGTAGGACCATGCAAAAACCTCCTTCTTCTCTTTGAGAAGGGTAATGTAGTCGGCTTGCTCTTCGGGGGATAAGCTTACCCCCAGCTTGATGATCTGTGGATTCATTGGATCTGAGCCGATGTCTACGTTAGTCGTCTCCTCGACCGACATGTGGGATCCATCCTCCAACTGGTGTGGCATCGGGATCAAATGGATATCATTTGCTGAGTTTAAATCTACGTTGGGAACCTCGGGTTCCTCTTCAGCATGGAAGATATCCTAAGCTGGCCCTAGGGTGAAATGAAGCATCTCACCAAAAGGCCAGTACTTTGATGGGGATGGAGGTGAATTGACATGATCCCAGTCTATGGCATCTATGTCTAGATGCAATGACCATATTGGATCGATCGGATTGTGGATGGGGGCGGTTAAGTCAATGGAGATCATGTTGATGAGATGATTTTGGTCTCCATTACCGTGGGTGTGGTGACTTGAACACTCTAGATGATTCTTGTGCTCCGGATCTGGCTCTGGAGGTATTGGCACGAATGGATCGGCCCTATGTGTTGAGATGAGGATAGGGTCTGCCCTCGACACTGATATCACTCTAGGGTCTCGGGGTGGAAGGTGCTCTTTGTATACCTGGAGCGACGGATCCAACACTTGGTCCCACCGTGCTGGGTCTACGTACCACTCATGCCCTAGCACTATGTTCAGCTGTTCAAATATGTCGTTAATCTCCAAGGGGTATGGTTGTTGCATCTGTCGCATGTGATTAAGATATGTCATTTCTGTTTCATCTTCGTAATCACTATCGGAGATCCAAAAGCCCTCGTTGGCTTTGACAACTGTTTGAGGCATTACAGGCTCGTCCTGCTCAAGCAAATTAATCTGGCCCCATTGTGGTTGTTCCACTCTCCGTGGGGGGACCTGATTCTCTTGACGTGGCACTGGTTCGATTGGAGCCTCTAGAGGGAACATTGTCAAGAGGCTCTCTTGATAGTCATTCATGGGGATCACTTGTGAGTGGTCACTATCTGATTCGAAGGGGTCATATGATGTTGGTTCATACTTTGACTCATCCTCCGAAGATCCCTCTTGACACTGTCTATACCCTCCTTGAAAGTGAGTCCCCAAACTTTCACCTCTCTCTAGCAAAGGGAAAGGGTTATTGAGGTTAACAAGGGTGGTTGTTGACCATGGGAGGTAATCCCCCAATGTATACGTTGTGTTAGGGTTGGCATAGGGATCTAATGCCAATCCACCCTTGTTGCCTATCCCTAGGCCTTGCATGTTCTCTACCAAGATGTCCAAGGGTAGGGGGTGGTTGAACCCCACTCCCGACTTGTCGTAGGGCATTTGGTATCTTGGTTGGCAAAGGACACGCACTCCTTGCTCATACCTACCTAACCCGTATCCATGCCAATTGCATTGGCCAAGATATCTCAGAGCAAAATCTGGGTTGGAAAAATAATTGACATCTTCTGCAAAGGGCTCTTCATCTTCGTCCTCTTGCATGCATGGCTCAGTACCATGATCAAGGCCCCCATACACAAAGTTTGTCTGGTTTTGTGGGTGGCCTAGAGGAACAATTGTACCGATGGGGAGGTGAGGTCTCCCCATGTCTTGCATGGACTCCAGTGCGGGCGTTGCTACAACATTCTACACCAGATACTCCCCCAGGCCCGTATTGGCCATTTCAACAATGATTGTTGGTGATTGAGGGGGAGGGAACGAAAGATCTTCTTGAATCCACTCCATGTTGGGTGAACTAGGAGCCTCAACTTCCATTTTGCTAGGCATCTCTTCGGTAGAGATGGTTGATACTGTTGGTAGCACCTCTTCCAGGGGTTGAGCCTCTTCTAGGGTTTTCTTCCCTTTGTCCTTCTATTTAGCCATGATAGGTGGCATCGTTGGTGAAGGACCAGACGATGAAGATGTACCTGGCTAGGGTTTTGATGGATTTATCACCAGGGATGCTTGCGGAATCGGACCCTGTCTAGATGGATTTAACTAAAAATCCAAATGCGTCGATGGAAGGGTCGATTGCGGCATCAGCTACACCGCATTGCAATATTTGAAGGGTTCTAAGTCCACCGGGACTACATGTACCTCCCCTTCAAATGTATACTTCAAACACTGATGAGCTATCGAAGGGACACACTTCATGTCCCTGATCCATGGCCGCCCCAACAAGATGTTATAAGCCATCTCACCTTCCAAAATATGGCACAATGTAGGTATCGTCTTTTGTCCTACTTGAATGGGTAGGACAATTGTGCCAACTTTCGAGCATATCGCATCATTGAATGCTCGTAGTGTATAGGTGGAAGCCATGATGTGAGAGGCTGGCAACTTTAGATGTTTCAATGCCGCTGTGGTAATGATGTTACTAGACGAGCCAGTGTCTACCAACACCCTCTTATATGGGATCCCGTTGACCCATGTGATAACGTGCAGGGGTGGATCTGCCATGTCATCAGCCACTGATTTAACTTCATCCTCTCGAAAGGTGATGACTGGCTCCGTGCATCTTTTGACATGTCCCACGAAGTTGTTGAAGGAATTCGCTTCATGGGGCTACAACTCGATGGCTTTCAATATCTCCATTAGAGCCTCCCGATGGGGCGTTGATTGTTGTATAAGCTCGTATATGGAGAGCCTAGCCGATGTGGTCCTCAAGCTCTGTGTGAGTTTGGTCCGAATCATGGCCACGGGTCTAGGCAGAGGAAGTTGCGTAGGGTGCTGTTGAGGTTGTGACGTCGATGGAACCTCTCTTGTGGCTGCCTCGGGGGTAGCTCCTGGGTACCTCTTGTTCCTAGTCACTATGCTTATCATTCCTACATACCCTTGCATGGGGCAATTCTGTTGCACCTCATTGACTTGAAGGGGTTTTGCCTGTGCCTCATGGGCAGGCAAGGGGTCTCTGAAAACTCCCATCTATTGGTTGTTTGGCGCTACGGGGTTGTCCACTGCCAACGTCTTATTGTCAATTAGGTCTTGTATCAAACCTTTGAACTTCCAACATGCATTCAGGTCATGTCCCCTTCACCTGTGGAACCTACAATACAAGTCCTCCCGGTATCCCTTAGGCTTTGGCACATTGGGATCTATGGTTTGAATCTCTAGAAGGTTGATCAAGTTTGCCATTGACAAGCGGTCAAATAGGGAGTCCCTAGACTCTGTATAAGGTGTGAATTGTCGCCTAGGGCAACGTTGCTGATTTTGCTCCTGCTTCTGGTTTTCTCTTTCATAATTATTAGGAGGCACTACCTGATAGTTAGCCTTTTGAGGTTGTATTTCTTGTGCAGGCTTAGGGACATTTATAGCAACTTGATTGACCGCAACGGGTTTCTATTGCATAGTCCCTATTTTTGTGTTCTTGTTCCATTCTTTCTTCTTAGGTTTGGCAATCTCGCCATCCTGTATCTTGATCTCTTCTATGATTCTGGCTTGCGCCAAAGCTTCCTCTAAGGTGGCATATTGTTGCAGCTGCAATAGCACAGAGATCGATCTCAAACAGCTTCTTGAGAACATTTGTGTAAGGTCGGACATAGGAGGGAGGTAGGGTAGCTTGGAAAGCAGAGTCCTCCACCGATTCCCATAGGCCGCCATGGTTTCTTCCTCATACTGCCTGAGGCTGGCCAGGTCACTTAGTGACACCTTCTTCTTGGTGTTGAAGGTGAAGCATTTGAGGAACGCATCCACTAACTGATCCAAGTTACTGATGTTGTGCTTCGGCAATTGAGTGAACCAATCCGAGGTAGGGCCCATGAATGTGGTTATAAATGTTCTGAGCAACAACGCATCATTGTCCTGAATGCCAAAGCATTGGCTCAGGAATCTAGTCACATGCTCTTGGGCATCCTCCTCACCCTTAAAGATTGCCAACTGAGGTAGCTTAAAGTGTTCAGGGTAGGGGGTGCAGGCACTGACGGATGCACAGGATGACTGCGGAGTTGGCGTAACATGGGCTTTTGGGGCCCAGAAGCTTTGGTTTCCATAGACTCCAAATGCTCTAGTAGCGCTTTGTATGCATCGAAAGATTTAATCTCTTCCTCTTTAGTTTGCTCCCATTGTGGGTTGTGGGAGACTTGAGGCCTATGGAGGGGTGGCCGGATAGCAGCCCCTCTGCCTTGATAGGGCATTTTGGCCCACTCTTCTTCTTGTTCATACTCCTCATAGGCTTCTCGAGGAGTTTCTGGGTGAGACCTATGACCATGGGTGGGTCCCCGCGGAGGGAGCCCATCGTTGTTCCGGGGAGTGGCCTCCCGTTCAGGTCTAGGAGGTCTTGGAGGCAGCACTTGGTAAGGTCGTGGGGACCTGTCTCGTACCAAGGGGTTGCGCCTCTCATATGGTTCCGCCCTTTGGGTGCGAGGGGTTGGAAGCCTCTCAGGCACTGTGTTATGGAGCAGCTCATCTTTTTGGTGTTGAATGCGCTCCTTGCTAAGGCGGTATAGACGCTCTAGCTGTTGTTGATCTTGCTCAAGCTGCGTAATCTGCGCTTGGCGGGCGGCATGTCTGGCGACTGCCAGGTCGATCTGTTCCACCATCTTGAGTCTAGGAGGCCTAGATGCCTCTCCTATGCATTTATCTTGGTCATGGTGATCCGAGATCTCTATAGGTCGCTTCCCCCTGTCGAGGTTGGCGGCATTCACTCGAGGCTCTGGCCTCGAAAGATGATTTTGGTAAATAGCAGGTGCGGAGGCGCATTGCTCCCGCACTGTATATTGCTCTTGAGGAAGGTAGGGGTCTTCCTCATTTTCCCTTTCATAAGTGTGGAAGGGGTGGGCGGAGTTGGCTTGCCCTGCCAGAGGAGCCTTGTGCTCCGAATTTGTCCTGTTGTTTCTAACAATGAGAGGGGGCAATGGAGGGATGACATAATCCTGTGGCCTCTCCTCATGGACCCTATGTTGTTCTAGCACTTCATCACACGGTGGCCACTCATATCGAGCTTCTAGGGGAGCTTTCCCATTTATATTGAGTGCCACGTGTAAGGACTCATCTTGAAAGGGTCTATGCTGGATGGGAGTGCCCCTCGAAGGGGTGCCCCTATAGTCCCATTCTGAGATGCCATGATGTGGACTCTCTTGTGGGCCCGACCGCCAAGGCGAAATGACCAAGTCCTTGGGACTATAGCGGAGGCGACTTGTGCCCCCTTGTACACTCTCCGCAGCTTCCGCCCTTGCTTGGGCTTGGCTACGGGTGTACACCATGGTGGTGCTTTCCTACAAGATGCGTAGATTTTTTTTTTTTATGATTTTTATGCTACACTAAACAGAAAAGATCACACACGCAAAGCAATGATTATCTCGTTTAAAGATTAAAGGTGTGCCTTAAATCTGGTTTAGTGTGTTTTGATTTTTTGTTTTTGAAAGCTTTTGTAAAGAACGTTTAAATGCAATATGATGGCTCTTATGACTCCCAAAAATGGTCGCCCCTTCGATATACCATTGCCAGGCCGATATACCAACCTCTCTATATACCCGCCCTTACGTGAGGGAAACTATAGGTACGTGAGAGCAGATGGTACGTGGAACGTAGGCGGTACGGAAGGGGGATCACCCTATTTTTGACACCTACCATAGAAGACTTATCCTCGTGCGCTGGGAATCACCCCAGCTACACTTCGATCAGCTTTCATTAGGATTTACGTCTAGCAACAATAGCGATCGGGGTTTTATGAATGCAAAATTCAAGCCAAGGTGGTGATGAAATCCACCGTTGGTCTTGATCAAGGGCTGGGGTTTTACGACCAGCTCCTTGGTGTTTATGTTGCCACGTGATGTGTGGGGTTATTTTTATTTTGCATGAAGGAAACAAGCAAGCAGTAAAAGAAAACTTTCCCTAAGCAAGCAAGTAACCCAAAAATAGAAAAATTGAACACAAAAAATGACAAGAAAAGTTCAGAATCCCTACCTCTTCTCTGCCCAAATCTGTTGGTTCTGAGTTTCTATCTTGAAACTACATAGACAAAGATTCATCCTAGGGAGGAATGAATTACAGGACTGTATTCATCATAGGGTGGGGCAGATTCCCATTCATCCCTGGGTAAGACGAATTCCAGCTCTGTATCCGCCTCAGGCTGGGACGAACAACAGTCCAACATCTGAAAGCTCGGTACCTGCAAGAAAAACAACCAAGTTTTGATCAGATATCTGATCTTAAAAATAGAGGACAAGGTCCCACCGTGATCGCCACTGGAAGCACGAGGATACGAAAGCAAAAAGGAAAGCGAAGATGCGATGCAAACTAAACCAAACTTAACGCTAAATCCTAGGAATTGAAAGTGCATGAAAAGAGGGAAGGCATGAACGAATCAAAACTTAAACAAGAAGCCAATAAAGAAGACAACCCTTTTTATTGATATGTTTCACAACTCGGTTACAATGCGCATCCTCCCCTTCCAAGGGCTAGGAGCGTTTAGGTATGCGTTCTTGTTACATCCATGGATGCCCTTCCTTCTTCCGCGTGCCCACATGTAAAATGGGTGGACCAAATGTCGCCGCCACTTGCGTTGATGAGTATTGACTCCTTGCTACTCCTCCGATGTCCAGACCCTACGTTCAAAGGAACAAGAAATAGTCAGTAGCACTTGTAGATAAAATAAAGCATGCAATCCCCAAGCCTACGATAAGTGAATGAGAAAAATGAATTAAACTATGACTAGAATGAATCCAAATGCTCTAAAAATTTGACAGGGGCATCAAGACATCCCAAAGAAAATACTGCAAATGGAACAATCGGGAAATTCCTTGCCGATTTGAATTCGCTCTAGGGCGGGATGAATTTACCTGCAACAAAATACCGAAAAGGTATTGTCCCAAATGTCCTATCTAGGAAGCTCCAAACGACCTAAAAACTTGGGGTTAGCTAATTGGGGGTATTTTGGGAAGACCCAGATGGTCATATTTTCCCAATTTGGCCTTCGTCAATGGGAATTTTATGATGCTACCTGCAAGTTAGTAAAGGCGAACGAAGATAGAAACATGATCAAAATTGTTCAAAACGAAATGAAATTTAAATGGCAACCTATCTAAGCAGCATAGAATTGAATGCAAAAATTAAAAGAAAGCAAACCTACCACATATTTCCAATCGCTCCGAAGAGGGGCGATTAGGACTATAGCAGTGCGGGAGGGGGCGCCCGGAGGCAGGCCGCCCACCGTTTGGGGCCTGATTTTGGCACCAATCCACTTGGGATGGGTCCAAAACCTCTTGTGGGGTATTGTTAGAAAATTTGGTGGGATATTGTGGCCAAATTTTGGGTTTTGGTTTTGGATTTGTGCTTCCAATAACCACCCTATGACCTCCTCTCCAAAAGAGATCAAGGATGTGAAAGACACAACTCAAAAGGGTGTGGGTGTGAAAGTAAAATGACAGCACTTCATTGCTCCAAAATGCTCCTTCTCTCTATATTTTGGGGTGAGGAAACTCACCAATTTATAGACCTGGAGGTCTCTTGAAATGGGCATGCAGAGGCGCCACTTGGCAATCATGCCTTCCCAGGGGGAAGGAGATTCCTCCCTGATTAGGGACTTCATGACTGCCCTTGTAATTGCCTCTAATGCTCAAAAATGCTCACCCATACTCCCATGCGATGAAGGAAGCGTTAAGTGGTGGATCTGAGCTGCCATTTGTCAAGATTTGACTTTTTGCCCGTCAAACCTGCAATTCGCCCCACCCTAGAGCGAATCCTGAATTCGTCCTTGGGTGGGGCGAATCCCAGTTTGAATTCATCCCTGGGTGGAACGGATATTGAGCAAAGTTCCTGAAGGTGCCAAATTGATCTCTGACCTTCCAAAAACTATTGTGAGAGTGGTTAGGACCACTGTTTAACCTCTAGGGGGCTGCCCTTGGGGCTGTGTGTGTCAATGCGATCAGTGTTTGCAGTCACATAATCGGATTGGTGCTGTTTTGGTGTCTACACATATTTATTAGGAGTTTATTTGGTTTTAGATTAGTTTCTATCAACTATCTATTATCTATTATTGAAAAAAGAATACTAAGTCCTACAAAATTAATTTCTAGTAAAATTGTAAAATAAATCCTAAATATTAGTGCATTTATTTGAGATTTGATTGGAGTTATAAGGTGTAATATTAGTGCATTAAAAGTAAATAGTTTGTACTATTATAACACTCTCACAAAGAAAAAATAGTTTTGTGTTTCATGAAAGGCACAAAGTCTAATTTGTATCAAGTGTCTAAAGACACTATTAAAGAACAAAATTATGCAACTTGATGTGGCCAATAGAAGCCATCAAAAAGGGTTAGAATCCTCTAGATTTTGAGAAGAACATAACTAACCAAAAAATAGAGATAGAAGCTTATGAGAGTGAGAGTTGGTGATTATCAAAATCAAAAGCATTACAAGTGAGTGCAAAAGAAAAAATTGCAAAAAATTTGCATCAATTAAAAGAACTTCTATCTATTATTATTGAAGCTTGGACTTGTTATCAAAAGTTTCCAAGTAAAAATGGAAAGGTGTGTCTATTGTTAAAGACAACCTCAAACCATTGTAGTGTAAGAAATTTATCACAAAATCTGAATTTAAAATCTAGAAATAGAGTACAAACGAAGGTATATTAAAAGACTTATTGTGCAAAATATAATACATTATATTGCACTACTCTAATTAGATTTTTGATAGCATAAGTGTAGATTTGAAAGTGCCATTTTAGGGCATGTTTTCCTACAGGAAAATAAAAATCAACAAAGGCCTAATGTTAGCACTCTTATTTCCAATATAGAAGGAGATATTCAAGGGCTCATATTGGATGTATGTACCTGCATAATCAAAGCTCATTTTAGTTTATCCATGAGCCACATTTATGTAGACAAGTGAGTGCAAATAAATCTCAAAAATGACTTCAGTATATCAATAGGAAAAACAATATGTTTGGAGGCATAGAATAAAGGGAGAAAGGTGTTATATTCATGGTCTCAGTATTGGAGAATACCACTCACCAAAGGAAGTTTCAAACTGTGTCAATATGTGGTTGATGAATGAGGCATTGAAGGAATTTTTAGGAAAATTTGTCATTGTCTATTTGGATGACATTTTGATTTTTAGTAAGACCTTCGAGGAGCACCTGATGCATATATGATGAGTTTTTGAGAAGCTAAGGGAGGAGCAGTTACTGACTAATTTGAAGAAGTATAGTTTTGTGAAGGAGGAGTTGGTGTATATAGGATTTTTCATCTTAAATAAAGGTCTCAAAATGGACCTAGAAAAAGTGGAGGCCATCATTGAATGACCTACCCCAAGGATCATTACATAGGTAAGATCATTCCACGGTCTAGCCAATTTTTACAAAACAATTATTAGGAGTTTTAGTAGTATTTATGCACCCCTAACAGAGACAATGAGAGGGGATAAGAAGGAGTTTAAGTAGACTTTAGGAGAAGATAAGAGTTTTGGTATGTTGAAGAGGAAAGTCACAAAGCAACCTATTTTGGCACTTCCATATTTCAATAAGGTATTTCAGGTAGATTATGATGCTAGTGGTAGCGCTATAGGAGTTGTATTGAGTCAAGAGGTAAGCATGTTACCTATTTTAGTGAGAAGCTTAATGAGGCTAGGAAGAATTATTTCATATATGATCAAGAGTTTTATGCTATAGTTTAGGCCTTGAAGAAATAGAGTTACTATTTTCTACGAAAAGAGTTTGTTTTATATAATTATCATAAGACCCTACAGTATATTAATAGCCAATGGAAGCTAGATCATAGGCACTTAAAGTGGGTTGAGTTTTTACAGAGTTATACCTTTGTGTTGAAGCATAGGAGTGGAAAGTCAAACAGAGTTACAAAATACCTTAAGTAGAAGGTATAACTTATTGACATAAGTGTGGGTAGAGGTTATAGGGTTTGATGAACTTAAAATTTTGTACCCTGAAGATCCATATTTTATAGAGGCTTAGAGAACTTGCTTGGCACCTATTAATTTGGACATAACTAAATGGTTGGATTTCCTAATCCAATATGGAATGTTATTTAGAGGAAACCAGTTGTGCATTCCAAGGAGTATGATGAGAGAGAATCTAGTCAAGGATAAGCATAGTGGAGGGTTTGCTAGATACTTTGGTCGAGATAAGACCATTGCCCTCATTAGTGAGAACTACTATTGGCCACAGATACAAAAATATGTGAAGATATTTGTACAAAGTTGTAGAGTATGCTATAAGGCCAAGGGTGTGAGGAAAAACATCGAATTATATCCCATTACCTGTACCAGAGAAACCATGGGAAGACATCAACATGGATTTTTTTCTTGGCCTACCAAGGACACATAGGGGCGATGAATCCATATTTGTGGTGGTTTCTAGGTTTTCAAATATGGCACATTTCATTCCCTAACAAAAACTAATGATGCAGTTCATATTGTAGGGTTAATTTCAATGAGGTGGTACGGCTACATGGTCTACCAAAGAGTATCATTTTAGATAGAGATACCAAGTTTATTGGGTATTTTTGGAGGACCTTATGGAAGAAATTGAATATAGATTTAAAATTTAGTTCTGCATACCACCCCCAAATTGATGGATAAACAAAGGTGGTGAATAGGAGTTTGGGTAACCTATTGAGATGCTTAGTAGGAGATAAGCCCAAGGGATGGGATTTAGTTTTACCCCAGCCTGAATTTGCTTACAATAATTCTGTCAACATGAGTACTAATAAATACCCATTCCAGATTGTATATGGGAACATCCCAAGGAATGCTTTTGAGTTGAGAAAAATGGAAAGAGGGAAAAAGAGTAGTTTTGTGATTGAGTACTTTGCATAGCACCTGAAGAACTTGCATGAGGAAGTGAAGAAATATATTAATAATATAAACACTCAGTACAAGATAAAGGTAGACCAAAAGCGACGATTTAATGAATTCCATGTGGGATATGAAGTTATGGTTTACCTAAGAAAAGAAAGGTTTCCTTCTAAAACTTATAACAAGCTAAAAATGAAGAAGTTTGGAACATGTGGGATCATAAATAAATAGGATTCAAGGAATGCATATGAAGTAGAATTGCTTGATCGGCTTAACATATCACCTATGTTCAACATTTTTGATTTGGTATAATATCATGAAGGAGATAATGATGATGGACCAATAACAAAAATTTAGAATATTCTAGCATCTACTCTAGAGAAGGAAGAGATAAAAGAAATCCTACATACCCACGTCGACAAAAGTACAAAAAATAGGTAGTATGAAGAATATTTGATTAAGTGGAAGGGTAGACCTATTGAAGATTCATATTGGTTTTCAAATATAGAGGTTGACCACCTTGGTTTTCCTCTAACTCCAAAGAAGTGAAGGTGACTTCTTAATTTACCTTTGGTGTCTAATGCAGGAGCATCCAGTGGTGTAAGAGTGATATTGCATCATCCAAATTTGTATTTATTTTATTTTGTTCTAAATTTTATTTAGTTGTTTATAGTATGGATAAATAGACCTAACGATGAAAGAATCACCCCAATATCCTGAGTGGTTTGGGAGATATGTAAGTTTTATGGTAAAAACCCTGCCAAAATAGTGAAAATACTACCACTAAAACTTAAAGGTAAATTTTGAAGGCCTTAGAGGCCTCATAGAGGGGTGAAAATTAAACGTAATTTCCTTTAGGAAATTACATTGTTGTAGGTATTTTCGATAACTTTCCAAAAACATGCACTAATAGTCAATCCAAGCAATGAGCAAGGAGTTACAATCCCGAGAAGTTACCCCCAAAATTCAAATTTTAAATGAATTGTCCTAGGCGGGAAAAGGGAAAACAAGGTATTTTAGGGGAATTTCAAAATTGTAAAGGGGTTGGTATTTGTAAGCTCTATTTTCAAAAAAGTAATATAGGAAAAGCTTTGGCTTTTATTACATTTTCTTTTCTTTTAAGTAGTTGGTTTGTAATTCTATTAATGTTGTTCAGCTTCATCTAATCTATTACATATTTACAAATGAACCATGAAGGTACGATGGGGGTAAATTAGCTTGTACCAAATAATGTAATATATCTCAACAACCACCTGCATTACATTATTTGGTTATTGAAGACTATAGTATTCAATATTGTTCTTCATATTTGTGACCTTGCATTGTTCACGAACCTATGATTCTATGGAATCTTCTTCATATTGAATCTTAGGTTCATTCATTGCTTATGTCTATACGAAAACTTTGGACTATGATGGATCCAATTACCTATTTCCTATCCTTCTGAAAACTTAAGATATTTATTATTATCTTCATTTTGAGATAGATATTCAACAATATCTTGATAAAAACCAATTGAATCGAAGGTATATATTCCATTTTTTATTAAAATTATAGCCTTTGTTTTCATTTGATTCTTGATGACACATTTGCAATGTTCATTTATGTATTGGAATTCAATTGATTTTCCTTTTTCAACCAATTGAGTAACTAAGATAAGATTTGCTGATAGTCCAAGAATATATAAAATATTCTCTAGCATAAAATCTGAAAAATGTATGCTAGATATTACTCTACCACTTCCTTGAACTTAATATATCTTGTCATCTACAATTTTTCAAGAAATATTATCCCTAACTTCTAAATATTAAAACTAATGTAAGTTTCTAGGCATATGATGACTAGCTCCTGAGTCCATACACCAAATATAAAAAATCTTATTCCATTTGAACCTTTTGAATTAAATTACAATTTTGCTAACATTTTAGTCTAGATCATGTAAATTTATTATAAATTATAATTTTGCTAACACTTTACCCTTGAGACATATATAAGAATATAGACCACGCATTGAGATCATTCTAACTTGTATTATTTTTCTATGAATTATAATATTTTGGTATGCAAACAAACTAAATTTTGATAAGAAAACATGTAAACTCATTCTAAATTATAATTTTTTTAACACTTTAGCCTTGAGGTATATATAAGAATAGACCATGCAATGAGACAATTCTAACTTGTATTATTTTTCTATGAATTATAATATTTTGATAAGCAAACAAACTAGACTTTGGTTTTTTTATTGAATTATAATAATTTGGTATGCAAAGATAAAACATAATGTATATTCATTATAAATTACAGTATTCAACATTTATATGTGGAAAGTTTCAAAAAATGATAACTAATATTTTTTAAATCGTTGAAGAATTGTAACACGATTAGGTGTTGTCACTGTAAACCCTTGCCACTATAAAGCTTAGCCTCTTGGGTTAGAGAAAGTCAATTGATGTTGTTGATAAAAACCATCATGCAAACTCATTATAAATTATAGTATTTAACATTTATATGTGGAAAGTTTAAAAAAAATAATAACTAATATTTGTTTATCTTGGTTAGTGTGAGAAACCCTTATGAATGATGCCCATTGTAGGGCATCCCCATGCCTACCATGACCACTCATAAGGGTGAGAGTTTAATTTATCAATAGGGACCAAACACACAACCATCACACATCCAACCCCTCACACACTCACACACAATACACTTTGGACTTTGGACCTCTCGAAGAAAAAGATAAACCTCAAATTATTACATTATCCTCATCCAGACCTTAAAAATTAAATGGGTAGTGTGATAAACCCTTACAACCAACACATAGGGAAAAATTATTCAAGTAGTGTGATAAACCTCTATGATCAATGCATAGGGTTGAAAAATCTCCTCCCAACCATGATCCCTCATAAAGTTAAGAGTTACGCATATCAATAAGGAATTAACATAAAACCAAACATCATGGTTTGAACTTTGGAGCTCCTGAAGAAGATCCAAATCCTAAACCATTACGATGTTCCCATCAAGATGAAATTAAATTGGTAGTGTGATAAATCCTTATGATCGACGCATAAGGTTGAGCAATCTCCTCCCAACCATGACCCCTCATAAAGCTGAGAGCTACACTTATCAATAGGGAACTAACAAGTAGTCGAACATTGTGGTTTGAACCTTAGACCTCTTAAAGAAGAGCCAAATCCTAAATTATTGTGTTATCTCCACTAGGACTTAAAATTTATTTGGGTAGTGTGATAAACCCCTATGACCAACACATAGGGTTAAGTAGACTCCTCCCAACCATGCCCCTTGTAAAGCTAAGAACTACACTTATCAATAGAGAATTTATACAACCAAATATTATGGTTTGAACCTTGAACCTTTTGAAGAAGAGACAAACCCTAAATTGTTGTGTTATCCCCACTAGGACCAAAGGGCTTATGGTAGCCAATGTGATTTGAACTAGAGTTAAATGGACCCACGGTACGCATCGTAAACCTCAACTAGTTGCCTCACACCAACTCGACTACCCACCCACCCTTTGAATTAAATGGGTAGTGTGATAAACCCTTATGATTGATGCATACAACTGAGTAGTATCCTTCTAACCATGATATCTCATAACTTCGAGAGCTACACTTATTAATAGGGAATTAACACACAACCAAACACCACAATTTGAACCTTGGACCTGCCTAAGAATAGCCAAACCCAAATTGTTGTGCTATCCCCATCAAGACTAAAAATTTTAGGTTAGAAAAAAACCTTTAGAGCCGCTCTTAGGTGGATGATAATGTCATCCCATCTGAGTATACCACTCTCTAGAGAAAAGCTACAAGATATTTTTTGTTACCCTTCGCATCATAAAGATTTAAACCATGGATATCTTGTTCAACAGGACCAGGCTCGCCTTCTTCACTTGCACTACAAAGGAGGACATAGAGGAATTCAAAAAATGATAATTAATGTTTTATAATACATAGAAGAATTCAAAAAATAATAACTAATATTTTTTAATCCATAAGGGAATCGTTAACACCATTAGGTGATGCCACTATAAACGTTAGCCTAATGGGTTAGACAAACTCAACGAACCCTAACCTTCGAGGATAGACTTCAAACTAGGCAGTTAACCAAAAAATACTCCACCACTACCATCTAGCATATCCCATTCTAAGTATGTCATGGTTTAAACCTTGAACATCCCAAAAAATGTAAAAAATCAAAAACCTTAAAATAATAATTAATGTTATCATAATATTCATTATAAAATATATTTGTATTACTTCTTTACAAAAATAAATAAATAAATATATATATATATATATATATATATATATATATATATATATATATATATATATATATATTTGAAAAGATACTATGCACATATAATTATATCTAATAAAAATACAAACTCTTTACATCCCTTGTACTTCTTTTCAATTTTTTTTTATTACTACATAAAACTTTAGTTTAATAACTAATATTTTTCTTTACATCCACTAGACTTATCTTGTTCTATTTAAATTTTAATTATGTATAATTATACACACCTACTCTTTCATACACCCATCCAAATTATGGTTTGAATCTTAAACTTCCCAAACAAAAACTAAAACCCTAACAGTTATACTATTTTCCAAAACCAACTAATAAATTTTATATAAAATTTTAAAATATTTGATATTCTTCATTTTAGGTGAGAAAAGTGCCTCTCAAATATAAAATCTTGAGAATAGAAGTCGTTGTTTAAAGTGTGGACATGAATCTTTAAACGTGTAAGCTTCAAGTGGACAGCTTCCAAGGTTTTCTAAAATTATTTGAGAGGTAAAATAATCGTTAAGCTTTTAACAAGTTATATTATTATCAAAATTTACTTATATACATACAATATAATCTACGTCCTGTTATTTTTGCCCGGCTGCTGGTCATTTAGTATTCTTCTTTATGTTTGTTCTTACTCATTAGTAATTAATAAGGAAAGATTTAAATTATAGAAATGTTTCGATTAAATTTATTTCAATTCACAGGACTGTTTCTACTAAAAAATATTCCACATTTTATAGAAAGGGACCGACCATCAGGGATCACCTGTGATTGGATTTGTACTATCATAGTTGTTTTGAAGTGGATTCAGATCAGACTATTACTTTAGTTTCCGAAACTTTATAGATTGTAGGTTAAAAATTACAACATCATCCTTGTCCTTGGTACGCTTCTTTCTCTCCCATCAAACAAACGAGAAAGAACCAGACGCATATGTACAGCCAGTAATTCCAAATATGGCATTAGCATACTTTGATTTACAGTACATCATAGGCCAGAATAATGCTTTGCCAGTGCGAGTATATGTGTTTCGATAGCGAATTCACGGAGCAAATGCTGGCGAAATTACAGGCTGGAGAATAGACCCACATCATGACGATTACTATAACAATTTTCAACGTATTGTCAATCAGCGTGGTCGATTATCCTTTCTCGTGGGTACAAGCTCTTACTTGCTGAATGCACAGGTGATAAGTTCGGTTCCGGCAATTGCCGATCCAAATCTAGAAATGTCTCCATCTGCGTCAGAATTAGTTAATTATATAAATAAATAAAACAATAATTTTTTCACAACATTTCAAATTAAGTGGCCTTAAAACAGTGATGGCCATTTAGCCGTCAAAATTTCAATTAGGTGATTTGAATGTAATAATGATACATATTTACACTATGAATATCTCCAATCATATACCTAGAATAGAAAAGATATAAAAGATAGGTTATTTATTTAAATCTATATAAACTCTTAAATTAATTAAATCGCGTAACCATAGGTTATAGGTTATTTCCATAGTAAACATTACTCTTTCAACAGTGAAAACTGAAGGAAGAATTAAATCGCGTCAATAAAAACGCTTCGCAAGTTTGAAGGAAGAATTAAATCGCGTCAATAAAAACGCTTTCCAAGTTTGTGGGGTGACGAGGGAGTTTCGCAATGTTGGACAGCGAGGTAGGTGCTTCGGAAGTGGCCAAGTGTGTGCTTCGGAGGTTTGGGCAGCGAAGCAGCTGCTTCGCAAGACCTTTTTCAGAAGTGAAACCGCTTCAGAAATAGTAAGTGGCTGCGAAGCTTTATTCGGTTTAATCTTGGGTGAAGTGGAATCTTAATTTACCAAGCAGCAAGGTGAGTACTTCGGGAAAAATAACGCGAGATAAGCAAAACAAAGTTGATGTCAAATGAAATAATATCGAACCCTTCACCAATTGACTGGAAACAAACAAAGATCTTATTTATCATATAACGCCAGATTACAAAGCTTCTCTAAATGAAGCTAAAACATCTGCAAGTAATTTGCAGGATAAACACGAGGATTTTCCTAGAGACTGCTTCCTTGTTTGGCTGTCTGTTGCTGGTTTCTTTCTTCGGCTGCTCTGCTTTGAAACCCTAACTTCTACAACTGTCAACTGACAACAATTAAATGTCGAAGAAGGTTTTCCACAAAACGCTGAACAACCTCACCTACTCACATGCGTGATGTCAGGTGCTCATTTCCTGTGCCTAGACACTGCTTCGCAAATCTGATGGGCGAACTCCCGGAATGGAATTACTTCGCTGCGAAGCATTTTCAAGTGGCATGTTTTTACTGCTTCGCAGCGAAGCATCCTCAGAGGGCAGGTTTGAACTACTTCGCAGCAACTTTAGGAGGCAAATTTTTACTGCTTCGCGGCGAAGCGTTTGCGGACGGCGTGAAAGGTGGTTTAATAATTCCAACAAAAACGACGGGAAGGTGCACGAGATGCCCGAGAAAGCTTTGGGAAGGTACACCAGATGCCCGAGAAAGCTTTGTATGACGTAAGTAAGTATGCAGAAATGGCGTGGACAGGATTTAAGGCATTTAATTTGGAAGGGCGCTGCTAAAATATTTCTGGTGTCTGTAATGAATTTTCTCAATTGCCTCATAATATTTTAGCCTAAAGTACCAGCCATTTCATGTTTGCTAGAGTTTATACATATACAGTCACTTAACGTATGAATTGTATGTATTAAACTTTGCCCGTGTCAGTGGCTTGCGAATTTACGTAAATGTGTTTCAAGTACATGTAAAAGAATGCATGAGCTTCTTCGTTGCGGGAAGAGTTGCGGCCTGCGCCGGACGAATTATTTGAGACCTGATGTAAAGCGAGGTCCATTTGCACCCGAAGAAGAACGGACTATTATTCAGCTGCACAACTATATGCAAATTGCAGCTGAATAATAATAGTCCGTTCTTCTTCGGGTGCAAATGGCCCCAGATCGGAAGTAAACGGTGCCAATGGCCGTCAATTTTTGCAGAGCTACAATTGTACTGTGGAGCTTTCATGGGCACCATTTCTGGTGCGGCAACGCGAAATCCCAGCAACCAATGCCCCACTTCTGCAAAGGAAACATTGCAAATTGATAGGATGGACGAACAAGCCTCCGTCTGGAAGAATGTACATGTTCTGCTTTTCAATACTGGCCATTGGTGGACTCACCCGCAGCCTTTGACAGGGTAAGTTACTGTTTTTCCAATTTATTTATCGCATTATAAATGTCGTAGCCTATGCCGATTTATACCTTTCATCTTTCCTCTTGCTTCTCTTCCTTGGAAAATTATATAGGCACACACAAAGGATGCACACTATTCAGTTTATTCCAGGTGGATGTTAGTTTCTTTCCTGGGAGTTTCAGTCAAAGGTGAAATATACGGCATACTCAAACCCCTTTGTCTTTCCCTGCGCACAAATCAATTCACACAAACAAGCTTAGCACCCAATTCAATTTCCGTTAAAATATAGCAACCTTCATTTCCAATAGATCATAAATAAATAATAAAGAGACCACGAGGTCTTGACGTGAGGTGTGGTCTATTCATTGTGAAGAGTTCAATAGTTCTACTTCCCTCGGCTGTGAAGAGGAAGGGTTTGAGTTCCCTCATACTGGGGACGCTGTTCCTTATGATCTCAGTTCTATCTGGTACCTCGAATACAGTGTAATATTATATGTGGATTTTGTCTGAACATGCTTGGTTTTTTTTTTTCTTTCTCTTTCTTAACGGGCTGCTTTCCCTTCTTTCTTTGCGAGAGGATCTTGTTCTCGGAGATCATGTCCAATGAAGGCTGCCATGGGCTACTGCGTTCACACCGTGGCCTGTTTGGAGAGAGCATCGGCAGTGACAACAGCAGGTAGTTTTACCGCCTTGAAGCTCGGCGTCAATGGAGAGGATCGCTCCCGAGACGTCGTTGACGAAGATTAGTGGAATAATGGCTAGTTAGACGGCAAATTAAAATAACAGGCTGGAGTGGTAAGTGTGGTTGGGTATTTATCTTGATCTAGGTTTAAATTTTGGAAACCAACTTTTTGCAAAGGTAGTAGTCTGACTCAAATCCTTTGAGTGCGCGTCAGACCTAAGATGGCACTATGTATACATCTCACGCTGGGTTAAGCCAAATCTTTGCAAAGGTAGTAGTATGATCCAAATCCTCTGAGTGCTACGTACCAGACCGACAACGAACCTACGAAGAGGCCATAGGGATTATAGCGAGCAGCCCAAGATTCAAACAAATGAATGCAACCTATTCCTTGATAGTAGAAAATTAAAACGGACATCTCCTTTTTATATTTTTGATAAGGATGTCAATAGACAAAATGCCAATTTTTGAGAATTCGTCGTGGGGATTTAAATTGTCTAACAATCAAACATTTCGATCTAATTTTATATTTTTCAAACAAATTTAAAAATATGTCTAGCTTTTGTCCTTTACGAATTTGGACAAGAATATACTTTGTAAAATAACGTTTTGCCGCTTAACACGTGAATGACATGACGTAGGCTAGTGCTAGGCATGCAATGGCTCATATTTGATTTATACTTATTTTTCATATGTATGACATGTAGACTATAACATGAAAATGATTTGTTTTGCTAGCTGGTCCAATGCAGTGGAATCGTCTTTATCCTGTTGACTTGGCATGACTGACAACACTCTACCAACTAAACTTCGCATAAGATTCTTCCATCCTATATCATTTTCAGTTATAGGCTTAAAAACATTTATGTGATGCATATGAAAGAAACATAGTTTAAAGAACATCAGAATTACATACTGCTATGTTTTGGCATGAGCATTAAAATTAAAGAACATTAAAATTACATTTATGTGTGATTCATCCTTTCTAAATGTCTCTGGCATGAGCTTTGTTTTGTGAAGAAAGGTGCCCCCTACAATTTTAGACCTGGAGGAATTATTTCAAACAATTTAGAACATATTAAATTACCAAATTTAACATGTAATCAGAAACAGTGCTCTTATTTGATAGTTTTTAAAAAAAAATAAAGAAGTTCTTAGTGAATGTTATCTTATTGAAATGAATGTTAAGTGAAGTTAACTTACGATTTTTGAGTTTAGTAGGTGTCAATTAAAATTTAGGTAAAAGTTATGGTTATAATTTATATAATAATGAAAGTGTTGAGATGTTATAGTTGGTAAAAGTCAATGTCATAATTTTGAGTGATAGTATTTCGAGTGCATGATCAATGGTACTTGACAACCCTCATTGTTGTATTGAGATTACTTTTTAAAGGTCACAAAAGGAAGCATTTACATCATGGGAAAGGCATAAAGGAAACAAGACAAGAAGCAATCGAAAGCTCAAAAGAGTGTGATGCCATACAAAGTTCTTTATTTTCCAGCAACAAGTAAAGATGGAGAATTTTCAACACTTAGGTACACATATAAATGATCCTCAAAAAAGCTAATGTTTGTGAAGATCACTCTAAAAATGGTATTGCATTCCCTATTGATATGGTGAAGACAACACATAAGGCATTAGCTACTCTTGGCATGCTTAAGGAGGAGTGTAAAAGGCTAAAGGAAATAAATGAAAGGTTGAAGGTCAAGTCTAAGTGGAAGCCGCTTATTGTGACACAATCGACCTTATCCAAAGGATAAATTTTGCATGTGATACAAGTAACTTAAACATTGTTGATAATAATATCGTTTGTATTGAAGATAATCATTATGATGGAAAAACAATGGATGCTCATTATTGTGTTGGCCATGATAAAGGCCATGTTGTTGAAGACCATAGTGATGATGAAGAGATTGGATGCTTTGAAAAGCACACAAAAGTATATTGGAACCTAAGTAATGCAAAGAATGGGATATAATGGCAAAGGATTGTGAAGGAATGGAAAAGGCATAAAAAAGTCTATAGATCCAAACATAAGGCCAAAGAATATAGATCTTGATTATGTTGGTCAAACCGAAAGTGGAAAAATCAAGTTTGTGAATGGAGAAACCTATGAGGTGGATAAAATGCTTAGAATAGTTCATTACAGTCTTTTTGGACAATCAGGACATGTCAACTAAGTGTTTGGATCTACATACCTGTGATATTTTTCATGGAAACAATCATTCTAACAATTATTGTTGGCATGAAGATAAAATCTCTAGCAAAATACATCTCACGAATAAAAGGGAGAAGAGGAAAATTCAATATTTTGCTTTAGTCTAAAATATGTGAAGCCATGGCATGGAATTTTTAGGTGAAAGGAAAAGAATTGACAACATTAATTTTTTTGTTATACAAGAGGTTATTGTAAATTCTAAAATGAAGAATAAATCTAACAAATCTTAGCATGCAAACAAAAAAATCAAGAAACAAGGAAGATACATTACTCTTAAGAACTAAAGAATTTTTTGAGTAAGTATTTTTTGTAATGCTCAAAGATAAGGATGAGCATGCAATAAATATATTTTTAGATAAGCATAAATAAAGTAGGAAAATAAATAGAAGATAGGTAGGAGTAAATAAACATGCAATGAACATGCATATTGTTGTTTCTTGGAGTTTATTTTTAGAAAAAAAATCTATAAATTATGACAAAAAATATGTAAGCATTTTTTAGATTTTTTTTTTTTTTTTTCACAAATGCATATTTTCCTCTGAAATTATATGAGCAATTTTCAATTGGGGTGTAATTTTATGTCAATAGTTGTTTTTTTTTTCTTGGTGTTTTTTTTACAGGTCCTATTTTCAACAATTGGTATCAGAGCATAAGTTGAGAGATGTTGGAAGAGATGGCAACATACAATAATCTCATGATAATTCTTTCGTTCAATGGAGAATGATATGATTATTGGACAATAAAAATACATACTATAATGGTTTACAAATAAGTTTGGGATATTGTGCAAGATGGCTATGCAGAGCTATAAGATTGGAATGCATTGAGAACATAAGAATGAATGAACAAGAAGGATGAAAAAGAAGAAATATGTATTAGCAAGTTATTTGATCCGAGGTATTGTGGATGAGAGTAATTTTACAAAAAATACTTTATTTAAAAGTGCCAAGGAGGCATAAGAAACATTGTAGATATCTTACTAAGGCACAAGCAAGGTGAATTTGGTCAAGTTACAAAATTGAAGGAGATAATTTTAAATTTTGTAGATGAAAGACAATGAAAATTTTGTTTATTTTCATGTTTGAGTGTAGAATATTGTTAAGAAACTTTGCATCCATGGAGAAGATATTATAGATTAAGTAATTTGTGAGAAAGTAGTAAGATATTTACCTATGAAGTGGAATCTTATAGGTAATACATTTGAGGAATGCAAATATTTATCAGTTTTGAGGTTGGATGATTTGATGGGTTCACTAATATACGATGAGAGTAAATTGGATAAACTTATTGAAGATTAAGAGTAGGAATTTTTAGTACAGGTAAGGGTTGGAAATGGTGGCAATAGTCCTAGTTTACTAGAAGAGGAACATTAGTCCTTAAAAAGTGGAAGAGGTGGAAGAGGACAAAGTGGAAGAGATCATGTACAAGGAGATATGGATAAGAGAAAAATACAATGCCACTATTGTAAGAAATATGGGAATCTCAAGAAAAATTGTTGAAAGAGGCAAAAGGATATGAAAAAAAAATCAACAAATTTCATGAGTGATGATAGAGAAGATTCTTAAATGATTATTTTCCTCTAAAGTCATGCAGATGAAAAATCATGCAATGATTTGTGGTTTCTTGATTCTAGGTGCTCTAACTAGATGACAAGTAATAAAGAGTTATTTATTAAAATGAATGAAATGGTAAAGCGCAATGTGGCATTGGGGAACTATAAAACTATTGAAGTTGTTGGTGAAGGACTTTGGTTTTTCAAACCAATCAAGTAGAGGTAAAAAGTATTCATGATATATTAGATGTACCTTGTCATAAACATAATTTGCTAAGTGTAGGGCAACTATGAAAGAAATATTATTGTGAGGAGGTACCCACAAATATTTTTGTAGTGAGACTATGTCCAAAGTCTCTAGTTTGGCATATTTATTCTATGTATTCATTAAGTGATTGATTTTGTTAGAAATTGCATGTTAATATTGTGACTATTTTGGTGAATGAATTTGTTGAAATTCATTTTCGAGTGTCAACCAGAAGAGACACCGTTTCCTTACTTGATGTAGAATGATTTTTTTGAAAATGGGTGTTAGTCAGAGGTACCATTTCCTTGTGAGATGCACTTGGAATGTTGGATGACACATCATGACCAAAAAAATAGGTTGAATATTGCAATTTGAAAGCATCAAGAAAGTTTTGTTTGATAAATTACAAAAACATTGGAACCTTAAGCATTAAAGGGGAGATTGTTGGAGAATACTAATTAATTATTTTATTTGTAATGCTTAAGGATTTGATAAGATAAAAGAAGCAACAGTTAGGCGATCAAGAGGACATAGTTAGGTAGTTTTTCCTTATAGAAAATGTAGTTAGTTAGATGATCAAGAGCACGCAACTAGTTAGTTTTTTTACTATTATTAAATGTAATATCATCGTGATCATAATGAAAATGATCCTTCCTCATATGTTATATTAGTAGTATTGATTTTGAGTATTTATTTCTACAAATATCTGTTGTTAGTTTGATGCTATATTTTAGATTGCTTTATTTAGCATGTCTTGTTTTCAAGAGACAACTATATGTTGCTTTATTTCATGTGAGTTTCAATCAAAGAGAAGGAATTTTATGTGTAGCACTTTTTATCTCTAGCATATGACACAATTTCCCTTATGCACTCCTACCACTCTATGTATGGTTGTACAGGTGTGTGCCCTATGTGAAATACCTGGTTAGATATTTGCTTTGAATAGGGAACAACTGCATGATGTGATAAATTTGGTTAAGTGGGTGTGAGGTCCATGATGAGGTGATATGCCATAGGTAAATTTAGTAATGTATTGAGAAACAGTGCAGAGCCCTACTTAGGTCTCAATTGCCTTAAATATGCTTAAGGAGTCTACACTAGAAAGTAAATATGTTTAAGGAGTCTACACTAGAAAGTGAATAAAGCTTTATTGCAACGGTGGATAACACGGTTTAATATTATCATCCAAAAACATTTGTAGTAGATGTTTAATTTGTTTGGTATGGCCTTTTGGTATTTGGATATCATATTTTAGTTGTTTAGACTTTAAATTTATATGATTTATATTTTGTTAAAAAATAGTTATTTGATGGTTTATATTTATCAAAAATAATTATTTTATTTAATTAGACAACTTTAAAAAAATAAATAGATATATTTAAATATTTATTTAAATAAAAATACGTTTAATAAATATTTTGATAATTAATTAAATATATTATGTAAATTCAATTTGACTTTTTATACAATAATTTTGAAATAATTTATTACTATGATCTCTTTGTTTTCTTTTTTATGTTTACCATCTGCCGACTAAAAACATGAATTTTTATTTTTTAATTTAAAATATATATTATTTTATAATAGTTGAATGAAATCAGCTATATTAATATTTTTCTATTCAATATGTTTTTTAATAATATAATCAAGAAATAAGTGATTTCCTAAATATATGCGTGCTGATTCATTTCTTTTATTTCCATATTACCTCTAAATATTTTTTTTGAAAATTGTTTTTCTCTTTTCTCTTGATTCACACGATCAGAACAAAACTATTAAAAATAAAATCAAGTCTTTAATGAAAAACATGAAAAGTTTTTATTTACCAAAAAAAAATACCGTGGGAATTCAGGTATGCTACGATTAATGTATGATCTATTGGTAAAAAATTGATGGATAAAACAAATCAATCAAATATTACATATCCTGAGATTCCTTGTATAATGAAAGGCTGCAATAATGGTTTTCCAAAACCATTTAGACTAACAAAAAGAAAACCCATATTAATCTAAGCAAATTGTTCTTCTCTGTTGTTTATTTATTGCATCTCACAACTATACCCCACACATTTAAAATATATTTGTTCGTTATTTGTGCTAAAAGGTACTCATCTTATAGTTTAGTTTTCAGCGGCATCTGCCCCCGACTGCCAAAACAGATAGGCTTCATTTAAATGTTAGAGTCGCATAAGAATACCCATCAGGAGCATGATTGGCCCGTATTGAAAGCTTGGAAAATGTTGGCCTGAATGATACAACTGAAAGAAGGGCTCTTCTCAGCAAGGTCTGCTGTTTCTATTTGTAGAAATTACAAAGGCATAATCCAGCCAACCATACACTATCCTCAACGGTAGCTTAACTACTTTCACAGGAATGTTAACTACTTTCAGAATACAAAGCCAAAAGGTGAAACATTCGGCATACTCAAACCCCTTTGTCTTTCCCTGCGCACAAATCAATTCAACACAAACAAGCTTAGCACCCAATTCAATTTCCGTTAAAATATAGCAACCTTCATTTCCAATAGATCATAAATAAATAATAAAGAGACCACGAGGTCTTGCCGTGAGGTGTGCTGTATTCATTGTGAAGAGTTGAATAGTTCTACCTCCCTCGGCTGTGAAGAGGAAGGGTTTGACTTTCCTCATACTGGGGACGCTGTCCCTTATGATTTCAGGTTCTATCTGGTATATAACACTTTTACAAATAAAATTAAATAAATAAATACGTACCACGAATACGGAATAATATTATATTTTGGTTTAATCTGAACAGGTTTGGGTTTTTTTCCCTTCTCTCTCTTAACGGGCCGCTTTCCCTTCTTTCTTTGCGAGAGGGTCTTGTTCTCAGAGATCATGTCCAACGAAGGCTGCCATGGCCTACTGCGTTCACACGGTGACCAGTTTGAACCCGCCATCCTCTTTGGGGACAACCTCGGCAGTGACAACAGCAGGTACGTCTTACCACCTTCGAGCTCAGCGTCCATGGAGAGAATCGCTCCCGAGACGTCGCAGACGCAGTAGCGCTCCGTGTATTGCAGGAGAAGATCGCGTATGGTGATTGGCGTGCAGAAATTACGGGGTTCCCCATTGGGTTCCATCACACGAACCTTCTTCGCCCTGGCGCAGCAGCACAACATCCTCAGACCCATGTCAGTTTTGTATAAAACCTGGAGTCCTATAAAATTAAGCAAGATAAGGTTAAACCTAATTGCTAATCATGGCTGTTGTTGACGCCGTTATATCCAGGAAGAGCAGTAAACTCGTTTAGTTAGGCGGCAAATTTGAAATAACTCTTATGGATGTAATTAAAAGGGACATCTTCTTTTTATATTTTTGATAAGGAAGTCAATAGACAAAATCCCATTTTTTGGGAATTCGTCACGAGGATTTGAATTGTCTAACAATCAAACATTTAGAGAAGACAGGGCACATATCCTTGTAAACCGCGAATTACTAATTTTATATTTTGTAAACAAATTTGAAAATATGTAACTTTTGTCCTTTTCGAATGGGACAAACATACACTTTGTATAATAACAATTTGCCGTTTAACACGTGAATGATATGACGTAGGCAGGTGCTAGGCATGCAATGAATGGCTCATAAATGATTTGTTGTTATTTTTCACCCTGTAGGAAATGTAGACTATAACGTGAAAATGATTTGTTTTGGTTGGTCCAATGCGGTCGAATCGTCTATATCCTATTGACTTGGCATGACTGATACCACTCTACCAACTAAACGTCGCATAAATTTTTTCCATCCTCTATCATTTTCAGTTATAGGCTTAAAAACATTTATGTGATGCATATGAAAGCAACATGAGCTTAAAGAACATTAAAATTACGTACTTATGGGATCATTGACTTTGGCAATCGATCTACATTTGGCATAGTAGTTTCAACAATAAGAATAACAATCCGTTTGAGTGGGTGAATTAGTTGATCGCGGTGGAGAATTTAACAAAGGATATTGGTTATGGTCGACTTAAGTACAATTTCCATTTCTCCTTACGGATACACAAAAAATTCATTCCTTGTTGGTTGTGGTCGACTCGAGTACGATTCCCACTCCTTTCTACGGATACATAGGAAACTCATTCCTCCTCGTTGGTTGTAATTGGGGTTCTAAGGGTTTCTTTGGTTCCCACCCTAAATCAAAGTTGACCCGTGAGGGATACTGTAGTGGTAAACCCTTGGGTTTTCATCCAAGAGACCCAAGTTCAAACCCCGGTAAGAGGGGATTCAAACCCCTCATAAAAACCCGTGTAAAAAGAGAGAAAAAGAGTTAGTGGGTAGTTGAGTTAGTGTGAGGCGGTGAACTGGGTCCATTCAACTTTGGTTCAAATTATATAGGCTACCATAAACCTTTTTCAAGGGTGAATGGGAAGTCTAGTTGGTGGGAGACGATCAACTGAGATGTGTAATCCATACTGCAAGTCCATCAACTCCGTTTCAAATCACACTAGCTACCATAAATCATTTTGGTTCAAACGCCACTCAGTATGAGGGGACTAGGACCCCTCTTAAAAAACTGTGTAAAGTCATTGAATGTCAATGGGTCCTTGGTTCAATGGTTAGAAACCTATGTAAAGTCATTGAATGCCAACGGATCCTTGGTTCAATGGTTGTAAAGTAATTGAATGCCAACGGATCCTTGGTTTAACAGTTAAAAACCTATGTAAAGTCATTGAATGCGAACGGATCCTTGGTTCAATGGTTGGATAGATAGTTGACGTAGCCAAGACCAAGATTCAAGTCTCGTAATACCAAATAACTCAATATGACTAAATAGAGAAAGGGTAATCCTTTCAAAAACCTACTTATCTTATTCAAGCCCCCAAGGGTTAGGTGGATTGGTAATTGTTTGTCTAGCCATGCACTTACCAAGAAGAGACCTAGGTTCAAACCTTAAGGGCATACCTATTGCAAAAGTATAAGTCTAATCTGAATCCTTTGACTGAGCACCAAATCTACGATGACAGTACAAATCCCAAGTGACTGATGGTTCCCCTCACGTTGGATTAACAATAATCAGGTGGTATAGGCTTGTTGGGAGCAGCCTCTATGATTTAAATGCGGCACTTAGGAGTTACTAAAAATAGTGTAGATGTAACCAACTCCCCTGTGTGTAAAAAAACAATTAGAATAACAAAACATGAAGATATTATATCTCCATTTAATAGGATTAATAAAAAGCATTGTTGGGGATGGTTTCCACTATGGGTTCTCAGCCTCATTTTTTGAGCCAATTTTCTCTTTCACTTAGCTAGATTTTTTTCAATTTAAATGTTGCCTTTACTAATTTAGTCATGCAAGGTTTCTTCCCTCACTTGATTTTTGTATCAACTATGATGTCTGGTTAACCATTCTCTATGGTAGGCATCTCTATTAGTTTATTTGGCTCAAATGTTTACAACATTGGATTCTGTTGGTGCTTCTAGTTTTCTAGACCCTTGCTGGAACCTTGGTTAGGTATATCTCACTACATTAACCTAAGACCTTGTAGTTTACCCAATAACCTGAAACTATGTCTACTTTACATTCTCTTGAATTTCACTTCATTTGCCACCAAGCAGAGTGAAGCTTATCCCTTCTACATAACACCATGAATACTCTTAAGCAAGTGATGTTGGTTGGTGTTATAAATAAATTCATTTTGGTAGGTGGTGGTCGGTGCTAATCTTCTAGAGTCCTTAACATCAACCGACCTTTCAAAGTCCTCGACATCAACTACACTCTCTGCTATAAAAACAATCTAGCACTCATCTTCAACATCCCCTCTTCTTCCTCTCTCCCATTCTATTTTGCAGTATATTATATATTAGTCCCTATGTATTCATTATGTATTTATCCCTATATATTATGTGTGTATTGTCTGTGTATTCAACTCATATTCTGTAATACACTCTATGTTGTGATTTGAGAAAGATCTTGTGTCATTGTGTGTTCATATTTGCATTGTTTGTTTGTTCACATTTGGTATAAAGA
The DNA here is from genome assembly GCA_028583015.1 of Wollemia nobilis. Taxonomy (NCBI): domain Eukaryota; kingdom Viridiplantae; phylum Streptophyta; class Pinopsida; order Araucariales; family Araucariaceae; genus Wollemia; species Wollemia nobilis. Next base: position 1,074,443 of record JAQPPZ010005686.1, on the reverse strand, counting down.
CCTCGTGGATGTTTGGGGGTGAATGTTTGTGTTGAATTGATTTTGGCCTGTGGGTCTGCTATTCATTGCTAAGGTGAATGGTTATGACCTTCCTTTGAGGAGATTGTCATGGGGAGGAGTTTGCTAAAGAGTCCTATGAAATCTAGCATTGGCAAGTAGTCTTGAAATGTTTTTGCCAAAGAGTTTTGTGGAGGACCTAGAGTGCTCATTTTACAAACCATTGGTGGAGCAACTATAGAGAACATGGTAGCAATGATTATTCATGTTAAAGAAAGGAAATTTATTCCAACTTTGGAGAGGGGAACCCATTGTTATAAGTTCCAGTATTAGGTATTGTTTGTGCCCATCCCACATGCAAACATCTAAGTTGTGATCAAGGATTTCATCTATGGTGTAGAGGGTTGTTCTCATATTTGAGGGCATAGACTTGAAAGCCTCCAAATTTTTGCAAAAGGTGATTGAAGTTGGATACTGTGAAGGTCATCCATAGTTTTGCTACTTACGTGTGGTGGTATGTTTTGTATTTTGAAGCGACAAAAATTGAAGGTTTCTAAGAAAAAGATCTTCGAGGGGAATCAAAGTGTCCAATGATGACCTTACTTGCCTTGGAATCATCTATGTCATTAGTTTATCCATGACTTGCACACTATTTAATATTGTGGGTTCATCTTTTTTGAATGTGTTTGGCAAGATCTATGTTATGTGAAAAAAGGTGTCCCCTTAAAATTTTAGATATGGAGAAATTATTTCAAAGAAATATAGAATACATTAAATCACCAAATTATACATGCAATCAGAAACCATGCTTTTATTTGATAGGTTAAAAAATAAAAGCAAAAAATATGAAGAAAAAAAAAAATAAAAAGAGAAAGGGTGAATTTCCTAGGTCTGAATGCTAGCTTATGGAAATGAATGTTAAGTAAAGTGAATCTATGATTCTTGGGTCTAGTAGGTGTCAACTAAAATTTAGCTAGCAGTGTGTATATGAGGTCAATATCCAAGTATGTGAAATATGTATTAGAAATCATTAAAGTTTATATAATAATGTAAGTGTTGAGATGTTATGGTTGGCAAAAGTCAATATTATAATTTTGAGTGACTAGATTGAAAAAAATATTTATGTTATGAAAGAAGTATCGTATCTGTGGTGTATGATCGGTGGTACCTGACACCCCTCATTGTTGTATTGAGAAATAAAATATTCAAAATTCACAAAAGGAAGCATTTACATCATGGGAAAGGCATAGAGGAAACACGACAAGAAGGAATCAAAATCTCAAAAGAGTGTGATGCTAGATAAAGTTCTTTATTTTCTAGCAACAATTGAAGATGGAGAATTATCAACACTTAGGTAAACCTACAAATGATCCTCAAATAAGCTAATGTTTGTGAAGATAACTTTAAGAATGGTATTACATTCCCTATTGATATGGTGAAGACATAAAAAAAGGTATTAGCTACTCTTGATATGCTTAAGGAGGATTGTAAAAGGTTAAAGGAAACCAATGAAAGGTTGAAGGTCAAGTCTACACTCATAACCACTTGTTGTGACACAAACGACCTTATCCAAAGGAAATATTTTGCATGTGATAGTGGCAACTTAAACATTGTTGATGATAATATTGTTTTTATTGAAGATAATCACCATGATGGAAAAATAATGGATGCTAATTACTATGTCGGCCATGATAAATGCCATGTTGTTGAAAACCATAGTGATGGTGATGAGAATGGGTGCTTTGAAAAGCACACAAAAGTGTATTGGCATCAAAGTAATTCCAAGAATGGGATATAATGGCAAAGGATTGGGAAGAAATGGGTAAGGCATAAAAATGTGTATAGAGCCAAACATAAGGCAAAGAATATAGATCTTGATTATGTTCGTCAAACCAAAAGTGGAAAAATCAAGTTTGTGAAAGGAGAAACCTATGAGGTGGATGAAACATTTAGAATAGTTTATTGCAGTCTTTGTGGACAATCAGGACATATGTCAACTAAGTATTGGGATCGACATACATGTGATATTTATCATGGAAATAATAATTCTAACAATTATTGTTGGTACAAAGATAAAATGTCTAGCAAAATACATCTCACGAATAAAAGGGAAGAGAGGACAAGTCAATATTTTTCTCTAGTTTAAAATATGTGAAGCCATAGCATGGAATTTTTAGGTGAAAGGGAAAGAATTGGCAACACTAATTTTGCTGTCATACAAGAGGTGATTGTAAATTCTAAAAATAAAAGAAAATCTAACAAGTCTTAGCACGTAGACAATAAAATCGAGGAACAAGGAAGACACATTACTCTAAGAACTAAAGAATTTGTTGAGTAATTATTTTTTATAATGCTCAAAGATAAATATGAGCATGCAATAAACATGTTTTTAGATAAGCATAATTAAAGTAGGAAGATAAATAGAAAATAGGTAGGAGTAAATAAAGCATGTAATGAACATTCATATTATTGTTTCTTGGAGTTTATTTTTAAAAACAAATCTATAAATTATGACAAAAAAAGTAAGCAATTTTTAGAAGGTTATTTCATTTTGCACAATCATGTCTTTTCTTCTCAAAGTTTACGAGCAGTTTTCAATTGGGGCATATTTTTATGTCAATAGTTGCTATTTTTTTCTTGGTGCTCTATTTTATAGGTCCTATTTTCAATAATTAGTATTAGAGCATAGGTTGAGAGACGTTGGAAGAGATGACAACATACAATAATCTCATGATAATTCCTCCTCTCAATAGAGAATGATATGATTATTGGACAATAAAATACATAATATAATGGTTTACAAGGAAGTTTGAGATATTGTGCAAGATGACTATGTGGAGCCATAAGATTGAAGTGCATTGAAAACAAAAGAACGAATGAACAAGAGGGAAGAAAAATAACAAAGATACATTAGCAAGTTATTTGATTTGAGGTATTTTGGATGAGAGTATTTTTCTAAAATTTGCTTTAGCTACATGTGCCAAGGAGGCATAGGAAACATTGCAGATATCTTACCAAGGTACAAACAAGGTGAAATTGGTTTGGTTGCAAAATTTAAGGAGAGAATTTGAAACTTTGTAGATGAAAGACAATGAAAAGTTTATTGATTTTCATTTTTGAGTGTAGAATATTATTATGCAGCTTCGTATCAATAGATAAAATATTATAGATTAGGTAATTTATGAGAAGGTATTAAGATATTTATTTATGAGGTAAAATTTCATAGGTAATGTAATTGAAGAAATTATATATTTACCAATTTTGAGTTTGGATGATTTGATGGGTTCACTAATATCCCATGAGAGTAAATTGGATAAACCTATTGAAGATTCAAAGTATGTTTGTTTAGTGAAGGTAAGTATTGGAAAGGGTGGCAATAGTCCTAGTTTATTGCAAGGGGAAAGAAATCCTCAAAAGTGGAAGAGGTGGAAGAGGACATCAACATGGTGGAGGATGAAGTAGAAGAGATCATGGATAATAGAAAAATCCAATTCCAGTATTGTAAGATATATGGGAATCTCAAGAAATATTGCTGAAAGATGGGAAAGGACATGCAAAACAAATCAACAAATTTCATGAGTGATGATAGAGAAGATTCTTAAATAAATATTTTCCTCTAAAGTTATGCAGATGAAAAATCATGCAACGATTTGTGGTTTCTTGATTCTAGGTGTTCGAACTAGATGACAAGTAATAAAGAGTTATTTGTTGAAGTGAATGAAATGGTAAAGAGAAATATGGCATTGGGGAATTATAAAACTATTGAAGTTGTTAGCGAAGGAACTTTGGTTGTTCAAACCAATCAAATAGAGGTAAAACATATTCATGATGCGTTAGATGTACTTAGTCATAAACACAATTTGATGGAGCAACTATAAGAGAAATATTATTGTAAAGAGGTGCCCACAAATATCTTAGTGGATCCATCTGGCCTAAAATCTCTATGGGGTTTATCCTTACCTCAAATTCGTGTTTTATGGGTTTCAAGGGTTTACATGAATGTATACATTAAACAAACACCCAAATTTAGTTTTGAAATCTAAATTAAATAACTAAAAATGCTTGTTCTAACTAAAATGTAAATAAAATGCAAGAAGACAAAATATGCAATAAGACAAATGCTAACCTAAAGCGATTCTTTTTTGTATGAAGCTAGTCCTATGATTTATAGTGCATCATTGGCTAGTAATTCCAAATATGCATCTGTTCAGCTCGTAATTCCAAACATGGCATTAGAATACTTTGATTTATAGTACATCATTGGCCGGAATAATGCTTTGCGGGTGCGAGTATATGTGTTGCACAATAGCGAATTCACCGAGCAAATGACGACGAAATTACAGGCTGGAGAATTAACTATAACGATGACTATAACAATTTTTAATGTATTGTCAATCACCGTGGTCGATTATCCTTTCTCGTGGGTACAAGCGCTCACTTGCCGAATGCACAGGTGATAAGTTCGGTTCTGGCAATTGCCGATCCAAATCTAGAAATCATCTGGACGACTGCCATGTCTCCATCTGCGTCAAATTCTAGTGAAACTCAAACCCGTTCTGATCAGTCATTCCAAGGCAATGAATAGAACAGAGACTTAGTGTCAATTTATTTTGGAGGTTTTAATAGGCACCGAATGTTTTATCTCTGGCATATGACGCAATTTCCCTTATGCACTCCCACCGCTGTATGTACGGCTGTAGAGGTGTGTGCCCTCTGTGCAATACCTGGTTAGACATTCGCTTTCAATGCGGAACAACTCCATGACGTGATAAATTTGGTTAAGTGGAGGTGTGAGGTCCATGATGAGGTGATCTACCATCGGAGAATTTAGTAATATATTGAGATACAGTGCAGTGCCCTACTTAGGTCTCAATTGCCCTCATTATGTTTAGGAGTCTACATTGGAAAGTGAATAATGCTTTATTGCAACGGTGGATATATTTTAGAATCTGAAACACCGTGTAGTATTATCATCCAAAAATATTTGTGCTAGCTGTTTAATTTGTTTGGATATGATATTTTTAGTTGTTTAGACTCTAAATTTGAATGTTTTATATTTATATTTTGTGAGTAATAATATTTTTTATACATATTTACTATGGGATTGAATTTGGGTCACATCATCGATAATACAAGTGGTGTTTTTATCAATAAACCACATTGAAGATGATTTATATTTTTTAAAAATAATTATTTTGTTTTATTAATCAATTATAATAAAATAAATATATATATTTAAATATTTTATTTAAATAAAAATATGTTTAATAAATGTTTTGGTAATTGATTAAATGTATTATCTAAGTTCAATTTGAGCTTTTATACGATAATTTTGAAATAATTTATCACTGTGATTTTTTTTTTCTTTTATGTTTACTATTTGGATTTTTCATAACGACTAAAAGTACAAATATAAAATTTTGTTTTTAATATTAAAAAATATTTAAATAAATTATTTATTTTGATGTTTTTAATTTAATATTTCTCTTATTTTTTTATAATATGTTACAATAATAAAAAATAGTTATTTTTTTAAAATGCATGATGATTCATTTCTTTTATTTCCATATTGCATGTAATTTTTAATTTTTTTTTTTTCATCTTTTCTCTTCTCTTGATTCACACGATCAGAACAAAACTATTAACAATAAATTAAGTTTTAAATTCAAAACTTGAAGAATAAATTGACTTAAAAATACCATTTTTACAGTAGATAATTCAGTTAGGTTAAGATTTTAGTTGTAATTAATATTTAAGAAGGTATAAATCTTAAATATTTGGTGGTTTACTTTAGGTTAAGTTAAATTTGGTGAATGCAATTTTATAGTTTAAATTTTGTGTTTATCAATTACTAAAAATAATATAATTATAACTAACTTTTATATTAAAAAAAATTGAAAAAATATATAATTTATTAGTAATAAATTGATATATAAAATAAATCAATCAAATATTAAATATTCCTTAGTTTAATGAAAGACTGAAATAAAGGCATTTCGAGACCATTTTGTTAAACAGAACCTAAACTACAATTGTTTTTCTCTATTATTTATTTATTGCATCTCATTACTATACCTCACACATTTAAAATACATTTGATTGTTATTTGTGTTAAAATGTACAAATAATAAACAAAACAGATATTTACCCACAAAAATTTCACTTACATTATAGGTGATGTGACCCAGATTCCCTACATCAAAATAAAATATTATTAAAAAAACAAAAACCATATTAAGAGCTTGAAAAATGTTTATGATACAACCGAAAGAAGGGCTCTTCTCAGCAAGGTCTGCTGTTGCTATTTGCAGAAATTACAACCATACACTATCCTCAAACGGTAGTTTAACTACTTTCACAGGAGTGTTAACTACTTTCAGAATATAAAGTCAAAAGGTGAAACATTCGGCATACTCAAACCCCTTTGTCTTTCCCTGCGCACAAATCAATTAACACAAACAAGCTTAGCACCCAATTCTATTTCCGTTAAAATATAGCAACCTTCATTTCCAAAAGATAAAAAATAAATAATAAAGAGATCACGAGGTCTTGCCGTGAGGTGTGCTGTATTCATTGTGAAGGTTCAATAGTTCTACTTCCCTTAAGGGTTTGAGTTTCCTCGTACTGGGGACGCTGTCCCTTATGATCTCAAGGTTCTATCTGGTACCTCGAATACAGTGTAATATTATATTTGGATTTCATCTGAACAGGCTTGGTTTTTTTTTCTCTCTTTCTTAACGGGCTGCTTTCCCTTCTTTCTTTGCGAGAGGATCTTGTTCTCGGAGATCATGTCCAATGAAGGCTGTCATGGGCTACTGCGTTCACACCGTGGCCTGTTTGGAGAGAGCCTCGGCAGTGACAACAGCAGGTAGTTTTACCGCCTTGAACCTCGGCGTCAATGAGAGAATCGCTCCCGAGACGTCATTGACGCCGTTATATCCAGGAAGAGCGGTAAACTCGTTTAGTGGAACCATCGGTAGTGAGACGGCAAATTTAAAATAATAAGGTTAGTGGATTGGTAAGTGTAGATATGGTTGGATATTTATTTAATTTAGGTTGAAATTTTGAGAAAAACTGACTTTTTGCAAAGGTAGTAGTCTGATTTAAATCCTCACAATGGCGATAGTTAAGCCAACTCTTTACAAAGGTAATAGTCTGATCCGAATCCTCTTAATACTACGCGCCAGACCGAAAACAACTATATGAACCTCGAGTATCTCATATCCATCTCACGTGCGGTTAATGTAAACAAGAGATTATAAGGTACAGCCTAAGATTTAAGTAGAAAATGAATACAACCTTTTCCTTTATATTTTTGATAGTAGAAAATTAAAACGGACATCTTCTTTTTATATTTTTGATAAGGATGTCAATAGACAAAATGCCATTTTTTGAGAATTCGTCATGGGGATTTAAATTGTCTAACAATCAAACATTTAGATAAGACCGCGAATTACTAATTTTATATTTTTATACAAATTTAAAAATTTGTCTAGCTTTTGTCCTTTACGAATTTGGACAAGCATACACTTTGTAAAATAACGTTTTGCCGCTTAACACGTGAATGACATGACGTTTTGCATTTTAACAGGTGAATGACATAACGTAGGCAAGTGCTAGGCATGCAATGGCTCATATTTGATTTGTAGTTATTTTTCAAGTGTATGACATGTAGACTATAACGTGAAAATGATTTGTTTTGCGAGCTTGTCCAATGCAGTGGAATCGTCTTTATCCTCTTGACTTGGCATGACTGACACCACTCTACCAACTAAACGTCGCATAAGGTTCTTCTATCCTATATCATGTTCAGTTATAGGGTTAAAAACATTTCTGTGATGCATATGAAAGAAACATAGTTTAAAGAACATTAAAATTACATACTGCTATGTTTTGGCGTGAGCTTTAAAATTAAAGAACATTAAAATTACATTTCTGTGATTCATCCTTTTTAAATGTCTTTGGCATGAGCTTTGTTTTGTGAAGAAAGGTGTACCCCTACAATTTTAGACATGGAGGAATTATTTCAAACAATGTAGAACATATTAAATCACTAAATTCAACATGCAATGCTCTTATTGATAGGTTTAAAAAAAAAAAAATCAATCAAAAACCATGCTCTTATTGATAGGTTTAGAAAAAAGATAACAAAAGAGAAAGGGTGAAGTTTTTAGGTTTGAATATTATCTTATGAAAATGAATGTTAAGTGAAGTCAATTTATAATTCTTGAGTTTAGTAAGTGTCAATTAAAATTTAGATAGAAGTGTATATATAAGCTAAATTTCCAAGAATGTGAAAGATCTATTGGAAATTATTAAAGTTTATATAATAATAAAAGTGTTGAGATGTTATGGTTGGTAAATTTCAATGTTATAATTTTAAGTGATAGTATTTGGGGTACATGCCCTTCATTGTTGTATTGAGAAATAAAATTTTTAAAGGTCACAAAAGGAAGCATTTACATCATGGGAAAGGCCTAAAGGAAATAAGACAAGAAGCAATTGAAATCTCAAAAGTGTGATGTCAAACAAAGTTTTTTATTTTCTAGCAACAAGTGAATATGAAGAATTATCAACAGTTAGGTATACCTAAAAATGATCCTCAAAGAAGCTAATGTTTGTGAATATCGCTTTAAAAATGGTATTACATTCCCTATTGATATGGTCAAGACAACACATAAGGCATTAGATACTCTTGGCATGCTTAATGAGAAGTGTAAAAGGCTAAAGGAAACAAATGAAAGGTTGAAGATCAAGTCTAAGTGGCAACCACTTATTGTGACACAATTGACCTTATCGAAAGGAGAGATTTTGCATGTGATACTAGTAACTTAAATATTGTTGATGATAATATTTTTTGTATTGAAGATAATCATCATGATGGAAAAATAATGGATGCTCATTATTGTGTTGGCCATGATAAAGGCTATGTTGTTGAAAACCATAATGATGATGATGAGATTGGATGCTTTGAAAAGCACACAAAAGTATATTGGAACCAAAGTAATGCAAAGAATGAGATATAATGGTGAAGGATTGTGAAGGAATGGGAAAGGCATAAAATATCCTATAGAGCCAAACTTAAGGCCAAATAATATAGATCTTGATTATGTTGGTCTGATGTGGAAAATCCACATAAACACACACTAAATACTAAGAAGAATGCACTCCAAAAAACTGCAGAATGCTTTCATTGAAGGATTATTTATAACCAATTACATATCTTTCGGATAAGCATAATAGCTGTCCAAAAATCTTATCCATAACAACTGTACATTAGGACGCATATCTATAAATAGGAAAATAGAAACTTATCCATATACAGTAGAAATCTACGTGTCATTCCTTATCATTCCTCCCCATCGTAAGAGCATTGGGCTCCAATGCGGTCAAAAGGGAAGGAAAGTCATGAACCATCTGACTATGAGAGATCCATTGGGCTTGATGTGGTAGTTGTCCTCGTTTGGCCACAAGGTAGGAATTCGAAGATCCCTGGCGAGTGTGGCGCATCCTAGTGTCAAAAAGATGATCATTCTCCAAAGGAAACTGGAAGTCAGGTACAATATCAGTAGGATGACTAATGATAGGGTCTGTCTCTAATGTAGACTCATGGTATGGTCGGAGCAGGTCAACATTGACAACATCATGGATGCCCAAGTGTGCTGGAAGATCAAGCCAAAAAGCATTCTCGAACACCTGTTGGACAATAGTGTAGGGCCCAAAGTGAATGGGTTTGATCTTGCTATGGGCTGTTCCCTGGAACCTACGATGATCAAGATGCAACCAAACTCTATCTCCCACCTAGAAATGATGTGGAACACGATGTTTGTCCATGGCTTTCTTCTGCTACTGTTGGGTTTTCTGCAAAATGGAAATAATGTTAGAGTGAAGCTACTGCAAATGGTGGATGAAGGAATGGGCTTTGTCTTGCTCTTTTTTCATATGGGCTGTGATAGGAGATGGAAGGGACAAGGGTAACTCATAAGGTGCTAAGGGTTGAAAACCTAGACACACTTCAAATGGTGAGTGACTTGTGGAGGAATGAACAACCCGATTATATGCATGCTCAATGTGGGTAAGACTCAAATCCCATTTGGCTGGAGATGAATGGTGAAAAATATGAAGACTTTGGACAAGAGTACGGTTGACTACTTCAGTTTGACCATCGGTTTGAGGATGAAAAGCTATGGAAAAGTTAAGAGACACCCCTAAAAGTTGCCATAAGGAATGCCAAAAGTGACCAACAAAATGGGAATCACGATCAGAGACAATACTAGTGGGTAGACCAAAGGAACGCCAGACATTATCAAAAAAGAGTTGGGCTAAGTTGGCAGCGGAACTGGTTTTTCTACAAGGGATGAACTTAGCCATTTTACTGAATCGGTCAACTATGACAAAAACACAATCATGCTGATGGACTGTCTTAGGAAAACCACTGACTAGATCCATTGAAATACTTTCCCATGGATGAGATGCAATAGGCAAGGGCATGCTGAGGTCGAGCTTCCTGTTGGATGGCTTGGATTTGCAACAAGTGGCACACTGCCTCAAATACCGCAAAACATCACGCTGCATGTGGGGCCAGTAGAAGAATCATTGCAAGTGATGAAGAGTTTTATGCTTGCCAAAATGTCCACCATAAAGAGTAGAATGTGCCTCCTTAATAAGGGATTGGAAAGACTTAGAGGGTACACAAAGTTTGTCCAGGCGATAAAGCAAACCATCCTTAAGATGATAATCTTGAAAAGGGGCCAAATTTGAAGAGGAAGGATGGTGTAAATGTTGGAAAACTTTGGCAAAGTCATGGTCATGAGGATACAAAGAAGGCCAAGACTGAAATCCCAAGTGTGAGGTGGTAACAATAGTCAAGGCATGGGAGGAAGGAGGACGACTTAGGCAATCAGCCACAAAATTTGTACTACCCTTTTTATATTTGATGACAAGGTGAAATTGTTGAAGGTAAGAGGCCCATTTCATGTGGCGTGCTTCTTGGATTTTATTCTGAGATTGGAGAAACTGCAAAGGCAAATGATCAGTATGAACAATGGTTTCTTTGCCTAAGAGATAATGACACCAATATTTGATAGCTTGGACTAAGGCATAAAGCTCTTTGTCATATGTAGAATAATTTTTCTTGGCAATGGAAAAGGACTCGAAATGATAAGCAACAGGATGACCATTTTGTTTGAGGACAACACCAAGGGAAAATTGAGAAGCATCGGTTTCAATATCAAAAGGCTATCTAAGGTCAGGAATAATGAGAATAGGAGCAGAACAAAGCTTATCTTTCAAAGTGGAAAATGCATGGGAATGGGTAGGAGTCCAATGGAAAACAAATTTTGCCTTAGTCAAATTATGCAAAGGAGTAGCAATTGTGGAATAGCCTGGAATAAACTTGCGGTAGAAGTTGGTGAGGCCAAGGAAACTCCGTAACTCAGTGGCAGTGGTAGGAGTAGGCCAATTAAGGAGGACTTCTACTTTTCTAGGATCCACCTGAATACCTTGCTCATCAATGATAAAGCCAAGGTAGGAAATAGAATTTTTCCCAAAAGAGCACTTAGGCAAATTGGCAAACAATTGATGTTGTTGAAGGATGGAAAGAACATGATCCAAATGTTGCAAATGGGCCTCCCATGTAGGAGAAAATATGAGAATATCATCAAGATAGATAATTACATATCTATCCAAACAGTCTCTAAAAACTTCATTCATGAGCCTCATGAAGGTAGCAGGAGCATTGGTGAGGCCAAAGGGCATTACAAGCCATTCAAAAAGACCCATATTTGTTTTAAAATTTGTCTTCCATGTATCTTTAGCCTGGATGCGGACCTGGTGATATCCACTTTTGAGATCAATTTTACTGAAAAACTTGGCTCCCTGAAGTTGGTCTAAGAGATCATCAATACGAGGTAGTGGATATCTATTTTTTATTGTGATTTTATTAAGTGCTCGAAAATCAATGCAAAGATGCCAAGTGCCATATTTTTTTAGAACAAGAAGAATAGGAGAGGCACAAGGAGAAATGCTTGGTTTAATGAAACCTTTATCTAGGAGGTCCTGAATTTGCTTCTTTATTTCATCATATTGCTGAAGTGATTTCCTGTACATGGAGGCATTAGGAAGAGGTGCAACTAGAACTATTTCAATAGTGTGATTAATGGCCCTTTTTGGAGGCAAGCAAGTGGGCTCTCAAAAAACACTTTGATATTTGTGCAATATGTTATCAATTGCTTTGGGTCTATTGGATTTAGAAGTTGTTGCTAAAAAGTGCTTATGTTGTGGATGAATGAAAATGAGAGCAAGTGCATGTGCTTGATTGGCTACTTTGCGTGCTTGTCTACAACTTAGCAATAGATTATTGGAGTGCTGGGTAGATTCTTGAATTGAGTGAATGAGATAGTGCTTATTATCTTGTTGCAATGTGTATGTATTTTTGTAAGCATCATATGTAGCACGCCTATCATATTGATAGGGCTTACCAAGCAAAAGACCACAACAATCCATTGGGATCACATCACAAGTGACCTTGTCTCTGAAATTTGGACCAAAGGCAAATGCAAGAGTGCATGTGTGTGTAATATGTGAAGAGGTCACACTATCCTTCCATCCAAGAGAGTATGGATGAGGATGGGGGGAAGTAGGGAGCTTGAGCTTATCGACAATGGACTACGCGATCAAGTTCTTTTGCGAGCCATTGTCGATTATACAATCAACTACAAAGTCATGGCTCAAATGAGCACGCGTGACGAATAGATTGTCATGGTATCGAGCATCAGAATGATGATTCATTACAAGATTGAGTTTACCTTTCAACTCCTCATAGACCTTTTTGTCACTAGTAGTCTTGATGGGGTTTTCATTGGTACCCTCATCAGACTATACAAACAAGGTCTTCTTCTTCTGCAATTGTCTACATTCAGATTTTAGATGCCCTTTTCGTTTACAATAATTACAAAATTTTTGAGACTTAGCATTAGAAGAACAAGAAGAAGAAGAAGCATGAAATGCATGCTTAGAAGTAGAGGACTGAGAAGGAGTGGGAGTAGGAGAAGAATGAGAAGGGGAAAAGCAGGAAGAGCTCTGTGGTGCCTGTTGTTGAGGACGAGGTGATGGCTTTGAACCTCCTGAAGAGTAGTGGTTCCCCTTGTGTTGTGCTGCAAACTTCTCCTCCGCAAGTTGTGCCTATTTGAAAACATCATCAAGAGTTGTACAAGAAGTGTACTTGATTTCCCAATAAAAGTGTGCAAGAAGACCACTTTTGAACTTGGAAATAAGGGAAGTAGTGGGATCTGAAACGTGAAGCAATACGTGTAATCTGTTGAATTGATGGACATAGTCTTGAATGGACTGATTCTTGCCCTGACGAAGGTGAAGCCAATGGTTGAGGAGATCATCATCATAGTTGGACGGATAAAAAGTGGCTTTCAAGGCCCAAACCAAAGCATCCCAAGTTGATATGGGGTTCTGAGTTCCTTGGCATTCGGTAATGAGAACCTTAGCCATGCCAGAGAGTTTGATCTTGGCAAATAGAACTTTTTCATCGTCTAGGGTTTGAGTGAATTCAAACCAAGTCTCCATATCTAAGATCCAAGTATTGAGGACATCAGGATCCCTAGAGCCTTCGTAGATCTTGACTTCACATTTAGGAGAATGAGTATGAGAGAGGGAGGGAGAATGTGATTGGATATCTCTAACAGTGTCGGCCAAAGAGAGAACTAAGGCAGTAACCTCAGCTAATTTTTTTGCTACATTGGTAGCCATAGGTCTAGGTGGAGCCAGTGAAGACTATAATGACCACTAAAGAAAATATAACAAGATTTTTTTTTAAGCTTGTTTACAATAAGAGCTAAAAAGCTTTAAAAAAAATTGACCGACAAATATATATATATATATATATATATATATACTTTGTTTTTTTTTTTAAATTAATAATATTTAAATATAAATCTACGTACGTGAAGTAGCTTTATATAAAGCTTTTAAATATAAGAATGTTTTTAATTTAAAAATGAAAAGGCTTTTAGCCTTTATACCTTTGCCTTCATGCCTGGAGGGAAAAAGGTAGTGCACGTCCCGCAGAGAGCAGGCACAACAAACACGATGCAGGCAGTGCACGTCCACGTAGAGAGTAGTTCGATGCAGGCAGCACACGTCCATGCAGAGAGGAGGCACATCGAATGTGAAGTAGGCAACGTTGCGATATCCAAAATAGGGTAACAGTGCGATGACCGAGGCTACACTGCGATTATCCGATCAGTCAGTATACAACAAAAATTATAGAGAGCAACAACGTCAACAAGAAGGTAGAGGGCGACAAACAACTATGGTAATGGTATGAGAAACATCGGCATCGAGGTAATTCAGTGTGTGGGCAAGGAGAAAGGATCAAAGACAGAGGGGAGAAAGGCCGTGGTAGAGGAAGTACTCCACCAAAGGCAACTGAAACACAATCTCACCCTAAAAAAATTGGCTCTAAAACCAACTGATGTGGAAAATCCACATAAACACACACTGAAGACTGAGAAGAATGCACTCCAAAAAACTGCAGAATGCTTTCATTGAAGGATTATTTATAACCAATTACATATCTTTCGGATAAGCATAATAGTTGTCCAAAAATCTTATCCATAACAACTGTACATTAGGACACATATCTATAAATAGGAAAATAGAAACTTATCCATATACAGCAGAAATCTACGTGTCATTCCTTATCATGGTCAAATTGTAAGTGGAAAAATCAAGTTTGTGAAAGGAGAAACCTATGAGGTGGATGAAATGCTTAGAATAGTTCATTACAGTCTTTGTGGATAATCAGGACACGTGTCAACTAAGAGTTGGGATCTACGTCCATGTGAAATTTGTTATGGAAACAATCATTCTAACAATTATTGTTGGCACGAAGATAAAATCTCTAGCAAAATACATCTCAAGAATAAAAGGGAGAAGAGGAAAAGTTACTCTTTTACTTTAATCTAAAATATGTGAAGCCATGGCATGGAATTTTTAGATGAAAGGGAAGGAATTGGAAACACTAATTTTGTTGTTATACAAGAGGTGATTGTAAATTCTAAAATAAAAGATAAATCTAACAAATCTTAGCATGCAAACAACAAAATCGAGGAACAAGGAAGATGCATTACTCTAAGAACTAAAGAATTTGTTTAGTAATTATTTTTTGTAATGTTAAAATATAAGGATGAGCATGCAATAATCATGTTTTAAGAATAAATAAAGCACGAAGATAAATAGAAGATAGGTAGGAGTAAATAAAAATGCAATGAACATGCATAATGTTGTTTCATGGAGTTTATTTTTAGAAAAAAAAGATCTATAAATTATGACAAAAAATATGTAAGCATTTTTTAGAAGGTTTTTTTTACTTTCCTATAGTTGTGTCTTTTCCTCTCAAATTTTATGAGTATTTTTCAATTGGGGTGTACTTTTATGTCAATAGTTCTTATATTTTTCTTGGTGCTTTTTTACAGGTCCTATTTTCAATAATTGGTACCAGAGCATAGGTTGAGAGATGTTGGAAGAGATGGAAACATACAATAATCTCATGATAATTATTTCATCCAATGGAGAATGATATGATTATTGGACAATAAAAATATATACTATAATGGTTTACAAAGAAGTTTTGGATATTG
Organism: Wollemia nobilis; assembly: GCA_028583015.1. NCBI lineage: Eukaryota > Viridiplantae > Streptophyta > Pinopsida > Araucariales > Araucariaceae > Wollemia > Wollemia nobilis. The sequence goes on along the minus strand of JAQPPZ010005686.1, from coordinate 1,058,793 downwards.
TGCAATATGACTATGTGGAGCTATAAGATTGGAATGCATTGAAAACACAAAAATGAATGAACAAGAGGGATGAAAAAGAAGAAATATGCATTAGCAAGTTATTTGATCTGAGGTATTGTGGATGAGAGTATTTTTCTAAAAATTGCTTTAGTTACAAGTGCCAAGGAGGCATAAGAAATAGTGTAGATATCTGACTAAGGTATAAGCAAGGTGAATTTGGTCTAGTTACAAAATCGAAGGAGACAATTTTAAACTTTTTTGATGAAAGACAATGAAAACTTTGTTCATTTTCATGTTTGAGTGTAGAATATTGTTAAGAAAATTGGCATCCATGAAGAAGATATTATAGATTAGGTAATTTATGAGAAGGTATTAAGATATTTACTTATGAAGTGAAATTTTATAGGTAATGCAATTGAAGAAAGTAGATATTTATCAGTTTTGATGTTAGATGATTTGATGGGTTCACTAATATCACATGAGAGTAAATTAGATAAACCTATTGAAGATTCATAGTAGGATGTTTTAGTAAAGGTAAGGGTTGGCAAGGGTGGTAATAGTCCTAGTTTACTACAAGAGGAAAATGAGTCCTAAAAAAGTGGAAGAGGTGGAAGAGGACATGAGCATGATGGAGGACAAAGTGGAAGATATCATGGACAAGGAGATATGGATAAGAGGAAAATCAAATGCCACTATTGTAAGAAATATGGGAATCTCAAGAAATATTGCTGAAAGAGGTAAAAGGACATGCAAAACAAATAAAAAAATTTCATGAGTGATGATAGAGAAGATTCTTAAACAATTATTTTCCTCTAAAGTGATGCAGATGAAATGCAATGATTTATGGTTTCTTTATTCTAGGTGCTTTAACTAGATGATAAGTAATAAATATTTATCTGTTGAAATGAATGAAATGGTAAAGAGCAATATGGCATTGGGGAACTACACAACTATTGCAGTTATTTATGAAGGGACTTTGGTTGTTCAAACCAATCAAGTAGAGGTAAAAAATATTCATGATACATTAGATGTTCCTTGTCATAAACATAATTTTCTAAGTGTAGGGCAACTATGAGAGAAATATTATTGTGAGGAGGTGTTGAAAAATATTTTTGTAGTGAGACTATGTTCAAAGTCTTTAGTTTGGCATATTCATTCTACGTCTTCATTAAGTGAGTGAATTTGTTAGAAATTGCATGTTAGTGTTGTTTCTAATTTGGTGAATTAAGTTTTTGAAATTAATTTTGGAGTGTCAACTAGAAGAGACACCATTTCCTTACTTGTTGCAGAATGAATTTTTTGAAAAGGAATTTGTTAAAATTCATTTTGGGGTGTTAGTCAGAGACACCATTTCCTTGTGTGATGCACTTGGAATGTTGGAGGACACATCATGATCAGAAATATGGGTTGAATATTGCACTTTAAAAGTATGAAAAAAGTTTTGCTTGAGAAATTATGAAAACATTGGAACCTTAAGCATTAAAGGGAAGATTGTTGGAGAATATTAATTAATTATTTTATTTGTAATGCTTAATGATTTGATAATATAAAAAAAGCAACACTTAGGTGACCAAGAGCAGGTAGCTAGTTAGTTTTTCCTTATAGAAATTGTAGTTAGTTAGGTGATTAAGAGCACACAGCTAGTTAGTTTTTGTACTATTAAATGTATCCATATTCTTGAATGTAATATCATTATGATCATAATGAAAATAATTCTTCCTCTTATGTTATGTTTTTTTAGTAGTATTATTTCTTATGTTTTGTTAGTAGTATTGTGTTTGAGTATTTTTTTTTTTTTTTAAATGTATGATGTTCTATTTTGAATTGATTTATTTTACCTGTCTTGTTTTTAACAGAAAGTTATATGTTGATTTATTTCTTACGAGTTTCAGTCAAAGAGAGGGAATTTTACCTCTAGCATGATTTATCTCTGGTATATTGATGCAATTTCCCTTATGCACTCCCACCGTTGTATGTACGGATGTACAGGTGTGTGTCCTATGTGCAATACCTGGTTAGACATTCGCTTTCAATAGGGAACAATTCCATGATGTGATAAATTTGGTTAAGTAGAGGTGTGAGGTCCATGATGAGGTGATCTACCATAGGTGAATTTAGTAATATATCGAGAAATTGTACAGCGCCCTACTTAGGTTTCAATTACCTTCAATATGTTTAGGAGTCTACATTAGAAAGTGAATAAATATTTATTGCAACGCTGGATATTATTTAGAACCTGAAATACAGTTTAGTATTATCATCCAAAAATATTTGTGCTAGTTGTTTAATTTGTTTGGTATGGCCTTGTGGTATTTGAATATTTTTTTTAGTTCTTAGATGGTTTATATTTATTAAAAATAGTTATTTTGATGGTTTATATTTATTAAAAATAATAATTTTATTTAATTAGATAACTTTAAAAGAATAAATAAATATTTTTAAATATTTATTTAAATAAAAATATGTTTAATAAACGTTTTGATAATTAATTAAATATATTATGTAAGTTCATTTTGATATTTTATAGAATAAGCTTGAAATGATTTATTACTATATGATTTTTTTTGTTTTCTTCTTTTATGTATACCATTGACGACTACAAATATGGATTTTTATTTTTTATAGTTAAATGAAAACAGTTATATTAATATATTTTTTATTTAATATGTTTTTTTTAATAATATGTTATAATAATCAAGAAATAAGTGTTTTCCTTAATATATGCATGCTGATTCATTTCTTTTGTTACCTGTAAATATTTTTTTCAAATTTGTTTTTCTCTTGATTCACACGATCAGAACAAAACTATTAAAAATAAAATCAAGTCTTTAATGCAAAACATGAAAAGTCAGTTGACTTAAAAATACCGTCTTTGTGGTATGGAATTCAGGTATGGTACGATTTTAATTAATATGAAAAAGAATGTATAATCTATTGGGAACAAATTGATAGATAAAACAAATCAATCAAATATTACATATCCTGATCCTGATATTCCTTGTATAATGAAAGGCTGCAATAATGGTTTACCAAAACCATTTAGATAAACAAAAAGAAAACCCTTATTAATCTAAGCAAATTGTTCTTCTCTGTTGTTTATTTATTGCATCTCACAACCATACCCCACACATTTAAAATATATTTGTTCGTTATTTGTGATAAAAGGTACTCATCTTATAGTTTAGTTTTCAGTGGCATCTGCCCCACTGCCAAAACAGATTGGTCCGTATTGAAAGCTTGGAAAATGTTGGCCTGAATGATACAACTGAAAGAAGGGCTCTTCTCAGCAAGGTCTGCTGTTTCTATTTGTAGAAATTACAAAGGCATAATCCAACCAACCATACACTATCCTCAACGGTAGCTTCCATTATTTACTTCACAGGAATCTTAACTACTTTCAGAATATAAAGCCAAAAGGTGAAACATTCGGCATACTCAAACCCCTTTGTCTTTCCCTGCACACAAATCAATTCAACACAAACAAGCTTAGCACCCGATTCAATTTCCGTTGAAATATAGCAACCTTCATTTCCAAAAAAAAAAAAATAAGGAACCTTCAAATATAGCAACCTTCATTTCCAAAGGATAAAAAATAAACAATAAAGAGACCACGAGGTCTTGCCGAGAGGTGTGCTGTATTCATTGTGAAGAGTTGAAAAGTTTTACTTCCCTTGGCTGTGAGGAGGAAGGGTTTGAGTTTACTCATACTGGGGACGCTGTCCCTTATGATCTCAGGTTCTATCTGGTACATAACATTTTTACAAATAAAATTAAATAAATATATACGTACCACGAATACGGAATAATATTATTTTTGGATTTAATCTGAACAGGCTTGGGTTTTTTTTCCTTCTCTTTCTTAACGGGCCGCTTTTCCTTCTTTCTTTGCGAGAGGGTCTTGTTCTCAGAAATCATGTCCAACGAAGGCTTCCATGGGCTACTGCGTTCACACGGTAACCAGTTTGAACCCGTCATCCTGTTTGGGGACAACCTCGGCAGTGACAACAGCTGGTACGTCTTACCACCTTGGAGCTCGGCGTCCATGGAGAGAATCGCTCCCGAGACGTCGCAGACGCAGTAGCTCTCCGTGTATTGCAGGAGAAGATGGCGTATGGTGATTGACGAGCAGAAATAACGGGGCTGACCATTGGGTTCCATCACACGAACCTTCTTCTCCTTGGCACAGCAGTACAGCATCCTCAGACCCATCTCACTGTTGTATAAAACCTGGAGTGCATATAAAATTAAGCAAAATGAGGTTAAACCTAATTGCAAATCATGGCTGTTGTTGACGCCGTTATATCCAAGAAGAGCAGTAAACTCGTTTAGTGGAAACAGAGTGGGTAGTTAGACAGAAATTTTAAAATAACGGATGTAATTAAAACGGACACCTTCTTTTTTATATTCTTGATAAGGAAGTCAATAGACAAAATCCCATTTTTGGGAATTCGTCACGGGGATTTAAATTGTCTAACAATCAAACATTTAGAGAAGACACAGCACATATCCTTGTAGACTGCGAATTACTAATTTTATATTTTGTAAACAAATTTAAAAATATGTAGCTTTCGTCACGGGGATTTGATTTGAATTGTCTAACAATCAAACATTTAGAGAAGACAGAGCACATATCCTTGTAGACCGCGAATTACTAATTTTATATTTTGTAAACAAATTTAAAAATATGTAGCTTTTGTCCTTTTCGAAATGGGACAAACATACACTTTGTATAATAACGATTTGCTGTTTAATCCGTGGAACAGGCAAGTGTAGGCAAGCAATGGCTCATATTTATTTTTCAAGTGTATGACATGCAGACTATAACGTGAAAATTATTTGTTTTGCAGTGGAAACGTCTTTATCCTCTTGACTTAGCAAACGTCGCATAAGATTTGTCCATCCAACCACTCTACCAACCAAACGTCGCATGAGATTTTTCCATTCTATATCATTTTCAGTGATAGGCTTAAAAACATTTCTGTGATGCATATCAAAGCAAACATGAGTTTAAAGAACATTAAAATTACATACTGTTAGGATCGTTGAGTTGGGTAATCGATCTGCATTTGGCATAGGAGCTTCAAGAACGAGAGTAGCAAGGCCTCGAGACATTATATCTCCATTTAATAACGGTAATAAAGAGGGTTATTGGGGATGGTTTTTGCTATAGGTTCTCTGCCTCCTTTTCTTTGAGCCTATTTTCTCTTTCACGTAGCTAGGTTTTCAATGTAAATGTTGCGTTTATTAATTTAGTCATGAAGGGTTCTTCCCTCACTTGATTTCTATGTTGACTGGTTAACCATTTTCTCTGGTAGGAATCTTTATTGGGTTAACATTAAGATTCCATATTAATATTAGATATATACATTTATAATAATATTTTGTAATGTTGTGTAAACATGGAGAACACTCATGATAATGTTTTGAAATATTTTGTAATAGTTGTGGTTCTAGATACGCATAAATAATTAGCGTCATTATATTTAACTATAATAAAAAATGTAATTATTTTGTATATAGGAAATTCTAGATTGGGTGACATTTTGCATGTAAGCCAACCTTGAGAGTTAGGTGGTAGATGAAGTCTTTAAAACTACGAGGAGCAAGAATGTATGTATTTTTTTGCATAATTGAATGAAAATATTAAAGGAGGTTGCCCCCTCAGAGTAGCCTACGATTCTGTGTTACTTTGTGAGATTATTCATAATTACACTTTAATTTCATATTACAGTAGTTGGTGTTTCAAGCATTTATGTTTATTTACAATATTTGTGAGTGAGTTTATTTCTAATAGTAGTTTTCTAACAAGTGGTATCTAAGCAATTTCAAAGGCCATGTTTTTCTACAACTATAATATTTTCTATCATTATGAATGTTAGGTATAAGATTTCATGTTTCTATTTTTGCAGTTTTCCATATTAAAAAATAAAAAATAAAATAAAATATTCAATCTCTATTTTTTTTGCTTTAGTTATTAAGGTTAGAAACCTTGTTCTATGGGTTTTAAAATATCATGGAGGAGCTATCGTTATTGGCTAAGCTAGATTACCTATAAAACATCTAGTAAAGTGAAGTGTGATCAAGCTTCAATGCCTAGGACTCAAACAACACCCATCTACAAAATTGAGCTCCCACGTATCTTTCGGTATATCAAAAGAAACCCTATTATTAATAGATACCTTTAACCCTTACGAAGAAATTTTGTCTTGTATTCTCCATAGTACACCAAATATAGCATCGGGAAAGATTACCCTCATCTACTAATAGAGAGGTAGGTAGTGTGCTCAAGGGTATGTGTGGAATCATCCTTGAGTAGTGACCTAAAATATTAGTTTGAATATCATTGTTCATCATTGTGGTATAAGAAAAGGCCTATGAACAGTACATACACCTTGACTTAGCATACACTATTATGTTTAATATCAAACTTACAACAAAAAATCCTATTTTATAAATTTTGAACATGTTACCATAACCTTATCATAGAAATTGAGCATACAAAGAAGACATCCCTATCCCAAAATGTTTGTATGAAAAATAGTAAAAAGGAATATAATAGATAGTAAACAACTATTAGAATTAAAAATAGTGGAAACATGGGGATCAATGTCAGTAATAGTCAAGAAATTTAGTTATTAACAATTAGTATAGGGTTGTCCACTGTTAGTGTTAGAAAAATACCTATGATAGTCAAAATTTAAAATAGATAAAGAATACCTCTGATATATTTAGACAAATAGGTGATAGCACAGAGTCAAAAGTTGTCATTAGTCAGAATAAATGTGATAGTGTCTTAAGGGTTGGTTAACACAAAATCTAAATTTTGAACCAAGTCTCTAGAGCAAAAATCAACCACACCAACAACCTCGACAACAAAGCAATAAAAAGTGTTGTTGGGTACCCAAAAATAGTGTTGTGGTATATAGCTCAAGTTGATCATTATGATATATCACATTCGAACCATTTTTAGGGCTCTTTACTAAAAATAGTAACCCCTGATATCACATTTCTATTTTTAGTAAGTAACACCAACAAACCATAGCTATTAAAACATGGCTTCAAGCACCTAGTAACAAGAATTAGATTCACTTATTTCTAAGCAAGTGGAAACTATGAGTAAACAAATATGGTCCTCACTCAATAATAATTTAGACAAGATAAAGACACAACTCAAAATCTTCCAAGAATCAATGAGTGTGGTAACCAAGACACATAGAGAAATGAGGGTAGAGTTGGATACTCGTAACTCTACCAATTTATTAGGTCATTAAGACCAATAGGATATAGGTATGAGTAACCACCAACATAATGTAACAGATAACAATGGATTTAAATTGGCAAAATTATACTCCTAAAATTTGATGGAAAATACTTGTAACAATCCATGTCTACTCACCTAGTTGTATCATTCATTCTAGTCCATTGGTGCACATTTTTTTTTTAATTTTACATCATGGTTTTCCTATGGATAGATTTCAGTTTCACTAACTTTATTTTTACCCAAAGTAATGTTATATTTAGTATGAGTTATAGTATACCACTTTTGAGAACTAAGATTGCTGTAAACAGTCTTCCAAGTGGATGTGATTGGCCAAATCCCATGAAAGGTACCATTTTGTGGATTCAAATTTATTATTTAACACCCTCTTTTTCTAGCATGAGTGTCAATCCATGATTAGGGTTATCCTCTAGGATCCATAAAACCTAGAGGATGGATACATACTCTCCCCATCCCTTAGCATGATGAACCCCGATTTAACTTGATCAACTTGTTCTAAACATGGTATGCAAGGGGTTAACATACATATGCCTAGTACCTAGATGATTGTCGACTCCATTGGAATTAGCTAGGACCATGTCATTACCATAATTTGTTAAAAAAATTTAAAGATGTACATTTACACATATATTAGTTCTTTTGATACATGAGATCAATTGCTCTTTTTGTCCAATATCCTAAAAAAATGGCATAAATACAAAATCAATATTAGTATATAAAAATATATATTAACGAATATCAATAAATTGTTTTGAATATGATATCTTGATGCTTCTTTGACTTAAAATTACTAATTAATATATGTAGTGAAGAGAAAAATATACATTATATATATAAACCTATCTTATAAATAAAATTTATTTTAAAAATACTTAAATATAATAATTAGAATATTTTTTTTATAATTTTTATTAAAAAAAAAAATTAATAATAATAAATGAAGAAAACATGTTAAAAGGATCCAAACGCTTTAAAGATTTATTAAAATGTGAGAACCATGATAGGAACATCTTTGGTAGTTGAAGTATTTATGGATCGACAGAAGATAACTGACTTTACCATATATATATTTTATTTTTAAGTGGTCATTTTTTATTAGGTGGATGAAGGGGTTTTATAAGGGTCCCCAAACCTTATATAAAAATGATCTAGCTAATAAAGAGGTAAAAGGGCATGTAGGCCACCATGAAAAACCACTATCTTGAGAAGAACATGCTCTTGAAGGAGCTACAAGAGCCAAGGAAACAAAATATGTCAACCACAAATGAAACTAAACACACCACAATCCCTTGCAAGGGATTTTAAAATAGAGCAGACACAAGCTACCCATGCAAGAGAGAACATAGACTATGACAAACAATTTTTTTTTTTTTAAATTAGATTTAGGTCTTCTCTTCTACGTGCGTTCCAACTTGTCTCTATGTCAGTCCCACATGGAAAATCCATCTATCCCAATTGCTTAATGTTGTCGCACAACTTAACTTTCTATTAAAATTCAAAATATTTGAATAAAGGTGTCTCTTAAAAAAAATTGTACCATTTCACTCAGCCTTTCCCTCCTTCTAGTCTCCAATAGAGTACTTAATAGTTTATCTATTCCTGCCTTCATTCTATAGCTGATTTAAACCTTTTGGAACTCATTACACCAGAAAAATACACCATTTTGAGAGAGTCCCAAGTTAGCCAAGAAGTCAACAAATTTATTTCCTTCCCTAAAAATATGATTAAATTGGACCACTTCTAGAGTTTGAGTTATTCTAAGGACTTCATCTATCAAATTTGCTATAGTCTAGGTGGGAGTATAGTTCCCATTGACCATCTTGATAATGTTTGAGGAATCCCCATCAAAAATAATTATTCTACAATTCATAAAGATCACATATAAGGCATCTTGGAAGAGTGCTCTAGCTTCTACTGTGTGACTAGTGTGGATTCCTATATTCTCAACAAAGGCCAATTTTTTTTTTTCCATTCAAGTCCCTGAGAACTCCTCCGATTCTAGCCATACCAATATTTTCTTTGAATACTATATTAAAATTTAGCTTCATCCAACCAAGAGGGGGGTTACCATACAATGTCCATCCTCGAAGTAATTCAATTATTTGGGAGCAAGGGTGATTGAGATTTGTTGGTCTCATACAATGTTCATCCTCTCACCCATCCATTTTGCAAGGTGATGGTCTATATGTTGGATAATTTTAGAGCCATGTTCTAGTGTTAATGGCTAGGAGGGATCTCAAAGGAAAGTGGATGGAATAGGTTATAAATTAATGGATAGAAAAATAGGTGGCCACTAAGCAAGGAGTGATCCTAAAAGCCTATCCTATTCAAAATCGACTAAGTCTATGGTCAGACGAATTTTTGAGTAGACAAGCATCAAAGGCGGACCTCAAATTTCCACCCACTAGATGGGTGGAAATATTAAATAAAACTCTTGTCCCCACTTGCTAGGAAGGACCCACCCTATTTAGGGTAGAGGTTTGAGTAGATGGTAAGGTTGTCACCCTAACGAAAGATGTAACTTAGGCGGAGTTTTAGGAGAGCAGCAAATAAAAATCAAGCCCAATTCCCCACCCCATTGAAAACATATCAGTGAGAAGAAATTTGGATAAAGAACAAGTTGAAGTGTTCACCTTGTACCAAAAATACCATCATCATCAAGAGTATCAAGGAATATGCATTAATGATCCCATCTACTTTGGTACGGGCTCTCCAAGAGCAATAAGGTGGTAATTTGAAGCAACATGGCTTACAAGGTAATTAATTCAGTTTATCATCCACCTTATTGAAGGCTCAATGTTGGGTTAAAGGGGTAAAGTAGAATAGAATTAAATTCTCGATAGAAATATCAAAGCAATCAAGGACCTAAATCCATACATAAACACCTAACCCCCTTCTAGACAACCACCATGATCCCAAGGAGTAGTGTACCAACTGAATATTTTTTACCTCAACAATCTCTACCAACCTAATGTTATTTATAATTGTAATTTGAATCTATTGTAAAATTCTCTATAAATAGGGAAATTCTAGCCCTTCCAAATGGTGGCATTGTACCTATTATAATTCATATGTAAAACCTTCTCCATTTTGTAAATACAAGTGTGTCACTATTTGGTCTTCGACTAGTGCTCTTGCAATTGTTTTCATGTATGTGTGTGCTAATGTTTATTTTTGCGATGGCTATATAAGCATTCTCATTTAATTTTGCTATCTAGATTTTGTGGGCTTCACTAGGTAGTTTTAGAATTCGTATTCATATTCGCATTAGGGAAGAGGGTTTATTTTTTCTAAAGTTGGTAGGGTGGGAGTGCTCTAATTTTACATCCTGGATTTCATGCACCCATCCACCCAGTTCTAGAATTCACCTTTGACCCGCCAATGCTTAGTGCAAGGTAAGAGTGTCATCGGTTGATCTATTAGGTGACATGATTATGTTTCATCTCGTAGGGTTGGCGAACCTTATGTCTTGATGCAGTTGCATCTGTCCTTGTTAGTTCCAACTATGACCTCCTTTATTTCCTTTCCTGCTCTCCATTTTCCATTCCCCTATTTGTAGAAAGGTAGCTAGAAACCCCCTTCAATAACCAACCTTCTTCGAATATTGATCACCCTGCCTTCCTTGGGTGTGGAATTCATTCAATGTTGGTACAACTCCATGGGTGCATCAGGCTTATCCATCCCCTTACTTTTTTGTTAGGTCAGATTTACGACCAATAATTTTAGGCATGTATGGTGGGACAAAAAGGTCTCATTTCATAATCTGAGTCTGGTGAAGCTCTTATATGCAACATCTTTCTATTCACATAGCGAAATTGCTCCATAGTGAATTGGATCTTCTCTAACTGATTGTATTTCAAGAGAAGAAGAACTTGGCAACTCTACTTTAGGACCCAAAAGATCTTTGTGCTTTAGGAAATTAGAGTTTTGTGGTACCTTGGTTTACCTATATTTTTCTAATTCACCCAGTGATTCCTTTGAGTGAAGAATACACATGTGGAGATGAGTTGTCCCCTCTATGTACTAATAATATCTAAATATCCTATAAATATCAAGATTTGATGAGCAGTCTTGACCTCATTGGCAGAGAAAGTATGCTCATCTAATAACCCTAACTCTAGTGCAAGAACTAGAACTCTTGAAGACTAGCACCTTAATGGTGCAATAATGCTATCCTCAATAGTATGACCCCGATCCACTCAACCTACAATGTTGACATGAGATTCCTAAAAGTGCCCTAAAAGTTCTGATAAAATATGATGGCACTCTATAAACTGCTCGAGAACACCTTGAATATGTTGTTGCACTAGCACCTCTCCATGGCATATCATATTAATATGTCATGATCAAACTTTTGATCTTGTCTCTAGAAGGTAGGGCACTATTATGGTATCGATCCCTTGGGCGAAATACTATCTGCTCATGGGTATATTTGGGAATACTAGTCATCCCTCACCCAAGCTCACCTATATTATGTTTGACCCTTTAGTTCAGATATAAGACTCTTCCTATATCAATCGAGGGAAAGGAGATTCGCTCAAGTCTTTCAAGAGGCTTTATAGGCTGAGTGACTCTTGCTTCAATTAGGAAAGGTATCTTTAAGAGATTATGCCCTCGCATCTCCTTTTTTAACCATTGTTGCCCTCTTTCCAACTACACAATATCTGCCATGGATGCCATCTGAAGCTATGCAGGAGCTAGGGCCATAGTTAAGCAGAACACAAAGGGCAGATCTATTATCGATATCATACAAAAGATATGCAAGCATGAGTTCTACAATGATCAATTTTATTTCTTGCACCTCCTCCTAGAAAACAAAGGGCCTAGACCAAATGGAGAACCTCTATGACAAGAAGGGCATAAATTTGCACCATTTTTATATCCAAGAGCATGTTGAGCAAAAGTGCTTAGCTGGTTAGGAGGAGAGTCCTAAGCACATCTTGTTAGCAAGGGTGCCAATCAATGGGCCCTGCTATTAAACCTGTGCAAAGACATCGAAGGTGTGTGTGGTAAGGATTCCACAGTAGGTGAATCCTACGGACTTGTGACATTGGAGCCTATTGCCAGATGAACCAGTACCAAAGGAGGGCTCTGTTGGAAATATTAAGTATATTGAGTTGCCATTGATGTCAAAGGATTGATGTCAAAGGTTGATGTCAAAGAGAGCTTGGTATGGTAAAAATATTCTTCTATGGTTGGATAATTATGCAAAAGTAAGGTTTAAAATAAAGACCATGGTTTAAGAGAGAAGAGGTGATATGATAATATTTTTAATATTATAATACTTGGGCCAAAAATATTTATTAAGAAAATAAAATCAAAGGAAATATTTAATTTGCAAAGGCCAAAGGTTTTAAAAATAATATTATAATATTTGAAATATTATAATATAAGTTTGAAAATGTTGGAGGTGCCGAAATCATGGAGGGCTTAATAATATTTGAATTATTTAAAAAGCACCGATGTTTCCTTATAAATCTCCCAAATGCATATTTAAGGAGAAAAATAAAATTATTTTGCAAGGTTTTAGAAGAATAGATGCACGATTCACAACCATTTGTTGAGGGTAAAGTACGAGGAGAAGATAGTTCCATTCATCGAGGAAATAGGGAGAAGGAAGGTCAAAGCACACACAGTTCAAGGTAGGGATAGCGAATCAAAGTGGAGATAACTCACAATTTTGTTCTAATAGGGCAACTAGCCTAGGTGGTAGGTGGTTCTTGTGTAAGGCATTGGCAGTGGACAGGTTTCGAGTTAAAATTATCACGACGATTTGTTTTGCAATTTTTATTTAGGCAAAATAAAGGGATAAATCTATTTTTGTGCACATTCGTTTCCATAAGTTCGGCCAACCTAGATGGCACTCTAGCTTACACTAGAGCGTGGGATCCGTGAGGTTTTGTGTTTGACTCTCAGCGGTGACAACAGAAGATGCGATAAGGGCATAAATTTTTTATTAAAATTTATGGTATGTTAGCACTTGATCTAGGGAGACATAAGGTTTAATTTTTGCTTTGTAAGGAGTGCATATTGCTTGATCTAAGGAGACATAGGATGATGTTTTGAAATTAAATATTTTGTGTGCATAATGATATTTCAGATTTTTGTCGTGGCTTATAAGGTTGAAATAATTTTAAAAATAAATAAGCAATAAAGTGTGTGAAAGTTATATTAAATATGTATTTACACTTACGGTTTTTGGGTGATGATGTTGAAAATTATTTTTGACTTTTACAAGTAGGATTTATAAGGTGTTTTGTGGTCTAATTATTGTGTGTATTTGTACATCGTGAAAGAAAGTTTGAAGAATGTTGTTCATTGATTAAAAGCCTTGTCTTAGGAAATTAAAAGGAGTTGTAAAGTAATATTTTTGTGAACATTTTTGAGGAGAGGTTTTCATATGGATGGTTGAAAAAGTGTTATGCTAACTAACTCTTTAAGTGGCATAAAAAAAAATTTGATATAGGTTTTGAGGGCTCTTCTTCATCAAAGCAAGATAAGAGTTGTTTTGAGCATGGATTAGAGCAGAGCAAAGAAGAATTATTTGTGGTAGATTTGAGCAAGTCCTGTGAGAAGACTTGAAGCAGGTTTTAGGTAAATTTGAGCAAGTCTTGTGAAAAGACTTGAAGTAGGTTTGAGGCAGATTTAAGCAAGTCTTGTGAGGTGACTTGAAACAGGTTTGAGGTAGATTTGAAAAAATCTTGTGAGAAGACTTGAAATAGGTTTGAGGTAGATTTGAGCAAGTCTTATGAGAAGAATTGAAATAGATTTGTGCATGTAATGTGTGCGGTTTTGGGACATAGTTGAGATAGATTTGTGCATGTAATGTGTGCATATTTGGGATAGAGTTGAGACAGGTTTATGCATATAACATGTGTATATTTGGGACAAAGTTGAAATAGATTTGTGCATGTAATGTGTGTAGATTTGGGACAAAGTTGAGACATATTTGTGCATGTAATATGTGCATATTTGGGATAGAGTTGAGACAAATTTATGCATGTAATGTGTGCAAATTTGGGATAAAGTTGAGATAGATTTGTGCATGTAATATGTGTAAATTTGGGATAGAGTTGAGATACATTTGTGAATTTAGCGTGTGCATATTTAGAGCAGTGGGGACAGAGGTCTCATGTGGATAGAGATCAACTAACTAGAGTAGTGGAGATAGAGGTCCCCTATGTATAGAGGTCCACTAGCCAAAGTAGTGGGGACAAAAGTATCATGTGGATAGAGGTACAGTAGCCAAAGAAGTAGGGACAAAGGTCTCCTATGGATAAAGTTCCACTAGCCATAGTAGTGGAGATAGAGGTCTCCTATAGATAGAGGTCCACTAGCCAGAGTAATGGGGATAAAGGTCTCTTGTGGATAGAGGTCCACTAGCCAGAGTAGTGGACATAGAGGTCTCCTATGGATAGAGGTACACTAGCCAGAGTAATGGGGACAAAGGTCTCCTATGGATAGAGGTCCACTATCCGGAGTAGTGGGGAAAAAGGTCTCTTATGGATAGAGGTCCACTAGCCAGAGTAGTGGGGATTAAGGTCTCCTATGGATAGAGGTCCACAAACCAGAGTTAAGGGAAGAGAGTTCTCCTATGGATAGAGTTCCACGAACCAGATTTAAGGGGATAGAATTCTCCTATGGATAGAGGTCCATGAACTTGAGCATAGGGGATTGAAATCTCCTTTGGATAGAGGTCCATAAAATTTGTAATAGGAAATTGGTTCCTAAGAGATTTGTTGAGAAAATTTAGAAGAAATATTTTCTCCATGGATGTAACCCACATTGGATAAACCATGTTAAATTTGTGTCTCTCATGTGTGTGATGATTTGTGCATTGTCTTGTTACTGCTATTGATGAGATTGAATAATAATGCTATGAAAATATATTGCAATTGATAACATTGGATAATATTGTTTGGGAAAGAAAAGAAAAAGTTTATCTTATATTGTTCACCCCATTCAAAAAGTCTAACAAATTGAAGAAATATCTTACAATAACACATATGGCTTCTCAGAATGGATCTTCAACAAATAAGGCTCCAATATTTTATGGGAATAATTATGCTTTCTGGAGTATGAGAATGAAGACTTATTTTATGGCACAAGGATATGAAACATGGCAATCTACTGAATATGGGTTCATACCTACAACTACTCCTCCCATAAATAAGGATGACAAGCAATTATATGTGAATAATGCCAAGGATATGAATGAAATATTAAGTGGATTATGTGAATCAGAGTTTGTAAAATTTATGTAATGCAAATCAGTAAAAGATATTTAGTACAAATTGAAGCAAACATATGATGAAGATAGTAAGGTTAAGTTGGAAAAGCTTCAAACTCATAGAAGGAGGTTTGAAGAGTTGAAGATGAAGGATGAGGAAGACATTTATAAATACTTAATCTGTGTTGATAATGTTGTTAATACCATGTGTGGACTTGGAATAGATATTGAGGACTCTAGTGTTGCTTAGAAAGTATTAATATCACTCCCTATGAAGTATGATGCAAAGGTTTCAGCAATATAAGAGATGAAGGATTTTGATAAGTTGACAATGGATGAGTTACATGGAATTCTCACAACTTATGAGATGAGGACAAAAAAAGATCAAAATTCCAAGAGAGAGGCAGCATTCAAGGTTTCAAAGAAGACAAAAGATAAGAAACCAGAATCAAGTGATGAGTCAAGTAGTAATGAAGAAGCTAACTATGTGAGAATAAATAAGAAAGACTTAATAAAATACAAAGATATGAAGACTGTGAAATTTTTTAATTATGGTGATTTGGTCACTACACATCTAAATGTCCACAAGCTATAAGTGGTAGCAGTGAAGAGAAACAGGATTATAAGAAAAAGGAAGAAATAAAATTTAGATATGAAAAGAAAAACATGTATGATCAAAGCAAGCATGAAAAGAAGAATTATCAAAGGCACAAGAAGAGTTTCTATGTGGAAGAAGCAAGCAGTGATTCAAGTGATAGTGATGAAAGTTTCTCAAACAGTGAGAAAGAAGAGATTCTATTTTTGGTAGTAGAAGAAGAAGAGGACATTCCTATTAAAGATCAAGTAGAAGATGTTCCTATAATTGAAGACCTAGAGGAAGATTCAAAAATAGAACAATCCACAGTTGACCTAGAAGAGGAACTTATTATTGCTCTTAGAGAGTTGAAAAGAGTTAGAAAGAAAAACTCAAGACTGAAGGCTCAAGTTCAAGAGGATGAGAAAACAAAAGCAAAGCTTATACAAGATCTCAATGACTTGAAATTTAAAGTTAAAGAGGCAAAAATATTTGAAGTTATAGTTGAACAGTTAAAGGCAAAAGATTTAAAATGTAAAATACTAGAAGATGAATTTTTGAATACATTATCACGATTCAAGGAAGGCTCAAAAAATTTGGATGATATTCTCAAGGTTCAAAGATCTCCATTTATCAAGATAGGACTAGGTTTTGAAGGAGGACAAGAAGAACAAAAGGGAGAGGCAAGCTCAAAATATTTGGGTGACATTATCAAAACACAAAGATCTCCATTTGTGAAAGATAGATTTATTTTTGAAAAAGGTTAATAGTGAAGAACACAAGCTTATACTGAGAGGGGGGGTGAACAGTATAAGACCTCTTTTTAATTTTTCCTTTTAAACTACAAAACAATAAAGCAATATACCCAAAGCAATATTAAAGCAATGCACAAAATCATCCACAAAGTGACAACAATTTTAATGTGGTTCACCCAGAATTGCTGGGCTACGTCCACGGATAAAATCTTTCACTAAATTTTATCAATACAAATTCTAGGAAACCTTTCTCGATTACAATGTTTATGGGCACCAACCCAAAGGAGACACCAATCCCCTAATCTTGAGTTCATGGGCACCAAACCACAGGAGACACCAATCCCCTAGCTCTACTCTGGATGGTGATCCTCTAGAAGACCTCTACCTCCGTTTCCCTTAGCAAATGGAACTCTATCCACAGAAGACACCTATCCTCCCTACTCTGGCTGGAGACCTCTGTCCTCAACTCTATCACCTCCAAATATGGTCCTCGAATTTGCATTGAACACAGTCCTTCGATCTAGCACAAATGTCCTCGTTCTCTTTCTCTGATCTGCACCAAACACAGTCCTTCGATCTGGCACAAATGTCCATGAAATTGCACCAATATATGTCCTCAAATGGTCCTCAAATATGGTTCACAGAAGTTGTTTCACAAGCTTCCACTAAATCTTGCTTGATCTTCACCCAAGTCTTCACCAAGAATTGTCTCAAATCTACTTTACAAGTTCTCACTAGAACCTGCCCAAACTGCTCCACAAGCTCAACAAAAGCTTGCTGAAATTTTTCCAACAATCCCTCTCAATGATTTGTTTGAAACCATCAAGGATTGCACACTATCTCCGAATGTTGCAAAAATGATGCACCCAACAACTTTTCACTTTTTCGCTCCCTATGCGTTCTTGCTTCGCACTTAGCTTGATTTTGCATGACTCGCTCTTTGCGCACCACAGACTTAACTTGCACACTTCAACAACGCATTCGATCACTTTACAACTCTCCAAATAGCCCTCCTTTTATACTAACACTCTCAAGATCAAAACCTTGATCTTTGTCAGCTACACAACCCTAAACTATGTCGATTGCAAACCCTAATCTTTGTCGGCCCAAAATTAACTTTGTCGGCCTCACTACCTCTGCAACTCTTCTATAGCTTCTGTCGTGAAACTACAACATGTCACGATATCGTGACACCTTTGTAACCGTACACTTTCTTTTCGCTTTTGTCATGATATCACGACACTTTTGTCTTTGTCAGCATCAACTTTGCTTTTGTCACGATATCGCGACACTTCTCCCTTCGTCGACCTCCTTTCTGCTTTTGTCATGAAATCACAACATTTCTCATATAGAAGACCTACACTCTATTTTTGCCATGAAATCATGACACTTTCTCCAACCAAATGCTGCCATCTCAATCTGTCATGAAATCGCAACACTTTCTCTTCCTTGCACTCTTGTCGTCTTGCACTAGTGAAAACGAAACATGTCACGAAATCGCGACACTTTTGCTGCCTTATGTTTTTCTCTACCTTACGCCCATGAAAACAAAACATGTCATGAAATCACGACGCTTTCACCTTTGAGCTCTTCCTCCTTGAATTTGTCGTGAAATCATGACACTTCTAGCTTTCGTACGTTTTCTTTGTAGCCTGTCGTGAAATCACGACGCTTTCAGCTTTCGTACAACTTCTCTGCAACCTGTCGCGAAATCACGATGCTTCTCATTTTAGACTCTTCCCTTTGATTCATGTCACAAAATCATGACAATTCTTACTTGGAACATTTTCATCTGTAGATGTCGTGAAATTGCGACACTTTATCTTGCTTCCACTTTGTCTTCTGACTTGTCGCAAAATCGCGACACTTTTTCTCCTT
Source organism: Wollemia nobilis (assembly GCA_028583015.1). Classification (NCBI taxonomy): domain Eukaryota; kingdom Viridiplantae; phylum Streptophyta; class Pinopsida; order Araucariales; family Araucariaceae; genus Wollemia; species Wollemia nobilis. The sequence continues at coordinate 1,040,077 of JAQPPZ010005686.1, read as the reverse complement.
AGCACTTTTCTTTTCTTTGGGTCACGAAAACCCGACATGTCACGATATCATGATACTTTTTCTCCTAGACTCTCTCTCCTGCATTATGTCATGAAATCACGACATTTTTTCTTTCGGACTCTCTCTCTGCAACACGTCGCGAAATCATGACACTTTTTCGTCCGTTCAACCTTCCTTGCAATATGTCACGAAATCGTGACATTTCTGACTCCGAACATTCTCTCTCCTCTTTGAGTCACGAAACTACGACATGTCACGATATCATGACACTTTTCCAAAAATATTTCTCTTGCCTGCTTAAGTCGTGAAAATGTGACGTCGCGATATCGCGACACTTTTCTAAATTTCTCTCTCCTTCTTAAGTCGTGAAAATGTGACATGTCGCGATATCACGACATTTTTCAACTTACTTTCTTTCGAACCTGTCATGCCGAACCTTCATCAAAAAAAATTATTTTACATCAAATCAAATTCCTTCAAAAGCTTCTTGACATCAATGACAACTTATTCACTTGAGCAAAAGCAATGTACCCAAGGTACCCAAAATTGCCAACAATCTCCCCCTTTGTCATTGATGGCAAACCTTTATTGAAAACATGTCTCACGAGCCAAAACTAAAACCAACTGTGCTAAAAATTGAGAATCTTCCTTTGAATTTTTGCTCCCCCTGACTTGAAGCTTTCCTCTTCACTTGAAGCTCTCCCCCTTACTCATATCTCTCCCCCTTTGTCATCAATGGCAAAGGGTCACCTTTGGGGCTCGAGACTAAGAATGAGCCTCTTAGCTTAGTCCCTCCCCCACCTCCTAATGAGGTGATTAATTCTGGGGTGGGATTAAAACTCCCATTAGGCACTGATCATCATCAGCATCTATAATTTCCTTGTCGGGCCTTCTCTTGAACTCTTTGCCCATATTTTGGTTCTTGTTCTCATTCCTGTTCTTGTCATTGTTCTTGTTCTTGTTCTCATCCTTGTTCATGCCTTGATCCTTGGACCTGTTTATACCACTGTTTTTGTTCCTATACCTTTGAAGTTCAGCTCTACACTGTCTAGCCGTGTGACCTTCATTGTTACACTTATAACAAGTAACAATGTTATTTCTTTTAGGCATACCTGTTCTTTGAATCCGCTAGTTCTGCCCAAACCTATTCTTGTTATTTACCTCACAATAGACTGCCTTGTGCCCGAACTGATGACAAGAGTAGCAGTACCCTTGAAAGAAACTAGTGCTTTTGAAATTGTCATTCACCTTCTTCACTTGAACCATGCAATGTGCAACCATGTGACCAAACCTGTAACACGCAAAACATTTGTCGTGAAATTTTCCTTTATTCGACCTCTTGGGTCCTGAAAACTTCTTCTTCTCATTCTGAATTTCATTTTCTATTTCTACACATCTATCATCCAAGGACTCATAATCTGAAATACTTTCCTCATCAGAACTCTCTTCCTTTTGGAGTCTCTTACTAGACTCTCCAGCTTGTTCCTTAACAAAACCAAGACCTGTTTTATCTGTTGTATTTCTTTGACCTTTGATGAGTGACTTAACATTTTTGGAGCTATCTTGAAACCTATAAATCTTATCCTTGTACTCTTTAGTTTCCTCTTTCAAGGAAGCCATTTTCTGTTCTAACTCACTATACTCAAGAACCTTAGACTCTAACTCATCCTTGAGTTCTTGTATCTTAGCCATAGAGAAGTTAAGACTTTCTATAAGATCATATCTCTCCATACAACATTCATCTAACTTATCCTTGAGTCTAGCATTCTTCTTTCTTTCATTTTTCAAAACACTAAGAGCATTAGTAAGTTCACTTTCAAGATCCTTTATTTGTTTGTTTTCAGAATCATCAAAGCCTTTTTAAGATTTCTTATCACTAGAGGTGCTACCTTTTTCAAAAACCATACATGCATCTTCCTTATAGTTTTCTGAAGCATCCTCATACATACTAGAAACCAAATCATTATTTGTGCAATCATCCTCAAGGTGACCAAAATTTCCACATCTAAGAAATTTCATGATAATAAATCTATGTTTTGATTCTTCCTCTTTTTCTGATATGAACAACATCTCATTTTCATTATCACTTGAAGAACTTTCACTATCACTACTAGAACATTTACTTGCTTTGTCTAGGTATAAAATCTTCTTGTGCTTGTGAGAATACCTCTTTCCTTTATTGTTGTGCTCATCTTTGTTCTTTTTGTGATGCTTGTGCTTTTCAGAATCCTTGCTCTTAGAATCCTGTTTATCTTCATCACTTTCATCCTTGGGAATAGTATAGTCTATAGCATAATGACCAAACTTTCCACAATTGAAACATCTTATATTTTTCACGCTTTTGTGCTTTCTAGAGAACTTGCCTTTCTTACTGTAATATGCCTCTTCATCACTAGAAGACTCATCACTCTCTTGAAGTTGTTTACCCTTGGATTTCTTGGTAGCCTTGAAAGCCGCCTCTTTCTTGACATCAACCTTCACTTGAGTTCTCAACTCAAATGTTGCAAGTATACTATGGAGCTCATCCTTTTTCAACTTATCCAAATATTTAGCTTCCTCAATAGCAGAAATCTTTTCACTAAATCTATTAGGAAGAGATCTTAAAATCTTATCACAAACATCATTTTCAGCAAGCTCAAGACCTAAGTCTTTGATGGAGTTAACAACTTCATCCATACGAAGCATGTAGTCACTAATATTTTCATCATAATTCATCTTGAGTTGTTCAAACATACCTTTGAAGTGTCTCAACTTGGCCTTTCTAACATTTGAATCACCTATATGAACCACCTGTAGTTGTTTCCACATTTCACTAGTTGTTTTACAGTGAATCACTTTGGTGAGATCTACTTTCTATAACCCTTTCAGAATTGCATTCATTGCTTTTGAATTGCTGTGATGTAGGAGTCTTTCTTCTTTAGTATTTGGACCATGTATAGAAATAGTGTACTCATCTTCAATTACTTCCCATACCTCATTACCAAGTGCCATTAGATAAACCTTCATCCTTGCACTCCAAAGACCAAAATCTGATCCATCAAGAATAGGTGCTGCATTGCCACTGGAATAATCCATTGTGTTCTTTACTGGCTTTTCCTCCAAGCTGTTAAACTTTTCGAAGGCACCCGCTCTGATACCAATTGAAGAACACAAGCTTATACTGAGAGGGGGGCGTGAACATTATAAGACCTCTTTTTAATTTTTCTTTTTATACTACAAAATAGTAAAGCAATATACCCAAAGCAATATCAAAGCAATGCACAAAATCATCCACAAAGTGACAAAAATTTTAACGTGGTTCACCCAAAATTGTTGGGCTACGTCCACGGATAAAATATTTCACTAAATTTTATCAATCCAAATTCTAGGAAACCTTTCCCGATTACAATTTTTATGGGCACCAACCCAAAGGAGACACCAATCCCCTAATCTCAAGTTTGTGGGCACCAACCCATAGGAGACACCAATCCCCTAGCTCTGCTCTAGCTGGTGATCCTCTAGAAGACCTCTACCTCCGCTACCATTAGCAAATGGAACTCTATCCATAGAAGACACCTGTCCTCCCTACTCTGGCTGGAGACATCTGTCCTCAACTCTGTCACCTCCAAATCTGGTCCTTGAATTTGCACTAAACATAGTACTTCGGTCTAGCATAAATGTCCTCATTCTCTTTCTCTGATCTACACCAAACATAGTACTTCAGTCTAGCACAAATGTCCTCAAAACTGCACCAATCTCTATCCTCAAATGGTCCTCAAATCTGGTTCACAGAAGTTGTTTCACAAGCTTCCACTAAAGCTTGCTTGAACTTCACCCAATTCTTCACCAAGACTTGTCTCAGATCTACTTTACAAGTTCTCACTAGAACTTGCCCAAACTACTCCACAAGATCAACAAAATCTTGCTCAAATTTGTCCAACAATCCCTATCAATGATTTGTCCAAAACAATCAAGGCTTGCGCACTATCTCCGAACATCGCAAAAATGATGCACCCAATAGCTTTTCACTTTTTTGCTCCCTGTGCATTCTTGCTTTGTACTTAGCTCGATTCTGCATGACTCGCTCTTTGCACACCGTAGACTTAACTTGTGCACTTCAACAATGCATTCGATCACTTTACAACTCTCCAAATAGCCCTCCTTTTATACTAACACTCTCAATATCAAAAACTTGATCTTAGTCGACTGCACAACCCTAAACTATGTCGGTTGTAAACCCTAATATTTTTTGGCCCAAAATTAACTTTGTCGGCCTCACTACCTCTGAAAATCTTCTGTAGCTTCTACCATGAAACTAAAACATGTCGCGATATCGTGACACCTTTGCAACCGTACACTTTCTTTTGGATTTTGTCACGATATCATGACACTTTTGTCTTTGTCAGCATCAACTTTGCTTTTGTCGTGATATCGCGACACTTCTCCCTTCGTTGACCTCCTTTATGCTTTTGTCACGAAATCATGACATTTCTCCTATAGAAGACCTGCACTCTGTTTCTATCATGAAATCATGACACTTTCTCCAACCGAACACTTCCATCTCAATTTGTCATGAAATCATGACACTTTCTCTTCCTTGCACTCTTGTCTGCTTGCACTAGCAAAAATGGAACATGTCATGAAATTGTGACACTTTCGCTGCCTTGTGTTTTTCTCTGCCTTACACCCGTGAAAATGGAACATGTCACGAAATCATGATGCTTTCACCTTTGAGCTCTTCCTCCTTGAATTTGTCACGAAATCATGACACTTCTAGCTTCCGTATGTTTTCTTTGCAGCCTATCGTGAAATCGCGATGCTTTCAGCTTTCGTACGACTTCTCTACAACCTGTCGCAAAATCGTGATGCTTCTCATTTCAAACTCTTCCCTTTGCTACATGTCGTGAAATCGTGACAGTTCTTACTTGGAACATTTTCATCTGTAGCATGTCGCGAAATCACGACACTTTATCTTGCTTCCACTTTGTCTTCTGACTTGTCACGAAATCGTGACACTTTTTCTCCTTAACACTTTTCTTTTCTTCGGGTCGTAAAAACTCGACATGTCACGATATCGTGACACTTTTTCTCTCGGACTCTCTCTCCTACATTATGTCATGAAATCGCAACATTTTTTCTTTCGGACTCTCTCTCCTATAACACGTCGAAATCGTGACACTTTTTCGTCCGTTCAACCTTCCTTGCAATATGTCACAAAATCGTGACATTTTTGACTCCGAACATTCTCTCTCCTCTTTGAGTCGTGAAACTGCGACATGTTGCGATATCATGACACTTTTCTAAAAAGCTTTCTCTCACCTGCTTAAGTCGCGAAAATGCGACATGTCGCGATATCGCGACACTTTTCTAAAAAGCTTTCTCTCTCCTGCTTAAGTCGCAAAAATGTGACATGTCATGATATCGCGACATTTTTCCAACTTACTTTCTTTTGAACCTGTCATGTCGAACCTTCATCAAAACAAATTATTTTACATCAAATCAAATTCCTTCAAAAGCTTCTTGACATCAATGACAACTTATTCACTTGAGAAAAAGCAATGTACCCAAGGTACCCAAAATTGCCAACAAATAGGTACAAAAAGGGGAGTCAAGCTCCAAAGGAAAGGAATATTCAAAGGAATATATTGAATAAGAATATAAGATATATGTTGGTGAGTTAGGAAGTGGAAGCATCATTAAGGAAGAAGACAATGCATAAGCAAGAATCAAGGATATTTACAGAGAAGGCAAAGAAGGGACCAAGAGACCTTATTTTCCAAGGTAAAATGAATACTTCTTCCAAGGGAATTGCTTCTCATGCAAACATTTTGGTCAGAAAGCTTTACATTGTAGGAATTATGGCAAGAATGATTATGGCCTCATCAAAAGAAATTTCAGGATATTTTCATCTTTCAAGAAAAATAACATTAGGTGTTACAATTGCAACAATTTTGGGTATAAAGCAAGGTGGTGTATAATAGAGTTTCCAGAACTTCTAAAGATAAAAAGGATAGAGATGATCAAAATATTCAAAGAGGTACAACTTCAAAGGCATGGAAGAAGAAATTTCAGAAAGGAGAAGAGCATTATAAGTTGGGAGTAGATTTACTCCCACCCCAAAATTAATCACCTTAAGGAGAGGAGGTGGTGAGGGGGTTGAGCTAAGAGTATTATTTTTTAGCCCCAAAGGAGTCCTTTTGCCATTGATGTCAAAGGGGGAGAGTTTCAGTAAGGGGAAGATAAATTAGTAAGGGGGAGTAGCTTATCAAGGGGAGCATATTTGGAATTCAGTGGTTGGAAAAGAAATAATTTCTAGAAAGGGTTGTCATCAATGACAAAGGGGAAGATTGTTGGAAATATTAAATATATTGATTTGTCAATGATGTCAAAGGTTGATGTCAAAGAGAGTTTGGTATGGCAGAAATATTCTTCCATGGTTGGATAATTATGCAAATTTAATATTTAAAATAAATACCATAAGAGAGAAGAGATGATATTATAATATTTTTAATATTATAATACTTGGGTCAAAATATTTATTAAGAAAAAGAAATCAAATGAAAGATTTATTTTGCAAAGGCCAAAGGTTTTTAAAAAAATATTACAATATTTGAAATATTATAATATAAGTTTGAAAAGGTTGGAGGCACAAAAATTGTGGAGGGCTTAATAATATTTGAATTATTTCAAAAGCGTCGATGTTTCCTTATAAATCTTCCAAATGCATATTTAAGGAGAAAAACAAAATCATTTTGTAAGGTTTTGGAAAATAGATGCACAATTCACAACCATTCATTGAGGGCAGAGTTTGAGGAGAATACAACGCCATTCATTGAGGGAATATGGAGAAGGAAATTCAAAGCACATGATTTTCAAGGTAGAGATAGTGAATCAAAGGGGAGATAGTACATGACTTTGTTACAATAAGGTAGCTAGCCCAGGTGGCAAGTGGGTCCTGCGTAAGGCATTGGCAGTGGATAGGTTTTGAGTTTGAATCACCATGATAGTTTATTTTATGATTTTCATTTGGGTAGAAGAAAGGGATAAATCTATTTTTGCACACATTCATTTCCAACGAGTGGGCCAACCTAGCTAGAACTCTAGATTTCACTAAAGCATGGGCTTTGGCTCGATGGCGGTGGTGGCAGACATGGTAAGGGAATAACTTTTTGATTAAAATTTGTGGTATGTTAGTGCTTGATCTATGGAGACATAAGGTTTAATTTTTTCTTTGTAAAGAGTGCATATTGCTTGATCTAGGGAGACATAAGGATGATATTTTGAAATTAAATATTTTGTGTGCATAATAATATTTCATATTTTGGTTGTGCATTTAGAAGGTTGAAATAATTTTAGAAATAAAAGAGCAATAAGGTGTGTGAAAGTTAAATCAAATATGTATTTTGCACTTAGGTTTTTTGGGTGACGAAAATGAAAATTATTTGTGACTTTTACAAGTAGGAGTTATAAGGTGTTTTATGGTCTAATTATTGTGTGTATTTGTGCATGGTGAAAGAAAGTTTGAAGGATGTTGTTCATTGATTAAAAACCTTGTCTTAGGAAATTAAAAGGAGTTGTAAAGCAATATTTTTGTGCACATTTTTTAGGAGAGGTTTTCATGTGGATGGTTGAAAAAGTGTTATGCTAACTAAATCTTAAAGTAACATAAAGGAATACTTTGAGAGGGGTTTTGAGGGTTCATCTTCATCAAAGCAACTATTCGTTCTTTAAGGTGTTTAGTTGAGCAAATATTTCTAAATCTTAAGGTGGATAAATAAGGATTGTGTATGTTCATTGTTAGAATTATTTAAGCTAGGGTTTGTGAGATAAATTGTGAATCCTTGTTGAAATAAATTAGAAACACTTGTGCTAAGGTTTTTAAGAACAAATTGTGCATTCTTGTTGAAGGAATTTGTGAAGCATTTGGGTATTGATATGAGTGACATTGAATGTGAATGGGAAAGTGTTAGAGACTAGTTTTGTGAAGCAATTTTTGCGTTATTGTGTTTGATATTTGAAAGAAAATTTGCAAGGAATATAAACTAGTTTTGTAAAGCAAAGTTGTACACTAGTTTGATTTGAATTGAAAGGGATTTGCAAGAAGTAGATATATGATTTGATGAATGCAAGATATGTGAATGTTGAGAACATATTGGTTATTTGATTATACATATCATTCTATGTATGTTGAAGAGGTTAAAGGAATTCTAGGTAGAATATGTCTGAATAGCCTAGTTAAAGAAAGCATTTTTGAAAGAGATATAAGCATTATTTTGAACATAATTTGTGTGCAAGATTTGGGATTGGTTGAGCATGTGCTATGAGTTGTTTTTAGCATGTATTAGAGCAAAGCAAAGAAAAACTATTTATGGTAGATTTAAGCAAGTCTTGTGAGAAGACTTGAAGCAAGTTTGAGGTAGATTTGAGCAAGTATTGTGAGAAGACTTGAAGTATATTTGAGGTAGATTTAAGTAAGTCTTGTGAGAAGACTTGAAATAGGTTTGAGGTAGATTTGAGCAAGTCTTGTGAGAAGACTTGAAATAGGTTTGAGGCATATTTGAGCAAGTCTTGTGAGAAGAATTGAAATGGATTTGTCCATGTAATGTGTACAGATTTAGGATATATTTGAGACAAATTTGTGCATGTAATGTGTGCATATTTGGGATAGAGTTGAGACAGATTTATGCATGTAATATGTGTAGATTTGGGATAGAGTTGAGACAAATTTGTGCATGTAATGTGTGCAGATTTGGGACAGAGTTGAGATATATTTGTGCATGTAATATGTGCAAATTTGGTATAAAATTGAGACAAATTTGTGCATATAATGTGTGCAAATTTGGGATAGAATTGAGACAGATTTGTGCATGTAATGTGTGCATATTTGGGATAAATTTGAGATAGATTTGTGCATGTTATGTGTGTAAATTTGGGGCAAAGTTGAGATAAATGTATCCATGTAGCATGTGCAGAGTTAGAGCAATGGGGACAAAGGTATCTTGTGGATAGAGATCCACTAGCTAGAGTAGTGGGGATAGAGATACACTATCCAGAGCAATGGAGATAGAGGTATCATGTGGATAAATATCCTCTAGTAAGAGAAGTAGGGACAATGGTCTCCTGTGGTTAAAGGTCCACTAGCCAGAGCAATGTGGATAGAGGTATCATGTGGATAGATATCCACTAGCTAGAGCAATGGGGATATAGGTCTCCTATGGATAGAGGTCCACTATCAAGAGAAATGGGGACAAAGGTATCCTATGGATAGAGGTCTACTAGCCAAAGTAGTGGGAATAGAGGTCTCTTATGGATAGATTTCCACTAGCCAGAGTAGTGGGGATAAAGGTCTCCTATGGATAGAGGTCCACTAGCCAGAGTAATGGGGATAGAGGTATCCTATGGATAGAGGTCCACGAACCAAAAATAAGGGGATAGAATTCTCCTATGGATAGAGTTACATAACCCATATTTAATGGGATAGAATTATCCTATGGATAGATGTCCACGAACTTGAGCATAGGGGATTGAGATCTCATTTGGATAGAGTTACATAAACATTGTAATAGGGAATTGGTTCCCAAGATATATTTTGATAAAATTTAGAAGAAATATTTTCTTCGTGGATGTAACCCACATTGGGTAAACCACATTAAATTTATGTCTCTCATGTGTGTGATAATTTGTGTATTTCCTTGTTACTGCTATTGATGATATTTATGAATACTAATATGAAAATATATTGCAATTAATAACATTGGACAATATTGTTTGGGAAAGAAAAGTAAAATTGCATCTTATACTGTTCACCTCCCCTCTTAGTATAAGCTTGTGTTCTTTAGGCTCCCACATGGCAAGATTTATTACCACATTGATCATCTATTGCATAATTACTAGCATGCATGATGATATTCCAAGTCGTGGATGCATTGTAGCTTGGAAAAATTTTGGGCACTACCAATCAAAATATAAAAAAAGGTTCAAGTTTAGTACAATCTAGTCTAGCCATTATAGATTCATTGGGTAAGTTCCATGACAAGTTAGTGGTTGTGGCATGTCAAATTACATTGTAATTTTATGTAAATAGACCAATAGCTAAATAAAAGTGCAAAAGCACGTGTCTAGATGACATCATATTTTACCACGGTGACCCACGATGGACTTCTAGAAAGTGCATCAATTTTGAAGCACTTCCTACTTCTATTCTCTATTATTTTGTTGTGTTGTGTGACCCCATTTCCCAATGGATCAAGGCTTTAGATACATATATCATTTTGCGCAATCCCTACAAAATATATTCACTAATTATTTTGAGATTAGTGCCCACTCTTTGATTGAATGAGAAAATTAATCTATAAATAACACCTTGAGAAGTAATAGCAGTGTGAATTGAGTAATGAAGCTAAAAATGAGGTTGTAACTAAATATTCCCTGCAAGAGTGTTGATGAGCTAATGAAGTCTTTACATGATTGCATCAGGAAAAAGTGTTGCATCAAGACTAATAAATTCCCCTAAAATTCTATCTATTCTTGAAGAGGCCTTGGTCCTTGATGGGGTATGTTGATGGGAGTACAATCTATGGGGATATCCTATGGACTGCATTCCAATTCATTCCTTTACTTTGTTTCATTTCCCTTTCTACTCTCTTCCTTTTCCATTTTATTTCTCTTATTTTATCCCTCTTTTTTCTTTTTCGCTATGTTTCGCTTGGTTGGCATCTGTGCACTTTACTTATTTTCTCTCCTTCTTCCCTTTGGTTGCCTTTGTTAATGCATTTTTCATGTTTATTTTCCTCTTCATTTCTTTGTTAAGAGGTACTTTTAATTTGAGATATATTGATGGGTTCATATATCCCACAAAGTGGAAAATCCTTGTGAGTCACCAAGATTATGGGTGAAATTTTACGTCCTCTCACCCACCCTTTTTGCAATATGATGGCCTACAAATTGGCTAATTTTGGATCTAGGTTCTGGTGTTGATGGGTAGGAGGGATCTCAAAGGTAAGTGGATGACGAAGGATAGAAATGAATGGGTGTAAAAATAGGTGGTCACTAATACAAGAGTGATCCGAAAGCCCACCCTATTTAAAATCAACTAATTCGATGGTCGAGAAAATTTTTGGGTAGACAAGCATTAAAGGCGGACCCTAAATTCCTGCCCAACAAGATGTGTGGAAAGATTAAATAAAACTCTTATCCCTACTTTCTAGTAAAGACCTACCCTAGTTAAGTTGGAGGTTTGACTAGATGATAAGGCTGTTATCCTAACCAAATATGTGGCTTGGGAGGATTTTTATAAGAGCGAAAAATAAAAATTAGACCTGATTCTCTACCCCTTTGAAAACATATCGACAGGAAAGAATTTGGGTAAAGAATAAGTTGAAGTGTCCAAATCGTACCAAAAGCACCGTCAGCATTAGGAGTATTAAGGAAGATGTATTAATGATCCCAAATACTTAGGTATGAGCTCTTCAAGGGTGGCAAGGTGGTAATTTGAAGTAGCATAGCTTACAAGGTAATTAATTTAGTCGCTTGTCCACTTGGTTGAAGGTTCAACATTGGGTTGAAGGGGTAAATTAAATGAAAATTAAATATCTGGAAGAAATGTTAGAGCAATCAAGGACCTGGATTCATAAAGAAACACCTAACCCCTTTCGGATAACCACCATGATCTTGAGGAGCAATGTACCAACATAATTCCTATCCACCTCAACATTCTTTTCTAGCCTAATACCATTAATTCTTGTAATTTGAATCTATTATAAAATTATCTATAAATAGTGGAATGCTAGCCATTCCATAGGGTGGCTCTATAGCTATTACAATTCATATGTAAAGCCTCCTCTATTTTTGAGATATAAGTGTGTCACTGTTTTATATATGACTAGTGCTTTTGTAATTTATTTTATATATGTGTGTGCTAATGTTTATTTTTGTGAAGGCTATATGAACATTCTCATTTAATTATGCTATCTATATTTTATGGGCTTCGCTATGTAGTTATGAAATTCAAATTCACGTTAGGAAATAAGGTTTATTTTTGCTAAAGTTTTTACAATGGGAGTGCTCTAATTTAGCATCCTGGATTTCATGCACCCATCCACCCAATTTTGGAATTCACTTTCGATCCACCAATGCTCATTTCAAGGTAAGAGTATCATCCGCTGACCTGTTAGGTGATGAACCTATGTTTCCTCTTGTAGGGTTGGTGGACTATGTGTCTTTATGTGGTTGCATTCATCCTTATTAGTTTTGTCTATGGCCTCATTTATTTACTTTTTCAATCCCCCTTAAAGAATTAGTATTCTTTGAACATTAACCACCCCACCTTCCTCGGGTGTGGTGACCATTCAATGTTGGTGCAGCTTTGTGGGTGCATCAGGCTTATCCATCCCCTTTGCTTTCACGTTAGGTCAGATTTGTGAACAATAAGACTTCAAACTCATTGCCTTATCAGTCTCTACTTCCTTACCTACATAGCCCTTATCTAAGGATAACATACCCACATTCTCAAATGTTGCTACCACTACCTTCAAAAATATTGAATATGGATTACAGGATATATTATTGAATTCCCTAGAGTTTATTTCTTTCCAAAGGCACCACCAAGCATGAGGTAAGAAAAATGACAAGTAGGATCAAAGGCAGGGGGAGAGGAACGAGGATTTTGATTGCTTAACAAAGGAAGACAAATCCTTAAGGAGGACCCAATTCAACCCTAAGAGTCTCAATAGTAAGCTAAAAACCTCCAAGGCAAATGGAAATTTTGTGAAAAGGTGCTTAGCTGTTTCTTTCACTGATCCACATAAGAAACATCTATTAGAAATCACAAAACCTCTTTTTTAAATATTCTCCAAAGTTAAACACTTACCTTGTACCACCAACTAGAAAAATATGTTTACTTTTTATGTGAGACCATTCCTCCACACATCTCGAGTTGGAAACCAGGGGTTAACTTGACCGTCTAATAGAGCATAAGATGATTAATAGAGAAATAACCATTGTTTTTGAATTCCTAGAATAACTTGTCCTACTTATCCCTATTGATTAAAATAATCCCTTTTAAGATATCATATAAGGCTTTTCAAGAAACCTCTTCCTCTAGCATAAGTCTAGGAAATTCCATATGTTTCTAGCATTTTATCCCATCCAACACTTTAAAGAAATCATAGACTTTTGAACCAAATATTTAACTCGTAATGGGATTCAACTACATGAGATTGGGGTACAAAAATAAAGGCCGATAAACCACCCACTTATCACCCCAAAAGTTTATATCTTACCCATTTCTTAAAAGCCACCTTCCTCCCAACTATATGTCAAAATGGCTTTTAACTATGCTTCTCCTGAAAGTAGAACCCTAATTAGGATTTGGATCACTTTGAAAGAAGTATTCATTTCTAAAATATTTGACTCTTAGAATTTAGATCCATTTTACATTTTCATTTTGCACTAGATGCCATACCTGTTTAGCTAGAAGTGCTCTATTCATGGTTTTTATTTTTCTCAAATCTAGAACCCCAGACTATTTCTTACTATAGAACTACTCACATGCAACCAAGGAATATTTCTTCTTATCTTAAGATCCAGAACATAGGAATGAGCATTGAATTCATTCAAGGTCTTGAAGGATATTCCATAGCAACCTGAATGATGAAAGGAAGTAGATTAGAATGCTCTTGAGAATTTATTTCACAAGTAAGGTCTTCCTAACATAGCTTAGAAGATACTTTCCAACCCATGAGTTTCCTTTGGACTCTTTCCATAACTGAGTCCCATAGAGAATATTTAGAACCACCTTTAAACAATGGCATACCCAAGTAGATGGAGGGTAGAGAGCCCACTTCATAGCCTAGAATGCTCATAATTTTCCTCTGCCTCCTAGGGGGGTGTTGAAGATTTTTTTTTGCTTTTCCTTAGACTCACCTTCTGCCCTGTAGTTTTTTCATAATTGGAATGGGTGGCTTTAACTTATTTACTCTACAAAATTGAGTCCAAGAACGAAAATAAGGTATCATCAGCAAACTGATGGTCAAAAATATGATCAAAATTAATGGTTGGATTAATCCAAACCATACTAGGGTCAGATTTAAGTGCCCTCCCAAAATATTCTACCAATAAAATAAATAGGTATGGGGATAAAGGGTCCCCCTGCCTAAGCCCCCTACAACTCTAAAAGTAGCCCAGTGGAGACCCGTTAATAATAACTAAAAACTTAGCTGACAAGATGCAGGTTCTAATGAGATCAATCCACCTTGGATAGAATCCAAACTTAGAAAATATTTGAAGTAAACAACTCCATGATACTCTATCATAAGCTTTATCCATATCTAATTTTAGGAAAGAACCCGACCTACCACTCTTGTCAACTGAATGGATGAGATCATGCACTGCTATAATTTTGTGAATAATTTGTCTTCTCGTCACAAACCTGCTTTGGGGATGATCAATAATATTTGGTAAAATAAGTTTCAATATTTTAGCTAAGGATTTAGTGAGGATTTTAAATAGAGTATTACAAAAACTGATTGGAATAAAATATTTAAATTCCTTAGCTCCCCTAGACTTAGGAATAAGAACAAGAAAAGTAGACTTGATGTCGAAAGGTGCAACATTTAGTGTCTGGATTTCTCTAAAAGCCTCATAGATGTATTTCCCAACTAGGTGCCAAAATATTTTTAAAAAATTGAAAGAAAACCTCCTGGACCCAAGGCTTCAAGAGCACCTATGGAAAATACCGCAACCCTGATTTCCTCATTTGTTAAAGGAGATGTTGACATTAAATTCATTTTTTTAGTAACCATATTGGAGATATTATCAATCAGTCTATCCCTTTCTTGGTGGTCCCTATATTATATTGAACACAAGAGGGATTTAAAATGTATGATTGCCTCATCCCTGAATTCCTCCATGTTCATCGAAATAGAGCCAGTAGATTTCAAAATTTCTTTAATACTATTGTTACTCCTATGCCTTAGGGTGGAGATGTGGAAAACTTTTATATTCTTGTCCCTTTTCCAAAGTCAAAGCGATCTAGATTTTTGGCACCACAATATTTCTTCCTCAGCTAGCGTGTTGTGAAGCTTGGTTAAAAGTTCCTTTTCCTTACATCTATCTATTTTGGTAACCTCCTTGGATTCAAACAAATATTCAAACTCCTTTAGTTGTTCTAATTTTATTTTTTTCCTGTGGAAGATATTACCAAATATATATTTATTCCAAATTTTTAGATTTGCCTTAACAAACCTAAGTTTGGATGCCACTTGTGAGATAAACAAGCCTAAAAACTTTTGTGGAGACCATTCCTTAATTATTTTCTCTAGGTCTGGGTGATGCAACCACATAACCTTGAATCTGAAAGGCATAAGGAAAAAACATTAATTTTTAGACTTTTCCAAAACAAGTGGGTTGTGATTCGAGCCTATTTTTAGCAGAGAACTAAGAATATCATCTCAAGAAAAGGAAGACCTTCCTGAGAAAAAAAACTCTATGTAACTTTTTTTGAACGTTCTGAATTCCTAGATGCCTATTGCTCCAGGTATATTTGGAGTCTTTTAGATCCACATCCATAAATTCTTGGTTGTTAACAAAGGAATAAAAATCTTCCATAGTCCTGGTGCTCAAATCCGAGCCACCCTTTTTATCAAAAAAATATAGTGGGGTGTGAAAATATCATACAAGAATCTAGGTCTCTCCCCTAAAAAAATACCTCATCAAGCTTAAGGATTTCCAAAGGATTTCCATGACTAGATCCTCTTGGTTAACCTAGTCAATATTTCTACCACTTTTTCTGACTCAATGATGTTCACTAAGGGGAGTTTGTCCACTTTTTTGTCTCCCATATCCTTTTCACCTAGAGTTAAGGGCTTTGTAGGTATTTCCTCAACAGTGATAGATTACTCCTAAGACATACTAGTTGGTTTTTTAGCTTGCATACTTCTTTTATTATCATCAATTAGGACTTTATGTGTGTAAGATATTGAATAATACCCAAATTTATTGCAAGAGGAACATTTAATGAGCCTATTCTCATACATTATTGGTTGAATCCATGGGTCATGATTGGACACCAACTTGATATAGCCAAAAATATTAGCCTATGGATCAACCATAATGTACATCCTCATGAAAATCATCTTGGTTTTTCCCTAGTAGTCAAATCATTCAAGACTATTTCTCTAATTACCTTAGCAATCCCTCTGAGGATATCATCATGCCAAATATGGAAAGGAATATCTTAAAGTATCTTTATGTTGAAATTTAAGCCCCAACGGTACAAGAAAATACCCTTTTTACCAAATAACCAAGGACCTCCACCCAAATACGGTTGGCATCCTCCTCATAGCTCAACTTGATGAGGAAGAAAGCATTTGATAGAGCAACAATATCAAGCGAACCCAAAGGCTTCCATTTAAGGAACACCCACTACTGGATTGAATCCAAGTATGAACTACCTCCTAGGAAATATCCAACCAATTTCCAAGACCCTTCTACCATTGTAGCAACCACCATCTCATCCAAAATGACCAGGATGTTGTTAAATAGAGAAAGGTCGAAATGGAATTTTGTAACAAGAGGATAAATACCTCTAGCGGTAACCATGAAAAAGGAAGACTTACCTAGGTTACAAGTATAACCACTGAGATGGGACCCACTCATGGGTTTGATAGAATAAGTGCCAAAATCTTTGGGCACACTTTTATCTAGTTCCTCCAACACTTCCCCCTTGATGGCCAGAGTTTCCTTCTACTTGATAGAATAGACCCCATTCTCGATACTATAAATGCCCCCACCACCTATATGAACTCCAAAGATCCCTTCAACCTGTAATCCACCATCCTTCCTACACTTTGATGCTTGACCATCCTGCTCTGAAACCCTCCTACCTCTGCTTATTTTGTTGAATTTAAGTGGTGATTTCAAAATACATGTTGACAAGCAATATTAACTTTCAACAATAACAACATTCAATATGTCCATCAATTTTTCTAAAAAATGTAAGTTCTTACAAAAGGTAAGTAACATCCACCATGTATTTATTTAACTTGATTTCAAACTAAATTTAGTAGACAATACAAGGCACTCCAAACATTTATCTATTAAATCCTACTAGCAACCACCAAGTGAAATGTTTTATGCTAAATTTTATCTGATTAAGGAACTGTAAAACACCATCTTCCTTGTGTATAAATGAGGAAATATGATCATAATCTTTGTAACAATGAATATGACACCATTGTGACCTCTAACTACTTGTCTATAGCTAGAATCCATTGTTGTTTCAAATCTTGAATGAATTTGGGGCCCTGGACACTAAGTAGTTGAAGATATTTTTGGATCAGGTGATTCTTTAATTACTTTCTTGGATTATGAGAGTTCTTTCACTTAAGTAGAAAGCATTTAGTGAATGAAATAAGTTAAATACATAATTAAAATATGTTGATGCTTCACTAAGTAATGGCAATGGGATGAATTTTTCCCTACAAATATTTTGAGAAAGTGGATTTTGCCTCACATTTTCTCCTCAAGGTGAGGATGGAGTCACTCTCTACTTACTCACATAGATAAAGGGAATTAATTTATTTTAGGAGAGGATCCCTGTTATAATATTATTTAGGTCACCTTTTGCTTAAAGAATTTTTTTGGGTATTTTCATATGTTTATGCTCCTCAAAATTCCAATATGATATCTCTCTTACGAAATTAACTTCTCCTAGCTAAATCAATGATTCTAGAGATTTCAACATGATTGAATAATGAATCCAATATGGGTAGAATTTGGGGTTATTTTATTCAATTTTAGTGGCAGAATTTAATAAGTCAATAATTTATACTAAAAATTTGAGGAATTTTGATTCATTGAAATTTATTTTTGTTATAGATTAGAAGGATGGTATATTCGACTTGGTCAACAAGTAGGAGATGAAGATAAAACCAATAGACATTTATTTTGATTGGTTTTTTAACATATTGTAGTAATGGATGTTGCAATATGGTGTGTGAATATGGAACACCCCTACATGAGTGTTGGAAATATTGAGTTGTCATTGATTTCAAAGGAACATGAAATATTCTTCAAGGGTGAAAACATTTATAAGGATGTACAACATATCATTGAGGTCTACGGTGGGTTTGATAAATATAAAATAGTGGAAAATCATCCAGGGAAAATATATATTATAAGGAAAGTTTATTGCAAAGCAAGGCAATTATTTTTAAGGATTATAATATTTAAATATTATAAAAGATATGGACAAAGGTTTAAAACTACTTGGGAAAAAAGGTTTAAAAGAAGGACAAAAGTTTAAAAATCTTGGGATAAAAGTTTTGAAATTATAGAAGGCTTTGAACAAAGGTTTAATATTATAATATTTAAATCCAAAGATTTAAAATATTATAATATAAAAAAATATAAGGTAAAAGGGTGCCAATGTCATGAGAGCAAGCATAAAGTCAAAAATCTAATATAGCATTGACGTTCCATGGTCAAAACAAAATACTTATATAAATGGGGATAAATATTTCATTCGAGCAAAGTTGAGCAACGAGCACAAATAAGAAATTATTAATGTGAGATTCATGAAGAGTAGAAGGGGAAGCGTGCATGTCTTTGGAAGTAAAATAGAAAACAAAAATAAAGCTACAATGCATTAGATATCCCATTTGGGTAGCTATCCTAGATGGTATCCTAGCCTATGCTAAAGCATTTTGGAATAGGAGGTCTCAAGATTGATTTGTGGTGGCACCATTTTTCTGAATTTTAATCATAGAGGAATTCAGAAAAGGGTTTAAAATATAAGTCTTGCACTTTGTTTTTAATGCAGAAAACTAGCTCGAATGGTAGCCTATCTTACACTAGGGCATAGGTAAACAGGAGGTCTCAGGATCGATTCACGGTGACACTATTTTTTAAAGTTTTTTGTTCAGAGGGAAAATTTGAAAAAAACTTTAAAATAAAAATTGTGCACTTTGTTTTTTGTGTGGGTGGCTAGCTCAAATGGCAGCCTAGCTTGCGCTAGGGTGTAGGCGAGCAGAAGGTCACAAGGTCAATTCACAGCAACTGTGTGTAGTAAGGTTAATTCACAACAATTGTGTGATGGAGTCATAAGGGATTTCTTAATTAATTGAAAATTACATTTTGCATATTATGTGTGGAAGTTATAAAGTTAAATCATTTGTGCATTAGTAAAGGAGATATAAGGTGTAATTGTGATTGATTTTAAATTGTATTTTGAATATTAAAAAGGGGATTTAATATCACTGCAAGACAGAGAAAATTACTAACCATATTTTTGAAGGAATAAAAAGGAAACCATTTTTGTAAATACAGGTTTGGAAAACTCATCATAATCATTGAGGTAAATTTAGAGGTATGGTGATTTAATTCCTTTCTCAAAGTGTTTTGGTTGAAGAAAATATTTTGTTGTCATATGGTTGGAGGTATAAGGAATTATTGGTTGTGCATTGGTTTTATTTGAAATTTGGAATAAATATGCAAGGGTTATAGATCAGATTTGTGAGTCAATTTATGCATTGATTTGATGGAAATTGGAAGCACGTATGCAAGGCATTGTAAGCATATTTGAGCAAAATTATGAGTAGTTTTGAGCAGGTTTTATGAGAATATTTAAGCAGGGTTGTGATAAGGTTTGAGCATGTTTTATGAGAAGACTTGAGCAGAGATATGAGCAGATTTAAGCAAGTTTTTATGAGTAGGTTTGATCAGAATTATAGAGCAGGTTTGAGATAAGATTTGAGCAGATTTTGAACCAAATTAGAGGGGATTGATATCTCCTGTGGATAGAGGTCCATGAACCAAAGAAAATGGTATTGGTGTCTCCTATGGATAGAGGTCCATGAACTAGAATTAATGGGATTGGAAAGAAAAGTAAAAGTTTTATATTTTATTGTCCACCCCCCTATTAGTATAAGCTTGTGCTATTCAATTGGTATCAGAGTGGTTCCTTCATGAAAGCCTAACAACTTGAAGGAAGATCTTACAAAGAACACATATGGCTACTAAAGTGATAGAATATGCTTCTATTATTGAAATCAACAAGAGAGATCCAAAAAATGAAGAAGAAACCGTGATTAACATAGAGGAGGAACTTATTGTTGCTCTTAGAGAATTGAAAAGGATTAGAAAGAAGAATTCAGGATTGTAGGCTCAAGTTCAAGAGGATGAGGAAACAAAGACAAAGCTTCTACAAAATCTCATAGACTTAAAAGTGAAGGTTGAAGAGGCAAAGAGAATTGAAGAAGTTATGGTTGATAAATTAAAGGGAAAACAATTGGAATGTGAAAAATTGGAATAGGAAGTTGTATCCCTATGAAAGGAAAAGTCTAAGAATAAGTTACAAAAAAATATAAAGTTAAAGAAACATAAAAAGGAGCCAATTTCAAAAGAAACAAAGACATCAAAGAATGTAAGTAAAGAAAATCCCATGACCTATGTTGATGCATTGAAGGAGGAATAAAACAGATAATCATCATAGACAGAAGTTAATCATAAAAACATAAATGAAAGAATCATACGACCATATCATCCAAGATAGTCAAATATGTTTCAATATTTCCACTATGGTTATTGTTTTTCATGTAACAAATATGGTCATAAAGCTGCACACTGTGTGGTTTATGAAAAAAATAATGTTGGCATCATCAATAGAAATTACAATTATTTTGCATCTCTTATGAATAACAATGTCATGTGTTACAAGTATAATTATTTTGGGCACAGAGCTATATGGTTTAAAATAATGTTTCATAAAATTCCTAAAACTAGCAAGAAAGAGGTATGTTAAGCATTTTAGGAGATGACCTCAAAAGTTTGGAAAGAGAAAAAATAATAAGAAAAGAAAAAGTCCATGTTGGTAGAAATAGCTCATAATGTGTAGAATGAAGGAAATAATTGATATATTAACAGTGTTTTTTCAAGTCATATGACAGGTGACAAAAGTAAATTATCTCTCAAGAAAACAAATGGAGGATCAGTAAAATTTTGTGATAATACTTCTGCTAAAATTATTGGAAAAGGGACTTTGAGTTTGGTAATGGAAGATCAAGGATAGAAAATGTGTTATATGTTGAAGGATTGAAGCAAAATTTACTAAGTGTAAGTTAGCTATGTGATCAAGGGAACACAGTCACATTTCACCCAAATGGATGTGAGATTAGGAAATCCAAAATAGGAAAGCTTATTGTAGATGCTGGTAGAACTACAAATAATATCTATATGTTGTGCAATATTAAAGGAGAAAAATGTTTTCTATCATAGTGGGATGAGATATGGTTATGGAATAGAAGAATGGATCATTTAAACTTTGACAACATAGTAAAAATAAGCAACAAACAAACAATTTGATATTTTCCCAATATAGAAAAACCCCCAAACATGGTTTGTGCACAATGCCAGCATGGTAAGAAAACAAGAACAAGTTTCAAATCAATAGAGTTTTATTCATCAAAACCTTTGGAGCTAGTTCACACTGATCTATGTGGGCCTACACGGATAAAGAGTTTACAAGGTGAGAGTTACTTCATGTTTTTTATTGATGATTTCTCTAGAATGACTTGGGTAACATTCTTAAAGGAAAAATCAAAAGCATTTGACAAGTTCAAGGTATTTAAGGTATTAGTAGAAAATGAAATAGGAAAAAATATCAAGTGTATAAGATCATATAGAGGAGGAGAATTCACTTTAGGTGAATTTATAGAATTTTGTGAACATCATGGAATCAAGTAACAATACTTAGAAGCAAGAAATCCACAACAAAATGGAGTAGTAGAAAGGAAAAACATAATTGTTCAGGGTATGGCCAGGGCTATGTTAAATGAGTCTAATTTTTTTGATGTGTTTTGGAAAGAGGTAATTCAAACAACTATTTATATCATCAATAGATCTCAAGTAAGATTAAATCACCACAAAACCCCATATGAGCTTTGGAAGGGAATACCAGCTACTGTGAAGTACTTCAAAATTCTTGGAATTAAATGCTACACTAGATGAGAAGAGAAAAATTTGGGCAACTTTGATTCCAAGTGTGATGAGGGTATCTTCCTTGGTTATTCCACTAAGATCAAAGCCTAAATATGCTACAAAAAAATATCACATACAATTGTGGAAAGTGCAAATGTAAGAGTTGATGAAGAAATAGATCTAAGAGAACCAACTCAAGATATTGTGTATCAAGAAGGAGAATTTGCAAAGAAGAATAAGGTGAAGAAACTGAATAAGATGAGACACAAATGATACCACCTAAGACACCATCTAGGTATGTGAAAAAGAATCATCCGAGAGAACTGATTATTGGGAATCTAGATGAGAGACAAACAAGGAGGAAGATAATAGGAATGGGTTAACATGTAAACTTTTATTTTATATTTAAAGTTGAGCCAAAGGATTTTAATGAAGCAAGTGAAGACAAAAATAAGGCAATGGAAGAAGAGTTAAACCAAATAGAAAAGAGTAAGACTTGGGAAATTTTCTGAAATACAAAATACAAGAATGTAATTGGAACCAAATGGGTCTACAAAAATAAGTTTAATGAATATGGTCAGGTTGTCAGAAACAAGGCAAGACTTGTGTGCAAATGCTATGCACAAGTTGAGGGGATTGAATTTGAAGAAAAAATTGCTCTCGTTGCACATATTGAAGCCATAATAATATTCTTGGTTTTCTCAAGATTCAAAAACTTCAAGGTGTATCAAATGGATGTAAAATTAGCATTTCTCAATTGTTACTTAGAGGAAGAGGTCTATATAGAGCAAAAAAATGGTTTCAACCTAAAAGATAAGATGGACTTTGTATGAAAATTAAAGAGTGCTCTCTATGAACTAAAGCAATCCCTTAGGGCTTGGTACTCAAGGTTGGATAAGTATCTCCAAGAACAAGGTTTCATAAAAGGTATAGCCAATAGTAATCTACATCAAAAATGAAGGAGATGACTTGTTGATTTTAGTGGTCTATGTGTATGATATCATTTTTAGAGGTAGTAATGATAAGATATGTTAGAAATTTGAAAAATGTATGCAAAATGAGTTTGATATGTCAATGCTTGGTGAGTTGTCTTTCTTTTTTGGTTTGCAAATTTTATAATTAGACGAATGTATATTTCTCTCTTAGACCAACTATGTAAAAGAAATGTTGAGAAAATTTAGGAAGGAGGATTGCAATCTTGTGAGTACCCCCATGGTTTTAGGATGTAGGTTACGTAAATATGATGAGTCTCTCGAAGAAAATTAGACATTGTATAGATCCATGATTGGAAGTTTACTATATGTCACAACTACTAGACCGGATATAATGCAGGCAATTGGATCAATGGCAAGATTTCAAGCTGCACCTAAAGAAACACATGTACAATAACTAAAGAGAATATTTAAGCATTTGAAAGGAACTATGAGTCTTGGATTGTGGTACACCAAATGCAATAACTTCACACTCACTACATATAAAGATACAGATTGGACAGGTAGTATTTATGATAGAAAAACACAAGTGGAGGAGCATTCTTTCTTAGAGATTGTTTAGTCTCTTGGCTAAGCAAGAAACAAGCATCAATATCCTTATCCACTACAAAGGAAGAGTATATTGCAGTAGATACTTGTTGTACATAGGTTTTATTGATGAAGCAGACTTTAAGTGATTTCAAAAAAGAACATGATCATCCAATATCCATACTATGTGATAATACAAGTGCCATTAATATTTCAAAGAATCTAGTGATGCATTCAAGGAGAAAGCATATTTTAATAAAATATCATTTTTTGAGAGAGCAAGTGACTGATCAGAAAGTCAAATTAGAATACATTGCTACAAAGGGATAGATTGATGACATCTTTACCAAGCCACTTCCAAAGGAAAATTTTGAGCATCTTAGAGGAAAGTTGAGAGTAATTTCACTCCCATACCAAAATTGGTCACCTCAAGAATAGGAGGTGTTGAGGGGGATGTGATAAGTATCTTATTTTTAGCCCCAAGGAGCCCTTTTCCATTGATGTCAAAGTGGGAGAGAATTCAGTAAGGAGAAGCAGCTTGTCAAGGGGAGCAAATTGGGAATCTAGTTGAAATAAAATAAATATTTTGTAGGGTTACCATCAATGACAAAGGGGGAGATTGTTGGAAATTTTGAGTTTTCATTGATGTCAAAGGAGCATGAAATATTCTTCAAGGGTGAAAATAGTGAAAAATCATCCAGGGTAAATATACATTACAAGGAAAGTTTATTGCAAAGCAAGGCGATTATTTTTAAGGATTATAATATTTAAATATAAAATTTAAATATTATAAAAGATATGGACAAAATTTTAAAACTACTTGGGACAAAATATTTAAAAGAAAGACAAAAGTTTAAAAATATTGGGATAAAAGTTTTGAATTTATAGAAGGCTTTGAACAAAGGTTTAAAATTATAATATTTAAATCCAAATATTTAAAATATTATAATATAAAAAAGTGTAAGGTTAAAGGGCATCAATGTCATGATATCAAGCATAAAGTCAAAAGTCTAATATAGCACCAACATTCCATGGTTAAAATAAAGTATTTATATAAATGGGGAGAAATATTTCATTCGAGCAAGGTTGAGCAAGGAGGACAAATCAAAAATCCTTCATGTGAGATTCGTGGAGAGCAGAAGGGGAAGCCTGCATGTATTTGGAAGTAGAATTGAAAACAAAAATAATAAGGAGATAGTGAGATAATATCTGGGTAGCTAGCCTAGACGGTAGCCTAGACTGCACTAGATAATTATGGAACAAGAGGTCTCGGGGTCAATTCATGATGGCACAATTTTGTTGAGTTTTTAATCAAAGAGGAATTCGAAAAAGGGTTTAAAATCTAAATTGTGTGCTTTGATTTTTGTGCATATGACTAGCTCGAACAGTAGCCTAGCTTGCACTAGGGCATAGGAAAAAATGAGGTCTCGAGATCGATTCATGATGACACCATTTTACTGAGTTTTTTGGTTGGAGGAAATTTTTTGAAAAACACTTTAAAATAAAAATCATGCACTTTTTTTTTTGTGTGGGCAGCTAGCTTGAATGATAGCCTAGATTGCACTAGGATGTAGGCGAGTAGGAGGTCACAAGATCGATTCATGGCAGCTGTGTGTAGTAAGGGAAAAATAATTTTTGATTAAATTTAGGGAGGCATAAGGTTTTGAATTAATTTTACTATGCAAATTTATTTTTAGAGAGATATAAGGTTTGCATGATGTGTTATTGAGTTAGGGAGTTATAAGGTGTATTTTGATTTAATTGAAAATTATATTTTGCATATTGTGTGAGGGATTCATAAGGGATTTTGTAATTAATTGAAAATTACATTTTGCATACTATGTGTAGAACTTATAAAGTTAAATCATTTGTGCATTAGTAAAGGAGATATTAAGGTGTAATTGTGATTGATTTTAAATTGTATTTTTAATATTAAAAAGATAATTTAATATCAGTGCAAGAAAGAGAAAATTACTCACCCAATTTTTGAAGGAACAAAAAGGGAACTATTTTTGTAGAGACAGCTTTGGAAAGCTCATCATAATCATTGAGGCAAATTTAGAGGTATGGTGATTTAATTTCTTTCTCAAAGTGTTTTGTTTGAAGAAAATAATGTGTTGTCATATGGTTGGAGATATAAGGAGTTATTGGTTGTGAATTGGTTTTGTATGAAATTTGGAATAAATTTGCAAGGGTTATAAATCAGATTTGTGAATCAATTTATGCGTTGATTTGAAGGAAATTGGAAGCATGTATGCAATGTTTTGTAAGTATATTTGAGCATAATTATGAGTAGGTTTGAGAAGGTTTTTTGAGCAGATTTAAGGAGGGTTGTGAGCAAGTTTGAGCATGTTTTGTGAGAAGACTTTAGCATAGTTGTGAGCATGTTTGAGCAGGTTTTTATGATTATATTTGAGCATAATTATAGAGTTGGTTTGAGAAAAGACTTGAGTAGATTTTGAACAAGAGCAGAGTGGATTGGTGTCTCCTATGAATATAGGTCCATGAACCAAAGCAGAGAGGATTGGTGTCTCCTGTGGATGGAGGTCCACAAACATAGTAATAGGGAATTGGTTCCCAGGAAATTTATTGAGAAAATTTATAAAAAATATTTTGTTTGTGGATGTAGCCCACATTGGGTGAACCACGTTAAATTTGTGTCTCTTATGTGTTTGGTGATTTGTGCATTGTTTTATTGTTGTAATTAATAACTTATGGTATTTCTTTGGAAAGAAAAGTAAAAGTTTTATCTTATACTATTCACCCCCCTCTCAATATAAGCTTGTGTTCTTCATTGAGTGCTATTTTATTATTAGTAATCTATGCTATTGTGAGGATTTAAAATATTTCATTTATCTTCTTTATGAATCAAATGGGACATTAACCATACAAAATGAATGAATTTTTATTGGAACAAGGAAGAAATATTATATGGATATTTGACGTAAATATTTTTATTGATGGGTTCTCATTAATGGGTCATATAACAAGATGTGTGAATTTTCTTCTAAATATTGGTAAATAAAAATCCAAAGAATAGAGAAAATAGGAGAAGGTGATAATAACCTTGCATTTTGATTTTAGTGAGGTTGTTTCTCAAAATTCAACTTCTCCTTTTTTCAAAGAATCATATTGTTGTCATTGGAAACAATCATTTTATACTAAAACATTACTCTAATTATTTTTGCTAATTGTATTCCTTCTATGTTGAAGGTTACAAAAATTTTAGCTTCATAAATTTTTTTCCTTGAAGGTGCTAATCAACATGCTTTTCACTACACCCAAAATTAAATTCTTAGGTCACGATGGGTTCCTTACAAATTAAGACATACAAGGAGTGAGTTAGATTTGATTCATTAGGTCAATATTTAACAACATGATCAAATTAATTCCTAATGCGTCCACTAGAGATAAGGTCTTTTGATGGAGGTTGATCACTCTACATGATGTATATAATAAGAAAAAGAAAATGATTGGTCTTATCCATCCATGGTATCAAGGAGTAAGTCTTTTGGTGAAGTAGATTTTAAAATATTTCAATAGTAATGAGCCTTAAAATCAACTAGTTAAATTTAGGACTCTATCTATTTATTAAAAATATATATTAGAAGGTGTGGGCTAGTTTTACAATATTTTTAGTGCTAATATTTTTTCATTTAAATGATATCCCTAGTTAAAAGTCTTTTTAGGGCATGATAATTTTGTTACTAAAATATTAGCTTGGTATATGACAATCCTTAGACAAATTTTAAGATTTTCTACTACCTTAATCTAAAGGAATTGATTATCACTAAATAACAATTGTCCTTTGGGTATTGATTCAACTTTGAAAGGTAATCTAGTTTTTCATACAAGTTTGTGCAACTTTATTAACATAAAAAATATATACCTTTAGATATCAAAGTAATAGGAAGATCATAGGTAAGTTTTCGCAAATCCATATAGTTTTAAAACTACTATCTTATTTATTTAATGGCTGGTTGGTCAAGAATTTCAAGTTAAGATATCAAATATCATGAACTATGTTATTCATAAGGATTGGAATTGGTCAAATTCTAGAATAATGTATGTTCCAATTTTCTAAATTATGTATATGCATTTTATACCTACCATACCAATAACAACCAAGAAGAATGATAAGTACATTTTTTATTTTTGCAAGGATCTATGGTGTAGGATTAAAATAATCATCCCTACACTATGTGTAGAAATATCCAATAGGATATTGTTTTATAGGGTCTTTTACCTTATAATTTTTCCAAATTTTATTTATCAAGGTTTAGGATTGATCATCTTGGGTGCATGCCTTATGATGGAATATAAAGTGAATACATATGTTTTGTATAGTCATGTTCCAAAACAAGTTTGGGGTAAGATACAAAATGTTTTGTTTTTACCATTTCTTGTCATGGCCTTAAATTGCATGAAGTTTTAATGGATTGCTATGCTAAATTCAATCCACTTTTAGACTTGTTTCATAAAATTATTTTATGAAATTTCTAGTTTGCTATATGTTACAATTGCCTCAATATTATCAATATTTCTTTGGTAGTAGGAATTCTTTGGATTTACTCTAACAACTTTCTACAAGTGAATAATTTGGTAATATAATTTTATGAGAAAGTAAAGAAAGTGATTAGTTGTTGGACATTTTAAGTCCTCTAAGTCAAAGTTGCCATTTATGTCACCTGATAGAGTTATCACTCTTCATAAATAATTCGACAATAAATAGTCATTCAAGGTTGTCACATTCATCCAGGAAAAAGCTTCATCAGTGCAAAAGTGAAAGGAAAAAGGCTCCATAATATTTTAATATTAATGGGAGCACAGGTTAAGCAAAATTTAAAAAGGAGGTTTAATAATTATTTATAAATTATTTAAATTCACAAGGAATTTAATTTTATAAATAATATTTGATTACGCCAAGGTTGTGCATTAAGACAAGGTTCCAAGGAAGGTGAAATCAAAAGGTTTTATTTAAAACCATGGTTGAATTATGTGGATAGGGATTTTATTAAAATCCAAGGTGAAAAGAATTATTTTTAATTAATTATTAATTAATTAAATTTAATTAAACCCTAAGGAGGGTTGATGAAATTAAATTCAAAATTTTTGAATTCAGCCGACGTGTTTGGAAATGCATCAAAGTGCATATAAAAGGAGGCAAATGATTTCATTTATCATTGGCCAAGAGTTCAATATTCATCCCCAAGCATTTTGATTTCAACATCGAAGCCCCTATGCTAGTGAAGGAGGAAGACAAGCGTTGCATGGTCAAAGGTGTGATGGGTTGCTCTTGGCGCTAAGGAGGAGGTACACGTGGTGATAAGAAGGGAGAATTACCTTCTCCCTCATGTGGGATATCCTAGCCCATGCAGCGTGGCCAAAGGACTTGGCATCGTGGTGGTTGGTGGTTTGAATCGCCAAAGACCCTTTTGAGGGTAGTGTATGCGCTCCAAAATTTGTGGGATATTTACCAAAGGAATTCGCTCCGATTTTTGCAAAAAGAGTGGCAATTAAATTTTAATATTTTGCTTGCTAAGGTTTTATAAAGTTAGCTCTGGGAGGTATAAGGAATGCAAGCTTAATATTTTTGCTATAGTCAGATTGAAAATTAAAGGGGAAATAATTGCCATGGTGGTTGAGTTATTTTGACATGCCAATGTTGGGTTAATAATATTTTGAGGGATGATCAAAATTATTATGGTGTTGATTATTGTTAATTTGAAGAATAATTAAATCCTATGGTGGTGAATAATTTTTGAGAGTTAGAGGATAATTTTATTGTTGAGATTGGATTAATAAGGTGTATGAGTTTTTGTGATTTGTTCTAACCCTTGTGAAATATTGGCAAAAGAAAATATTGTGATTGTGGCAGATTTTCAAGGGCTTCTTCATCTTCATAAAAGGTATGGGCACATTATCCTATTGATTGATTGGGTGATTGATTTCTGAAAATATCATTGGAGAGAAAAGGATTGATTGTGGTTTCCTTTTCGAAAGTGCTTGATGTATAAGGCTTTTCTGGAAAGTGGATTTTTGCCTAGTGAGTGTGAGTTGTTGGTTCAAGATTTTCTAGATTTGTGAAGTGACTTCAAAACCTTATTTTATAAGCATTATTGTTGAATCCATTGGATTGAGTGAAGATTTATGGAAAAGAACATTAATATCATTGTTATGTGAAGATTGTGTTATAAGCATTGTTGTTGAAGTGAATTGGTTATGCAAAGAACTTGAACTTGAATTAGAAAAGAACATGAGTATCATTGTTATGTGAGATTTTTTGTTGAGCATTGTTGGAAACATTTTGAGTTGGTTGGTATATTCTTGGACTAGGGTTTGTGAAAAAGGGTTGTTACTTGAGGTGATTGGTTGAGTAGAGTTTATTGAGCCTAGTCAAGTGGATGTATATGGTTGTTCAAGTTCCATGAAACAAACTACTCTATATTCTAATTGAGTTGAGATTGAGCTTTGAGAATAGAACATATTGAGTCTCTCAAAGTTATCTTTATGCTTCTATGAGATTTATTGAGTTGAGATTGAGGTTTGAGAATAGAACATATTGAGTCTCTAACAATTATATTTATGCTTCGATGAGATTGATTTGAGTTGAGATTGAGCCTTGAGTATGGAACATATTGAGTCTCTAACAATTATATTTATGCTTCTATGAGATTGATTTAGTTGAGATTGAGCTTTGAGAATAGAACATATTGAGTCTCTAATAATTCTCTTTATGCTTCTATGAGATTGAGTTGAGAAAGAAATTGAGCATTGAGTATAGGACATATTGAGTCTCTAACAATTCTCTTTATGATTCTATGAGATTAGACAAGTTATGTGTGGACTTGTTAATATGATTTGAGATAAGTATTTGAGAATGCTTGTGGACTAATTTTGTGTAAGCTTTTGTGGAATCTTACAATGCAAATTTGAGCAAGTCCTACAGAGGAATTATTGATCATATTTGAGCAGGTTCTAAGTGGACCTATTGAGAA
Source organism: Wollemia nobilis (assembly GCA_028583015.1). Classification (NCBI taxonomy): domain Eukaryota; kingdom Viridiplantae; phylum Streptophyta; class Pinopsida; order Araucariales; family Araucariaceae; genus Wollemia; species Wollemia nobilis. The sequence goes on along the minus strand of JAQPPZ010005686.1, from coordinate 1,009,605 downwards.
TATTTGGACAGGTTCTGTGTGGACATGTTGAGCATATTTGGATAATTTTTGAGAGAGCTTATTGAGCATATTTGGATAGGTTCTGTGTGGACCTATTGAGCAGATTTGAGTAGGTTCTAAGTGGACCTGTTGAGCATATTTGAGCAGGTTATGAGTGGACCTATTGAGTGGATTTGAGAAGGTTCTGAGTGGACCTATTGAGAATATTTGAGTAGGTTTCGAGTGGACATGTTGAGCATATTTGAGAAGGTTCTGAGTGAACCTATCAGCAAAGATTTGCAGTGACATAGTATAGAGGATAAAGTCTCAATGGATAGAGATGCAGCAACCAGGACAATTGAAGATAGATCATTTGAGTGAGGAGTCCTCAAGTGGAGAGAGATCCACCAGTCAGTGCAACAGAGAGATAAAGTCTTCTAAAAGATCACTAGCCAGAGTTGAAGGGGAAAGAGTTCTCCTATGGAAGAGATCTATGAACTTAATATTTAGGGGATCAAAATCTCCTTTGGACAAAGATCCATAAACATTATAATTGGGAAGGATTTCCATGAGATTATTTGAGAAATATTTAGAAGAAATATTTTCTCTGTGGAGGTAGCCCACATTGGGTGAACCACGTTAAAATTGGTGTCTCTATTGTGTGTGATGATTTGTGCATTACTTTGGTTATTGTTATTGATATTGCCATTGATTATATTGATTAATACTATTTTGGAAATAAAATTAAAAAGTGGTCTTATACTGTTCACCCCCCTTTCAGTATAAGCTTGTGTTCTTCAATTGGTATCATAGTCGGTACCTTTGGAATAAGTTTAACAACTTGAAGGAAGACCCTACAAGAACACAAATGGCAAATAAAGGCAAGAGTAGAAGCATGATATACAAGAAGAAAATAACACCTATGGTCATGAAAGAAAAGGAACATGGGTTTAATATTGTTTTTTTTATTGGTTGAAAGGGTGTTGAAAGGTCCCTGAACCTTGTACAAGTATTATTTACATGTTATCCAAACCAACCGAAGAGGCCCAAGAGCTAAAGATCAAAGAAAAATCCAAACACCACAAGAAGAAAGGTGTCGTGATATCATGACATGTTGCAATTTCACGGTCCCAAGCATAGAGAAAAGGCAAGGAGGAAAAGGTGTCACGATATCGCGACATGTTGCACCGTCGTGACCAAGGGAGGAAAAGATGTCATGATATCGCGATAAGATGCAACATCATGGCCGAAGGAGAGAAAGTGTTGCAATATCATGACAGGTTGCAACGTTACTGCCAGAATAGAAGAAGTGTCATGATATCGTGACAAGTTGCATCGTCATGGCCAGAGGAGGAAAGGTGTCGTGAAATCATGACAAGTTGTATTGTTGAGGCCAAAGAAGAAAATATGTCATGATATCATGACATGTTGCATTGTCGCAGCCACAAGAAAAAAGTGTCGTGATATCGCGACATGTTGCACCATCGCAGCTATAAGAGAAAAGGTATTGTGATATCACGACATGTTGAATTGTCACGGCCAAAGGAGGAAAAGTGTCGCTATATCGCAACATGTTGCAATGTCATGTCCAGAAGAGAAAAAGTGTCATGATATCGTGACATGTTGTATCATCGTGGCCTAAGGAGAAAAATTTTCATGAAATTGCGATGTGCTACATCATCTTTGCAAAAAGATAAAAAATGTCACAATATCGTGACATGTATTGCCGCGACCAAAGAAGGAAAAGGTGTCGTGATATCGCGACAAGTTGCATCATCATATCCCAAGAGAAAAAGTGTCACGATATCATGACATGTTGCATCAGCACGTCCAGAGGACAAAAAGTGTCACAAAATCATGACATGTTGCAGCATCATGGCTAGAGAAGAAAAAGTGTCACGATATCGCGACAAGTTGCATCATTACGGCCAGATAGAAAGTGTCACGATATCAATGGATTTAATATTGTTATATTGGGAGAACACATGAAAATAGATTCAAGAGATGAATCAAGTAATGGATAAATATCCAAACTAATAAAGTTATGTACGAGATGTAGGAACACAGGTCACCATGTAGCTTATTGTCCACAAGAATGTTTTGTGTGTATTCAACTTGGCCATGATGCAAGATATTGTAATGGTCTTATTAGCAGTGAAGATGATATATTATCAAAAATGAAATCCTAGAGATTGGTTCAAGAAAGGATAACAGGGACAATAAAAATAGGTATGAAGAAGAAACTCTACTTTCAATAATAGAAGAAAAAGAAGATGCTTCAAAAAAAAAAAAAAGGGAAAGACACTCTTAAGGAGATTATTAAATTGAAAAGAGAGAATTTAGAATTGAAGGCTCAAATACAAGAAGATGAAAAATGTAAGACAAAGCTTCTATAGGATATCTTTGACTTGAGAGATAAGGTTGAAAAAACAAGAAGAGTTGAATAAGGTATGGTTAAATAGTCAAAGGTAAAAGAGATAGAATGTGAAAGTCTTATGATTACTATTAGAGAATTATTAAGGGAGAACTCGGGATTAAGGGTTCAAGCTCAAGAATATGAGAAAGAAAAGGTAATATTTCTACAAGAACTCACTAACTTCAAAATCAAGGTTGAAGAGACAAGAAAAATTGAAGAAGGTATGGCCAAAAAATTAAAAACAAAAGATCCAGAGTGTGAAAGATTAGAGCATCATATAGTTTCACTAAGGATGGAAGTAAAATGTTCTAAGGACAAAATACACAAGTTTGAGGAAAATTCAAAGACCTTGAAAAATACTGTCAATGCACAAAGGTCATCAATCACCATAACATGACTTAGTTCTATAGAAGAACAAGGAAAACAAGAAGCAAAAAAATGAGAGCCAAGATCAAACACCAAAAAAGAAGAAGAGTCAAAAGAAGTAAGTAAAAGAGAGAGTGAGACCTCTATGGATAAGTTTGACAATAGAAAGTTCAACAAGGAAAGGAACAATGCATAAGTAAGGAACAAATGAAACAAAAAATAGTTAGAAGAGACTAAGAGACCAATGGGGTCTAGGCAAGGTTTCTTCAACGAAAGATGTTTTTTATGTCACAGGTTTGGGAACATGGCTTCACAGTGCAAGATACATGAAAGATGTGAATATTGGAAAGGATAACTTTTCCATGGGTATTGCTACTCATGTAATGAGTTTGGTCACAAGGCAATGAGTTTCAAGATTCATGATAGAAGAGGATATGGCTTCACTAGGAGAAGTCCTAAAATAGTTGCATATCCAAGGAATAATAACATTAAGTGTTATAAGTGTAATAATTATGGTCATATAGCAATATGGTGTAGATAAAATATTCCAAAATCAAGTTTGAACAGGAACAAAAATATGAACAAAAACAAGAACATTGGCATGAAAAATAATAGGAACAAGAACATGAACATAGATGAGAAAAATAATAGGAATAGGAATAGGAACATAGATGAGAACAAGAACAAGAATAGGAACATGAGCAGGAACATGGATGAGAACAAGAACAATAACAGGAACAAATATTATGACTTGGAAAGAAACAGAGAGAAGATTTAGAAGACTCAAAAAAGAAGAAAGAAATATAAAGTCAAAGAGCAGTGCTTTTGGGGAGTCGAAATACTCCCACCCCAGAGTTAACCACCTCATGTGGAGGTGGGGGATGGGCTAAGTTAAGAGGCTCATTATTAGCCCCAAGCCCCAAAGGTGACCCTTTGCCATTGATTTCAAGGGGGGAGAGATTTGTGTATGTTGGGGAGAGATTTGATATGGGGAGAGACTTGATATTTGAGAGCATTGAGTCAGGGGGAGTAAAGTCCCAGGAGGAGCAGAAAAGAAGGTCAGGTTTTAGTAAAAGGATATGGGTTGCCATCAATGAAAAAGGGGGATATTATTGGATATTTTGAGTCCTCTGATTCAAAGTTGTCATTGATTTCACCTGATAGAGTTATCACTCTTCATAAAGAATTCAGCAAGAAATAAAATCATTCAAGGTTGTCACATTCATCCAGGAAAAAGCTTCATCAGTGCAAAAGTGAAAGGAAAAAGGCTCCATAATATATTAATATTAATGGGAGAACATGTTAGGTGATTGGTCCATAAAAACCCAAGATGGGTTATTGCAAAAGTTAAAAAGAGGTTTAATAATTATTTATAAATTATTTAAATTCACAAGGAATTTAAATTTTATAAATAATATTTGATTACACCAAGGTTGTGCATTAAGACAAGGTTCCAAGGAAGGCGAAATCAAAAGGTTTTATTTAAAACCATGGTGGACTTATGTGGATAGGGCTTTTCTTAAAATCCAAGGTGAAAATAATTATTTTTAATTAATTATTAATTAATTAAATTTAATTAAACCCTAAGGAGGGTTGATGAAATTAAATTCAAAATTTTCTAATTCAGTCGATGTGTTTGGAAATGCATAAAAGTGGATATAAAAGGAGGTAAATGATTTCATTTATCATTGGCCAAGAGTTCGAAATTCATCCTTGAGCATTTTGATTTTGACATCGAAACCCTTGTGCCAGCGAAGGAGGAAGACAAGCATTGTGTGGTCAAAGGTGTGATGGGTTGGTCTTGGCACCAAGGAGGAGGCGCACATGGTGATAAGAAGGGATAATTCCCTTCTCCCTCACGTGGGATCTCCTAGCCCACGAAGCACCACCAAAGGACTTGGAAGTGTGGTGGTCAGTGGTTCGAATCACCGAAGATCCTTTTGAGGGTAGTGTATGCACTCCGAAATTCGTGGGATATTTACCAAAGGTATGCGCTCTAATTTTTGTGAAAAGAGTGGCAATTAAATTTTAATATTTTGCTTGCTAAGGTTTTATAAAGTTAGCTTTGGGAGGTATAAGGAATGCAAGCTTAATATTTTTTCTATAGTCAAATTGAAAATTAAATGGGAAACAATTGCCATTGTGGTTGAGTTATTTTGACATACCAATATTGGGTTAATAATATTTTGAGGGATGATCAAAATTATTATGGCATTGATTATTGTTAATTTGAAGAATAATTAAATCCTATGGTGGTGAATAATTTTTTAGAGTTAGAGGATGAGTTTATTGTTGAGATTGGAGTAATAAGGTGTATGAGTTTTTGTGATTTGTTCTAACCCTTGTGAAATATTGGCAAAAGAAAATATTGTGATTGTGGTAGATTTTCAAGGGCTTCTTCATATTCATAAAAGGTATGGGCACATTCTCCTATTGATTTATTGGGTGATTTATTTCTAAAAATATCATTGGAGAGAAAATGATTGATTGTGGTTTCCTTTTCGAAAGTGCTTGATGTATAAGGCTTTTTTGGAAAGTGGCTTTTTGCCTAGTGAGTGTGAGTTGTTGGTTCAAGATTTTTTGGATTTGTGAAGTGACTTCAAAACCTTGTTTTATAAGCATTGTTGTTGAAGCCATTGGATTGAGTGAAGAGTTGTGGATAAGAACATGAGTATAATTGTTATGTGAAGATTGTGTTATAAGCATTATTATTGAAGTGAATTGGTTATGCAAAGAAATTCAACTTGAATTAGAAAAGAACATGAGTATCATTGTTATGTGAGATTTGTTGTTGAGCATTGTTGGAAACATTTTGAGTTGGTTGGTACATGCTTGGACTAGGGTTTGTGAGAAAGGGTTGTTCCTTGAGGTGATTGGTTGAGTAGAGTTGATTGAGCCTAGTCAAGTGGATGCATATGGTTGTTCAAGTTCCATGAAACAAACTATTCTATATTCTGATTGAGTTGAGATTGAGCTTTGAGAATAGAACATATTAAGTCTCTAACAATTATCTTTATGCTTCTATGAAATTGATTGAGTTGATATTGAGCTTTGAGAATAGAACATATTGAGTCTCTAACAATTCTCTTTATGCTTCTATGATATTTATTTGAGTTGAGATTGATCCTTGAGTATAGAACATATTGAGTCTCTAACAATTCTCTTTATGCTTCTATGAGATTGATTGAGTTGACATTGAGCTTTGAGAATAGAACATATTGATTCTCTAATAATTCTCTCTATGTTTCTATGAGATTGAGTTGAGAAAGTGATTGAGCATTGATTATAGGATATAATGAGTCTCTAACCATTTTATTTATGATTATATGAGATTAGACCAATTATGTATGGACTTGTTAATATGATTTGAGACAAGTCTTTGAGAAGGCTTGTGGACTGATTTTGTGTAAGATTTTGTGGAAGCTTGCAATGTAGATTTGAGCAAGTTCTAGAGAGGACTTATTGAGCAGATTTGAGCAGGTTTTGAGTGGACCTATTGAGCGAATTTGAACAGGTTCTATGTGGACTTGTTGAGCAAATTTGGATAAGTTTTGAGTGAGCTTGTTGAGTATATTTGGATAGGTTTTGTGTGGACCTGTTGAGCAGATTTGAGTAGGTTTTGAGTGGACCTGTTGAGCAAATTTAAGCAGGTTCTGAGTGGACCTGTTGAGCAAATTTGATCAAGTTATGAGTGGACCTATTGAGCATATTTGAGAAGGTTTTGAGTGAACCTACTAATAGAGCTTTGGAGGTGATATAGTATAGAGGACAAAGTATTAGTGGATAGATATCCAGTAGTCAGGGCAATTGAAGAAAAATATTCTGAGTGAGGAGTCTTCAAGTGGAGAGAGATCCACCAGTCAGTGCATCAGAGAGACATAGTCTTATATAAGATCACTCACTAGAGTTGAAGGGAAAAGATTTATCATATGGAAGAGATCCACAAACTTGAGATTTAGGGGATCAACATCTCATTTGGATAGATATCCATAAACATTGTAATTGGGAAGGATTCCCATGAGATTATTTGAGAAATATTTAGAAGAAATATTTTTTCTATGGAGGTAGTAAACATAAGTTGAATCACGTTAAAATTTGTGTCTCTATTGTGTATGATGATTTATGAATTGCTTTGGTTATTGTTATTGACATTGCCATTGATTATATTGATTAATACTATTTTGGAAATAAAAGTAAAAAGTGGTCTTATACTGTTTGATGAGGCTTGAGAATGCCTCAATCATGGCATGTTTTGAAATATTATAAATGTTTAAAACCTTATGATATGTCCTTTTTGTTGATTAAGTTGATCTAAATATGTTGTATATTGATATTTGCATGATTGATGTGTTTAGGAACATTATGCTCTGTTTTTACAGTTTTGCATAGTTTTTCATAGTTTCAAGCAAGATATATTGATGATGGATATGCATGATTGAATGACAACATTTTAGATATCTTTATGTTTGTGTTCCTTTGCAAAAACCTATTTGAATCTAAGGAATAGTTTCTAGAAACTATAACTGTGCAACAATAACAGGAAATTCTATGTAAATTCCATCCAGCTACCAATGAATGGCAGGGCATGGAATTTACCAAAGGAAAAGGATGGAGTTAGTTGGATTTACTTCCTAGGATATGGATTTGTAGACCTACATATAAGCAGTAGTTGAAATTAACATCTGAAGGCATTCTGAGTTTAAACTATATCTACAGCCAGTCAATCCGAAGATCTTCGGATTGACAGGGCATAAAGTTGCAGTTTGACTTTCTACATTTTCCAATGTGTTGACAAAGCAACTAAGGGTTGAGGAAAGTTAGGAAAAGTATTTTCCAGTTGTCTTCACCATCCCTTGCCGACCAGAAGATGCAGCACCTAAAAATATCAATTGAGTAACTGACTCTATCCTGAAATATCCCCCAGATTGTTGCAGCATAATAGGTAGTTAAAGTTATAGGATAGGAATGGCATATTTTATGATTGTAAATAGATATTATGCATCTATAAAATGATATCTCCCATATTGGTTGAGCTAAGTAGGTAGAAAGTAGCAGATTAGTCAGCATTTGAGATAGCAGAATAGAATCAGTTTTGTAGTAGTATACAACAACAAAGTTGTAATGACATTTTTGGAATAATAAAGTATATTTCTTCCATATTCTGTGTCATTTATGAGTGTGTGTAAGGTTTAGTTAGTTAAGAGAATTCATACCTTCTTCTGGAAAGGGAAGCTGGCCACTTTCAGGCCTAGGAGGAGGACTAATAGGACAAGTTTTCTCCTGATTCTTATTGTAGCAGAATTAGTTGAATGTTTGTCTATTATATCTTATGTTGCATACTAACCTTATCTTCAGATATATATTTTCCTTCTTGCTTTGAAAATGCTTAATAGATCCTTGCTAGTTAGTTACATGTTTTCAAAAGACTCTAGTTTTACTTTCATTTTAGCAATTTCCAGCCATTTTTTGTATTTTCCTTTTTGCTGTCAGTAACTACCCATAAGCTTGACAACCTTCTAAAGCAGAACCCTGATAGGGTTTAGATTGTGTATTTCATTTAGCAATTATATTTCTGCATAAGTATTTAGGTTTCCTTTCTGCAATTGTAATTAGGATCAGCTTTTCCATTTCTACAAGAATAGTTAGATTTCAATTTTGCAGTTGCAATTAGACTTTCATTCCTGTAGATTTCCATTTCAGCAATTAGATCAATTTTATTTCATGCAATCTAGGAGTAAAGGTAACCTAAAAACCCCCACACAATTTGTTTCACCAATAAGACCTGATGCTCCAAAAATGAGATAAATTGTAAGCATGTTCTTGACTTCTATCGTAAATAGCCTTGGACACCACCCCGAATTGATATATCCTTGAGATTTAATGATGAGTTTCAATGACACTCATCATTTTGGCACCATTTCCAGGGATTAAATGGTGTTGTTAGAAGCAAAGAGCAGTGCAATAAGTTGTTAATTATGCTGAGCTATGAAAATTTAGGGTAAAATCTGAACCTAATAGCTGGTTAAGTAACAACTATTGACTGACAATTCATGTCATTAAGGAGTAAGCATGAATGAGTAGGCCTAGGGATGAAAAAGGTAGATTTATCCAAAAATATCCCTGGCTTGTTCCAGTAAGAAGATATTCACGCTTAAGAGGTGAATCACCTATGTTTGAATTACCTAAAATACTGAAACAAAAATCACCAGCTTCATCATCATTAGAAAATCCAGAGAAAGAAAAATCACTAGTCTCATCTTCACTAGAGAGTCTAGGACCTCTTGAAAAATAAATTTGGATAGGATTAACTGTTCCTAAAGAGCAAAATATTATGGCAAAAAGAGGCAACCCAGATGGGGATGGCTATGATGGCCATGTCCATGATCAAGAAGATGATCAGGATGTGCCCCAACCTTCTAGAACATTTGAATATCCTATTCGTTTGAATCCAACATAGAACTCTCCCATGAAGACCATATCACCTTCAGTGCTTCCAACCTTTCGAGGTGTTGCATCTGAAGATCCTGATCAGTTCTTATTCAAATTCAAAGTAGTGTGTCAAACCTATGACTATCTAAATGACAATCAAAAACTCAAGGTTTTTTCTTCAACACTCAAGGACACAACATTACGTTGGTTCATGAGCTTAGAGCCAAATTCCATCTGAACTTGGGATAAAATGGAAACTGTGTTTTTAGATAAATATCAAGAGTATTACCGAGTAAGAAATAGAAAATATGAGTTGTTCAGAATCAAGCAAGAAGATGATGAAACTTTGGAAGATTACCTTGATAGGTTTGCATTTGTTCAAAGAAGATGTGGACTTGTAGAACCTGAACTATGCAAAACCATATTTTTAAGAGGATTACAAGATGAATCCAGGGAAGTATTGGATTTGATGGGAAAATGGGATGTAAATACTCTTACCAATGAAGAAATTATGGATCTCTATAGAAATTATTCTCGCACTAAGCAAAGAAGGAAGAAGAGGAGTGAAAATAACACTGATGTAAAAGACCTAATAGAGGAATTTGTAAATTTCAAAACTGATATCTTTGTGCAATTAAACACAACCTTAGGAGAAATAACTACTAATGAAAAAACCATAGAACCTCCTCTGGCTATTTATTTCTAAATATGCACAAATAAACATGCTTTGCAAGAATATCCTTTAAACAAGACATCCATCTCATCCATCTGTAGTATTTGTTTAAAAGGTAATTTGACTGATAAATGCCATCTGCTACCACAACTCAAAATTATTTTAGAAACTCAGATTTAAGAACTCAATTATGTTGGACCAAAATAGGAGGGGAATTTCTCTCAGTATCAAAACCCTCCTTGTTTTCCTACAAATTGGGGCTATAACCCTTGGAATATGCCTTGGGGTCAATCAGAACCACCCCAACATCCTTGGAATTATTCTCAAGGGACAAATTTTTAAGAATGGCCACAAACAGGTTGGAGTAATCCATCCTAGAATTAGAACCAAAATAACCCATCATGGAATCAAAATAGTCCACCTTGGAATAAAAATTAGAGTAATCCATCCTGGATGCAAAATCAACAGCAATGGGGACAACAATACCAGTCTTACCCAAGGAAGCAAAGAAATCAGGGTCAAACCTAGAATTTGTTGCCTGCACCAAATTCAAATTCTCAAGGAAAACCAAATCAACCACAACATGTGAAACAACCTCAACTACCATCCCATCCAATGACTAATCCAAACAACATAAGATAGGCATCACCTGTCTATGTGGTTGAAGTTGAGGAAAATGTTGAATTACATGTTCTTGATTGTAGTAACATCCAAATTCACTCAGGAAAGGTCTTACTTGAACCTATTTTAACTGAAATCAAGGAAAATGAAGTACAAGAACCTCTGGAACCAAGCATAGTCAAACCAACAACAGAAAAATAAGTAAAGCAAATAGAACCACAGGCAGAACAATTACCTCCATCAGGGATAGTTCCATACCTTGAAAGATTCAACACTATAGCAGAAAATTCTGAACTAGATCTGGTCAAGGAACTTAGAAAATTAACCATATCACTCCCTTTATTGCAAGCCATTAAGGATGTACCTTTAATAAAAATAACTATCCAATATTTGTGTCTCTGAATATCAGGGAGAAAAAAGAAGGTATTTCCTAAAACTGTTCAAGTTGAAGGAAAGATAGCTGATCTCTTATCAGGGAAACTAGTACCTCCAAAGTATAGTGACCTAGGAAGTCCAGTTATCATAGTAACCATAAGTTTAGTACCAATAACAAATGTCCTAGTTGATTTAGGAGCTGCCATAAATGTCATGACCAAGGATCTAATGGAAACATTGCAGCTAAAACATTTGAGTCCCACATTCATAGTACTAGAAATGGTTGACAGGTCAGTTGCAAAACCTGAAGGTATCATTGAAGATGTCCCTATAGAAGTCTCTTCTTGGGAGTACCCTATAGATTTTATGGTTTTACAACCAATGAATTCAACACATGGTTATCCCATTATTCTTGGAAGACCTTGGCTTGCAAATGCAACAACCTTCATAGATTGCAGATCAGGAAAAATGACAATTTCAAATGGTATTGACTTAAAAAAAATTTCTTTGTATCCTCCTACAAGACCTTCAAGTAATTTTATAGGTCAATTATGGTTCCCTGATTCAGATGAAGAACAGGAAGAAGTCATCTCCACACTAGCCACTGTGATAGTAAAAGAACATACATAAGAGATAGACTTCCATGATAGGGAAAATTTGGAAAATGAAACTATTTTGGTGACTGCTCTGCATGAGCAAGGAATAGAGGATGAAGAAACAAATAGCCATCAGTTGTTAGGAAGAGAGGAAGGTCAAAGTTCTAAAAGCAAACCATCTATACCATTTCAGGAAACATCTGTTTCACTACCACATGGGTGGCATCATCACCTAATATTTCCCTCTCACTGTTCCATACAAAATATGCTTCCATAAGAATCCAAAGAGACAGGAATTCCTTATTTTCTCCAGTCTCACCATTGTCCACTCAACTCCTTAATAACCCAGCATAAAGGAGTAAATTATGTCCTTCGAGGGACCAAACAAATAGAGGTTGGGCAAGGAAAATTCTTGAATATCAATAGCTGGTTGACCAATGAAGAAGAGGTAAAATTACTAGCTATTTTGGAGAAACATATTCATGCTTTTGCCTGGGATTACAAAGATATGTCAGGAATTCATCCTGATGTATGCACTCACAGGATCTATACTAAAGATGTTAAACCAGTGAGACAACCCCAATGAAGATTGAATCCATCCTTGAGAGATATTGTCAAAGAGGAGATTGAAAAACTTCTAGAGGTTGGATTCATTTATCCAATTTCTGATAGTCGGTGGGTTTCTCCCCTGGTTATAGTTTCAAAGAAGAATGGAAATATGAGAGTATGTGTATACTACAGAGAATTGAACAAGGTAACATACAAAGATCATTTTCCATTACCTTTTATAGATCAAGTGTTAGATACTCTTGCTGGAAAGAAATACTTTTGTTTTCTTGATGGATTTAGTGGATATAATCAAATTTAGGTTGCACCTGAAGATCAGGAGAAAACAACTTTTACATGTCCTTGGGGAAAATTTTCCTATAGGGTCTTACCTTTTTTCCTGTGTAATGCTCCAACAACATTCCAACGAGCAGTTTTAGCAATATTTTCTAATATGACTATCGATAGTGTTGAAATCTACATGGATGATTTCACAATATGTGGAGAAAATTTTGATTTTACATTAGAACATCTTGATAAAGTTTTAAATCGTTGTGAAACATACCAGTTATCCTTGAATCCTGATAAGTGTTTTATGATGATGGAGGAAGGAATTGTTCTTGGTCATCATATCTCTCCTCAAGGGATCCAGGTTGATCTGAAGAAGGTGGAAATAACTAGGAATATTCTCCCTCCTAAGACCCAAAAAGATGTTAGAAGTTTCCTTGGACACATTGGTTTTTATCGCAGGTTTATTCCCAACTTTAGCACAATAGCCAATCCCATGTTTGCCCTATTGACTAAAGATTCTGAATTTTCCTGGACTACAAAGTGTCAGGAATCATTTGAGGCTCTAAAAGAAAAATTAGTGACTCCACCTGTGTTAAGAGGACCTAATTGGACATTACCATTCCACATCCAAACTGATGCTTCCAATACTGCAATTGGAGCAGCATTGGGATAAATTGATAATGGTGAACACTATGCCATTTACTACATTAGCAAGAATTTGATATGAGTAGAGAAAAATTATACCACTACTGAGAAGGAATTCTTGGCAGTCATTTATGCTATAAACAAATTCAGATATTACATCACAAGTTATCAAATATTCATTCATATTGATCACACAACCATTAAATATTTGATGAATAAGCCTATGGTGAGTGTAAGAATTATCCGATGGTTACTACTATTGCAAGAATTTGATATCACAATAATCAACAAACTAGGGAAAGCTAATGTTGTAGCAGATTTTTTGTCCAGGTTGCAGAACATAGAGGAAGGAGATTTGGTCGAGGATACTTTTCTTGATGAAAATTTATTTGCTATATCTGTCCAATCACCATGGTTTGCAGATATAGCCAATTATTTGGTCATGGGAAAGTGCCTCCACATTTCACTTCAAAGAAAAAGAAACAATTGATAAAACAGAGCTCTTATTTTTCATAGATTAAGGGTATACTTTTTAAATGCAGTCCTAATCATGTGTTATGCAAGTGCATCCGAAAGGATGAGGTATATGATATCCTTCGAGATTGTCATGATGAACCTTTCAGTGGACATTATTCTATAAAAAGCACAGTTAGAAAAATTCTTGGAAATAGGATATTATTGGCCATCTCTTCACAAGGATGTGAAAAAGTACATCAAGCATTGTGATGCATGCTAGAGAATGGGGAAACCCACTCACACAAATGAAATGCCACTACAACCTCAAATGGTTTTAGAACCATTTGAGAAGTGGGGGCTCGATTTTGTGGGACCTATTGATCCACCTTCTCAAGGAAAGGTGCATATTTTAGTATGCACTGATTACCTGACCAAGTGGGTAGAGGTGTGTGCTTTTAAATATGCTCATGAAGAGAAGGTTGATGACTTCTTGTATGGCCAAATTTTTTAGAGATTTGGAGCTCAAAGGTCTATTACCACAGACCAAGGGCCCCAATTTGCATCTAAGGTCATTGAAGCTTTTATAGAACTTTATGAAATCAAACATAGGAAGTCATCACCCTATCACCCCTAAGAAAATGGTCAGGTTGAAGTAACAAATAGGGAGTTAGAGAAAATTTTGACTAAAATAGTAGCTTCTCATAGGAGAAACTAGCTAGACAAACTGCTTGAGGCAGTTTGGGCTTACAATACCACTTGGAAATCCACTACTGGTTTTACATCTTATGAACTTGCTTTTGGTAAAAAGCCTCTTTTACCTATTGAATTTGAACGACTAACACTACAATCAACTTTAGAAATTGGAATTGATTTGTCACAAGCATAGATGAATAGAATTCTGTAGCTGAATGCATTGGAAAAACTTTAGATGGATACACTACATCAAACTGAAGCAATTCAAGAGCAAAGGAAGTTGTGGCATGACAACCACATTCAACATAGAAAGTTTCAACAAGGAGATTTGGCCTTGTTGTTTGATTCTTGTTATAATAATTTCCCTGGAAAGTTGTAGACTAGGTGCCTTGGACCTTACCATATTAAGGAGGTATTTGACAATGGAGCTATTCGTCTCTCTCCTATCGATGACTCATGAAGAAAGTTGGTAGTGAATGGGCATCGCCTTTAGGTTTACCATACACCACTAACTAAGAAAGAGTTCTTGCAGCATCTTGATAGCTGGGATGTACAACCAATGGAAGAGATTCCCTCTTCCTCAACTTCAACAAATTAAGCCTGATAATGGAGTTTCAAGAAAATTAAAAAAAAAAAGAGAAAATGAGAGGTGAAAAAAAAAAGGAGAAAAGGAGAGGTGAAAAATAAAAATAAAGAGAAAATGAGAGGTGAAAAATAAAAAAAGAGAGAAAAATGAATAATTCAATAGTGAAAACCTCTATGAGGCGCTACTGAATTGGTATGCATGAAAACCGGTTTTTCGGTATGTATAACCCTAAAATAAAGTCATATCATCATTGTACAAATCCACCAGTTGCACTTATTCTGAAATGTTGCAGGAAAATCAGAAAAACATCATCAGAGGCAACCATCCATCAAAACATGCAATTAACTTGTTTAAAACATGTATATGTTTCTTACACTTTTTATCATTGTAAATACCTAGTATATAGTATGTGAGGATTAACCATTAGTATGAAGGCATTCATGAGGTTTAACATATACAAAACATAGAAGAGGGATTTTAGTTTTAGCTTAGTCTTCAAAACAGGTTGTCTTCAGAATAGCAGAATCTGTCTCACCCAAGAAGAAGAAATATAAACCCCCTCTACTAAACCTTCATCATCAAGGGTTCAGAAACAAAGAAAGAGAGGAACAAAAACTAGCCCTAGGAGAAGAAAACATAAGAAGGTTAGGTTTTCTGAAAAGGTTACTAAATTTCCAAAATAGGGCACAGAGTAGGATAAAAATTATAGTAGTTTAGATGAGGAGATAGAAAGGGAAGAAATGAATATCTCATAAAACACTAAATTTGTTCCTACACCCTCTAGCACCATGAAAAAATAGGATATAGAGGAACAATATGAAATCTGGGTTCGGAGGTCTTCAAGACTCCATAAACAAGGCACTACAAAAAATGTAGTTGAGGGAAACATAAAGGAGAAAGAGACTGCTTCCACTCCACCCTTAAGAAGAAGCCCTAGGAATTTGCAAAAGCAAACTAGGGCATCAAAAGAAAAAAACCCTGAAGCTGCCCATGAACAACCAGATTTTGTATCTGTGGATGATACATCAGATACAGTCATGGAGGATTTTCCAGACATCTATGCACATGACCTGTTTAAGAACATAGAGGAAGCAGATACAAAAATTTCTAAACCTCAATATGAAGGGAATTTTCCCACTTATTTCTTAGATTCTGAATCAGACGAGGAAAATGAAGAAGAAGAAGACATATGAGCATTTGAGAGCTGCTAGAAGTGTGATCAAAACATAGATAACTTGGATTGAGGAGAAAGAAGCTACCATTAAGGAAAAAGACACAAATTTCTAATTTGCAGCAGGAAATATAAAGGTTGAAAAGTAAAGTGGCATAATTGGAATCACAGCCTACATACTCTGGTGAAAGGGAAAAAATGCTCATATCTTGCTTGGATTATCCATGTAAGATGACCTAGAACCATCTCAAAATATACAACCTCATCCTCAAATAGTAGTAGTTAATCCTTCTGTTGGGCATGCAGGAAACAGGGATATGATTGATGAACAACCCTCCCAACAGGATAATGTTATTCATGGGAAAAATGAACAACAAGATTTTCAGCAAAATAATATTCTAGAATCAGATCAACAAGGTTCTCAGCACCTTACAGAGCCAGCCGGTCTTGGAAATGAGGGTCCACAGCAGACAAGAGTAGATTTGGGACAATATAAAGATTTAATTCCTCATTATGAATATGCATCATTTCATTCCAAAAATACTCCAAAATAAGCCAAAAGTGAAATTTAAAGTGAATATGAAGATCCACAATAGTTAATAGCACAAGTGATGTCTACTGGGGAAGCCTCAAACCATTTAGACATGAGATTCCAAGTAAGTACACCTCTGAATTTGCCTACTGTGCCAAAATTCTCATTTGTTAAACCAAATATAGAAATAGAGAAAAAAGAAGTACAAGTAGAATTATTGCCTAGGTTTTAGCCAGTTTTTAGGACTAAAAACATGGTCACTTTAGGAAAATATAATGAATATTTAGCCCAGTGGATGTTAAGATGTCAAAAAATTGAAATACAAGTTAAATAATTGAAACTAGTAGAAAAAAAGTTAAAAGAAAAGGATGCAAGAGTCAATAATTTGCAAGAACAGGTAACATATCTCTGCTAGGCTGTAGAATATTTGGTACAGTTTAGATGGCCAGCTAGATTTTATAGTTTGGTCTTAAAGGAAATATATATTAGGTGGAAAATTATGAGAATTAATTCAAACCTTTCCTCCAACCTGGATATTTTTGAGGATTTACTAGAAACTTACTTGAGAAGCCTATAGGAACAAAAAAACCTACTGTGTGAATTATTTTTACACTTCTTTATTTCAGAGGATGTGAATTTCCATTCACACATTTTCATAGGAGATGTTCAATTGAGAGATTTCATGTATAATCTATAAAACCATATTTATTGGGAATAGGAAAAGAAAAAGAACAAGAATATTGAAGTGAAAGATGAGTTGTTGGTAAGGGTTGTACAACCAAATCATAATATTATCACTAATCAACACTTCATTATGATGAATAAGGTAGATATCAAAATGAGTTATCTAAACAATATTAAGGATTGTTTAGATAGCTTTCAGAATTTTTGTGCACATAAAATTTCGTTTGCCTTAACAACTTGTAAAACTAGATGGGCAAAATTATTTGTCTTTGCAGAAAAGAGAGCCTATCTCCCCTATCAAGTTAGAATGGTCTAGGAGAAGAGCAGAAGGAATAGTACAAACTATTCTGACCATGAAGAATCATTGGATAGGTTTGAAGTTTGGACCTCCCCTCATCCTTACTCCTATTCCATATTATTTTGAAAGTGACCCTCAACCAAATGATCAGTTTTAGGCATGGCTTAAGAAGGTTCAAGAAAAAAGAGGCTACTATGTGGGAAACATCTTGTTCTACAAAACTTGGAATCTAAAGATGGATATGTGTGAATCAACAACCCAACTGAATGCATGAGGGCATACATTAAAATAAGTTGGGGGGGAAATGATGAGGCCTGAGAATACCTCAATAATGGCATGTTTTGAAACATTATAAATGTTTAAAACCTTATGATATATCATTTTTCTTGATTAAGTTGATCTAAATATGTTGTATATTGATATTTGCATGATTGATGTATTTAGGAACATTATGCTTTGTTTTTACAGTTTTTGCATAGTTTTTCATAGTTTCAAATAAGATATATTGATGATGGATATGCATGATTGAATGAAAAATTTTTAGATATCTTTATGTTTGTGTTCCTTTTTAAAAACCTGTTTGAATCTAAGGAATAGTTTCTAGAAACTGTAACTATGTAGCAATAACAGGAAAATCTATGTAAATTCTAGCCAGTTGCCAATGAATGGCAGGGCATGGAATTTACCAAAGGAAAAGGATGGAGTTAGTTGGATTTACTTCCTAGAAGATGGATTTATAGACCTACATCAAAGTAGCTATTGAAATCAACATTTGAAGGTTTTTTGAGTTTAAACTACATCTACAACCAGTCAATCCGAAGATCTTCGGGTTGATAGGTCATAAAGCTATAGTTTGACTTTCTATGTTTTATAATGCATTGAAAAAGCAACTAAGGGTTGAGGAAATTTAAGGAAAGTCTTTTCTAGTTGTCTTCACCATCCCTTTTCGAATCACCTAAAAATATCAATTGAGCAGCTAACTCTATCCTAAAATCCCCTAGATTGTTGCAGCATAATAGGTAGTTAAAGTTATAGGATATGAATGCCATATTTTATGATTGTAAATAAATATTATGCATATATAAAAGGATAGTCCCATATTGGTTGAGCTAAGTAGAAAGAAAGTAGAATATTAGTCAACAAATGAGATAGCATAATAGAATCAGTTCTATATCAGTATATAGCAGAAGAGTTGTAATGACATTTCTAGAATAATAAAGTATATTTCTTCCATATTCTATGTCATTTATGAGTGTATGTAAGGTTTAGTTAGCTAAGAGAATTCATACCTTCTTATGGAAAGGGAAGCTGACCACTTTTAGGCCTAGGAGGAGGACTAACAAGACATGTTTTCTCCTGATTCTTGCTACAACAGAATTAGTTGAATGTTTATCTGTTATATCTTGTATTGCATACTAACCTTATCTTTAGATATATATTTTCCTTCTTTCTTTGCAAATTCTTAATAGATCCTTGCTAGTTAGTTACATGTTTTCAAAAAACTCTAGTTTTGCTTTCATTTTAGCAATTTCCAACCATTTTCTATATTTTCCTTTTTGCTGTCAGTAACTACCCAGAAGCCTGACAACCTTCTGGAGCAGAACCTTGATAGGGTTTAGATTGTGTATTTCATTCAGCAATTCTATTTCTGCATAAGTATTTGGGTTTCCTTTCTGCAATTGTAATTAGGATTGGCTTTTCTATTTCTGCAAGAATAGTTAGATTTCAATTCTATAGTTGCAATTAGACTTTCATTCTTGTAGATTTACATTTCAACAATTAGATTAGTTTATTTCATGTAATCTAGGAGTAAAGATAACCTAAAAACCCCATACAATCTATTTCACCAATAAGAACTACTGCTCCAGAAATGAGATAAATTGTAAACCTGTTCTTGACTTCTATCTTAAATAGCCTTGGAAACCACCCCGGATTGATATATCCTTGAGATTTAATGATGAGTTTCAACGACACTCATCACTTTTCATGCCCCCCTCTCAGTATAAGCTTGTGTTCTTCATTAGTTTAGATGTAAGTTCAAAACTCTACTAACATTTGTCTTTCAGGAACTTAATACAATCAATGGAAAGTGAAAGATCTTCATGAAGAGGTCACTACTATACTAGATTATAATTTTACAATCCATCAAAGTTTTGTTTCTTGGAGTAATATAAAACACATATTTTGGAAAAGAGGAAGTGATATTAATAATTATATTGGATTTATGTAACTAGTATACAAATCTATAATGTAATATGTGATAGTAAACTTTTATTGATAATTGTATAACTATTTTATCTTATTTTTTAATACAATAACATTTAATAATAAAAAGAATATCTAGAAATGAATATTTAATTCTTAATATATTAAATAAAATACATATTGATATGGATATATTATACAAATGAGAAATGAATTATAATTGTAACATCAACAAGCAATAATAAGCTTCCTTCATCCTTGGAAATACTTAAGGTCGACAAGTTATCCTTAAAATATAAATAATAGTATGACCATATCCAACACATATTAGATAAAATCCAAATTAATATGTTATAACTTAAACTCAAGAGCAATAATTAATCAAATATATCACAAATTACAATACAATAATTCGAAGACAACTGTGGTTGCACAGTGTTGGATATGGAAGTGGATATATAAAATAATATGCAAATTATATTGAATAAATAAAATTTAACACATAAAAATCAACCTCAAAAATGATTTTCACAATTCAATATTCTTTCATATTCATCATATTATCACCATACTTCACTAGCCAAATTCTGCTATATGTAGGTAATTTTATACATCATAGAGTCTCTTCATATTTGGGAGACTCTTCAATATTCTATAGATCTTCACATTTAAATTTCATTTGTATTTTCATATTATAATTTCATGAGGTATGTGACCATTAAATTTTCTCTTATAAGAGAAATATTTATTAATCTCCCAATAATTACAATCATGAAATAATTACATAATTCTAAATTCTGACACAATCCAAATAATGTAATAAGGTCCACAAGTTATCCTTAAAATATAAATAATAGTATGACCATATCCAACACATATTAGTGTAGCAACGGAAAAATGGTGCACCTTAACTGAATTGATAGAATATAAGTGCGTTATAAGTCCTATGAGAGCGTAAACCAAAGCATGCAAGCAAGAAGGTAAAGTGTAATAGGAAATAAAGCAAATGGGACGTTCTCCTTATTGAGTAACTTAAAATAAGATTACAATGCCTCCCCTTGAGGAAATAAATTAGCTTTGTGCAATATGTTACAACAAAGGGGTGCCAAGATATATAAATCTCTCAAAGAATGTGGTGCACATCCACTATTCTTCCGCATGCCCACACTCGAAGTGGGCAGGCCAAATGTCATCGTCGCTTATGTCAATGTGATCCTCATACTATGATGTTTCCTACTATATTTTTGCACCTGATTCTATGCATAGGAAAGCAAAGGAGAGTCAAGAGCATATGTGTATGGTATTAAAACATGCAATCCCTACAGCCTGAATGGGCGCATATGGGGTGTATATAGCAAATGGATTCCAAATGAGACAAAACTCAAGAGAGATGTAAAGGAGGTGGTTTTGGGATGATATCACATGGTTTTGTAAAATAATTATGTCCGATCATTGTGTTAGATCTCGTAGCCTGTAATGAACCTAAAAAAGACAAACGAGTGTTTCTCCTACCTAGACATGTCAAAAGCCTGTAAAATTTGGTGAGTAAGCATAAACTGATGTTTTAAGAGAACCCACATGATCAGATTATAAATATTATTTCCAAATACTCCTGCAAGAAAAAGTGGGACCCGCATGCATACAAAAGCGTAAAATTACTATATCTCAATCAATACATGTCATAAAGCTATGAAATTTGAAATGCAACATCATATAGACATGTAGAAAATAGATAATTAAAGAAAATCATAAAATAGTGCATGAAGTTTTATTTGTATGGGTGTGGGACAAATTCAACTACCACAGATTGGGGAGCGCCCGAGGGTGGGACTCCCACAAATATCTCCTAATTTTTCACACCAATCCAATGAGGATTGATGCAAAACTATAGGGAAAGTGTTTTAGGCAAATTTGGTGTAGTTATTCGAACTTTGGATTTGGTTTTTGGGTCTGATTATGCCTTCTTATGCCACTCGATAACCTCTCTCGTTAAGGAGAAATTATGGATGAAAAGGAGTAATAAGGGTGAGGTAATAAATTGGTAGCACTTTTTTGCAAATATTAGAAAAACTCGTCTCTCTTTGGATGAAAATTTCATCCAATTTGTATACATAGGAGGTCAAATGTGCAAAGAACATGCAAGGGCATGCAAGGCCCAAGGGGCCACTTGTCCACCAAGGTGGCATGCACATGAGGGGGAAGAGAATCTCCCAAAAATGGCCTCATTGATGAGGTTTGTCATAGGCATGCCCTAGGTTATGACATGCATGCTTTGAAGAGCAGGGAAAGTGGCATTTTCTAGCAGCTACTTGTCCAAATTTGACTTTTTGCTAGTCAAACCTACTATTCGCTCCACTATGGGATGAATGTTGCTATTCGCTTCGAGGTGGGATGAATATGAACTTCTATTCATCCCAGGGTGGGATGAATAGGAACTATGCCTCAAAAAGTTCCCAACTGACCTAGGAACCTTCCAAAACTGCTTTGGGAGTGGTTAGAACCACTACTTGACCTCTGAGGGCTATCCTAAGGGCTTTGTGTGTCAATTTAGTCAATGCCTTGGTAGCATGATCAGATTGGCACTGTTTTTGTGTCTACAAATGCCCCTTTTTGAGAAGTGTTGTGTGCAGCACAATGCTAAGCAAGAATAAATGACCAAAGTTCTCAACAATTAAGGTTATTCAGTAACCTAACCAACTTTGAATCCCCCAATCATGGAAAGTGTATGCGTCCTTGAATCTTTGCTTTTGACTCAGTAATGAAATTGGTCTTGGTATCTCGTTAGCTTTCGGGTATACTCAGAAGACTTATAACCCTTAAGAGTTTAGAGAATACCAAGTATTTTGGTAAATTTTGAGGTGTACCAAATAGGGAGGACCGTCTGCTCTGTTGTATTCTTAATTGAGATTTTTGCTTGTTTACTGCCCCAAGCAAGAGCAAGATTATATTTTTCAATGATTCGTTGAATGAACACCCTTTGCCTAATTGAGTTTGTGTTTGTTTATTATGATTATGAGTATGACTATCCCCTTAAGCAATGAGTTGATGAGGGAATGACCTAATGAGAAAAATGACGAGTCACTTGACCTATATGACTTTTTTTGGGTTGCCTTCAGGTGTACTCATGAAAATTATGGTAATTTTGGAAGGATATTTTTGATCCGATGGATGCTGCATGGAGGAGGGAGAGTCAACAACTTCATTCCTGTAGAGTGGTCCAGCCATTAAGGCTTTCTTAGGGACTAAAGGAGTAATTATTCGGTACCTCTATGGCATGTTTGAGTTCTATCTTGAGCTCGAATGAATTCCATAAAATTTGACTTATTTTTGGTGGGTTTTAAACCATTTTTGGCACCTTTTGGAGTGAGAGATATAGAAAAAACTCGTTCTCATGGAGTGGTCCAACTATAATAGCCTTCTTAGAGAGTGAAGTAGAGTCTCTCGATGAATCCGGTGGTGGTTTATTATTCCATTAAGCTTGGGTGCAAATTGACCAATTTTAGGCAGTTTTATGCTATTTTTGGAGCCCATTTGGGGTTGTTTTTGGCTGTTTTGAAAATTTTGAGCTATATTCATCCTAAGGTGGGGTGAATGAAAATTTTATATTCATCCAAGGGTGGGATGATTGCAAAATAGTGTGCTCGTCCCACCCTAGGATGAGTACAACCCAAAATAGTCTATATAGCACCGAAAATCTTAGTTTGGGGTCATTATTGTGATTTTTCCTTGGTGATTCGAGTGGTGAGGACGAGGAGAGTGATTTTGCATAGCGAAGTGCTATCAAACTCAGTCCAAGACACCATGAGCCAGAAAACGAAAGCATCTAATGGAGGATCCGATGTGACACAGGTATGTAGTGACTCCTCGATCATGCTTATTGTTGTTTTTAATTTTGTTTTTTTGTTTTATTTATTTTTTTTCTTGGTATATCCCATTAAGTAAATGGATAATTAAACCCACTAAAATGATGTAGACCATATAAAATATTTATTTTGTGTTTTTGTGTGCAATTTTAAGTTGCTTTTTGTTGTTTTTAGTGCTTTTGAGGCCTCTGAAAGTTTGTTTGTGAGGCATGGGAATGCTTACTTATCATTGTTTTTATTTTTTTTGTTTTTAGGTGGTGAGGGGTCAGTATCATAAACTGAAGCTATTCAAGACCATTAGGGGTACCTTGAGCAAGGCAGATTGGGAGTCGCTAGATGCCTTGGGCCTTAAGCAAGTGAAACAGTTGGAGCCTATGATAGGTGACATGCCTACTTGACTATTTTTATTAATCTATGGGACTGCGATGCAGCGATGACAGTTGAGGATATGTCTTAGGATGTACCTAAGGAAGATCAGGCAGAGTCTCCTTATCAGATGGATGAACATATGGACCTCCTGATCATGGATGATCGGGTGATTATGGAGATGAAGATGTGGATGATCAGGGGTTTCCTAAGTAGTAGGATGCGCTAGTGGATTAGTATACCGGGCTGTAGATAAAGCTAGCCATGGTTAGGTAGGAGAGGGATCTCTTGTAGGCACAAACATAGGTATAGGGTGACCTAGTAGAGGTTAGGACTCTATAAGCATGAGTGCAAGCATTGGAGGTCGAGGTGGGGTCACTATGGGCTTAGGTGCTATAGGTGGAAGATGCATACCAGGCATGGGAGGCATAGACTCAGCTCTATAGGAGTGAGCTAGAGAGGGATGTGATCTAGCTTGGAGGGTAGCTTCTAGATTTTGATGAGGGTAGTACCTCAAACTGGACCTGACAGAGTGAGACAAAGTAGTTTGCTTCATCTAGGCAGAGGATTGAGGGGCTATGGGGAGTCGACAAGAGGCCAGGGTAGGCAGTAGTCGATCGAAGAGATATCAACTGACATGCACTATAGGGGGTAGCACTAGTCACAGAACCAATCCTACATGATCATGGTGGCCGACATGGGTAGGGATTTTTGGTATTATTGAGGCCATAGGACCCATGTTATTTGTAGCCTATGGGTATTTTGGAAACTATGATGTACATATTTTTGTCTCATATATATATATGAGATTTTATTGTGGTAATCATGTGTTGTATTTATTGCTTTAATGTATAAATGCAATGTATGTATGGATTGATGTGTATATGCTAGATGCTTAGGATGTATGCATTTGGACTCAATGAAATAGTGATAGATATATATCATGTATGAATGTGTATTTTCTTAGATTTAATGCTATCTATATGCGTGGATGCACAGTGAGATGATTGGTTGATAAAATGAATGTGGTTAATGATTTGACACACTATGTTAGCTCTATAGATTATACAAAACATATTAATGCTCTTTTTTGTTTCTTTTTGTTGTATTTGCTTTTGTAATGGAAATGTGGAACCATTATTGTGATGTGGTGAAATGGAGTATATGAAATGACCTATTTTAAATAATGTAGGTGAGGTTTTTATGAGACTCAAACACTCTAGATGGTGTGATCAAAGGTTGTATACTAACTATGTAATACTTCTTGACAAGGTATGAATCTACTGGGATGACCAAGGTACTTCATATGCTTGTGTGTGCAAGTGAGTTCATTCTTGTGAGATGCATAAGGATACTGCTAGTGCCAAGTAGGCTCTCAACCAAACCTATATTGAGGATCACCCAATGAATGCCACCATCCTAGATTTTGTACTAAGTATGACTAGACCACAAGGAAATCTAGGTTACCAAAGCTAGCTCATCCACATGTAAACATTGGTTTGCACACACACCGAAGCTAATGTGATAGACATATCGTCATGTGTAAGGATACCACCAGTGCCAAGTAGGCTATCAACCAAACCTGTACTGAGGATCACCTTATGGTTTTCCAAATGCTGAGAGTTCCAGGGATTCAAGTTTGACTCCTTTATTTTCTTTCAATTATTGGTATACTTGCTCTCATATATAGTGATAAAAATCATTGTTTATTTTTCTCTTGTTAGTGATAATAATATTTGTTTATTTTGAGTTTTTCTTTTTATCTTGAGCAAAGGATTTGAATTTTGAGTGATGGGGATAACTATTTCTTGTGCTTTTTGATGCGTGCACTTTGAGCGTTTTGATGTTGAACTTTGGAGTTTGTACTTTGAATTTTATAATTTTTGATGTTTGCAACTTTTTGAGAATGTGGGATTTCTAATAGTGGTGAAAACCACTATTTATTTTGGGAAATTGGATAGGGAAGATGCTTGTCCTTTTTCCAAATCTCAACATTCTTAAACCATTCACATAGGGGGATGAGCAGGATGACCTTTTTTGCATAAGGTAACCTAGACCACTTCATGGATTTCATTTGTTTTTGTGCAAAAATTGGATTGTTAATGATTAACTGTTTGGGATTTGATGTACACAAGGCATAATCTAAGCAAGACTCCACCTCCTAAAAATCAAGATAGATTTCTACCAAACCTTAAGAGAAGCTAGAAATTGTTGAGTGACCAAAACCTATAATGACATTCTAAAGCAAATGATTAGGTGAAGGAGTAGACAAAAATATGGAATGTGGAAAATATGGGTGAGAATGATAAGTGAACCATTGAACTACGATTACTTTCTCAACATGGATTTTGGGTGATAAGTAGTGTATCATCATGGTGCTAGACATATATGAGCAACTCTAAAATATAAACTGTTAATGATGAGGATACCTAAATGCAAGCGATGATAGAAATGCAATGGGATGCAATGTGATGAGATGTGATTGTTTATATTTTTGATATTTTGATGATTTTTTGAAAGACAATGTGATGCAAGGTATTGTATTTTGGATTGATATATATGTATGTACATGTGACCAATGGGCTTTTTGGGGGCCATTGGGGTATTTGAGGTGACCTAGATAGTTCTAGACTGCCTAGGAGCATTTTATGTTGACCAAGTAGGTTGGTATCTACCCTTGGAGAATTTTGGGGTGACCTAGATGGTTCTAGACCTCCTAGAAGCATTATAGGTTGACCAAGTAGGATATAGGCACCCTTGGAGCATTTGGGGTGACCTAGATGGTTCTAGACCGCCTAGGAGCATTTTAGGTTGACCAAGAGGGTTGGTATACACCCTTGGAGCATTTTTGGGTGACCTAGACTATTCTAGACCACCTAGGAGCATTTTCGGTTCAGCAAGTGGGATAGTATGCACCCTTGGAGCATTTTGGAGTGGCCTAGATAGTTCTAGACCGCCTAGGAGCATTTTAGGTTGACCAAGCAGGTTGATATGCACCCTTGGAGCATTTTGGGGTACTATGGTGCTCTAATCATGGAAACGCCTCAAGTGAATGATGTTCAAGGTTGCAGGATTTTTGAATCCTTCAAGAGAGGCCACTCGATACATTTTGGGTCCTATTTGACTAGTGATGACAAAAGGACCTAACCAGTTTGTCGCAAACTTGTCCCTTAAGTGGGATGGAAAATTAGAATTTTGTTGGTTCTCTTTCAAGACGAGGTCACCAATATGAAATTCCTTGATATGGACTTTTGTATTGTAGGTTCTCTTTAGTTGCTCTTGATAAAAGCATAAATGCTCCAGGGCATGAACGTGTCCCTCATAAAGAAACTTAAGTTGGTTTAGTCAAGCCTATTGCATGATATCATCATAAATGAACTCTTGCATGGATATGCGCAATGAGAGGATCTCCAGCTCTAGAGGTATGACTGCCTCTGCACCATACACTAGTGAGAATAGGATTTTCCTAGCGGGCATCCAAATACTATTACGGTAAGCCCATAGGACAAGAGGGATCTACTTGTATCAATCCTTATAATTATTATTGACTATCTTTTTAAGGATGGCAATCAATGTCCTGTTCGAGGCCTCTGCTTTCCCATTTGATTGTGGATAATATGATGTCAAAAATCTATGTTTGATATTGTACTTATTAATTAAAGCACACAACTTTATTTTTGAATGACATTCCATTATCCTAAATGATTTTGGATGGAATACCAAAACAAAAAATGATATGATTTGTTATGAACTCCATTATGTGGGGTCCTGTCATTGAGGTAATGGGAACTGCTTCCACCCACTTGGTGAAGTACTTGGTTTTTGTGATGATAAACATGTGATAACCTGAGGATGCAATGGAGATCTTCTTGATCAAATCAAGTCCCCACTATGAAAATACCCAAAAAAATTGAATCGATTGCAAGACCTAGGAAGGTATGTGTGTCAAATTAGAATGGTGTTGACACATCACACACTTTAAAAATGCACAAAAATATCGTTCTAAGGATGACCAATAATAGCCCATGTGAAGAATACACTTTGCGATGGCCATATCGCTAAAGTTTCCACCACATGTACCGTTGTGTTCTAGGGCAATCGCCCAAGTGGCTTCCTGTTGTTCTAAGAAATGAAGGAGAATTCCTTCATAGCTTCGATGATACAAAATATCTTCTAACAAGACATGCTTTTATGATTTCTTCTTGAGTGCCATTTTGGTGATATATGACAATCTAGGTGGGAGGCTACAAATCTTGAGGTAGTCTCGAATGGGAGTATACTAGTCCTACTATGTAAAAGCTTCGATGGCGTGAACAACCTGTACCTTTAAATGTTCATCTCTAGCGAATGTTGATTGTGGGAGAACTTGTCAAAATAGCATAGTGCTACTATCAAAAAGGATTTAGGGGAATAAGGACCCCCAATCGACACAATTCAAGTGATCATGAATTTGCGAGAACCTATCATGAGATGGTTCAATTTGAATCATGTGGATGCCTGACATGGCCTCAGAGCTCTTGTGCTTTACTGTAGGTTGTGATAGCATTCTAAAATGAATGGTGGTTATGTCATCTAAAGGGATTTGTGGGATAAGCAACCCAAATGAGGCCATAGTATTCGCAAAAGAATTCAAAGATCGAGGGATTGCATTGATATCGTACCACTCAAAAGTTTCCAAGAATCTATCCAGAAGGGCTTTATAAGCTTGTAGAACTAGAAATTTACACTAAAAAATCCCTTTGACCTGGATAAAAATTAGCAGGGAGTCACCAAAAATGTTAAGCTTTTTTATTTTCATGGTGACGACTACTTAAAGACCTATTTGCAAGGCTTCATATTTTGCATTGTTCTTAGTGCATGGAAAATTGAGTTTAAATAATAGAGGTAATGGAGCCCCTTGCAACATAAATAACATGACTCCCATGCCACCCCCTTGCTCACATTTGGAGCCATCAAATAATAGGGTCATATTGGCCTAGATCTCAGGCTCATCAAAATTTGTCAATTCTAAGATATGGAAGACCCCATCATCAGGAAACTCCATCCTAAGAGGCTGATCGTCCTAAAGAGGAGCCTCCATAAGCTAATAAATGATAACATGACCTTTGATAGATTTTTTTCCAATGAATTCTAGGTCAAACTCCATCAACAACATGATCCATTTTTTTGTGTGACTACTATGATAAGTGCAACTCATCATGTATTGCAATGGATTATATTTCGACACAACATACATGGTATGCCCTAGCATGTAATGGCATAGCTTCCTAATGGAAAAAACCACAAATAAGCACAACTTCTCGACATATGCATATCAAACTTCATAACTGACTAGGGTGTGATTAAGATAGTAAGTAGCCTACTCTTTGAAAAACTCATTCTTCTAGGCTAGCATGGCTCCTAGTGTGATCTCAGTGGCTAATATGTATAAGTAGAATGATACTCCTGGTTAAGGGGGTGCCAATACTGGTGGCAAAACTAGGTATTGCTTTATTTCATCAAAGGCTTCTTGGCACTCGTCATCCTAGTGGAATGTGACTCCCTTATGCAATAGTCTATTCATTGGCTGACATTTATCCGACAACTACGCTATGAAGCGCTTGATAGATATGATTTTGCCTTGTAGGCTCTGCACTTGCTTGATGGTAGTCGAGAGAGGCATTTCAATGCTAGCCTTGACTTTGTTAGGGTCCAACTCGATGCCTCTCTTGGAGACTATAAAACCCAAGAGTTTTCCATATGTAACATCAAAGACACACTTCTTTGGGTTTAGCCTAACATTGTGCTCAATGAGGCGATCGAGGACTTTGTGTAAGACATCAGGATGCTCATGACGTAATAGAGACTTATCCAATAAGTTATCCATGTAATCTTCCAGAATATTATGCATGTAATCATGGAATATGTATGTCATGGTCCGATGATAGGTGGCTCCAATTTTCTTGAGGCCAAAGGGCATGACCCTATAAAAAAATGTTCCCCAAGGCGTTGTGAATGTCATCTTGATATGGTATTTTGGGTTGATACAGATTTTATTGTACCCAGAGAAACCATCCATGAGGGAAAGCATTTCGTGGCCTACTGTGAAGTCTACCAGTGCATCAATGCTAGACAAAGGGAAATCATCCTTAGGACTCACTTTGTTTAGATCTTTGAAGTCTGTGAATATATAAATCCTCTCATTAGGCTTCTTGATGGGAACCATGTTGGACAACCATGTTGAATAGTCTATGGGGATAATGAATTGGGCATCCAAGAGATTTTGTAGCTTGTATTTCACCATCAAGGCTACTATTGGATGTATTTTTCATAGTTTTTGCTTTACCAGCTTGACTGTCGAGTTGAGTGTTAAATTATGCACGACTAGATTTGGGTCTAGTATTAGCATATCCCTATATGACCATGCAAAATCCTAATTTATTTCCCTAAGAATCTGAGTATAAATGACTTTCTATTCAAGGGATAAAACTTCCCCTAGCTTGATAAATTATGGACTATCTTGATCTAAGCCTATGTCTCGGTCAATCATTTGCTCGATTGACATATGTGATCCATCCTCCAACTGATGTGGGGTCAAGATTAGGTGGATGTCATCTACAAAATTAAGATCATCAATAGGAACATCAGGTTTTGCTTTAGCATGAAATAAATCCTAAGTAGACCCTAGGGTGAAATGGAAAATCCCACTGCATGTCTAGTACTCAGAAGGTGATAGGGGTGAATCAACATGATCCCAATCGATAGCATCTAGGTATAGATGTAATGAATTGGATGAATTAATTGGATTATGGAGTGGTGTGGTCAAATCAATGGAGATCATGCCAATGGAATGGATTTGCTCTCTAGGACCACAAGATAAATATTTCTCATCAGTATCACTTCCTACCCCCAAGTGTGGTGGTGGGGTAATAGGAATCATCAAATCTTGTCTAGGAAAAGACTATAGGAAGGGATCGTTGGGCTCAAGGAGCTCCATATATTTCGATGGGTTAGGAAATACCATGTGAGAAATCTAGTCCCGATTGATTGGTCCTACCCTTAAGCACAGGCTAACATGAAACTGACGATACACCTCATCTATGTCGATGGGCTCATGATGATGATGCAAATAAGGAGGACCAAGATAGGACCTCTCCATCTCATCTTCATCATCACTATCATATATTAATCCCTTGCCTCTACCCATGGGAATTGGGAGATTAGGCTTATGAGGTCCCATATATGATCGCTCCTCATAATCATCATCATGGATGAGGACTTCTTCACTCTCATCTTGTGGTGCCATTGGCACATGAGGATCGAGTAGTTCGAGTAAATGAATTGAGCCCTCATTGGGTGGTCAAAATTCTTGAGGATGGACCGGCTATTCAGGAGGTAGGAGCTACCAGATAAGGTCATATATGGGGACCATGCGCATGAAGTACTCATATTGGTCATTAATAGGGATAACCTATGAATGATCGATGTCTAACTTAAAGAGATTATAGGGTGCTACCTCATAATAGGACTCATCATCTAAGGTCCATTCATAGGAGGGACCATCATCACAAATGTGAGAACATGCTTGCAAGCTCCTGCATCTCTCAAAATATATGATAATGTCGCTAAGGACCATAGGGTTCTTGTTCGATATCAGGAAATGGTCCCCCAATGAATAGATGGTATGCGGGTTGGCATACGGGTCTTGAGCCAACTCATATCTCTAACCTATGCATAGGTGATCAAGGTCATCCAAGAGGGAATCTAGGGGCAAGGGGTTGTTATGCCCTAATATTTAATTGTCATACGAAATCTGATATTATGGCTAAAAAGGGACACACATGCCTTGCTCATATTGGCCTAACTCGTAACCATACCAATTGCATAGGTCAAAATACTTTAGTGCAAAGTACGGGTTAGAAAAATAATCGATCTATTCCTCAAAAGGTTCCTAATCCTCCTCTTCCTATTTATAGGGCTCTATTCCATAATCAAGGCCTGCATATATGAAATTTTTATGATTAGGAGGGAGGCCTAAAGGCACGATGGTGCCTCTAAGAAGAAGATGTATGCCCATGTCTTGTACTGACTCAAAAGTGGGTGTAGCCATGAAATTTTGGACTATGTAATCCCCCAGACCTGTGTTAGCCATCTCAACTGTGATTAACGACCATTATGAAGGGATAAATTAGAGTACCTCTTGAGCCCATTCCATGTCAGGTTCATCAGGTGACTCCTCCTCCATCATGCTAGGTATCACATCAGAGGAGATGATGGAAACTATTGGGGGGATTTCTTCAATGAGCATTATCCTTATGTCCTTCGACAAAGGCACCGTGGATGATGGTGGTTCCTGTGAAGGAGCTAAAGATGAAGATGTATTTGACTGCGATGAAGATAGATCTATGGGGGATGATGCCAGAATCATACCCAAATGGGATTTATTCAACTAAAAGTCCAAATGATGCAATGGTAGGGTCGAATAAGGCAACTGCTGCACCATATTGCAATATTTGAAGGGTTCTAGGTCCATCGAGATGATGTGATCCTATCCTTTATATGTGTATTTTAGGCACTGGTGTGTGATTGAAGGGACACACATCATGTTCCCAATATAGGTTCTGCCCAATAGGATGTTGTACGCCATATCGCCCTCTAATATGTGACCCAATATTGGAATTATATTTTTCCCCACTTGAACATGTAGGACAATTGTGCATCATTGAATGCTATAAGGGTGTATGTAGATGCAACAATGTGTGATACTGGTAGTTTAAGATGATTTAATGTTGTTGTGGTAATGATATTACTGGATGAACCAGTGTCTATTAGAAATATCTTAAATGGAGTCCCATTCACACATGCGATGATGTGCAGAGGTGGGTCCACTATGTTAGTGGGAACATGCCTTAATTCATATTCCCTGAATGTAATGACCAGCTTACAACTTGGGGTTACAGTTCAATGGCTTTTAAAATCTCCATCAGGGTCTGCCTATGAGGTTGCGATTGCTGAATTAGTTCATAGATGGAGAGCCTAGATGATGTGGTCCTCAAACTCTAAATGAGTTTGTTATGGATTGTGGCTACAGGCCTAGGAATGGGGGTCTATACTAGAGGTGGTGCAACTTGTGGAGTTGACAGAACATCACTTGGAGCTATAGGGACTACATTTGGACTTGGGTATCTCTTGTTCTGTGTCATGATGATCACCATGCCCATAAATCCCTGCTTGTGATAGGCCTGATGGACCTCATTTACTTGTGTTGTGGGCTTGACATGCTCTCCATGGGTAGGAAAGGGGTCTTTGTAGACCTCCATATGTTGGTTGTTTGGTGCCATGGGGTTGTCTACCATGAGAGCTTTGCTATCGATTAGGTCCTACACCAAGTTCTTAAACTTGTAGAATATGGAGATGTCATGACCCTTTTGCTGGTGGTACTTGTAGTACAAGTCTTCCTAATATCCTTTAGGCTTTGGTGCACTAGGATCTATAGGTCTACTATCAGGCAGGTGGACCAAACTAGCCGCATAGAGGCGATCAAACAAGGAATCCATGGATTCTGTTATGGGCGTATAATTTTGCTTGGGGTGGCGCTATTGATTTTGCCCTTGTATTTGATTTTCCTTTTCATAGTTCCCAGGGGGTGCGACATGATATCCTACCTTTTAAAGTTGTTGTGTTTGTGCCAGCATTGGGACATTAATGGCAACTTGATTGACCGTAGTGGGTTTTGGTTGTGCTATATTAGTCTTAGTGGTCTTAGTCCACTCCTTGTGAGGTTTTGCAATCTTGTCCTCTTAGATCTTTATTTCTTAGATGGTCCTAGCCTGTGTCAGGGCATCCTCAAGAGTCACATACTACTGGAGTTGCAGTAGTAATGAGATGGGTTTTATGTAGTCCTTAGTAAAAATCTAGGTCAGCTATGATGCGAGGAGTAGATAAGGCACTTTTGAAAGCATAGCCCTCCATATGTTTCCATAATTATTGATTGAATCATCGTCATACTACTTGAGACCAGCTAAGTCAGCAAGTGTCACCTTCCTCTTGGTATTGAAGGCAAAATATTCTAGGAACGCGTCCACGAGCTGATCTAAGTTATGAATTCTATGCTTCAAGAGCTGTGTGAACCAATCAAAGGCAGGGCCTATGAGGGTGGTCACAAAAGTCCTTAGAAGCAAGGCATCATTGTCCTGAATACCAAAAAATTACTTTATGAAATGGGTGACATGCTCTAGCACATCCTCTTCCCCCTTAAATGTGGCCAACTGAGGTATCTTGAATTATTCAAGGTAGGGTGGTGTTGGGACTGACGGATGCATAGGGTGACTATGGAGCTAGTGTAACATGTTCTTTTGGGTCCTAGAGGTTCTATTCTTGACTACCTCAAGATGCTCTAGCAGTGCCTTATAAGCATTAGAGGACTTTATCTCCTATAGTGGGTTGCGAGGAACATGAGGCCTATTATAGGGTGGTTGCAGGACAACCCCCATGCATTGATATGGTGTTTCCATGCACTATTCTTCTAGCTCATACCCGTCACATGCCTTGCAAGGCGTATCTAAAGCTGGTCTATAAACTTGTATGCCCACCTCCAAAGGGCACCCTGCATCAGTCCTGAGAGTTAGACCTTAAGCAGACCTAGGAGATCTAGGAGGAAATTTTCTATAAGGTCATGATCTTTCCCAAACTGGGGAATGTTGCATCTGATGGTTATATACCCTATGAGTGCTCGGGGTTGTAATTCACTCATGTAGGGTCTTTTGGAATAGATCATTGGTTTGACGTTGAATACGTTATTTTTTGAGATGATGCAAGCGGTCTAGCTACTCCTTGTCCTATCAAAGCTGTTTAAATTGAGCTTGGAATTCCATGTATTTGGAAACCACCTATTTAATTTGTTTCACTATTTGGGGTCTAGGTGGCCTAGATGATTCCCCTTGATCTCTCTCTCTCGGTCATGATGATTCGAGACCTCTATAATGTGCTTCCCTCTATCAAGGTTGGCTACATTCACCTGTGGCTTTGGACGAGGTAGGTGTTCCCTATACTCAGTATGTAAGGAGGTGCAATGCCCCCGTGTAGTGAATTGCTCTTGAGGAATGTCATGGAATTCCTCGTACCTTCCCTCATGAACAAGGGTGAATAAGCCCATCCTGTATGATGAGCCTCATACTCATCCTAATATTTGGGCTCCCTAGTCTTAATTGGGTGATGTGGAGGTAAGATGTGATCATCATGCCCTTCCCAATGTTAATTGTGGGGATTTAACCCTTGAGTGGGTGCTTCTACTCTGATAGGCACACGAATGCATGAAACTACCCTATCTCCATGTGCCTCTTCATGCACTATCCAATCATCATCAAAATGAGTTTTTGACATGTCCATATAATGAGAGCATTCTCCCTAAGTTGGCTTTTAGCACACGAGGGTATCCCACCTAGGGGTCTCTTGGAGACCCTGCTCTATCCTAGCTATCCTAATGGTTTGTGGACTGGGATGAGTGTCAGATCTCCAAGGTGGTACAACCAAATCTCAGGGGCTATAACAGAGGTGACTTGTGCCTCCATGTATACTCTCTAAAGCTTTCACCCTTTATTGGGCTTGGTTGTGGGTGAAAACCATTGCAATGAGATTCTATCAAAAACCTAATGCTTATTTTATTTGCATTTTTTATGAAACAATACACTAGAATGGAAAACACACAATCAAATAGATGTTTATCTTTTTTAATGTATTATATGTGTATCCTAAAAATGGTTTCAATGTTGTTTCAAATTTGTTGTAAAGAGACCTCGTATCGCATGCTTGATAATTGTTGGATTGTATTCTTGAGTTTAATGGTTTTTTATAAGCCTAAAAAACACTCATATTTTGTACAATTTTCATTAATTATTATGTAGAAATATTTTAGGAAATGTGTACTTTTATGAATGATTATGTAATTATTTAATAGAATTATGTGTGTTATATAATTTGTGTGTTTTAGTGTATTTTTATGGAAATGTAGTTGGTTTTGATAGATTTGGATCAGTTGAGGTCTTTCATGGACTTGGCACTCTATTTCTTTCGAGATCAAGGCACGAAGGTAGGAACCTTCCTCTTCAAGGAAGGCACCAACAAACGGTAGGTGCCTTCCTCTTCAAGGAAGGCACCAATAGACGATAGGTGCCTTCCTCTTCAAGGAAGGTGCCAATAGAAGGTAGGAACCTTACGTATAGAGAAGGCACCCAACATACTTATGTGCCTTCCGTATAAGGAAGGTGCCATATACAAGACAAAACACCTTTCGTATAGGGAAGGCACCCACATCAGTAGGATCCTTTCGTAGGAAGAAGGCGCTCAACTTTAGTATGCACATTTCGCATATAGAAGGTGCCTCACCAGAGCACATGAGGAAGGCGCCTTCCTCATAGAGAAGGCACCTCTCTATTCTTTACCCGTTGACCAGACAAAGTGACATGGTCAACATTGACTAGTGTAGTTTTAGTTCTACATCACGTAGGATAATTTTGGGAACTACACTAATGAACAAAAATTCTAGGTGAAGCATGAACCAATCAGTGGATACGATACTGTTAGGAATGATGTCCGCTTTAGCAGATGCCGATCATGTTTACCAGATTGTCCTAGTTTAGTCTAAACTAAAATACTGTTGTAACTTATTTTTAACAAAAAATATGTGTGTGTGTGTGTGCTATATAAACACACATAGACCTCTCTGATAGAGATCTAGAATCTATACTGAGCATTATTTATCATTCTGAGGAAAAAAATTGTAATAATTTTGTTGCAATTACAATAAAGTTCAAGAGTTCCTAACTATGTATTCCATTGGAAGGAAGCTGCTAGAGCCTGGGCCCACTCCAAGCTAGTATTCCTTCCATTTTTCTTGTGCTTTCTAGATTAGTTTTCTTGCTTTCATAGGTTTATTTTTTTGTACTATTATTTTCACTTCTGCAGTAGATTTATTTTCATTATGAACGTATGAATATTTATTTTCTCAGGATTTAATTATTCATACATAAATTATTGGTGTGTATGAATTATTGAAAATATTTTAAACCAACCAATAGTAGAGTTAGAGGGACTCATATCAAAGTGGGTATTGTGAATGTTCTGATATGAGACACTTCTAAAGTTTACGAAGAGTTGCAACACACCATAAACCTAAGGGAGAACAAACCATATTCAATGATATCTTCTAAAGAGTACTAGGAGAGATTCAACTTCAATCTTCAATGATATCCTCATGTGAAGCTAGCCAATAAGTCTCTTAAAAACATATTTTTGAGAGGACTTAACAATGAATCATTGGAAGCTCTCAACATGATTTTTGGAGGTGACGTCTATCAACACACTATGTAAGATATCTAACAATTATGCTAGAACTATTCAAGAAGGAGAGGCAAGACCACTTCTAGGACCATGAAAGCGACTGCTTCGGTCACAAAAATGGAAATAGGCAATATGTTGGAAGATTTGAAAAGTGAGATGCTTCCGTCTCTAGCATTACAAATGGACACACTATTGTTAGAGAAAAAGAAGCAACATTAGCTTATTTCTACCCAAAATGTAGAGGAAAGCATGTAAATAATGCATGCTTGGAGAAAAAATTTAGAGTATGCATGGTATGTAAGATAAATTATAACACCATATTGTGCCCACAATTGCCTAGTGTCAAGGAGGATGCTGATATTTTAGAAGCCTATTTTATAGGCAATCGGAGGAGCTCGTCAAAACCCCCTATGGGAAATATACCACCAGGAATACCATTGTACGAGGGAGGACCATACATGCCACAAAGCTAGCTATAACCACAGAATATGGGGTGGTGGGGGCCATATCCTTGGTCCAACACACCCCCAGGAGTAGCATATCCAAATCAGCAGCCCTTGATGGAATATCAATACCATGGGCAATAGTGGAGAGGCCAGGCTCAATGGAATCTGGTCCCATAGAACTTAGCACCAACTCAACCCCAACAACACCTGCTAGCCTTACCTATAGTGAGACCTGTGCAACTACCCGCACAACCGATGGTAAATCCAAATAATTGAGTAAATCAACCGACATATAATATAGAAGGTGAGATGTACCTGATGTATAATATTAGTTGTAATCCAATTTATCTTAGATTAGTAGACAACTAGGAGTAGAGACACCTCCCTTGGTAGAAGAGGAGGTAGAATTAGAGGAAAAACCTCTTATAGAAGAGGTGGAATAAGAAGTGGCTAAGAGAACAAAGGCTCCATTTCCTAACCACCTATAAAAACAAATGAAATTAACGCAGCCAAATTTTGATATTCTTTCTAGCTTAAAAAATATCATGGTGACAATTCCTTTTTCAAGATATCCAAGACGTCTTGATATATTCTAAAGCAATGAAAGAGATATGCCTAAGAAAGTTAGGCTGGAGAGTGACCCAGACTATTAATATTGTCAAAAATTTGGTCGATTTAATGATGGGCAAGATGTGTCATCCTAAGTATGCAGACCCAGGTAACCCAGTGTTGATGGTAAAAATCGGGGGGCATTCCTTGACCAATACATTGGTTGATGTGGGTGCAACCATAAATGTAATGCCCTAGGAGACCATGCAGAGGCTACAACTCACAAACCTAAGGCCAACTTCAACAGTTTTACAACTAGATAATCGATCAACAATAGTACTAGAAGAAATTTTGGAGGATATAATCATGATGGTAGATGCGTGGGAATATTTGGTTGGTGACAGTCGATGGTTACATCAGCTACCGTGATGGGCTGATGACCATCTCCAATGGGAAGAACATAAAAAGGTTGACTATTTCATCTCTCGCATAGTCTGTTGATTTGTTGGGAGGGTCTATGTTGACCAAGCACAAAAAGGAGGAGCTATCCATAATCTAACTAATGATGGCATTAGATGAGTTGGTAGAGGAAGAAGATGAGGATGGAATTATTATAGAATTTCTCCAAGGAGAGTCCTCCGATGTTACGCTTGATTCACCATTAGCTGGTGCCCAAGACCACCACATTCGGCAAATAAATGTTGGGACAGGAAAAATGTTGAATATTAATAATGGGTTGACCCCCACATAGCTAATGAAGGTAGAAGAACTCCTAGTTAGACACCAACAGGCATTAACATTCGCTTATCGGGTATTACATTTCAGGTTATGCAACGCACCTACCACCTTTCAAAGGGTAGTGTTGAGCATATTTTCAGACATGATAGGAGATGCGGTTGAAGTATACATGGACGACTTCACTGTTTATGGAGAAACCTTTGATGAAGAAATGAACTATTTGGAAAGAGTGCTCGAAAGAAGTGAGGAAAATCATTTATCCCTTAGTAATGAAAAATGCTTTATAATGATGTAAGAGGGCATCGTACTAGGACACCATCTCTCTGTAAAAGGAATAAAAGTTGACAAAATAAAAATAGAGGTCATCAAGGACCTACCTATCCCTACAACACAATGAGAGGTGAGAAGTTTCCTTGGATCTGTCGGGTACTACCCGTAATTTATCGTCGACTTTAGAAAAATTACAAAACCACTACACACTTTATTGTCTAAGGACGTGGAGTTCAATTGGATAGAAGACTATGAAAGGCATTTCAGTCGCTTAAGGAAAAGCTGATGTTTGCACCTATTCTGAGGGGACCAAATTTGACTATACCCTTCCACATCTATTGTGATGCCTCCAATAATGTGATTGGAGCAGTCCTCGGACAGAAGGATGGTGAGGAATTTTACGCCATCTACTATGTCAAAAAAAATTTGGTAGGGGATGAGCTCAACTATACAGTGATGAAGAAGGAATTTATTGCGGTTGTGCATACCATAAATAAATTTTGCCATTATATCACCAAATACAAGGTGTTCGTCCACACGGACCATGCAGCCATCAATTATTTAATGAGTAAACCAGTTATTGGTGGAAGAGTTATAATATGGATTCTACTACTATAGGAGTTTGACATAATGATAGTTGACAAGACAGACAAGGAAAACGTTGTTGCAAAATTTCTGTCCAGATTGACACCAGCAGACCATGCGATAGTGGAAGACCAATTTTTAGATGAAAATTTGTTCACCATCAGTGAGCAAACACCATGGTATGCAGACATAACCAATTACTTAGCCACCGAAAGAATCTCATCCACTCCTTACAAGAAAAGCAGAAGATAGTGGAAAAGAGCACTGCATTTCTATGGGTTGATGACCTCCTATTTTAAAAAGGATAGGATCAGATTATAATGAGGTGTGTAGCAGAGCAGGAATTATCAAAAATACTCAAAGCTTGCCATGATGAACCATGCGAGGGACATTTTGCAGGGAGACAAACTACCTATAAAATCCTACAGGCTAGGTATTTTTGGCCCACTCTATTCAAATATGCAGCCACCTACGCCAGCAAATGTCATGAGTGCCAAATAATGGGAAGACTGATCCATCAAGATGAGATGCCCCTTCAATCGTAAGTGCATCTAGAGCCCTTTGATAAGTTGGGAATGAATTTTGTGGGGTCAATTAATCCACCCTCAATAGGAAGGAGATTTATTTTAGTTTGTATAGACTACGTCACCAAGTGGGTGGAGGTGTAAGCACTAAGGGATTCAAAGGAAAATATGATAGCTGATTTCTTATTTGCTCAAATTTTTACATGATATGGTGTCCCCTGAGAAATTAAAATAGACTAAGGGCCTCAATTTACCTCCAAATTGATCAATGAATTGATGAAGCAATATCATATTTGATACAAAAAAACTACGCCCTACCACCCGCAAGAAAATGGGTAAGTGGAGGTGACAAACAGAGAGATAGAGAATATCCTAATAAAAACTATGCAACAACATAGAAAATATTGGACTACACAACTTACAGATGTAGTATGGGTGTACAACACTATGTGGAAGTTGACCACTGACTTTACACCTTTCCATATGGTCTATGGGAAGAATGCAATGATGCCCATTGAGTTTAAAATTAAGACACTGAGGATTGCTCTAGAATTAAATTTGAGCATGGAAGAAGCTCAAAAAGAGAGGATTCAGCAGCTGAACCAACTGGACAAATTTAGAAGTGATTCTCTACAAAGAATGTTGAGCATACAGAACCAAAGAAAAAAATAGCATGATCGACACATCAAGCTAAATCAGTTCCAAGAGGGAGATTGGGTGCTTTTGTACGATTCCAAGTTCTAGGGAAGGAAGGGCAAATTAATGCAGAGATGGATGGGACCATATGAAGTGGTAGAGCTAATAAAGAATGATGTTGTGCATGTAAAGAATATTGAAGGCAGCAATGTTGTATTGACAGTGAATGACCACCGACTATGGCCCTACAACATGTCCAAAAATTTACTGGTAGAGTCTAGAACAGGCATGGGGGAAACCCCATCCTTGTAATCTAGACCAAACGCTCAGCAGGAAGAATGGTGGAAATGATGGTGTCCACAAAAATTAGTTAGTTTAGGGTTTTATTTCTTACAGTGTGTTTTGTAGGGACAACGCCCACATGCAAGTTGCAAGCATCCTAGTAGAGGGCCTTCCAGACACAAAATGTGTCTAACTTCCTATAGTTTTATTTTTTTTGTTTGATTTTGTAGGTGGAGGACCTGTTAGCTCAAAAAATAGATATCTAGGAAACCAGGTCTGAACCGACTCAACACCCCAAAATCTGTGCACGTAGCATTGAAGCAGCATCTATCCAAGCTTGGGTGAAGACAATAAATTCTCCTTCGAGGGAAATCGCACGTCAGGCCCGATAGGATGTTGTCACGATAGTATGATGGAAGTCTAAGAAGGCTTGATCACCTTACCCAAATGATCATGACATGCTAATGAGAAAAAAAAATGTCTTGCAAAAGGCCTTCCTCTTCAAAGAAGACTTCCTACTTGAGAAAAAATGCCTTCCTCCTCGGAGAATGTGCCTAACGGAGGTGGACGGTGCCCACGGGAAGAAGGTATCAAGTTGGAGGTAAGGCGCCTTCCTTATAAATAAGGTTCCCAACAAAAATAATGTGCCTTCCTTATAGAGAAGGCATCCCACGGAAATAGGGTGCCTTCCTTATAAATAATGCACCCTATAGAAGGTAGGTGCCTTCCGTATAAGGAAGGCGCTCAACTAAAATAAGGTGCCCATAGGAGACTTAAAAAAAAATGATGACCAAAGCGCCTTCCATTCCAAGAAGGTACATTCAATTTAAAAGCACCTTCCATGATGGGAAGGTGCCTTTCTCCAAAAGCATCTTTCGTAGCAGTAAGGCACCACTATTCAAAGAAGCACCTTTCATAGTGGGAATACGACATTAATTGAAATCACTTTTCATAGCAGGAAGGTACCACTGTTCAAATAAGTGCCTTCCATAGTAGGAAGGCACCATTCATTTAAAGCACCTTCCACAATAGGAAGGTGCCATGTTTCAAAAGCACCTTCCATAGATGGAAGGCACCATCATTCAGAAGAAGCACCTTCCACCTAGGGAAGGCACCATTCATTTAAAGCACATTTCACATAGTGAAGGCACTAAACAACACCTTCCGCATACAAACCTCACATGCACCTCGATGCAAATGATGTCAACACGCGATTGGGTAACAAAATATTAACACCATCACTCCACATGATGGAAATCTGCCCTGATCAAAAATTATGTAAAGTTATGGGGTGATATCCTTGTGCATGCCTCAATATTGATGGACTGATGATTTTTCCAAAACCAATCAAGAGCTTATCTACGACATAGATCCTCGAATGACATAGTAGCGAAGTCCAGAGTAATACACACATGTGAAATACCCATCCTTCATGTCATAGGCTGAAAAATCACTACCCTCCACAATGCATAAACCATCAAATCAGGTACACATATAATTTTAATTAAATTTTTATATAATATTTTATAAATTATGCAATACTAAAAAATAGCACTGCCATAAAAATCATGCACTCCCCATGGCCGAAACATCATGTCAACGTTGTGGCTCGAGATGCGTACCTCGCCAACCCTAGAATTGAATTCTAGGGTTAGGCACCTTACTTATAAGAAGGCACCTTCCTAAGGTTGTAAGGAAGAAACAACAAAATAGTTAGGGATGGTTCCATGGGAGGATGATCAAAGAACCACGTCATCAAGAAAAATGAGTCGGCAGGATGGCTCAAATATTGTACCCTAGTCTATCAGAACTAGGATATTGAGGCATCTAGGGAATTTTTTGCCT
Source organism: Wollemia nobilis (assembly GCA_028583015.1). Taxonomy (NCBI): domain Eukaryota; kingdom Viridiplantae; phylum Streptophyta; class Pinopsida; order Araucariales; family Araucariaceae; genus Wollemia; species Wollemia nobilis. The sequence goes on along the minus strand of JAQPPZ010005686.1, from coordinate 966,622 downwards.
CCTTGAGGGGATATGTAGCTCAGGTGCACGTAAGGGAAATTCTAGTCACCCCGAAATACATCTCCCAGGTGACTGGCTTGCCTCTCACAGGTGAGTGCACATACAAGGGTGACATGTTGAAACAATGCACCGATTTGCTACTGCTAGGGGAGAATGTGTAGGTAGAGAAGGAGGGCTACCAAAAAACCAATAGCCCATGCACCAATGGAAGTCATTCAAGAAAATTGCTCACTTTTCACATGCACTAGGAAATATTCCCACTTGCACGTTAACCATGTGTAGTTATTAAATCACCTAGTGCATGGGAGAAGGATGAACATCCCATTCTAAGGGGTGCACATTCTACCTTGGATCACCACAGGTTGATATCAGCATTGGTTTGCCATGTAGAGGCACAAAGAGAAGACTACCATGCAAAGGGATATGGTGACTAGGAAGGAGAGGAAGTTTCTGTTGATGGGGCAAAAGAAGATGAATAAAATCACACATAAGAGATAGAAGAAATCGAGCAATTATCATTGCTCGATTTCATGGAAGAAGGAGGGCACTCACCCTTGCCTAAATTCATAGAGGAAGGGGTACGACTCACCAGCAACAAAGCTAAATTATGACAACTAGAGCTAGTTCCTAGGAGGAAGTGCCTACGACATCTCCTCCTATCATCATCAAAAGAATAAGAGGACGTGGAGGCTGGTCTCACAACCCAGACCCTCTAGGAGTAGACCAACCGGAGCCCACAAGAAGCTAGGACTTCTACGGGTGTTAATCAAGAAATTGACACGGACCTAGAAGAGGCCCTGGAATGGCAAACCAATTGTTGGATGGCTCAAAAAATATTGGATGATTATCAAGAGGAGTTGGATGAGTGAGCACGAAGAATAGCTCAACTCGAGCAGTTGGTCCAACAACTACAAGAGGAGAATCAGCAGTTCTGATCCAAGGAGACGGAGAAAAAGGATGCATCAACTCAGACTGATTGGGCAATTGAGGTCCCAAAAAATTCCCTGACCTCATTAGAAAGGGTATACTCTTTAGGGGAATTTTGTTCGGATGCCCGATAGAGTAGCTTGGAAGTAGGGGACAACTCATTTTATTTTGAAATTAATGAAAGAGAGAGTTTAATGGAGACCCCTATTATTTAATTGAGTGACATAGAGCCTGGTGTGGACCTACAGCCATAGATCATGCCCGAGGTGAAGGAATAATTCCTCAGACTCGAAGAAGGATGGGCTGAAGGACCTACGGGGTCAGTAATAGAATGACCAAAGAAATAAGGGATACCTCCAGGGACATCATAGTTATCGTTTGACAACAAGGAAACATCCATCGGGAAGGAGGAGAAACCCCTTGTTCAAGCCACTATTATTTATACCAGGTCCAAAGGGCCTAGGATGGCTTGAAAGAAAGCAAAGGTGACCTTCACCAAATTGGTTGAGGATGAATGGGTCATGCAACCATTTTTTGAGAGGAAGAAGTAGTTCAAATGACTGCTAAAAGATATAGAATCTACAAAAGATGCGAGGAAGTCAGCTTCCAAATTCTAGGGAGACCCGGGTATTTATGTCAACTCGATGAATAACGATTAACTATGGGAGATTTATGGGTCATCTTGAGGATGCCCCTCAAAAATACATAGATATTTCAAGATATGGGGATATACGGGCCCAAGTTAGAAGCTGCTGCCATTGCAAGAGAGAGTGCAGGGCTCACCCCTGAAGCAACTAAATTACACAAGGCCCAGGTAGTTCGACTAAGGAGGGATAACTCTAATATTCCTCTTGCAGAGATCAGACCTCTAGATACCTACTTGTGGCAAGCTGTAGAAGCTGCATTTCAGGCAACAAGGACCACATTGGCCATACCACCTCCAGGAGTAGCCGGGGTGGGAACCTCAAAAAGGTAGAGCCAACGAATCGAGCAGAGGTATACAACCGTAGTAGTTTCTTGTACCACCACTATAGCTCTACATAGAAAATAGAAGACCGCACCTCCCTATGCCAAACAAAAGAAGCATCCACAGGCCGTAGGTACAACCAAAAAATGGTGACAATGAAGAAAATGAAGGGCTACCTACAGTTTTGATGCCATGAAGGTGTGGCATATGTTAGGCATGGGAGTATGATGAGCCTAAAAAATGTTCATATGTTGTATGAGTTTCATCGATTATTATGCAGTAATATATTAGGAACTATGTACTTTTATGAATGATTATGTAATTATTTAATAAAATTATGTGTGTTATCTAATTTATGCGTTTTAGTGTATTTTTGTGGAAATGTAGTTGGTTTTGATAGATTTGGATCAGTAGAGGTCTTTTGTGGACCTGGCACTCTGTTTCTTTTGAAATCAAGGCATGAAGGTAGGCGTCTTCCTCTTTAGGGAAGGTGCCAAAAGATGGTAGGTGCCTTCCTCTTCAAGGAAGGCACCAATAGAAAGTAGAAACCTTTCGTATAGAGAAGGTGCCCAACATACTTAGGCACCTTTCGTATAAGGAAGGCACCCTATACAAGGTAAGCGCAATTTGTATAGGGAAGGCACCCAAATCAGTAGGTGCCTTCTGCAAGAAGAAGGTGCTCAACTTAAGTATGTGCCTTTCGCATATAGAAGGCACCCCACCAGAGCACATGAGGAAGGTGCCTTCCTCATAGAGAAGGTGCCTCTCTATTCTTTGCTTGTTTACCAGACATAGCAGCATGGACAACATTGACTGGTGCAGTTTCAATTCTACTTCAAGTAGGATAATTATGGGAACTACAGTAATTAAAAAAAATGCCAAGTGAAGCATGAACCAATTAGTGGATACACTACTGTTAGGAATGAAATCCGCTTTAGCAGATGCTAATCACATTTACTAGATTGTACCAGTTTAGTCTGAACTAAACTACTACTGTAACATATTTGTAACAAAATATCTGTGTGTGTGTACTATATAAACACACACAAACCTCTCTAATAGAGATCCAGAATCTAGAATGATCATTATTTATCATTCTGAGGAAATATCATTGTAATAATTATGTTGCAATTACAATAAAGTTCAAGAGTTCCTAACTATGTATTCTGTTGGAAGGAAGTTGTTGGAGCCTGGGCCCACTCCAAGCTAGTATTCCTTCCCTTTTTCTTGTACTTTCTAGATTAGTTTTCTTGCTTTCATAGGTTTATTTTTCTGCACTATTATTTTCACTTTTGCAGTAGATTTATTTTCATTATGAATGTATGAATATTTATTTTCTTAGGATTTAATTATTCATATATAAATTATTGGTGTGGATGAATGATTGAAAATATTTTAAACCCCCCAATAGTAGAGTTAGAGGGACTCATATCAAAGTGAGTATTGTGAATGTTCTGATATGAGACACTTTTAAAGTTTATGAAGCTCCCTAGGTTGAAAATTTAAATGATCGAGCAAGTGACGAAATTAGGATAAAATTAACCTGTGTTTAGCACATGATAGTTTTAACCTATATACTCGCAGCTCGAAAACCTAGCTATGAACTCCAGGTCACGTTATCTCACCTATAATGTGTGGTAATGAAGTCCACACATGTCCAGGGAGCATAGGTCCTACCAATTCCTCACATAGTTTACCTATAGTCTGTGATACACCTCCCCAAAGAGTGATGCGTGCTATAACCCACGGGCTATGACGAATCTTGGAACTAGCCTTGACAAGATGGATCAAATTCATGGTATTTCATCCAAGTGGATGGAGATGAAACCCATCGTAACTTGCACTCTACCAATGGTTGGGAATGAAGTCCAACTCATTAGCATTTAAGTGGATCGTGGTGTGTGTGGTTCCTTTTAAGCTTTGGAGAAAGTAAAAGTAAGAGAGCACTCAAATGATTTCATTCACTAAATGCAAGCTTTAAAACAAGGTTTTACTTTTAGAATACTTAAATATGAAATATGGAAGTCACTACGCTAAGCTAGGAAAAAATTCCTAAATGAAAGCTTACCGATGGCTAAGCAACATGCAAGAAAGCCAAGGAAGATGCAATCCTATTTAAAATTTTGTAATTTATGTATGTTTTTATGTTTTTGAATTTTTAGAAAATGAAATATGATAGTTTAACTTTTCCTAACTAAGCACATAAAGAAAAAATTGACAGAAAACAATTTTTTCCAAATGAGAAACATAAAAGAAATGGTTCAGACCCTACCTCTTCTTTGCCATTCTCCGTTGGTTTTAAAATCTAGATCAGAAAACTTGATGTTTTTCTATTCATTCTAGGATGGGATGAATTGTAGGTCTACATTTATCCTAAGGAGGGACAAATTTGCATTTGTCCTAGGGTGGCACGAATAGCAGTACCAAGGGATAAATAGGAATTTCTATTCATTCGGGGGTGGGATACCTGCCAATATCTCCTAAATTTTCACATATAAAAAATAGCTAATTGAAAACAATTAAAAAATAGTGGATGAATTTCTATTCATTCGAGGGTGGGATGAATTCGACTGTCATAGATTGGGGGGCATCCAGGGGTGGGATGCTTGCCAATATCTCCTAAATTTTCACACCCATCCAATGAGGATTGATGCAAAACTATAGGGGAAGTGTTTTAGATAAATTTGGTGTAGTTATTAGAACTATGGATTCAGTTTTTAGGTCAGATCACGCCTTCTTATGCCAACAGATAACCTTTCTCGCTAAGGAGAAATTATGGATGAAAAATGAGCAATAAGGGTGAGGTAATAACTCGGTAGCACTTCGTTGCAAATCCTAGAAAAACCTGTCTCTCTTTGAATGAGAATGTCATACAATTTATAGACCTCGGAGGTCAAATGTACAAAGAGCATGCAAGGGCATGCAAGGCCCAAGGGGTCACTTGTCCACCAGGGTAGAATGCACAGGAAGGGGAAGAGAATCTCCCCAAAATAGCCTTATTGATGAGGGATATCATTGGCATACTCTATTTTATGACATGCATGCTTTGAAGAGCAGGGAAAGTGGTATTTTCTAGCACCCACTTGTCCAGATTTGACATTTTTCTAGTCAAACCTACTATTCACTCCACTCTGGGATGAATGTTGCTATTTGCTTTGGGGTGGGACGATTAATAACTGGGCCTCAAAAAGTTCTTAACTGACCTAGGAACCTTACAAAACTTCTTTGGGAGTGGTTAGAACCACTGCTTGACCTCTAAGGTCTGCCCTAAGGGCTTTGTGTGTCAATTTAATCAATGCCTTGGTAGCATAATCAGATTGGCACTATTTTGGTGTCTACAATTAGATACAATCTAAATTAAGATGTGATAACCTAAAGTCAAGAGCAATAATTAATCAAATACATCACAAATTGTAATACAAGAATCCAATGACAATTGTGGTTGCATAGTGTTGGATATAGAATAGGACATAAAATAATATATAAATTATATTGAATAAATAAAATTTAACACATAAAAATCAACCTCACAAAGGATTTTCAAAATTCAATATTCTTTCATATTCATCATGTTATCACCATACTTCAGTAGCCAAACTCTTCTATATGTAGGTAATTTTATACATCATAGAATCCCTTCATATTTGGGAGACACTTAAATATTCTATAGGTCTTCACATTTCACTTTCAGTTCACTTTTCATCTTATAATTTCATGAGAGATGTGTCCATTCAATTTTATCTTATAAGTTAAATATTTATTAATCATCCAATAATTACATCCTTGAATCCTCTAGGTATCTATCTTAGGGTCATCAATACCTCAAGGTCATATTTGAATCTCTACCTTTGGGTTACCTCTACATCATCATTACCTTTAGGTCATATTTACATCCACTACCTTAGGGTTGCCTCACATCCATCATTACCTCTAAGTTGCCTCTCTAGGTCACCACTCAATCATCAATATCTTTGGGTCACCACTCAACCTTCAATACCTCTAGTTCAACCACTAGAATACTAATTTGGTAATCACTTGTAGTAAATCATCATAACAATATATCCTTGGAATCTTCCATATAAAAATTCTTCTAAGCTAATATTAGATTATCTTCTTGTAAATACATTTATCTCAAGTTTCCCAACATATTTCACCATGGGAAAACATACATTATTCTTCATGTTCAATAAATTATGTGTAGACACCCAATTTTATCCTTGGATCAACCACTCAACATATTACCCACTACATATTTGACCAATTTGATCAAAATCTCTTTTTGTGCCCAATTTTGAAGTGAAAGACACCATCAACTTTGAATTTCATAGAATCTATGTAAAACAACTCCAAATTATTAAAATTCGGTACCATTGGAAAGCTCACATAATGAGCTTTCTAACAAGTATGAATATGACCGTTTTTTACCTTGAGGAAACTTTAACACCTTGTGGAAGACACATTATGGTGGATTTTGACCTCTTATGGTGAATTTCATCCCATTGAATTTGACCTTCACAAAACTAGGGTAAATCAAATCTAAAGTTCACAAATTTGGTACATTTTGAAAGCTTTCAAAAATATATTTCTAATGACTATCAACACCACCATGTTTGGAAACCAAGGCAAATTCATGGTCTCACAATGAATTTTACATGAGGAATTTGCAAGATAATGATAAATTTATGAATTGCCAACAAATATTTAGTTATGGTGGTGCAACTCCTAGTCACTTCTTGTTCCATTGTTTCCATGTTTGGCTCTCTAAAAAATGAAACAACCTACCTAAAATATCAATTAGAGGCAATTAACTCAAGAATCCACCTCCAATTAGCCCATGCAACTACCAATTAGAGGTAGTTGAATCCTCAATCCGCTTCCAATAAGCCTATGCAACTACTAATTAAAGGTACTTGTCTCCTCAATCCACTTCCAAATTAGGTCTCAATTGAACTAAAATGCACACCTCAGCTCCTTGAAATTGTACTCATCAAATCTTCCCTTACAGATCCATAGTGGAGATTCTAAAGCAATTTCTCTTTTATTAAAAGGTTCATTGGGGTCCCAAAGGGGATAATAATCAACAATAATATGAACTTTTGGTAGTTATATTGCTGGAATAATTTTGAATAGTGTGCAAAATATTTTAGACCTCTTTGGAGAGCAAGCGATTTAGCAAGAGTCTTAGAGATCATTGTGGGTATATTTAAAAGGCATTCTCATATGGTGATAACACTGCTAAAATTATGAATTTGAGCCTTGATATCAAGAGCTTCAATAAATATAGATCAAAATCTAGGACTTGTCTTCCTTTTCTCTATTTATTTTAGTAATTTTGTAATTTTGACTTATATGATTTCGAGTCCAAGAAATTTTAATTTTATTTCCTCCAAAACCTTAAGTAACAACTATGGGGCTCGATCCTTGGATCAAGTTTCTCTATAGTTCTAGATTGGATGAAATAGCCCCAAACCTATTGATTTAATTTATGTTGTTTCTTAGTAGTTACAAGCCTTTATTTCTATTTTGTAGGTGTATGGTGAATTTGCAGGTTTATATTTTCTATTTTGTAGTTCTATGATTAATATGTGGGTCTATGGTAAATTTTTAGCCCTAGGGGAAAATGGTTTTCCTTGGGAAAATTTGTAGTTCCTAAGAAATATTTGTTGTCCTAGGGTGAATTTGCAATCCTAGGGTAAATTTGTTATCTTAGGGAAAATTCGTGACAATGAATTTTTAAGATATTACACTTTCTTCATCATTTTGGAAAACATGTTAAAAAAATTTATTTTTTGTGTTATTTGCAATCCATAATAGGTAATTTTCTAATATGATAAAAGTTTCATAGCATTAATGTAGTTTTTTTTAAAATATGAGAGTCTAGCTAATTGTGGTTTAATATTATAAATTTAGTCGTCTTAAAGGTTCCTTAAACATTTTTCTTGAAAAATGGTACAAATAATATGTATTCCATTTCATCCATTATTTTATTGTATTTAGGTAATGAAGAAAAAAGAGACGTGTAATGTGCATAAGATATTTTTGTTTGCATGATATTTTACTTCAAAAAATAAATGAAGAAAAAGACAAAAGAAAGAAACAAAGAAAACATTCCTTTATTGTTTGCATTCATCTTACATTCAATATTTTTGCATTATGCTTTATTTGTTCATATTTTTTTACACCTAGGCAATATAATATAAAAGGACACATAATTCCACATCTTATTTATCATTTTCCCTTATTTTTATAAAGGAGGAAAAAACAACCATGAAGATAGGGACTTGTGTTTAAAAATGGATATATCTACTCCCTTTTATTTTATTTTATAGTTATTTTTTTCTTATTAGATTTGCAATACAAAAGAGTGAAGAACTTATCATGAAGGAATTTGGAGCCCAAGATGTAAATAAGTTTTCTTGTAAAATGCTCACGTAATTTTGTTCCTTGATTTTCCTTCTATACTATTATGCTCAAATTTGTTTGCTATGTGTTTTTTATCACATTAAATAGGGTCTCAAATCAAATAATTAGGATTTTCACTAAATTTCATATCATGGAAATACACCCTTTTTGTCTTAAGCATCAAATTTAAAATGCATGTAGTATTGCATTAGCTATAATTTATATATTTGCATTTCTCTATCCTACCCTTGCTTTAAAAAAAAAAATTTACTTCCTTGATTGCTTTAGGATTAGAAATCATCAAAAAACATGTATTAATGCATAACATGTTTGATGTATCTTATTTTACATTAGTTATAGCAATATCTTGGTAAGAACGTTAAGATGTAAAGGAAATTAAAGAACCCCATTAGCTTGTCATTAGTTTTTGTTTTATATCACTTAGATATTCAAATTGACATATTCATATAGAGTTAAATTTAGACTAAATTTCTTGTTTGAATAAGTCTGTATTATATTTTATTTGAAAGAAAAGAAAAAAAAATTCCATCTTGAATGATTATCTTTTAGATATTCAAAATAGTGCAAAAAATCTTAATCACATATAGGATTATTTGCTACATTTCATCTTCAACTGAATCTCCATTAGCATCCTTGCATTTAGACATAAGGATAAAAAAATACCAAGTGTTTTCAAAAAGAAACTCATCGAACTAGATTCAGGGAAATAGATAATCTACCTTTGGTGAACCCAAAAAACTATCCCTCACCAAATATAAAAGCTCAAACTAAATGAAAAGTTAGTAGTAGGGCTCTTCTATATTAGTGTAGGTTGTCACTTAAGGAAAATAATATTAGATGCCAACGCCTCCTAGGATTCCCTTTGCACCCCCACATATTTGGTGAACCTAATGTGAAATACCATGAAGGTCCCCAACCTTCCTTTTGACCAAAGCCTTAATCATAATCAAGATAAAATTAATTTTAATTTATTTTAGACCACATAACTTGTTTTCATAGTTTATATCATATTAAATTAAGATAATAATAACCTAACTAAATTGTTAGTCCTACTAAGGGAGGGATAAAAATCCCTTTAGTAAATTGGCATAATAACCTTAGGAGTTATCTCTCTTGGCTAGTATATTATGATGGGCTAATGGGAGTCATAGGAAGGGTTGCTTTTCAAAGGTTATATAAGGGTTATAAAATAGCTCCTCTTATTCTCTAAAAAATCTAAAAATAAAACTTTAATAAATTGAACCTCCTTTGGCCTTGACCATGGTTGAACCCCCTTAACTCACTCTGAAAATTGTATGGCAAATGGAATAAAATCCAAATACCTTGTTTGACCTTCTAGAAAATAAAAATTTAATTGAAAACCTATTTTATGAGGAGGAATAGAAAGAATAAAATCATCCGTCTAGAACCCTTTCCTTGTTCATAATGAGCAAGGGGAAGTATTCTTTAGATCTATGGACTACTTGGATGGCTTCCTATGAGGGAGTAGGGAGGAACTACACTGAATATTAAGGGTTAAGGAAGATCACTTAACCACCTTAACTATGGATGAGTCCCTCTTACATGTTATACAACAACCTAGAACCAACTCCATGACCTCTCAATAAAGGGACCCATCCCATGCATCTTTGTACATAGATCTAAATCCTTCTAACCTAAATAGAATAAGGTCTAATCCCTCTATTATCACCACAACCATAGAAGGTAGTCCACCTAACATCTCATCCTATTAAAGGATGATACTCCCCCTACTTCGATGTTAGGAGAGATCCTTTTATGCATTACCTTCCATATTGGTGAGCAATGTGTTAAGAAAGTTCTTATCAATAATTGCTAACTAACAAACCTTATCCTTAAAATTTTTTGATGCCAAATTTTTGGATGTATAATGGAGAAGGTGAATATGTGATCCAATATATCACCTTCAAAAATTTTAAGCTACATGAATGATGAGGAATTTATATTGAAACTATTTCCTACAAGCCTTAGTGGTGATGCCCTAGAGTGGTTCTTTCAAGTGTCTCATTACTTAGTCAAAAAATTTGGTTTTTTGGTAGAAATGTTCATAAAATATTTTATCACATATATAATGGAAAAAATGTATAGTTGATGATTTATATAAAATAAAACAAGGAAATAATTAATCTTTTAATGAATTCCTATCTTAGTGGCATGCATTGGCTAGAAAAATCCCTTTTGGCCTACTACCAAGAGATCTCTTGCATATTTTAATATACAACTTATAAAAACACGTATCATATCCACTAGAAATGACCCACATATACTCCTTTGAATATTTTGTAGACCTTTCTAATCAAGTAGAATTTTTCTTCCAACATAGAGGTAAATAAAGACTAAAAAGGAAGACAAAAATCCTTCTTCTTATAAATAAAAAATACAATATAAAAATAAACTTCTTGTTAGAAATGGGGTCACTCACTCTCACCTTATTAGTAATGTTATATAGGCCATGTAGGCATTGTTGCTACACTACAAAATATTATCCTAGCTAAAATCCAAGATAAACATTAAAGGGAGTTTACCTGATCAAATCAATCCATATCTTTTGTACTAGGACAATTACTAGAAGTGAAAATGACAGAGTTTCCTCCAATAAGAAAACATGACCCTGAAAGGAAATAATTCCATGGTTAAAGGTTGATGAAAAATGTTCTTATCATCATATAAATGGTCATCACATGAATTAGTGTAGAACTCACAAAAACCTTGTATAAGACCTTGTTGATAAAGGCCACCTTGTGGTGGGAAACTCTAAATAGGAAACTTCCTCTGACCAATAATTAGGGTAATTTAAAGACCCCTTGCCTAAGCATGGAAAAAATATTGCAAATAATATTTCATATAGGAATATTCATCCACCATTTCAAAATCTAGTAGGGGATGATCCAAATTAGTATAGCCACTAGCCAAAAATATAAAAAGAAGAGTCAACCTTCAGAACCACCCTCTAATCCTACTTTAGATTTATGTCCTAGGTGCACAAATACTTTTCAAGTTCCACCTTTGGTATTAGAACATCAACACAAAGGAAATAAGACCTTCAACCTCCAATAACAATTGGAGGGAACCCCAACTAAAATTTGTATATCTGAAGTGCTAAAAAAGCAACAAGTCAAAGAGAAGATTTGTTTAAATTATTAATCCAATAAACTATCCCTCAAGATGTTTTTTTTTTTGAAAAAATTGAAAAAACTTGTATTGAAACAAAGATTAGTTACATAAGGGAGAAGACCCTTCCCACCGATTACAAGGCATGAAAACACGACACAAACCACCTTTGAACGCAAAAAGTCAACAAGTCACGAAATCGTGACAGGTCAAGAAATCAAGGTAACAAACCAACCTTGACTGCGACGAAGCGACATGTCGTGAAATCGTGACATGTCGTGATTTCATGACAGCTAACCAACCTTGGCCGCTACTATCCCTTAAGATGTTAGCCCTGATAAATTGGATAATATGGTAGGATACCTTAGTGTAAGCCATGCAACAATATCATTTTTCAAGGATGATATTCCCCCTCCTTTGATGTTAGGAGAGATCCTTTTATGCATTACCTTACATATTGGTGAGTAATGTGTTAAGAGAGTTCTCATAAATAATTGCTCAACTATAAATATCTATATATTTATGTTTATCAAAAATATAGAGCTTAAAAAAAGACCTAGAAAAATTAGACATTGTCATATAAACTTATGATAATGAAGGGCATGAAGTTGTTGGATGTATAGTCTTTCTAGTAAAAGTGGAGTCTTGTGCACTAAATAATCTATTTTATGTGTTGACCTATGATCCAAACTATAACATTCTCTTAGGGTTACCTTGGATTCATGATATGCAATAGGTCCTCTCAACTTATCACCAATATGTAAAATTTTTATATCAAGACAAATTATATAGCATTATGGTTGACAAAGATACTATTGGAAATGGGAAAGATGAGATATATTACACATGAATTAGATTACAATATATACGCATACCCCTATATGAGAAACATGCCACTTGTCAAGAGAATGACAAGTGTCAAGAACAATACATAGTGCACATTATAATATTCTAGCATTCCCCCTTAATGTGCACTATCCTAACTATAGAGAAAAAAACAAGTCAACATTAGATAAAATTCTCCCTTAATTTTGAATTCTCTAAAAGAACCCTAACATACTCCTTTATTACATGATCTGGTCTAGGATCGTGCCCCTTGCACTTGGCTCTCCAACTGTGAACAATGCTAGATAGAAAGTATATACATATCGATCTGTTACCTTAGGGTCATCCAATTTCTTAGATTTGTTGCCTTTAGATCAATCGTTTAAGTATCTTAGGGTCATCCTGGATGCCTCAGGGTCAACCACTTCCACGGGTTTGTCGCATCTGTAGGTCATCCTATAGGTATGTTGCCTCTCATAGGTCACTGACTAGATTCACCATGAATATCAAATCCCCCCTCATGGTGAACTCAATCTAAAAGCTATCGTTATCTGTTGAAAATGTACCTTAATAAAAAAGAAATACGAGACATGAAATACAATAAAATGAGCCATAGAATCTAAATTTAGAGAAGAAGAAGAAAAAATATAATAAAATATTTTTAAGTATCTTCATAAGTTGATCCAAAAAAAGTCCTCGTATAGAGTCTAGGTTGTCTATGTCTATAGTACCTAGAGTAAGTGTTCTTATGGTGACCATCTCATCCCACCAAAATGCATGGGTAACCATCCACTGCATCCACTAGGTGCTATAGAGAAGGTGACTAGGTACAAGGATAACTTACAAATTGCCTTGGAGTGTCGGGTTCAACCGAGAGTGCACTCCATGATACAACAATATTTGAGGCTAAAAATAGTAAATGGAACAACATCAAAATTACCAATGTGTCTATATCAGAATTTTTTTTTTGATGACTATAAATACCCCTATATTCTGCTATCAATGGGGCCTTCAACTTGTAGAAAAATAACATGCCTCTCTAGGCAGCAAAAATAAAACATCACTAAATAGCGACATCACTCTCTGGTGGAATAATCAAAGTTTTCAATTTACCTTTACAAGGAAATATTACATGGGCCTCATGATTCTTGTCTCCATACAAAAAAAATGAAGTGCCCCTTTGTTTAAATCATGCAAAATGGAAATGCATTATAAAAAATGCATATGATTGAGTCCATATACAATTTTATAAAATAAGTGGTCTCCTTTCACTTATAAAGAAATGCCCTCTAATTAAAATAAATTGAGCCCCATTAAATAGCCCCACTAATGCATATGTAACCGTCACTTTGGTGGCCAATGCAAATTAAATAAAATATTAGACATTATACCACATATTAAAAAAACTTCCCATGTGTGAAACAGATCCTCCATTCCTAGAAATGAGACTTGTCCCTCTATTTCAGATGTGGCTTCCATTCTTAGTGAATTTTAGGTGATGGAAACAATGACTTGTTAATGGGACGAACTGGAAAAAAATCCATAAATATCGAAACCATCAAGCAAATCATACGTGTTATTCTTCATAGGAATAAATAGCAACACTTCGAAGAAATGTAAATCTTCTCTAAACACCACACATATCTGAGAGTAATGAATATCATCTTCTGCAGGTTATCCATCATCGTCTCGAGTATTGGTGCGCATACAATAGTGGGTTGTGGATCTAATCTCGGTCAGCAAACTAAAAATAGGCAGGTGACATAAAAATAGGTGAGCAACTTAAAAAATAGGTGGGCGACTTCAAAAATAGGTAGGCAATCACCAGAAAACTATCATCATCCATAATCAAAGGAAATGTCAAAGTGACATACACAATGGAGCATAAATAGACCCACCATGCACATTTATGATCGTTTACTCACACCACTCGCACTTCTCCTGTGATTTACTAACTATGGTGGATCTATTAGATTACGTGATGTTAAACCTTATTTTAAAAATTTGACAGTCACTGAGATCACATATTTCTAGCAAAACACGCTTGAATCTCCCAAGCATTACAGAGGAATAAAATTTTCTCTCTCCATGAGAATGACTTATAAAAAAAATCAATTGTAGATGGTTTGGAAAAAAAATCACAGTTGTCTACAAAACTTCTAGATAATTTTGCATGATCAATTGATTGTTCTTTGGCTTCACACATCTACACCGAAAATTTTTTGTAATGGGATCTAAAAAAATAGTAGATCGAATCTCCAACGTACCAAAAATAGCAAACAACATCATTTTTCTTAATTCCATCTCGATGTTCAACATGAAATCAATAATGCACTCACTACCCGATTAGGCCAAAAAATGAAACAACATCATTAGGACATAAAAGGTATATCCATGATCGAATAAATGGGAGCATCTTTGCAAAATAATTCCATGGCACTCTAGATTTGGTATTTCTTGGAGCACTTTGTTTTGTCGATCACATATGTCATTGTCAACAAGTGTCACTGCCCACATAGGTGAGCTGGTTGTCATGCAGGTGTGGCAAGATCACATACTGCACATTAGTCTCACCCACCCAGCTCCACCTAGAGTTGCTAGCCAACCATCCACCTCCAAATTAGGTTGAGGAGTATAACGTCAAAGGTTGTGGCACCAATAGGATTTTCATCGAATTCGATGATATGGAAAAAAATAGCAGCAAGTTACAATGACCTCCGTAAGCGTCTATTCACTTAAACTTAATAACACACTCGCTTCTAAAAAAATTATATCTAAAAAAAGAGGGCACTTAACAAAAAAAATACATTTTGTTTGTCTATAATAATGAACTAGAAATTTCTCCAGCCATTAATTTTCCACTCAAATAATACTGGATAGTAATTCCCAATTTTTTTGAATGGTTTCCCTCTAAAAGATTTCTCCATCTAGCAAGGATCTCATTCAACATGTGGGTAGCCTCTCTTAAGAAAAAAAATCAGACCCCTTAAGAAAAAAAAATTTTAAACCAGTTTCATGGCTTCAAGCTAGAAGCTTTAGGGGCAGCCATGAAATCATCTCCTTCTCCAATTGGATTTCTACTTTATGATCCATAAATATGGAGATAATACTCCCTAAGCCATTTTGGAGAGGAAAGGAATGAAGGAGAAAAATGGGGGGGGATTTCTATGAGGGAAATCCCCCCCTCAAAACAACAGGGTAGGGAAAGCCTGCTATGATACCAAATATTGTAAATTGGAAAAGATGAGATATATTACACATGAATAATATTACAATATATAGGCATAAGCCTATATGAGAAACATGACACTTGTCAATAGAATGACAAGTGTCAAGAACAAGACATAGTGCACATTATAATATTATAACATTCCTCCTTAATGTGCACTATCCTAACTATAGAGAAAAAATAAGTCAACATTAGATTACAGATCCTTGCACTTATTGTCAAGTCATCCAAGTAGAAAATAATAAGGATCACATTTTTCCTTTTATAAATTCTTCTCACCCTTTTATCAACAATTATTTGAAGTCTATTCCACCTAAAGAAACAAAGGATATTGAATAAGTTGGAACAAGTAGCAAAACCTCAATAAAAGGTAAATATAAGGTTGAGGTACAATACATAAATATTATAAACCTCAACAACCAGCATCATGAGTTTCTAGAACTAGACATAGCTAGGCTACCTCCATTACCTTTAACCTTAGGGATACCTTCAAGAAAAGGAACTATGGTAAGGATTGAAATTTGTATTTCTAGTTTTGCTAGAACACCCAATGAAGAGAGAAACCATGGAACCAATCCAAAACCAAAAAATGTTTCTACTATTTATCACATATTTACCCCATACCTAAATTAATAATTTGCAACTTTGGATATAAGGGAAAAAATTTATGACCTTGTGAGTAAGAAATTAAATAACCTCTAGAGTCTAAAGCTTGGCCTAGGTGTTGGTACTGGGATGCTCCCCAATTGTAATGAAAGGACACCTTACACTTCTTTATAAAGTAGTAATGATGAGGAGGCATACATTTTCTTACTTTAACCTCAAAGGGAAGTCACATTTATTTAGGGGTTATATTGGGATGAAAAGGAGGATATTTAACGTTCTCCCTTCTCCTTTTCTAACCTATTTTAATAATATGCATGAATGAATATTCTAAGTATTAAAATAATTGAGGAACCTTAACAAAGCTCTAAAACAATACTAGAGAGTAGCCTAGACAATGAGTATATATTAGATATACTCCAAACAAACAATGTAAAATAATCTTGATAGAAAACATATTATCAAATTTAGACATAGATGGTTGTGAGGTGGAATTTTTCACCACACAACCTTTTTAAGGGAAATCACAATGATTTTCATGATTAATAAAATATCCTTAATAAATACCTCTTTTATTAATTACACATCCCTCACAATTATCCAACTTTGAGCAGTGGATTTTAGGCTCCAAACAATTTGAAAGCCTAGGGGTGTTTCTTGATCCTCCACAATATTAAAATGAGTAAAAAACTATTGATATAAACATAGGTTTTGAAGACAATAAAAAACTATTGATATAAACATAGGTTTTGAAGACAATCCAAGAATTATAATGTTAGTAAAGATTATAATGTTAGAATAAATTAGAGTGTATACAAAAATTTAATCAAATTTTGTGATATTTTTGCATGGTCCTATGCATATATACCTATGTTAGACCCATCCTTAATAGTTTACCACTTGGTAGTTAGACCCGATGCTAAGATGATAAAACAAAATCAAAGGAATATGTATCCTAAATTTGCATTACTCATTAAAAAAAAACTCTAAAATATTTTGGAGGTCAAATCCATTAAAGAAATAGACTATTTTGATTGGCTTTCAAACATAGTACCCATAGCCAAAAAGGAAGGTGTTGTGTGAGTCTGCACAAATTTTCAAGATATAAATAAGGTTTTCTCAGAACATAATTTTCCTCTAACCAACATAGACATGATAGTAGACTTTATTTCTATGTGTATAATGCTATCCCGGATTGATGGAGTTTTTGGTTGTAATCAGATTCAAATTGCACTATAAGACCAAGCTAAAACAATGTTCATTACTCCTTCAAGTACCTTTTTATATAAGGTCATGCCCTATGGTTTGAGGAATGTTGGTGCAATTTAGCAATGTGTAGTGACAAACATCTTCCATGATATGATATATGACATTGTTAAAGACTATGTTGATGATATTATTGAGTGATATGTCAAATAAGAAGATCATATTAGAGACTTAAGGAATTTTTTTGAATGACTCAAAGAGTATAAGGTTTGCTTGAAACCCTCCAAATGCATATTTGGAGTCACATATAAGAAACTATTAGGCTTTACAGTCTCTCAGCATGGTATTGAGGTAGATCAAAATAAAATATTTTCCATAACAAACATGTCACACCCTAAAAATCTAACCCAAATTTGAAGTTTCTAAGGTAGGCTACAAGATATTAGGATATTGGTTTCCCATTTGGTAGATAAATGAAAATCGTTTTCCAAACTTTTACGAAAAATAACTGAGTTTAATTAGGAAAAAGAATGGAGAAAGGTCTTTAATGTCTTAAAACCATATCTTATATCTACACTGGTATTTATCCCATATAATCCTCTTAGACCTCTACTATTGTACCATGTAATTTCTTATATTTTAGGTAGGATAACTAAAAGGGTGTTGTCCCTCAACGAATTTCACTTTAGGTTAATTAGCCAAAATTTGCTAAAGGGACATGTCATAATAGATAATTTGGCAGCAGTCCCTTTACCAGTTAGTCATCCCCTAGTAATCAAGTATCTTTATGAGATAGTGTACACTCTTGATGTATCACAACAAGATTCCTAGGACATTTTATTTGATGTTGCAAGATGCGTCAAAGGTATAGGAGAAAAAATCATCTTAGTATCACCAAAAAAAATTATCATTTATTTATATTACTGGATTATAGCTTTATTATTATAGGGTAGTGTAATTTCTGAAAACTTTTATTTCTATTATTTGTTGTGAATAAATTCTACTTCTGAATTTAGTCTTTGCTTATGAGGAAGTGGAAACTGAAATGAAATCTGGGGTTATTTTCCTTCATAGCTTTTAGAAGTTTCTACGCTTGGATTTTTGTTGCATATTTTTAATTGCTTGGTGAAAATTCGGTTGTTAGTCTATCCCCATCCTACATTACTGGATTATAGCTATATTTCCCCTGAGAGGGGAGACTCTATCAGTTAAAGAATATTGTTCTCTAGGGGTAACCTCAATTCCTGAGGGCTTTTGTCTGTAACAACCTCTTGGATTGAGGTTTCAATTCCAATAATTGGCTTCTTTGCTTTTGTCTATTTATTAGAGAATATTCTTGTGTTTCTCTCCCATGATATTAATCAATCAATAATTTCTACTGCTGCTTTCCAAATTATTTTCAATAGGCAACTCTTTCCAAATGTTGGTTATCATAGCACTAAGCTATGAATTCTAGCTGAGCTAACCCTAGAGAATTCAAATCCATTCAAGATCCATGACCAGTTCTCCTAAGCTTATTGTCAGTGTATCAAAAGTATGTTGGATTTTATCATTTATTTATCTCTTAAAATTCAATTATTATGTACTTATAACATGATTTAATATGAAGCACTCATTATTGGGCTTTAGGCATCCCTAGACCTAAAAGTGACCTCTGTATCCATCATTGAGGATTTATAGCTAATTATTAATTAGATTAGTGGATTTTATAAAAACAAAGATTATAAAATCAATCCTTCTAAGGATATTCTAGATTAGTTAACGAATTTCTTTGATAAAGTTACCATTGATACTATTCCATGCTCTAGAAATTGATAAGTGGATGCAATGGTTATATATACATTTCTCATACCTATATATTTGGAGGATGGACAAGCAAAAAATATCATATGATAAATGAAATGACCTACAACTTTGAAATTTATCCAATAAATCTTAGCCATATTTTCCACTAAATAAGTTCCTATCCTTAAATATTGGTACAAGAAAATTTATAATTTTCTTAAGATTGGCTCTTTGCCTAAAGGTCTAAATCATAACAAGTGAAATAACCCAATGTAATAATATTATAGGTATGTAATAATTGTAGATATCTTATATAGGAATTTTTTTTATGGTATTAATATAAGATGACTAAATTTTAATGAGATAATAGAGTGGTCCAAGATTCCCATGAGGGAGCATGTGGTGGTCACTTCAATAGAAGTATCATTGCTAAAAATATCATTAAAATGGGATATTATTGGTTGAACATGGAAAAGTAAACCCATAATTTTATCTAGAAGTACGATAAATACCCAAAAAAAGACAATATTATCTATGCACCTAGTCAAGAGCTCCAATCCATGACATATCCATGACCCTTATTCATTTGGGGGCTAGAAATTATTGGTAAAATAAATTTGGTGTCATTCAATATGTATAAGTTCATAATAACTACAATTGAGTACTTCAATAAGTGGGTAGAGGCCATATATTTATCCTCTTGCATTGGGGTTCAAGTATCAAAATTTATCTTAAACTAGATCCTCTTGAGATATGGTATTCCTAAAATCATCATCTCTAATAATGACCAATATTTTAATAATAAAGATATTACTAAACTCTATGTTATATTTAAAATTTAAGTGATTGACCTCATATTACCCATAAGTAAATGTTCAGGATGAAGCTTCAAATAAAAATTTAATAAAGATATTAAAGAAACTTGTTACCTAGGGATTGATACTTGTTACACTAGAATCAAGACTCTAGCCAGTGATACATCCTATACCTTGGTATATGGGACTAAGGTTATCTTCTTGATTTTAATTAGAAGTCCTATAATTTTGAATCATTCTAAAGGACACTTTTGTTGACAATTAGTATCTCCATGCATATCTTAGGAAATTGGAATTGCTTGACAAAAAATATATCCATATCCTAAAGATATATCCATACATTTTTAATTTCTTTCATGTGCTTGGTTGCATGATTTCTTGGGTTTTTCTATTCATCCCATAAAAATCATGAGGATAGATCCCATGATGACGTGATGATGATCCTAGATAGAAAATAGAGTTACTTACATTGAATTTGTTGTCACTGAGTTAGTGGACCTCCTTGATGACTCCTCAAAATATTTATTAATACTCTTGATTGATTCTCATAAATGCATGATTTCCTATCATACTTCACACAAATTATTGACATTATTTTCCCATTCACTTGCTATGATTGCATACACATCTATAATATAATATGTATGGTTTACTTATGCCTGTATCATGCCTTTTGTGGGATGGAAGATGAGAATTATTCCTTTCTCAAATAGTTTTCATGTGACACTAGAAACATTTACAAAACATTAACTCTCATATTCCCTCTCGCATAATCCTTGAGATAGTTTCAACCTATATTCATGTGCATGATTTAATTTTGATGTTGTATAGTTATTACTTTGATGGTTGTATTTTTGCATTTATGCATGACTTCTTGTACATTTAGAATCATGGAATTCAACAATTATGTAATGGTGATAACAAGTTGAGTTATCTCATCGACATTGTATTTACACTAGGTCATTGATGCTAGTGGGTCCCTACTCTTATGAATTGGATTTTATTTTTATGAATTATTATTTATTTTTATAAGGACATAGATTGTCCAAGATATCATCTATGTATAAGGATATAGATTGTACAAAAACATATCTTACATGGACATGGTTTATCTAAAATATATCTTATACAAACATAGACTGTCCAAGGTATATTTGATGGACATAGACCATCCAAGGAATATTTAGTGGACATAGACTATCCAAGATATATCATATGGACATATACTATCCAAGATATATATTTTATGAACATGTACTATTGAAAGCATATCATATGGATATAGACTATCCAAGACAACATACATGGACTATTCAAAACAATAATAAGGACACATAATTTCCAAGATATTCATATTTTATGGACATAGACTATCCAAGGAAAAAAATGTTTAGATATTATGGATGAAAATAATTCAAAAAACTAAGTCCTCCAAGAAAACCTAAGTTCTTTGAAAAATTCTAACTAAATACTCTAGGAAATACTAACCAAGACCTTGAAGAAATGCTAAGACCTTTGGGAAATGCTAAGTCCTATGGAAAAAGCTAAGTCCTATAGGAAATGCTAAATAAAGTCCTATAGGAAATGCTAACCAAGACATTTAGGCAATAATAACTAAGACCTCACCTAGGTGTTGTAGGTGAGTTGGAGAGGAGAGGGCAATCCTACAAGGGAGGTCCCAGGTTGAAATATCCACCCTACCAAAAAGCTGAATTGGGTATCAAAAATCCAATTGATAATGTTGGTGTGAGAAGGATTGGGTGCGACTCCCGGGTGACTTTGACGGTGTGGAACTCCCTGTTCGTGGTCTCTCAGACCAAGGCGACACCACAAGGGGTTTTTTGCTTAAAAAAAAAATAATAACTAAGACCTCCATGCAATGCTAACTATGTCCTTTGGCTAAAGCAAACAAAATCCTATGGGCATGAGCTACCTTGGAAATCAAAAGCAACAAGATCAGAAACATCAATTAAATCCACCTAATCACTTATCCATTAATTAGTCTTAGAGGCAATTTCTTAGGAAAATAAAATAATAAATCCCTATAGTAATAAAGTTACTAGGAAACATATTGCTTGAGCAAGGTGTTGCAAGAAGTTTGTCATTGTTGTCAACATAGGAAGTTAGATCCAATGATGCAGTGGACAAACAGTGTAGGAGTCATTCAGATGCAGAGGACAAAAGTTTCTTGGAAAACAGAGATGACCCAGTTTCAAAAATTCGAAGAAAAAGACAAGTTAGAAAACTGTCGCGATATCGCGACATGTTTTCTATCGTGATTTCGCGACAAGTCGGAGGAGAGAGAAGGCGCAGTCGAAAATGTCACGATTTCGCGACAAGTCGGAGGAGAGAGAAGGCGCAGCCGAAAATGTCATGATTTCGTGACAAGTCGGAGGAGAGAGAAGGCACAGTTGAAAATGTCATGATTTCACGACAAGTCGGAGGAGAGAGAAGGCGCAAGGCAAACTGTCACGATTTCGCGACATGCTGGAGGCCAAGAAGCTAAGTCGAAAAGTTGTAGCGATTTCGCTACATGTTGAATTTTTGCTGGCCGAAGCAGGGAGAAAGTGTTAAGTGAAAAAGTTGTAGCGATTTCGCTACAAGTCAAAAATGCACAAAGCAAAGGTGTAGCGATTTCGCTACGTGTCAAAATGCAAAACAAAGGTGTAGCAATTTTGCTACGAGTTGAAAATGCACAACACGAAGGTGTAGCGATTTCGCTATGTGTCAAATTTGCACAAAACAAAGGTGTAGCGATTTCGCTACAAGTTGAAAAAGCACAACACGAAGGTGTAGCGATTTCGCTACAAGTCCAAAAGTGCACTATGTGAAGGTGTAGCGATTTTGCTACCAGTCAAAATCGCAAAACTCAAAGATGTAGCAAGTCGAAAGCACAAGGCACAAAGTTGTAGCGATTTCGCTACTGCATGAAGCAAGGATTGTACGAAGTTGAAAGCGTCGTGATTTCACGACAAAGCTGAGGATGACGTGGAAAATTGAAAGTGTCATGATTTCGTGACAAAGCTGAGGATGACGTAAAAATTAAAAGTGTCACGATTTCATGACAGGGTGAAAGAAAAGCCGTTGGAAGCCGAAAGCATCATGATTTCGTGACAAAGCTGAGGATGACGTCAGCAAAATTGAAAGTGTCATGATTTTGCAACAAAGCTGAGGATGACGTAAACAAAAGCGAAAGTGTCATGATTTCATGATAGGGTGAAAGAAAAGCCGCTGGAAGCCGAAAGCATCACGATTTCGTGACAAGAATGAGGATGACGTAAGCAAAAGTTTGAAGTGTCATGATTTCATGACAAGAACGATGGCAAAGCTTTCAAAGGCCAAAATGGTCATGATTTCACGACAGCAAGGGCATGAAGGCGTACGGCTACAAAAAGTGTCGCGATATCGTGACATGTTAGTATTTCGTGGCAACAGTTACAGAAAGGTGACAGAGGTGGCAGTAGCGTTTGAGGCCGACAAAGTTGAATCGAGGTCGACAAATTTTAGGGTTTGCAGCCGACATCTTCTAGGGTTTATGGCTGACATCTTCTAGGGTTTACGGCCGACATCTTCTAGGGTTTTACAGTGGATGTTCTTAGGGTTTGCAGTCGACATCTTCTAGGGTTTACGGTCAACATCTTCTAGGGTTTTACAGTGGATGTTCTTAGGGTTTGCAACCGACGTCCTTAGGGTTACAGTCGACTATGATTTAAGATCTGTCTTGAAATTTCTTCTATAAAAGGAGGACTACTTTGAGTTTGAAAAGAGCGTTGCGATGAGATAATGTGCGAATGCGAGAAGAGTGATTGCGCAAGTGAAGTTCGGTCGAGTAGAGTGCAAAGTCGTAGTTCGAATCTGCATATCGTGATTGCATGGATGAAAAGCGCAATGTGTAGAGATGGAGTTCTAAGTTCAAAATGTTAGCGCACAAATAGCAAAAGTGTCGATCATCCGATTGCAGTAGAGAGTGCGAAGAAGAATACAGAAGCGATCGGACAGTGCAAAACATTTTTGCATAGAAGCAACAGAATGCAGAAAACAGCAGACTGTAAGGAACAACATGAAAATTTTATTCTATCATTTTATTATCTTTATTGATTTCCAAGTTGCAGCTTGGCATAAGGGGTTGGTGCCTCTTTCCAGTTGGTGCTGGTAGATTGGGAGTTGGTGCTCCATTCTGTTTGTAGCAGACAAAGCAAAGGGGTTGGTGCTCCTTCCAGTTGGTGCTGGTAAAAGACATTGTAAAGTTGTAGCTTTGCTTTGGCTGGATTTGGATGGTAGTCCAAGCAGTCATTTTGAGGAGTAGCCACATTGGTGAACCTCGTTAAATTGTTGTGTTATGTGTCATGCTTTCTTGCTGCATTTGATAGTTATTTTATCAGTTTTAAACTACTGCTAGATTTAAAACTATTTGTTTTAGAAGTTTTTAAAGATCACACTGATTCACCCCCCTCTTAGTGTCATTGTGATTACAACAATTGGTATCAGAGCCAAGTTCCTGAATAGGCTTAAACAGCTAAGGTGATCTTGGAAGTTACGCAATGGCAAGTGGTGAAGGTTTCTCCTCGAACAAAGCACCATTGTTTGATGGGACTAATTATGCGTTCTAGAAAATTAGAATGCAGACATATCTCAGTGCTTTGGGTTTTGACATCTGGGGTGCGGTAGTTAATGGTTACAAAGCTCCTGCCACCGCTCCAACAGACACTACAGGTAAAAAGGCATTTGAATATGATTCAAAAGCAAAAAATGCTATCATGTGTGGACTAGTTGACAGTGAGCTAGTCAAGGTCATAAATTGTGAATCAGCAAAAGATATATGGGATAAACTAGAGAACATTCATGAAGGAGATGATAGGATCAAGGAGGCCAAACTTCAAGCACATCGAGCTCAATACGAATCTTTAAAGATGGACAATGATGAGAACATAGAGACTTTCATGCAAAGAGTCAATGGGATCACCAATTCAATCAGAGGTCTTGGCGAAGAATTAACCGATGCTGCTATCGTGAAAAAGGTATTGAGATCGCTCCCTCCTAGATTTGATTCTAAAGTCTCTACCATAGAAGAAGCCAAAGATCTAAATCATTTTAGTATGGATGAGATGCATGGTTCTTTGACTGCTTTTGAAATGAGAATAGGAAGGTCTAATCCCATAGATAGAGAAGCAGCTTTCAAAGCCCTAAAAGGCAAAAGCACAAAACAAGAATCTGAAGAAGAGGATGCTTCAGATGAAATGGAAGCAAATTTTGTAAGAAAGCTGAGAAAAGGAAAAGGAAAATACAAAGGAAAGCTACCTTTTAAATGTTTCAATTGTGGAGGCATTGGACACTTTGCTACCAAATGTCCTCTCAATGACAAGAACAAAGGTGAAGAAACTCAGCATCAAGAAAGAGGTGAATGGAGGAAGAAAACAAACTTCAGAAAAGGCAATTTCAAAAAGAAAAGCTTTATCTCCCGAAATGCAGAATCTTCAGAGGACAGTTCTAGTGAAGACTCTGAAGAAGGAACAGGTGAGGCTCTCTTTATGGCGTTTGAAATAGACGAATCAGAAGAGGCAGAAAACATAGAAAATAGAGAAGGAATGAACTCTGAAGTATCTATTGAAAAAGGTGAGGCTGAAGTTGATTTAGAAGGTGAGCTGGTGTCTGCTCTTATGGAATGGAAATCTGAGAAAAGAAAGAATAAAAAACTGTTAAGGAAACTTGAGGATGCAAATGACATTATAGCCAGTCTAAAAACACAGACAGAAGAGTACAAGAAAATGTCCGAAGATCTTGAAGTACAGGTAACCATGAAGATAGATTACTATTGCAAATTGGAAGAAGAAAATGTTAGTCTCCGAATACAGATACAAGAGCTGGATCAAAAAATTAGCTGTCATTTAAAACGTGAAGAAAGTTCGATGAAGCTGGACAAAATTCTAAGCGATCAAAGATCCACAGGTATCAAATTCGGTCTGGGATTTACTGAAGGAGAATCATCAAGTGGACCAAAGGCAAGCAATGTTGAATGTGAAAAGAGTAAAGACAAGAAACAGGCTGTGGAAAGAAAAACAAATCAGGCAAAAGAAAGCTGTAATGCCAGTCCTGAAATAGCAGCTGACAATGATGGCTTTACCAAGGTCACACATCAAAAGAAAAGAAGATCTAAGGCTCCTGCAACAACTTGGCCAAGACCATATTTCAGGTTCAATCATTATTTCTATGGTTTCTGTTTTAAATGTAATGGTTATGGGCATAAAATTGTTGACTGCAAGTACAATATAGGTCCAAGAAGTTTCACTAGTAGAAATGCTTTTGCTCCTCTAATGAGTTATGCAGTAGAATGCTTTAAGTGTCACAACTTTGGGCATATTGCTAGAAACTGTCGTAGTATTTCTGTTTCATATCAATCTCAAAAAAGAAGAATTCAACCATATAGGGCAAAACAAAATAGAATTTCTTCTGAAGGATATGTGCAAGATTCTGAAAAGGGGAAATCCAAGCTAGAACCCAACACCACAGTTAAAACAGAATGGAAACAAAAAGAACAGCTCAGGAAAGAACAGGAATCTTTAATAGTGCAGACAACTTTTAGAGCTCAGAATAAATGTGTACCGTGGATCCTTGACAGTGGTTGCTCAAGTCATATGACAGGTGATAAACAAAAATTTGAAAAACTATAGAAATATGAGGGTGGTTCTATGAAGTTTGGCAATAATGATGGAGCCAAAATAATAGGTAAAGGATCTGTCAAAATTAGTGAAGGGAAAATCAAGTCAGAAGAAGTTTTATTTGTGGATGGTTTGAAACATAACCTGTTAAGTGTGAGTCAAATCTGTGATAAAGGACATGAAGTAGTTTTCAAGAAGCAGGGTTGTGAAGTCAAAAAAATAAACAGTGGGAAATTGATAGCAACCGGCTCAAGGACGTCTGGCAACCTGTACACACTCTCAGAATCTTCAGAAGGTATGTGCTTCATTGGACAAGAAGAAGAGAACTGGTTGTGGCATAAGAGGCTTGGACACATAAGTTTTGATAATTTGGTGAAAATCAGCTCTAAACAAGCAGTGAGAGATATTCCAACCATTAAGAAACCTTCAAACAGTGTTTGTGCTTCATGTCAGAAGGGAAAGCAAACCAGAGTTTCATTTAAAACAAAAGAATACCACACTAGCAGGCCTTTGGAACTCATTCATACAGACTTATGTGGACCCATGAGGACTCAAAGCATAAACGACGACAAATACTTTATGCTGTGTATCGATGATTATTCCAGAATGACATGGATATTCTTCCTAAAAGATAAAACAGAAGCTTTTGAAATGTTCAGAACCTTCAAACAACTAGTTGAGAATGAAACAGGAAAAAGGATTAAATGCTTGCGATCAGACAGAGGAGGAGAATTCATTTCGAATGAATTTATAGAATACTATGAAAAATATGGTATCAGGAGACAATATTCAGCAGCTAGAACTCCCCAACAGAATGGTGTAGTAGAGAGAAAGAACAAAACTATACAAGAAATGGCACGCACCATGCTGGCAGAAAACAAAATAGCAGATAGATTCTGGAAAGAAGCAGTTCACACAACAGTATACATTCAAAATAGGTATATGTTAAGAACTCATGAATGCAAAACACCTTATGAGTTGTGGTTTGGTAGAAAAGCAACAGCAAAACATCTCAAAGTATTTGGCCGTAAGTGCTACATCAGAAAAACTGATGACAACCTTGGAAAGTTTGAAGATAGAGCAGATGAAGGTGTTTTTGTTGGTTATTCTCCAAATAGCAAAGCTTACAAATGCTACAACAAGAGACTCAAGAAAATTGTGGACAGTGCAGATGTTAAATTCGATGAAGGGAGGAAACAAACAGTTAACTTTGAAGAAAACTACCCAATCTACGAAGAAGTCATTGAAGGAGATGAAGTGCATGGAACAGAAAATACGTCTACGGTTGATGCAGATAACTTATCAGATGACTCAGAGGTGCAAGAAAACAAAAAATTCAAAATGGGCAATCTGGAAGAAAAATCATCCTAGAGACCAAATAATTGGAGATCCCACAGCCGGCATTCAGACAAGAAAGAAAGTAATAAGTAATTACTCTCTTTTATCCAGCATTGAGCCCAAAAACATAGATGAAGCAAGCAAAGATGACAGCTGGATGAAGGCAATAAATGAAGAGTTAGATCAGATTGAAAAGAACAGAACTTGGGAATTAGTACCTAGACCCGCAAACAAGAATGTAATCGGCACCAAATGGATATTTCGAAACAAATTAAATGAAGACGGACAGGTCATTAGGAACAAAGCAAGACTGGTTTGTAAAGGATATGCACAAGTCGAAGGCATTGATTTTGAAGAGACTTTTGCTCCAGTGGCCAGATTAGAAGCAATTAGAATGTTTTTGGCCTTAGCAGTTCACAAAAACTTTAGGGTGTATCAGATGGATGTAAAATCTGCCTTTTTAAATGGGAAACTCGAAGAAGAGGTCTATATTGAACAACCGGATGGATTTCAAATTAGTGAGGATCCTAACCTTGTCTGCAAATTAAAGAAAGCACTGTATGGATTAAAGCAAGCACCACGGGCTTGGTATGCTAGGCTAGATAACTATCTCTCTCAACAGGGATTCAAGAAAGGTTTAGTGGACAGTAATCTGTATGTAAAAATAGAAGGTGGGCATCTCATTGTTTTAGTTGTCTATGTAGATGATATCATATTTGGCAGCAACAAAGATGAATCTTGTAAAGACTTAGCAAATAAGATGCAGAATGAATTTGAAATGTCTATGATTGGTGAACTGTCTTACTTTCTTGGGCTACAAGTTAATCAAAATGAGAAAGGCATATTCATTTCCCAAATCAAATATGTGAAAGAAATGCTAAAAAGGTTCACTATGGAGGACTGTAAGCCAGTCAGCACTCCCATGACAACAGGCTACAAATTGAGTAAAGAAGACAAATCTCCACCTGTAGACCAAACCATGTACAGATCTATGATTGGAAGTTTACTATATTTAACAGCTACCAGACCCGATATTCTACAGGCAGTTTGCATGGTAGCTAGATTTCAGGCCAGTCCCAAAGAGACTCATGTGACAGCAGTTAAAAGGATTTTTCGGTATCTCAAGGGCACCATGGAGTATGGGTTGTGGTATCCAAAAGGCAAAGACTTCACTCTTATATCATATTCAGATGCAGATTGGGCTGGATGTGTTGATGACGAGAATAGTACCAGTGGAGGTGCATTTTACTTGGGGGACAGATTGGTTGCATGGCACAGTAAGAAGCAAGAGTCGGTTTCTTTATCTACAATTGAGGCTAGAATATATTGCAGCAGCAACATGTTGCACACAAGTCTTGTGGATGAAACAAACTTTGAAAGATCTAGGTATTAATTTTAGTGAACCAATATCAGTAAAGTGTGATAACACCAGTGCAATTAACATCTCTAAGAATCCAGTAATGCACTCACGGACAAAGCACATTGCTATAAGGTATCATTTCTTGAAGGAGAAAGTTGCGGAAGGAGAAGTTAAATTGGACTATGTCCCAACTACAGAACAAGTAGCCAGATATTTTTACAAAACCTTTGCCCAAGGAAGTATTTGAGTATCTTCGAAGCAAATTAGGAGTAGTCACACTTCCTAAGAAGTGACTAGCTACAGGGATCACTTTCTCAGGGGGAGCATTTGAGTATTTGACTATTCTTTTGCTCATGATCATAATTTGTGCCAGTTGCAACAAATTGTGCCTGAGAAGTGTGAGGATGGACTCAGGGGGAGTCTGTAGCAGCCCTTTGGTATTATTGACAAAGGGGGAGAAGAGTTACAAGAATGTACACAGGTGTTGCCAACAATTCCAAAGGGGGAGATTGTTGAGCAAGGTGTTGCAAGAAGTTTGTCATTGTTGTCAACACAGGCAGTTAGATCCAATGATGCAGTGGACAGACAGTGTAGGAGTCATTCAGATGTAGAGGACAGAAGTTTCCTAGAAAATAGAGATGACCCAGTTTCAAAAATTCGAAGAAAAAGACAAGTTAGAAAACTATCGCGATATCGCGACATGTTTTCTGTCACGATTTCATGACAAGTCGGAGGAGAGAGAAGGTGCAGTCAAAAATGTCATGATTTCATGACAAGTCGAAGGAGAGAGAAGGCGCAGTTGAAAATGTCATGATTTCATGACAAGTCGGAGGAGAGAGAAGGCACAGTTGAAAATGTCATGATTTCACGACAAGTCGAAGGAGAGAGAAGGCGCAAGGCAAACTGTCACGATTTCATGACATGTTGGAGGCCAAGAAGCTAAGTCAAAAAGTTGTAGCGATTTCGCTACATGTTGAATTTTCGCTGGCCGAAGCAGGGAGAAAGTGTTAAGTGAAAAAGTTGTAGCGATTTCGCTACAAGTCAAAAATGCACAAAGCAAAGGTGTAGCGATTTCGCTACGTGTCAAAACTGCTCAAAACAAAGGTGTAGCGATTTCGCTACAAGTTGAAAAAGCACAACACGAAGGTGTAGCGATTTCGCTACGTGTCAAATTTGCACAAAACAAAGGTGTAGCGATTTCGCTACAAGTTGAAAAAGCACAACACGAAGGTGTAGCGATTTCGCTACAAGTCCAAAAATGCACTATGTGAAGGTGTAGCGATTTCGCTACCAGTCAAAATCGCAAAACTCAAAGATGTAGCAAGTCGAAAGCATAAGGCACAATCGAAAGCACAAGGCATAAAGTTGTAGCGATTTCGCTACTGCATGAAGCAAGGATTGTACGAAAGCTGAAAGCATCACGATTTTATGACAAAGCTGAGGATGACGTCAGAAAACTAAAAGTGTAATTTAAAAGAGGATGACGTAATGAAAGTGTCATGATTTCACGACAGGGTGAAAGAAAAGCCGCTGGAAGCCGAAAGCGTCACGATTTCGTGACAAAGCTGAGGATGACGTCAGCAAAATTAAAAGTGTCATGATTTCACGACAAAGCTAAGGATGACATCAGCAAAATTGAAAGTGTCACGATTTCATGACAGGGTGAAAGAAAAGCCGCTGGAAGCCGGAAGCATCACGATTTCACGACAAGAATGACATAAGAAAAGTTTGAAGTGTCACGATTTCATGACAAGAACGATGGCAAAGCTTTCAAAGGCCAAAATGGTCACGATTTCATGATAGCAAGGGCATGAAGGCGTACGGCTACAAAAAGTGTCGTGATATCGTGACATGTTAGTATTTCATGGCAACAGTTATAGAAAGGTGACAGAGGTGGCAGCAGCATTTGAGGCCGACAAAGTTGAATCGGGGCCGACAGATTTTAGGGTTTGAAGCTGACATCTTCTAGGGTTTACGATCGACATCTTCTAGGGTTTACGATCGACATATTCTAGGGTTTTACAGTGGATGTTCTTAGGGTTTGCAACCGACATCTTCTAGGGTTTACGGCCGACATCTTCTAGGGTTTTACAGTGAATGTTCTTAGGGTTTGTAGCCGACGTCCTTAGGGTTACAGCTGACTATGATTTAAGATCTGTCTTGAAATTTCTTCTATAAAAGGAGGACTACTTTGAGTTTGAAAAGTGCGTTGCGATGAGATAATGTGCGAATGCGAGAAGAGTGATTGCGCAAGTGAAGTTCGGTCGAGTAGAGTGCAAAGTCGTAGTTCGAATCTGCATATCGTGATTGCATGGATGAAAAGCGCAATGTGTAGAGATGGAGTTCTAAGTTCAAAATGTTAGCACGCAAATAGCAGAAGTGTCGATCATCCGATTGCAGCAGAGAGTGCGAAGAAGAATACAGAAGCGATCAGACAGTGCGAAATGTTTTTGCGTAGAAGCAGCAAAATGCAAAAAATAGCAGACTGTAAGGAACAACATGAAAATTTTATTCTGTCATTTTATTATCTTTATTGATTTCCAAGTTGTAGCTTGGCATAAGGGGTTGGTGCCTCTTTCCAGTTGGTGCTGGTAGATTGGGAGTTGGTGCTCCATTCTGTTTGTAGCAGACAAAGCAAAGGGGTTGGTGCTCCTTCCAGTTGGTGCTGGTAAAAGACATTGTAAAGTTGTAGCTTTGCTTTGGCTGGATTTGGATGGTAGTCCAAGCAGTCGTTTTGAGGAGTAGCCACATTGGTGAACCTCGTTAAATTGTTGTGTTGTGTGTCATGCTTTCTTGCTGCATTTGATAGTTATTTTATCAGTTTTAAACTGCTGCTAGATTTAAAACTATTTGTTTTAGAAGTTTTTAAAGATCACACTGATTCACCCCCCTCTCAGTGTCATTGTGATTACAACACATATCTCAATATGCAAGTAACAAAACAAGAAAATTATGTTAGACATCTCATTTAACATAAAGAGAAAAATATCCATACTAATAAAATACTAAATATATTAAATTTTTATGGATTGCAAATTGCTTCCCTCAAAAACTAGAGGGGAAATACCCAATAATATCCAAATGAACATCCAAATATGATAAATATTATGTAGTACACTATAATTAATGCATTCATAAACCAACATCATAAAAATGGTACCTTTTTTTTCCAAAAATAGGAATGGATACTTTTGAAGCATTCATTTCACGATAAGCAATTAAAAAGGGGAAAAATTAGACAACCAATTTTTCCCTAGATCAACCACTCAACATATGATCCACTACATCTTTGACCAATTTGATGAAAACCTCTTTTTGTACCCAATTTCAAGGTGAAAGACACCACCAACTTTGACATTCACAAAAATTGGGAAAAACAATTCTAAAATTTACAAATTTGGTATTGTTGGAAATATCTTGGAAAGATAATGCCTACAAGTATGGACATGACCATTTTTGTCACTTAATTAAAATTTGATGCCTTAGGCAAATTTTACCTTCATGATGAATGTGACCCCACCAACTTTAAACTTCACAAAATTGAGACAAATCAAATCCAATTTTTACAATTTGGTACCATTGAAAAGATCACAAAAATATATTTCCAAAGAGTGTAGACATGACCATGTTTTCAAAATAGATCACATTGATGGGCCCATAATGAATTTACCACAATTAATGTATAGGACTTCATCAAAATTTTCTAGTCATCGATATAGCCCTAGTTTTGAAAGTGTAATTCGTAGTCACCACCAGTTCCACTATTTCCATGTATGAATAGCTTAAACATGTAATAACCTACCTTTAATGAAAATTAGAGGTATTTAAATCACCAATCCACCTCCAATAATCCCATGTATTTACCAATTAAAGGTAGATGACAACTGCATCTATGTCTAATTAGCCCATTCAATTGTCAATTATGTTAGTTGAATCCTCAATCCACCTCTCAATCATCTCCCAACTAAACTAAAATAGACATCTCACCTCACCTCCTTAGAATTGCATATGTTAAATATTCCCTCCAAAATCAATGGTGGAAACCAATTTCTCTTCTACAAAAAGGGTCCTTAGAGTCCCAAAGAGGCCAATAATAAATAATAATAAAAAAATTTGGTAGTTACATTCCTAGGATAACTTTTAGTGTGCAATAGAATT
Source organism: Wollemia nobilis (assembly GCA_028583015.1). NCBI lineage: Eukaryota > Viridiplantae > Streptophyta > Pinopsida > Araucariales > Araucariaceae > Wollemia > Wollemia nobilis. The sequence goes on along the minus strand of JAQPPZ010005686.1, from coordinate 933,201 downwards.
TAAACCTCTTTGGAGAGAAATATATCTAGCAAGAGTCTTGGGTATATTTGTAGGAGGCTTTTGGAGGTATTCTTGTATGACAATAATGTTGTTAAAATTGAGAATTTGAGCCTTCATATTGGGAGCTTCAACAACTATAGATTTGAAGCTTGGATTTATGTTCCTATTCTCATTTCTTTTTTATAATTTTGTGCTTTTTACTTATATGATTTTTCATCCAATCAATTTTAAATATATTTCATTCAAAACCTTATGTGGTAACTTTAGGGATTTATCCTTGATAACCCGTTCACAACACCATAATGTTCATCCCTAACTAGAGTCGGGTGTGTTGGACATTTTGAGTGATAAGTTGTCATTGATTTCAAGAGTGAGTGGTCATTGATGTCGAACTTTCAACACTAGTCAGTGGCAATTTCAGTTGGCAGCATCCATTTTGGTTTTAGTTTCAAGACCCGGTTCCAAGAAATCAGATGATGTCCAAAGTGCAAAAAAAATTCCAGATAAATAATATTATAATATTATTTTATAATATTATGCAAAGGAAGTTTAAAATTAATTATAAATTAATTTATTAGTTAATTTAATTAACTTATAAAGCTATTTAAATTAATTATTAATTATAAATTAATTTAAGCTAACGTTAAATAACCCTAAGGTGGGTTATCAAAATAAAATTTCAAAATTTCATTTCGAATAACAAAGCACTGACGTGAGGAGAAATAAAAATGTGTATATAAGGGGGGAAATCCCACCCTACCAAACCTTACCATTCCTTCGAATATTATTTTGAGCTTTAAGAATTGTGAGCCTTACAAATTGCGTTGCATCCAAAGTGAAGAAAGAGTGTGCAAGGTTCGTGAGAAATAGACGGTGAGTGGAGGCATAAGAGGAAGGAACTCCTCCTTCCTTCATGTGGGCACTAGTAGCCCACACGGTGGGCTCCAAAGTGCTAAGGCACTTAGGCTTGAGGAGACGGTGGATCGAATCTTGCCAAAAACCCTTTTTGGAGAAGAAAAATGTATGTGTTAATATTGGATGCTAAAAATTTTGAGAAAATAATTTGGGCATTTAAAAATTAATTTTTGCATATTTTAAATTGGTTCTAAGGTTGCTAAAGGAGTTATAAGGATTTTTGAAAAAATAAAATTTTAATGTTGTTTGCTCAAATGTTTTGAAAATATTGTAAGGTGTTTGGTTGATATTTTCATGGTGTTGGATATTATTTTAAGTTGGAGTTTATAATGTGTATCAAGGAAATTATCTTTATGTATGGTATGACGAGTGTTATTTTAAAAGGGAGCAAGAAGGCATAAATTGAGTTGTGATTGTTTTATGTCCAAGGAATATATTTGGAAAGTGTTGAAGTAATATTGTTGTGTCTAACCATTGAAATTGGAAAGACGAAAATTGTGATTGAGACAGGTTTTCTAGAGGCACTTTTACATCCAACAAAAGGTATGGGCATATTCTGTTGAGAATTTGAGGTGTTGTCATTGTTGTCAACACTTATATTTTTGCTCCTAGTTGGCATATTTAAACACACCTATTTTGGAGGCTCAGGAGGTATCTTTGGTGATTATTGGATATCCTATTATTCTTGGTCTTTGGTATATGGCACATATGTTTGTATAAGGTTCTATATTGATGCATTTATATTTTCTATGTGCCTTGGTGATTTATTGAAATATTCATAATTTATTTATTCCTACTATGTCATCTCCAATGTTCCGGGACTTAGGAATGGAAGGGAAAAATATTTTAAATTAATTATTTATGCAATATTAGTGTTTTGGAAAATATTCCATGTGAATATTTTTATTTAAAATATTGCATAGGTTTAAAAAAGAAAAATATGGCATGGGACCCAGTTGGCTGTGCAGCGGCAGTGCAACATTGTTTTTTTGGCTAGTGGGTGTTGCTATTTTTTGCTTGGAGTGATTTTTGGTGGCCAATTCGATTTGGATAAAGGAAAATCAGTTATGGAAACTTGGATATGCTCCAAAATTCATGATTTTTGGTTAGAGGAGTTTGTGGCACTCATTTAGGAGTTTTATTGCCTTTTTTCCTTATTTTAAATTGTAGTTTCAAGACTGAAAAAGGAAATTGGCATTTTTTTGGGAAGTGGCTTTGATTTTTGAGAGGTGGTTTTGCACATGTTTTAAAAAAAAAAACCATTTGTGGTTTTATTCCATTTTTTTTGCCTATATATTCAGAGCATGAGTTGGTGGTTGTAGTGAGTTTTTGGTGAGAGTATCCAGATGCTGGAATGTTGTCGAATTTTCTGCAGGTGACACAAGTGTGAAGAATTTTGTATGCAGGTGTGGGTGCCTAGTTTGGATGATGAGAGCATCATTTTGATGTGTTTATTTCAGGTGTTTGATCAGATTTGATAGAGGTTTCATCTTGCAGTGGTTTGATACATTGTTTCATTACAACAGGATTGTGGGTTTTGAGCTTGCAGGCTAGTTAGAGCTTGCTATCACTGGAGGCATTCTTATACTTCATTTTCATGATCATTTTGATATGTTTGATCAGTTGTAGCTGATATATAGGTGGGTTGCAGCCCTCCTTCTGTTGTTGCAGAGAAACATAGTGTACTTAATTTTTGAGGCTTGTTCTATGCAGTAGTCATAGCAAGCAATTCTCTTTGGGAGGTTTTTTACCCTTGTGGTTTTCCTCCGTCATATCATGTGTTGTGGGATGCTTATTTTGTGAATTATTCTACTGTCATATATGTATTTATTTCTGCTCTAAATCAGATTTGAAATTGGAGTTTAAAATTAAAAAGTTGCACAGATTCACCCCCCCTCTCTGTGCCATTGTTTGACCAACATATTCTTCCTAGTGAGTAATTGTTGAAAATTATGAATGGAAAGTTGGAGTGAAAAGGATTTTTTGGTTAGAATTGTTGAGAATGTTTTGAATTAATGCTTCAATATTTTATGCAATTAAGAGTTGTTGATAAAACCTTGTTTCTTAAGAATTGGTGTTGAAGTGTTTGAGTTAAGTGAAGAATTTGAACTAGGGTCTGCAAAGAACATGAGTATCATTGTTATATCTTATAAGCATTGTTGTTGAAGTGAGTTGTTGAGTGAATAACTTCAAAAAGGGTTTGGAAATAATATGAGTATCATTGTTATATGAGATTGGTTGATAAAGCATTGTTGGAAATATTTGAGTGAGTATTCATATGTTTGGACTAGGGTTTGTGAGCAAGGATCATTTCATTGAGTGATTGGTTGAGTAGAGTTGGTTGAGCCTAGTCATGTGAATGTATGAAGTGATTGTTCAAGTTCTGTGAAGCAAACTATTCTATATTCGGAATTGATTTGAGAAAGAGGTTGAGAGTTGATGAGTGTGAAGCATATTGAGTCTCTAACAATTCTCTATATGTTTCTAAAAGAGTGATTGAAAGTGATTGAGTATTGAGGTGAATGTGAAGCATATTCAATCTCAAAAAATTATCTATATGTTTATAAGAGAGTGACTAAAATTTATTGAGTATTGAGGTGAATGTGAAGCACATCAAGTCTCTAAAAATTCTCTTTATATTTCTATGATATTGGACAAGTTCTAGTGAGGACATGTTGACCAGATTTGAGGTAAGTCTTTGAGAAGACTTGTGGAAATATTTGTGTGAGCTTTTATGAAAGCTTACAATATAGATTGAGAGTAGATTTGGATAAGTTCTAGTGAGGACTTATTGAGTATATTGGACAAGTTATAGAGAGGACTTGTGGACATATTGGTGTGATATTTTGTGGAAACTTACAAGGTAGATATGAGATAAGTCTTTGAGAAGACTTGACTGTAGAGTTGATTGATTGATTTGTTCAAACCTTGAGTTAAGGTTTAGGGAATATCTAATAGAGTTGATTTGAGATTGAGTCAAGCTTTGTGTTAAGGCTTGAGGATAGAGATAGAGAAAAAAATTATGCTAGACCAAAGGAGTATGTTTAGTGCAATATCAGAGGACATAGATTGATGACAAACTTGTGCTAGATCGAAGTACTGTGTTTATTACAAGATCATAGGACATATATTGAGGATAGATTTGTGCTAGACTGAAGGACTATGTTTAATACAGATTCAAGGATAAAGTTTGGTGCATATTTGAGGATAGACTTGTTCTAGACCAGAGACAGAGATTGAGTAAATTTTTGCTAGACCGAAGGACTAAGTTTAGTATAGATTTTTGACAGAGCTTTGAAGGCGACGGAGCTTTGTCTTCTTACATATTTTGAGTTAAGAACAAAAGAACCTAATACCCAGAAGGAAGCAACCTTCAAATCAATTAAGAAGACAAAGGGTAAGAAGTCAGAATCAAGCAATGAGTCATCTAGTGATGACGAAGAAAATTATTGCAAAAGGAAAAAGGATTCCATAATATTCAAAGATGCAAAATCTGTTAGATTTTTCAATTATGGAAAGTATGGTAACTATGCAAATGATTTTCAAGAAGCTAAAAATAACAATTATAAAGAAAAACATGAGCACAGGAACAAGGAATAAAAAAAATATAGTTACCAAAAGAAAGGCAAGGATGGACATAGTAGACAAGGGAAGAAGTTTTTTCAAAGACAAAAGAGGAGCTAATATGCAGATAATGCAAGTGAGTACTCAAGTGTTAGTGATACTAGTTTTTTAGATAATGATAGAGATGAAGTCCTATTTATGATTGAATAAAAAGAAGTCAAGAAAAGGTCACCAATAATTCTCATGTATTTTAGATGTGGTAACTTTGGACATCTTGAAGATAGTTGTACAAGGAATTATTATAGTTTCAGTGATGATGAATATGAGGATGCACTTGAAGGACTAGAAGAAAATCTTCTAATGACACTAGAAGAAGAATAGGGTGATCGTATAGAAGACAAGTCAAAATAAAATGAAGATGTAGACAAAGGTAAACAATTAGAGGAAGAATAAAAAATAGAAGGATTTGATCTTAAGGAAGAACTTATTTATGCTCTTGACACAGTAAAGAAGGTAAGAAAAAAAAACTATAAACTTGAGTTTTAGTTTCAAGAATATGATGAATAAAGAGAAAATATTATAAAGGATCTAAAAAATTCAAGGGCTAAGACAAAGAAGTTCAAGGATAAGTTAGAAGCAAAGGTCTTAGAATGTGAAATGTTAGAAAAAGAAGTAGTTGTACTAAGGGAAGATTTAGAAAAATCCAATGATAAGATACACAAGTTTGGAAAGAGCTCAAAAATTGTGGATAAGATGATCAAGGTACAAAGAAGGTCAACAAAAAAAATAGGTCTTGGTTTTGAACATGCTCAAAAGAAACAAGAAGAAGAGTCAACCTCAAGTTCTAAATAAGAAGAAACTTCATAAGAAGATAGTGTAAGAGAAAGTGAGAAATCTGAGGATGAGTTGGACAACATAAAGTTCAACAAGGAAAGGAACAATGCACAAAGAAGAAACATATGGAACAACAATCAAAATAGGTTAAGAGAGACTAAGATACCAATGAGGTCAATACAAGAAAATTTTAATGGAAGATGTTTCTCATGCCACAAGTTTAGACACTCCAGAACCAAGTAGGAATAGGAACCGAAAGAGAAACATGGATATGAATATGAAAAAGAATAGGAAAAAGAATAGGAACAAGAACATGGATATGAAGATGAACAAGAACAAGAACAAGAACAAGAACAAGAACAAGAACAAGAACAAGAACAAGAACATGAATATGGATATGGACATGAACATAAACAAGATTATTGACATGGATAGGAATAGGAACATGGACATGGAAAGGAACATCCAAAGGAATCAAAAGGATCATATAAGAAGGAAAGAAGATAAAGGTAAAGACCAGTGCTTCCCACGAGTAGAAATACTGCCACCCCATAATTAACCACCTCAAGAGGAGGTGGGGGAGGGGCTAAGCTAAGATAATCATTCTTAGCCTCGAGCCCCAAAGGTGACCCTTTGCCATTGATGTCAAATATGGAGATATTTGAGTAAGGGGAATATTTTTGGTTTAAGAAGAAAGCATTGAATCATGGGGAGCAGTTTCCCAGGGGGAACATAATAGGAAAAAGGTCAAAATTTGGTAAAAAGAATTTGGGTTGCCATAAATGAAAATGAGGATATTGTTGGATATTTTGAGTGATAAGTTGTCATTGATGTCAATAGTGAGTGGTCACTGATGCCGAACTTTCAGCACTAGTCGGTGGCAATTTCAATTGGCAACATCCGTTTTGGTTTCAGTTTCAAGACTCGGTTCCAGGAAATCAAATGAGGTCCAAAGTGCAAGAAAAAGCCCAAATAAATAATATTATAATATTCTTTTATAATATTATGCAAAGGAAGTTTAAAATTAATTATAAATTAATTTATTAGTTAATTTACTTAACTTATAAAGTTATTTAAATTAATTATTAATTATAAATTAATTTAAGCTAAGGTTAAATAACCCTAAGGTGGGTTATCAAAATTAAAATTCAAAATTTAATTTTGAATAACAAAGCGCTAATGTGAGTAGAAATTAAAACGTATCTATAAGGGAGGAACTCCCACCCTACCAAACCTTACCATGCCTTCAAATATTATTGTGAGCTTTAAGAATTGTGAGCCTTACGAATTGTGCTGCATCCAAAGCGAAGGAGTGTGTAAGGTTCGTGAGAAATAGAAGGCGAGTGGAGGCATAAGAGGAACGAACTCCTCCTTCCTTCACGTGGGCAATAGTAGCCCACACAATGGGCTCCCAAGCGCTAAGGCACTTAGGCTTGAGGAAACGACAGATCGAATCTCGCCAAAACTTCTTTTTGGGGAAGAAAAAGATTTGTTAATATTGGGTGCCAAAATTTTTGGGAATATAGTTTGGGCATTTAAAAATTAATTTTTGCATATTTTAAATTGGTTCTAAGGTTGCTAAAGGAGTTATAAGTGTTTTTGCAAACTTAAATTTTTAATGTTTATTTCTTAAATGTTTTGAAAAGATTGTAAGGTGTTTGGTTGATATTTTCATGGTGTTGGATATTATTTTAAGTTGGAGTTTATAAGGTGTATCAAGGAAATTATATTTATATATGGTATGATGAGTGTTATTTTAAAAGGGAGAAATAAGGCATAAATTGAGTTGTGATTTTTTTATGTTCAAGGAATATTTTTGGAAAGTTTTGAAGTAATATTGTTGTGTCTAACCATTGAAATTGGAAAGAAGAAAATTGTGATTGAGACAGGTTTTCTAGAGGCACTTCTACATCCAAAAAAAGGTATGGGAATATTATTCCTAGTGAGTAATTGTTGAAAATTATGAATGGAAAGTTGGAGTGAAAAATATTATTTGGTTAGCATTGTTGAGAATGTTTTGAATTAATTCTTCAAGATTTTATGGAATTAAGAGTTGTTGATAAAACCTTATTTCTTAAGCATTGTTGTTGAAGTGTTTGAGTTGAGTGAAGAATTTGAACTAGGATTTGCAAAGAATATGAGTCTCAATGTTATGTATTATAAGCATTGTTGTTGAAGTGAGTTGTTGAGTGAAGAACTTGAGCTAGGGTTTGGAAATAACATGAGTATCATTGTTATGTGAGATTGGTTGATAAATCGTTGTTGGAAATATTTGAGTGAGTATTCATATGCTTGGACTAGGGTTTGTGAGTAAGGATCATTTCATTGAGTGATTGGTTGAGTAGAGTTGGTTGGGCCTAGTCAAGTGAATGCATGAAGTGATTGTTCAAGTTTTGTGAAACATATTATTCTATATTTTGAACTAATTTGAGAAAGAGGTTGGGATTGATTAGTGTGACGCATATTGAGTCTTTAATAATTCTCTATATATTTCTAAAAGAGTGATTTAAAGTGATTGAGTATTGAGGTGAATGTGAAGCTTATTTAGTCTTTAACAATTCTCTATGTGTTTCTAAGAGAGCAATTGAATATTGACGTGAATGTGAAGCATATTGAGTCTCTAACAATTCTCTTTATGTTTCTATGAGATTGGACAAGTTATAGCAAGGACTTTTGAGTGTATTTGAGACAAGTATTTGAGAAGACTTGTGGATAAATTTGTATGAGCTTTTGCAATAGCTTACAATACAGATTAAGAGTATATTTGGATAAGTTCTAGTGAGGACGTATTGAGAATATTGGACAAGTTATAGAGATGAATTATGGATAGATTGGTGTGATATTTTGTGGAAGCTTACAAGGCAAATTTGAGACAATTCTTTGAGAAGACTTGAGCGTAGAGTTGATATATTGATTTGTTAAAACCTTGAGTTAAGGTTTGGGGTAGATCGAGTAAAATTGATTTGAGATTGAGTCAAGCTTTACATTAAGGCTTGAGGAAAAATATTGGGGATAGATTTGTGCTAGACCGAAGGATTGTGTTTAGTGCAATATCAGAGGACAAATATTGAGGACAGACTTGTGAAATATCGAAGGACTATGTTTAGTGCAAGATCAGAGAACAAATATTGAGGATAGATTTATGTTAGACTGAAAGACTGTGTTTAGTACAAATTTGAGGATAGATTTTGGTGCAGATTTGAGGACAGGTTTGTGTTATACTAGAGAGAGATTAAGCAGATTTATGCTAGATCGAAGGACTGAGTTTAGTGTAGATTTATGATAGAGCTTTGAAGGTGATAGAGTATAGAGGATGACAATCTCCAGTGGATAGAGATCCATTAGCCAGGGCAGTGAGGAAAGGTGTCTTTAGTGGATAGAGATCCATTAGCCAGAGTAGTGGGGGTAATAGTTCCTCTAGAATATCACCAATCAGAGCTTAGGAGAAAGGAGTTCTCCTGTGGATAGAGATCCAAAAACTTGATTAAGGGATTGGTGTCTCATTTGGACATATATTCTTAAACATTGTAATAGGAAAAGTATTCCCAAGATATTGATTGAGAAAATTTTAGTGAAATATTTTCTCCGTGGAGTAGCCCACATTGGGTGAACCACATAAAATTGGTGTCTCTATTGTGTGTGATGAACTGTGCATTGCTTTGACTACTGTTGTTGATATTGCTATATATACATTGCATAATATTGATTGATAAAGAAAATTAAAAAATGGTCTTATACTATTCACCTCCCTCTTAGTATAAGCTTGTGTTCTACAGGGTGGCCTCTCAATGTTCCAGTCTAGAGCTCAAAAACAAATAAAAGACACACAAAGCAACTAAGTGTAAAAATACTAGAATACTCAGGCCCGAGCGAAATCTGATCAATAATTAGGGACTCGACACAAGGGATATAAAAATCAATTAAGAGATAAAAACATTAGGAAATCAATGTGCATCCAAAAGCTATCGAGATAAGGAGTAGGTTTCTCATACGTGTGCAATTGACCCAAAAATAATTATCCCACAAAATCATCTCTCCCACGATGTCTGATAGGCATGATCTTGTTTCAAAGTATCTTAACAATAAATGCCATAATGGAGATGATAGGGAGGTTGGACATAAGAGAAATTAATGGCCGAAGTGCATCCAATGAGTGGGGCATGACTCAATATGGTGCAGATCCAAGCCACACCAGTCAACCACATCGAGGTAGTTGGAGCAACCATATTTTTGAGGTGGTCCAACAGATTGGCAATTTATCTGACATGCTAGTGATCCACTTCTTAGGTAATGATATTTTTGACTACCATAGAATTATAAAATGTCTATAAATACTATGATGTATAAGGAATATTGGTTGGATCTTAGGCATTTATAGTTCATATGTAAAGGTAGAAAATGCACCTTAATGCCAATGAACTACTATTTAGTCTCTAGTTATTTTTAATTGTAGAGTATGTGTCTATGTATGACCTCTTATTTATAATTTGAGAATGATAAATATTTATGGTGATAATTCTAAATTTTGGATTTTCGCTATATTCATTTACTTGTCTAGAATATAAGGTTTGCTAAAGATGTAGTGGGGCAAAATTGTATGTGTTGATGGGTGCATATTTATAATTTAAGCATGTTGGATGTTTTATGGTGATAATTCTGAATCCTGGATTTCTACTGTACTCATTCCTTGTATAGAATTCATAGTATCATTAGCATACAATAGATTATAAGTGAATACTCTATGATTGTTTGTGCAATGAGCTGGTCTATTAGGTAGTTGGTTGTTTAGTTGCATATCCTTGTTATTGCATGTGTCTTGATGTTGCTTAATTTGTACCACTTTAAGTTTTTTCTAGTTTAGTTTATTTATTTCGGTACCATTTCCCCCTGCATTTAGGAATAGTTAGCCAAAAATAGAAGGAACCGATCTCTTTCAGAGATTGAATGTCATAGCTTACACACTCTGCTAGGTATTTCAATGTTATTTAAGGTTTGTGGGTGCACAAACCTTTACATTAGATATATTTTTTGACCAAAAAAAATATTTATGAATTATTATGTCCTCTACCAATATCACAACAATGGAGATTCCAATAATTCTCTATCTTATGTCCATATCTACCATAATTAATACACATATTCCCTATTATAGGATTATTTTATTCTTTTTTTGATTCATATTATCTTGTTTGTACTTTATTATTACTAATTTTATCAATTCTTGCCATAGATTTGATGTCACTATTTATTATCATAAATTTAGTTCCTAATTCATTACTATTGGTATATCTTGCATATCCAAGACCTTCATATTTTGGTCTTATTTATAGTGCAATTGGATATTCATTCCTTGTCCATGTTTTCCCAAACCTATATATTTATATCTCATTTTATTTAATAATTTTGAACCGATTCCTTTAATATGTCTTTCAAAATAATAAAAAATATCATCAAAATGATCCCTATCAACATCAATACAACTCTAATATCACTATCTCTATCATAATTTGAATCCTTGTCATCATCAATTTTTATAGCATAAGATTTTTCTAGAAAATTCGAAATTGTATTCAAATCCTTTGTGTTACATGTAACATCTATTTTTGTAACAAGTTCTATCTTTGTCATGAATTCTAAGTCACAAGTATTGTTTCTTGCATCACAATTTTTATTTTTATTTCAATGGAGATCACTAGTTTCACAACATGTGTGAGTCATTATTGGTTTTAATTCTTTGATATCACAATATTAATTTTATGTCAAAAGGCTTAAATCATTTATCTCATAGTAAATATCTTTCATCCTTGTTTCATTCCTTAGTTCTTCAACCTTTCCTTATTTTAATATCTTGGAAATATTTAGAGTGATTATTCCCTTGTATATTGTTTTCCATATAATAATAGGTACAGTAACAAAAATACATAATGATAATTAGCATAATTAAGAATACATTGCATGCATTGAAGAAGTATTAAAAATTCTCCCTTTTACACTTCACTGGTAATATCAACAAGCTTATTATTCAAATATTTAGTCATTTCCTCTTGTTTTTTATTCTTGCTTTTGAGAGCTCCATTAGAGATTAATGTCATATACATTATCTTTGCCATATCATTAGGTAATGTAAAAACACCTTTAGAGTCTTCAACTCCTTCATCAAGATTTGAACATAGACAATTTCTAAGCATTGAAAATTTTTTATCTTTCGCTTCTCTCATGATTTATTATAAGACTCTCTTTTCCTTCATTGATGTATCCATTTGTACTTCAATTTTTCTATCATGTATTGAGTGCAATATTCTAAATCTTGCAACATTTCCTTACTCTCTTCTAGTGAGACATCTTGAATGTAAATTTGTTCTTCTTGAAAATATAAGTTTTCTTATTCATTTCTTTTTGATAACTCATGCTTTTGTATTTCTATTTTTTTTTCATATATTTTACTTTTTGATTGCTTTTTATTTTCCAAGTTCCTTTAAATTTGACAACCTTATAGCTCCAAAATTGAAATTTCAAAACTATATTTTGCAAATTTTTAAATTTAATTTTTATACCTTTGAAGTAGTAATCCTTTTAACTCCCTAGGTTTAAATAAATCAAAGTTTCTAATTTAGATCCTATGAGGTAGAAAACCTTATATCTCCCTAGTTCTAGAAATTAAGAATGAATACTTTGCAAATTTATATTTTTTAAAGTTTGAGGTTGAAACCCTTTTATCTCCCAAATAACTAAATTTGTAAATAATTCAATAATTCAAATAATTTTCTATTTTCTCAAAAAACTATGAAATCAATTTAAATAAATTTCTAATTTAAAAATCTTATTCAAAAAGCTCTTAATAACCTTATTTCTCCAATAACTAAATAATTAAAGATAAAATTTAAATAAACTACTTATTACTACAAAGGAAAAAGTTTAATAACATAATTAATTAAATATCTCTACTTAACCTTATAACATAAATCTTAAAATAATCTCTAAATTATTAAAATATCTTTATTAATAACTTTTATACTCCTTATAACTCCTAAGAATTAAGTTTATCAAATAAATCTTCTAAACTTTATATAACTTCACTAAATCTCCTTATTACTCCTAATTTTATAAAAAAATTATTAAAAATTTATTAACTTTAAATACCTTATTACTCCATCCTATAAAAATTATTTAAAACATTTTTTTAACTCAAAAAAAATTTAACTCACAAAACCTTCCAAGTTTAAACTCTTTAATTAAATCTTATTCTTCCTAGCATTAACTTAAGGTAAGCTCCAAATATATTAAAATAAATTTAAAAACCATAATTTCATCAACCTCTCACATCTTTTCTAGCCACTCAAATTAGTTTGAATTTGAAGAACATAAGCTTATACTGAGAGTGGGGGTGAACAGTATAAGATAAAACTTTTTATTTTTTAATCCAAATGACAATATCAAGAACATTAAAGCAGTAAACAATGCACACATAATCAAACATATGAGAGACATAATTTAACATGGTTTACCCAATGTGGGATACTCCATGGAGAAAATATTTCTTACAAATTTTCTCAATGGATCTTTGGGAATCAATTCCCTATTACAATGTTTATGGACCTATGTACAAAGGATACACAAATCCCCTATGCTCTGATTTGTGGATCTCTCTCCATAGGAGACCTCTGTCCCCACTACTCTATATGGTTGTATTCTAGAAGACTTATGCCCCCACAACTTTGGATTGTGGATCTCTCTCCATAGGAGACCTCTATCCCTACTACACTGGATGATGGATCTCTATCCACTAAATACTGCTTTCCTCCTTACTATGTCACCTCTAAATACTACTCTCAATTATATCTCAAATATGTACCATAATATGTCTCAAATATATCCCCAAGCCTTAACACAAGGCTTGATTATATCACCAATTAATTCTTCTTAGATTTGCCCCAAGCCTGAAGCTTGAATAAATCACTAATCAACTTTTTTCTCTATCTCTGCTCAAATCAGTCTTCAAGTCTTCTCAAAGACCTACTCATTCTAAAAGACTTGTTCAAATCTATCTTCAAGCCTTCACAAAATCTTGCTCAATCACATTCAAAAGCACTCTAACCAATACTCAAATATTTCACACAATCATTCAAATAATGAAGCATAACTTGCTCACAAACCCTAAACAAGTGTTTTCACACTTCTACCAAAAAGAGTACAATGTAGGTCTCAAGCCCTTACTTAAATAATTCATAATCTCTATCTAAAATGTTCTAAAACAATTCAACAATGAAACACAAAACTCACTCAAATATTTCCAACAATGCTTATCAAATAATTCTTTTCACTCCACCTTATGTTTCACAAAATTCATTCCAACAAACACATTAAACAAAGAATGATGTGCCCATACCTCTTTGCTTTGGTGGGGATATATCTTCAAAACCTGTCTCACTCACAACCAATTCCTTTTGTGCCACTTCAAGGTTAGATAGCAACAATCTATCTCAAATGCCTCCACATGAATATTCCCTCAACAAGATATTTGAAAATAATATTCTAGGACTCTTCTTTATTTCTCATGGACAATGCATTAAATCTCACAAAACTCTCTCAATAATTTCCCTTTTTATAAAGCAAGAATTACAATCAAATAAAAGCCTTTTACACCTTTTTCCTCCACTCTTTCAAAACAATTTCTCACTCCACTTTAATGTCCAAGAACAAAAATTACATTTGTAAATAAACCAATTACAAACTTATCACTCCAAGCTTAGAAAATAAAATAAATGACATTTAACCCTTTAATTATAAAGCCAAAAATATTTTTCCTTATATCTCCTATGTTTCAAACTATAGATCAAATATCATCCACCAAATATCACTATAGCCAATAATTCAACAATATAGTGCATACCTTACAAATTAATCATGGCGCATACCTTATACAAAAAAAAAATTATCTGGATTTGTTGCGGATGGGAATCGACCCTTCGACCTCAGTCCTCCAAGCGTAGTGCTCGATCGCTTGCGCTAGCCAAGCGGTTGAGACTAAACCTTTGGCCTGAACACTTTATTCCTACTACGTCCGACTGAAATAAAACAAAAAATCTTCAACTGGTGCTAAGAGGAATCAAACCCTGAACCTTATCGCTACCAACAACTTACACAGGACCCGCATGCCACTTGGGATACCAGCCATTGCTTGACCAAGATGTTCGTTGCCTTGTCTATATGCCCTATCGCTTGCTCAAAGAATGTTTTACTCTATGTTTTGCAAACCCCCAAGATCAATTTTCTCACATGCGCATTAGCTTCGGATGATTCTAATTTTTAATTTTAATAGTTTGCTTCCTCCTTTTTTATGCATCCAAGGTAATTAATTGATGTCCGCACAAAACCTAAGTACCTCCAAATTAAATTTGATTTTTGGTGCCTTTGCCATTTTCAAATTTAATTATTTATTTAATATAATATTTAACTTTAGGTTAAATATTATATTATTTAATTTAGTATTAAATAATACTTTTACATGGGGTCTTCATTAAATCTAATTTTTCTCTTTTTAATAAGCCCTTTTGGCTTACTTATTATAATATTAAAATATTATAATATCCTCTCTTTTCTCTTTAAAACCATGGTTGTAAACTTTGTCTTCAACATTTTAGCCAACCTTTTTGGCTTATAATATAAAATATTATAACCAATTATTTTACCACTTTGCTTGTACCAAAATGGACTTTGCCTTGCACCAAACATATTTTCAATAGAAGTTTTACACATGTAACCATGCATGTGAGGTAACATTCCTATCTTAGATGAAACTCTCGTTGGCACTAGATATTAAGATACATCTCACTATTTTGCAATAACTTCTAATGTAATGATCATCCATTACATTTTCTTCAACTACCACTCAACCAATGCAATGATCAAATGATATATATTTGCTCCTTATTGCATTGTATGGCATTTGAATTGCATTGCTTAGTTCTCTACCTCATTGTCTATCTTCTAATATTGTCTTGAGATGCTCTAACTTCTAGTTGTTGCTTGTTGGTCTGCTAGCATGGACTATAGTTGCGTTCTCTCTTTTTGCTAGCTTTTCTTAATGAATCTAACCTTTGTAGATATTGATATGGTGTAAGTATAGTGATCCTTCAACAATGTTTTGTACTTAACTATATCCACGTAACTCTTGATCTACCTGGTTTACTATATGGGTTGCTTGCTTTCTCCTTAAAACATAAAATTTCTTAATCTTATGCTTAATTCCATTTTTTGGCTACTATCCTTTTATCTCTTATTTGTATCAATCATTTCTCCATTGTCACTACTACTTTATGTATGTTGCAACTCTATATCTTGGTCTTCGAGTATATCTCAAGCCTTTCTCTTGAACTTTTGGCTGAATTTTGAGCCCTTTTCTTTTGTATATTTCCCTTATTTTCTAAAAATGCTCCTTTTATTACTAATGAATGTTTCTTTTTATAGAACTTAGGCCTTCTTTCACTACTCTATAATAGTCTTCTAAATCAATAATAAATATCTCCTTTTCTTTTTTCTAAAACATTTTTTCTTGAAGACCTTTCTACACATAAGTCTATTTGTACCTTCATATTGGTCTCTCAGACCAATTCCTTAAATCCAAAACTTTTCCTTTGTTGATATCACTAAAAATATTGCAAGCCATTTTTTCCTTTTTGCCTAAGTTTTATATTTCCTTTTATTTCTTTTCTTCTCTTAGGTTCTTGCTTGAGATCTATTTTATTTCTCTTCTATTTATCTTAGGTTTTATCCTAAGTTCTTATTTCTATAGGTAGCCTTTTTCAATTTTTTTTTCACTAATTATTATTTTTTTGGTTGTCTGCTTAACTTTTTCTTAACTTACTAGTTCTATCGACTAGATATCACAACAAATTTTTTGAATGCTTTTTGAAATAATGGCTCTTGCCTTTATATTTTTGAATTTTTAAAATTTAATTTTTTTTATTTTTTTAAAGCTCTTTCTCCTTCTACAATTAAATTCTCTAAATATATTTTCCATTATTTTTTTGTTTTCCAAATAATTAATTAATCTATCTATATCAAATTTCTAAAACTTATAAATTCCAAGGAGAATTCATGCTCACTTTAAATAAATGGAAGATATTTACTTTGGACCTTATTCTTGGTGCTTATGCTTTGTCCACTATAGCACTTGCAACCACATACATTTTTTTTAGACATTACTCCTTAGATGCAACAAATACTTCCATGATAATATGCTCAAAAAAATCTTCAGGTGCTTTCCAAACAAGCAATCAACCAACAAGTTGATCAACAAGTAAACTTTTTATTAATTGGGCTTGTCGTCAAATGGCGATGATTGTCCTAATAATTTCATTCATATTCTTTGTGAATTTTCATAACACTATATAGATCTAGGTATATTAAATTATAAAAAGATTTATCCAAGATCAAGTATAAATCAAATATATACCAAAAATAAAAATAACAATGAATCTTAATATTGGAATAACAAAAATATGTCACAAATATAAATCAATTATACACAATATTAAAATATTACAAGAATGATTCATATTGATTACATTGCATAGAGCTTTATCTCCAATATATAATTTTACATGACTTTTCAATACTCTATCTATTGCTCTCCTCTAATAGTTGGGAGATGCATCCTTTCATATTCCTCGTATTGAGACAAAAATCACATATTGCCACATAACAATGTGACTTTCACTGTCTCTCTTGACACCTTGCACTTTCTCTCACATTGACATATACATTATATAAAATATAAATCAACTACAAATCTAATATTTACAACGGAGTCAAATAATGTAATACTACTTCCAATAGTTCTATTATGAATATACCTATGGATATATCTTTCAATATTATTTGGCATGTCATGTGTAGACCCTAGTATATTCAAAGGACTATTTCCTACTAACCAAGGAGTAAAAGCTTCCATGGATCGACCTTGGAGGGTGGTGAAAGGATCAACAAAAGGGATAATATCTCTAGGAGAACTATTGACCATCTAAGGGATATTGGGTTTTCCTTCTTAGCTTTAGGTCTTTTGCATGGAGAAAAGCTAAGAAATCCAATGTCTACCAAAATTGAATTGGACCTAGTGATGATGTACTTTGGTTCTAGCTTGATAGTTAATATGTGTGAGATGAATGCTATGCTAATAAAATTCCTACTCTTCAAATCTAAAAGCCCTCTTTCTAGCACCAATTCTATTGCATGGGCAAATGATACACTTTGAATTCCCTTTATTGCAAGTTTTTTTGGGCATAAAGTGAGAGGAGTTAAACTATTTGTGTACCAAGGGAAAGCCAACTTAATTGGAATATAATTTCTTCCCCCTTCAAAGGGAATTTTATTTTCCCTAAGGTTTGAGTATGACTAGATCTTGGTCATCTTGGGTAAATTCAAAGGCTATTGATAGTTTATTCTTCAAGGGGAATTTGTTGGTATGATTCCAAGAGATAAATTTCTAATCATAGAATCCTAATATTTAACACATAATTATCTATAAAGTAATCCCATTGTAATGATATTATAGCATACATGAAGAACAATGGTTAATTATTCATATCATGATCTTATTATTTTCGTGTTATAAGCATTTATTTAAAAAAATTAAAAAAAGTATAGGGTTTAAGAGCAAGATAAAATATAGAGAAAACAATCCAATCCTACTCTGAATTCTATTATGATCCTATAAAGTAGCTAATCTAGTTTAAAACCAATTCTATCTTGACTAGTATTAACATAGTCTAAGGTCTAGAATGGTGTGATATTTAGAGGGAGAACAAGCTATAAAATAAATTGAGTGCAACCACCATAATCATGCATAAATTAAACACATAATATCAGAGCCTTACATTATAAATATAATCATCCAATATGTTTAGGTTCATATTTACACGCTTTGATGAATTACATGAACAAAGCTCAAAAATAGTACCAAGCTTGGTTCAAAAAATCCATCCAACTAAATAGAAATTTAATAGCAAATAGACTAAGTCTAAGAAGAAAAATACAATGGATTGTTTTTTACCATCCCTAGCTATTTAACAATTCAATTTTTATATTATCCCTTTGACTCTTTGCACCACATAAATTTTACAAATTGTCAGTTACTACTATATCCAATACTATATTATATATTCAACATGTTACATGTATGAGGTTCTTAGATTCAGTTCAACTACACTTCAACCATACCTCATTAAGTTTTAAAATTAGAAAATTCTCAGGCTTACTCATGTTTAGTTTGTCTTGAGTGGTTTAATATTTGGTCTTCTAGACATAGCAAATGGGATAGCTGTTAATTAATTTCACTAATGTTTTTATTTTTCATTTTGAAACCATTTGGGACATCCACCATAATCTCTTTGAGGTATTTTTAGCAATAAATATGACATGTTTCATTAAAGTTTAATCTTTGCAAAGTTTGGGGAAACTTGGATCTAACCAATTTCAAGTATTTTATTTCTTTGTTTGTTAGCCATAACAAGTAGGATGAGTATTGGTTATGCATTTTTCATGTTATATAGATCCATTTACACATAGTCCAAATTAAAATTCACATCTCCCATATATTTGAATTTCAAGTAGCTATGTTAGATAACATGCAAAATAAGTTTTTCTATGAGATAAAGTAAAAAATTATAGCCGTTACAAATTATTTTTAATTTTAATTTTATTAATATTATTTTTTGTGTATGTTTTGTTATTTTTTATTTATTTGTTTGTTCATTTATTTATGTGTTTCTCCTCCATGCATTTTATTGTGTCATTCTATGTTTTTGATAAATTTCTACTTTTCTTGGCAAATCTTTGCATTTTCCAATAATTTTATCTTTTTTTGGTGATTTTCTGTACTTTCCATCTATGTTTTATGTTTTTTAGCTCTTATTTGTATTTTGGACCACTTTATTTGTTCTTCACCTATTATTTATATTTTTCAACCAATTTTTGTGCTTTTCAACTCTTTTTTGTATTTTAGGTCATTTTCTATGTTTTCTAATTCCTTTTACATTTTTTGACCATTTTCTATAGTTTTTGGCTCTTTTTGTAATTTCAATTTCATTGGATGCACTAAAATATTTTATTCCCTTACTTACCTCTCACTGATGGCATCAATCATCCTCAAGTCTGTCCTAGAACCATGATCACATGGACCCCACCCCCCCTAGGGTGGATTAAGTTAAATTTTGATGGGGCTTCTAGGGGCAACCCAGGTGAAGCTAGGGCTGGTGGCTTACTTAGATACCACAAGGGTGAGGTGCTTGTAGCTTTTGCTAAACATATTGGAGCTCAAACTAACAATGTGGCTGAAGCGAGGGCAGTTTGGAGGAGCCTCAAGGTGGCATAGAATTATCCAGGGAAACTGTTGGTGGAAGGTGATTCTCTTATTATTATAAATATTCTAAAGAACAATAAGAGAGCTCCTTCGAGATTTGATGACTACATCCACGAAGCAAGGGCTCTAATTCATGATCGACCTGAGGCCATAATTTTACATACCTTTCGGGAAGCAAACATGGCAGCTGATAGGTGCGGCAAATGAAGGCATTGTAGCAACAAATTTGATCACGTGGACTGAAAATCTTCCTCATGCAGTCTCAATGGTGACAGATAATGAAAAATTTTATATTGGAAGGCTCAAAGTGGATCAATGACAGAAAATGGGGGCTTTTTTAAAAATATTTTTTTGAACCTTATAATGGATTTTGTCATATTTGTTTTTTTTGTTCATGTGAGTAGTGTTTTTTGCAACTGGTGGGGCACTGATATAGTTTTTTTATCTACAAATTCATGCATGGGAAACATATTCTTTGGCCTCAAGTATTTCCCAAGGTGTTCTTGGATTTGATGTCGCAAAAAGGCCCTAGCAAGAAATAACAAAGTGTTGGAGATCCCTGACAATGAGTTCCAGGGGCACAAGGAGTTGAAGGCAAAATCTAAAGATGATGGCAAGGAGGATGATAAGAAGTTAGATGAGGACTACAAGGAAGACTGCTTGGCCTCTTGGCTGTCCATTCTACGGGATGTTTTTTTGACTATATTCTATTATTTTTATATGGGCACAAGCTACCCTGCATGGTGCTTGCATGATTAGTTTTTGTCTTTGTTAGTTCTATTTTGCGTCTTTCTTTTCTGATGGCCATAATATTAGGCTTCCATAGTTTAGTTTGGTTGTATTCTGATGGAAGAGTAGGTCTTGGCCCTTTTTGTTGTCAGTTTAAACTTTTAGGGCTTGGCCTTTGTCCAGTTGGTCAGTGGACCCTATTTTGTAAAATGGTTTTGGGTCAACCAGTTAAAACCCGATGTTAATTATAATATTCTCTTACAAAAAAAAAAATATATTTTATTCCCTTGAATACCTATGATCCTAATCATAGATATATAATGGTTGGTAGATATTTGAGTGTTTTTGCCATTTATAATCCTCTTCACTTTGTGTGCACTATTCATCATTGAGGACTTACATGGGTCAAATATCGTGTAGATTTCATGTGAGTTATTGATCTAAGACCTAGTGGCTAGCATGGATTTTCAATGCTCCATCATCTAAAGTTCCCTTCAATCTACATGAGATGTTAATCACTTTCAAATTGGATGGTTGATAAGGTTTTTCAATGTTCTATTATTTAAAACCCCTTCTAGTTAATGAAAGTCATTGATAAAAGATTAGATGGTTTCTAGGATTTTAAATGTTTTACCCTTTAAATAATTTTTGAAGCTCTATGAGTTGTATTTATGAGATAAAATGGTTGATGGGATTACCAATTAAAATTTTCTCTAAATCTCTATAATTCATTGCTATAATATTGGACAATTGGTAAGCTTTCTATTATTTTATCCTCTATGTTTTTCTTTGAACCTTCATGAGCTATTGATCTAAGATTGGAAAGTTGATAGGCTTTTAAATTTTAAACATTTTAATTTTATTTTTGAATCTCTATAATCCATTGATTTGAGATTAGATGGATGATAGGATTTTAAATATTTTACCCTTTATATTTTTCTTCAAATCTCCATGAGTTGCTAATTTGAGATCAAATAGTTGGTGCGATTTCAAATGCTTTACCATTTTCCTCTAGATCTCTATGTTGTTGAACTTAGATTGAATGACTAGTGAGCTTTTAATATTTTTTTTTAAAAGAGGGTAAAAATTTATTAACTCAGCAAAACATTCATGATACAAAGAAAAAGCAGAAGCTATTCAGACATATCAGCTCTCAATAAAGAAGAGAGAGATTGAGAGCAATCAGAAGAAAGTTGAGACCAATTTTGAACATCCCAACCATCTTGAAACTTAGAAGCCCATTTAGCTAACAAATCCGCTACCCTATTCCACTCCCGAGGAATATGCAAAAAATAAATGAATTCCAAGTGAGCAGAGATATTAAGAATTTGCCGAGCAACCCAACTCAACCGCCAACAACCATGAAGACTATCTCCAGAATTTAACAAATTTATAACAATCTGAGAATCAGATTCACAAACAATCCGACGCCAACCCAAAGCATACCCTTGCTCCAAAGCATATAAAATTACGAGTGCTTCCATGAAGTTATTAGAATGATGTCCCTTAAAGCAAGAGAAAAAAAAATTGGATAGTACCACTACTATCCCGCCCCACACCACCAATACCAGCATTACCCGGATTACCCCGGGAAGATCCATCCGTATTAATTTTCAGCACTCCCGGAGGAGGCGGATTCCATTTGCCAGCCCTCCGCACCCGATTATTCTGACCCATCCATCTGCAAGAGACATTAGGACCAGGACCATTAACCATCAAGCCTAATCTTTCCATGATCTGACGTTCCGCATGGTCCATGGGAGAAATAATCTGACATTTTGCAGACACAGTTTCCTGGATCATACGCAAAATCCTCTGCCAGACCTGGGAAGTAGTTAACTCCTTACCTTGGAAAATTCGACGGTTTCGTTCAAGCCAAATCTTCCAAAAAATGAATGAAGGACCAATACTCCATCCAACTTGTAAAAAGAAAGCCGCTGCAGGAGGCCGCCCCATACTCCTCCAAAAATCAACTATTGATGAAGCATGCGAACAAGGGTGATTCCATACTCCCCACCAATAATTCCAGACTTGTCGAGCAAAGTCACATTGGAGAAGTAAATGCCCAACAGATTCTTCAGCCTTCCCACAGTTATAGCATAAAGAGGGGCCAGCAAACCCACGCTTTTGAAAATTATCCCAAGTGAGACAACGATTATGAGTAGCCTGCCACCCATAAAAACTACACTTTGGCCAAATAAACTTATTCCAAACTTGCTTCCACCATGGAACCTCCTCCTCACCAAACCGTTGCCGATCCAAAACACAATAACCAGTAGCAACCAAAAAAATCCCTCTATTATCTCTTCCCCATGCTAGCACATCATCCCCAGGTAGAGAAGAGCAGGGACGGCTAGTGAGAATATGGGCCAGCTCTGCCCTCACATCCATAGTGCCACCAATAGGCCATTCTCGAGGATCCTTCCACTGGAGACTAACCATCTGACCAAAGGACTTAACAGTTTTGAAATCTGCCACCTTCAACCATCCAGCATCCCAAAAGCATTGAGCAAGATCTTGAAGATGTGGAAACTCGCTAAGAAGAGGAGCAAAGCCATCCCAAGAATCCTGCCAAAAAAGAGCTCGAGACCCAGTATAACAAATCCAGAATAACCCCTGCTTAACCAACTCTGCTCCCTTTTTCAAAGTATTCCAAACAAATGATCGTTGACCAGTCAAGCTGTATCGAGGAATCTATGAACCTTCCACTCCCCTAAGATACTTGTGGGAGATAATATTGGCCCAAGTTTTCTTCTGATTACTACACCAACGCCAATATAGCTTAGCAGCCAAAGCAGTCCCAGAAAGAGAGCTTAGACGAAGACCCAATCCCCCAGCTTGCTTTGGTCGACAAATAGTCTCCCATTTAACAAGACTCCATTTTGAGGAACCAAGATTGCTAGCCCATAGGAATTGTCTAGAAAGAGAATCCAGGTCATGAAGAAAACTTGCTGGAGCAATCTAAATAAGGCATCTATACACCGATAAAGCCTGCATAACTGACTTCAAAAGTAATACCCGACCAGCAAAAGTTAACCATCTATGAGTCCAATGACTAACTCGACTACGAAATTTGTCAAGTATGTTAGTCCAAACCGCCCTAGGTAGAGGACCAACAGAAATGGGAATCCCCAAGTATGTAAGAGGAAGAGTTCCAACCTGAAACCTGAGAATCTGAACAATTCTAGCTTGAACCCTGGGATCTGTATTGAAAAATAAAATAATAGACTTGTGCTCATTAATCTCCTGACCAGAGACAGCCAAATACAAGTCCAAAGCATGTCTAAAGTTGGTTGCTTCACAAATAGAGGCTACACCCAAGAGAGCAGTGTCATCAACAAAATGAAGATGGGAAATGGCTGGCCTACTATTCTCCCATTTCCATCCATGAATAAGACCCTGGTGAACCTGATCTTTAAGCCAGCGACCCAGACCTTTAGCCATAATTATAAACAAGTACGGAGATAAAGGATCCCCCTACCGAAGACCCCGAGAAGCATGAAACAAAGGAGAGGGCTTTCCATTAATTAGGATAGAATATGAGGGAGTTGTAATACAACTCATAATCCACTCAATCCAAGAAGGATCAAATCCAAAGGCCAAGAGGATTTTGTGAAGAAAAGACCATTTCACCCTGTCATAAGCTTTCGCCATATCCAACTTCATAAACATAAACTTATTCTTAGAAGTGCTCATAGAATGGATCGCCTTGATAGCAATAGCCACTCCATCCAAAATCTGTCGACCAGCCACAGCCACCCTACTCATCAAAAACAACTCTATCCAGCCAAGGCTTGAGACGCTCCACAATCAGCTTAGTAATAATTTTATACACCACATTGTAGAGAGCAATAGGCCGAAACTGATCAAAAGAGCTAGCACCCTCCTTTTTAGGAATTAGCATCAAAAAAGTGGAATTCAAAGCTTTCAACAACTGATGGTCGTGAAAGGACTCAAGAACAACCCTAAAAAGATCAGATTTAATAATTTCCCAAAAGTGTTGAAAGAACTCAACAGGGAAGTCGTCAGGCCTCGAAGCTTTCCCAGTCTTCATAAGGAAAACTACCCTTTCTAGTTCATCAATGGAAATAGGTTGAAGAATGCATGCATTGATCTCTTCTGAAATAACAGAAGGAATACAATGCAAAATAGTATGATCATCAACATGACCCCCACAAAAATCCTCAGAATATAAGGAAGAAAAAAATTGAACAGCTTCCCGAGAGATATCCTGAGAAGCAGACAACTGAATACCTTGAGAAGAAATAATCGAAGAAATACTATTACCATGTCTTCGAGCCTTAACAATGTTAAAGAAAAAAGTTGTATTTCGATCTCCTTCTTGTAACCATTCCACCCTGGCCTTTTGCTTCCAGAAAATCTCTTCCCGAAGCTCCCACTCTTGAAGTTCATGCAAAGCTTCAGACTCCTCCTGCAAATTCTGCTCTGTTAACCCATGATCTCTGATATGTCTGGTGATAACATCAAGCCTTCTTTGGGCCAAATTTTTAGCTTGAAATAGATTCTCGAAACACTGCCTGTTCCACTTTTTGAGTTGATATTTCACAAATTGGAGTATTTTAACAAAAGAGTACATAGCAGTACCGTGGGAAGGACAGCCCTGACTCCACCAGACTTTCATCAACTCGTACAAAGAGGGATCCCTAAGCCACATTAACTGGAATTTAAAACTTGGATGATGATCCATTTCTTGCCGAGAGATAACAAGTTTAATAGGCCAGTGGTCTGATCCCCTCTAGTCAAGAATCGTTGAGTTAGTAACCCAAGAATTGCTAATCCAAAATGAAGAAGTAAGAAACCTGTCCAACCTCTCAGATATCGAGTTAGAACCACACCGCTTATTCGTCCAAGTGAACACACCATTCTTTGGCTTAATATCCACCAGATTAAGAAGCTGAATATTATCATTAAGGAGTCTAGAGGCAGGCCCCAAAGTACCCACACCACCCCTCTTCTCATCAATACTAGATACAGCATTAAAATCTCCAGCCATAATCCAAGGATAGAATGGAACCAAGGCTCGAACACTTTGAATATGATTCCACAGCAGCACCTTCCCAGCAAGATTTGAGGGGGCGTAAATGTTAGTGAACAAAACCACTTCTCCAGACTCATGGCAAGAAGCTATCATAGAAAGAGATGACTTATTCGATACCCACCAAAGAGGAGTAAGCTTCTATGGATTCCAAAGGCTAACAAGCCCCCCAGCACTACCCATAGCCCCAACACACTGACAAAGACCTCGAGGCCAGAGTTTAGAAGCAATACTAAATAGACCCTCCACCGATAATTTAGATTCTTGAAGAAAAACAACATCCAACTTATGTGCCTGAACCAAATCCCGAATAGCTTTTTGACGAGGTAAGCTATTCAAACCTCTCACATTCCAAGAAATAACAATCATTTAGAGAGAGAAGAAAAGCGAGACTCTAGGGGTTTAACCACCCCACTCTCAACCAATGTTTCTCCCTCCATATGCAGTTTATGTGCATCTTTCTTTCTACCCACCTTAATCAACTTCGCAGGGGCCTCTTTTTTAAAGTTCTGTTGGAGTAAACCTAGAGAAGGACTAGGCCAAGAACCCTTTCCTCTACTATAAGTCAGCAAATCAGCCAAAAAATGGTCATCCCATTTCACACCGTCCTGTTGCCCCTCCGAAACAGGAACAATTGCCAGGGCTGTGTTCAAAGAAGAACCTGTCACTTCCTGTTGCCCATTAGGATTCAGCACCTCAGTTACATTTTGAGTATCCATATTCAAATTACCATTCATTCCTTCATCCGGAGATACCAACTCATCTAAGGCATCAAACTTATTATACAGGCCATCCATTTGTCAAATTACCCTTTATATTTTTCTCTAAATATCCATCTACCATTAGTGAGGCTTTGGATATCATAATTAGGATAGTATATAAAAAATACGTAATTTTGGACATCAAACCTCTTCAGAATATAGATAAATTTGTATTCATCTAAAAATATCTTTTTGATCTACATTTAATAGAGGTGGTATTATGAGATTTTATTATCATAAGAAATGTAGGTCTCAAAATTAAAGCCCTCCATGTTGCCGGGGATATTGTTAGAATTGCAATGTCTGAATTTAAACATGTTTGGGATGATATGACTATGAAAAAATAGGCATATAGGTAATAATTGAATTTTTTTGTGATATCTTCTAGGGTAGACATTGTAGAATACTGTGGCAGCCATAAAAAGCTGGACAACCTTCCCGGATTCGTGACGGCTACCGATTCCACCATGTGTGTGTATATATATATATATATATATATAAACATGTTCTAGTGAGATAAGTTATTTTCCATTTTAAATGGATTACTATATAAAACTATAGCGATAAGCACCATGAAAGACATAGGACATGTAGAAATTGGGTATTTACAACTTAAATTTTTTAACTAGGAACCTAAGTTTTTTATTTTTTTTGTTTTATATGGTTGACTATTATTCACAAGCCTAAACAAAACAAAAGAAAATTCACCAGGATTAAAAATAAAATTTTATCCTTAGTCCATGTAAAATGTAAAATAGGGTACATTGTGCAAATGCAAAAATATTAAGTTACTTTAGTTTTTTACCATCCTATTGAAATTGATGTAACCTAGCCAAGCATTGTTACAATAAAATAGAATACTATTTATTTTTAGGATTTAGTAACAATGTCAAAATATCATCTATTTCTTGTGAGAGGAGTGATACATCCATATCATATTGATCATCTTCTAATTTATATCTATCTAGAGGTCATTAAAAGACAATAGAATTCCCCTTTCCTAATTTCCTCTTAGAAGTCCATTGTTATAATGTACTATATAATCAATTTATAAAGTCATAATATACTATATAATCAGCGGATAAGTCATCCTAATATTACAACTGTAGTTGTTCATCATAATAATTAAATTCATAAGTCTCTCTAATATTTAATATTTTTATTGTCAAACCAACAAGTCATTCTAATGACCTTCATTGACTTCATCCGGTTGGTTTTCTAGTTTATCTTCATGTTACCACTTATATACTCCTTGGTTCATATATAATATTCTTTCTTTCGTCCTCTCATGATTTTTTATCATCTTTATGTTTTTTTAAATTTAGTTATAAATATTACTTAAAACATATGTATTATAGTTATTTGGTTCATAAATATTGATTTCATATATGTAAATCATAAGCACTCTCTTCATAGAGAGGCCTAGCACTTACCTATATGTGTAAGCAAGCTTGTATATAATACAATGTCATTGATAAAAGAAGGACAAGGTGATACACAATATCACATGTTTTTCCAATAAAATTTCAATAGATTTCTCCTAATTGTTTTCTTCTTTGTAGGTTTTCATGTAAATTCTTGTCATTATTATAGATATTTTTCTAAGGTAATTATTTTAGTTTAGAGTGTCTCTTTATTTGATTTGAAAATATTAATTTTAGAATATTCGTCATGATTTTGTCGCAATCTATTATATGTAAGTATTCAATTATTGAAATTAAAAATATTTATTCTTTTCTATTATATTATATTTATTTATTTATTTATTTTTTATTTTACATGGTGGAATAAGTAGCTGCCATGAATTTGGGTAGGCTATCCAACATTAATGACCACCATAGTATTCAACATTGTCCACTCCAAAAGTCACCACATAGATCTCTGCGAAGTTTGCCATAATCATTTTAAATATTTTACGTCACTGAAAGCACCTAGAAAAAGACAAGCATTCAATTTGATGAGGCCCAATATTTGAACCTGGGACCTCCGCCCTCTTATGGGGTTTAGAGAACCAATTGGTCTACACCTTGGACCCAACTAGTGTGGTTTAAACCCTGCACTTGTCATTTACTAAAAATAATGTGGTTGTGACCAAATATCCTATGCAACCAAAAATATATATATTATTTATATAATAGGTTTTTTCCATATTTTTTTACTTCTTTACATTATTAGCAAACTTAGAAATTGTCCTTTTATTTTTTGTTTTTATTATTACTACTTATTCTTGGAACAAATATCTAGTGTTTATCAAATTGTATTAATTTAGGAATTTATGTCATCCTTAATTATTTACAAATATTCCATTGATTACTATATAAATATTTATTTTATTTCAATATACTTTATTTTCATAGTATTTTAGTAATTGTTTCCCTTATTTTTCTAGTGAAAATTAAGAATTACCCTTATTTTGCATTAGATTCTCTATTTCTAGAGAAGCTCTTTATCTTGAGAATAGACATCTGGTATATTTCAAATTTTTCTTTATGAATATTTGTAATTTTTTTTTGCCTTAATGCATTATTTGTAAATATTTCATTATTTACTAAGGCAATTTTTATTTTATTGCATTTAGTTTTATTTATTTATATTTGTGGAAAACATCCCATAAGGGATGCCACTTTTGGGTAAGACCCAAGGAGGTAGGGGTATCTCTTCCACCAAAAATACCCAGGGCTCACACCTAGCCTACCACCTTTGACACATGCAAGGAGCATGGAAAAAATAACAAAAAACAAGAACACACAAACAACTTAAACAAATAAAGCATACTCCTTACGTGTGTCGACAAGATAAAATACAACAAAACACACACATACAAAAATAAAAAAACACGAACCATATAGAAGAAATACACAAACAACATAACAAAACACAATCAAATAAAATACACAAAAATAATAAAAAAATAAAAAAAAAAACAACACCAAAACATAGTAGTTTTTTGATAATTTCTTAATTAAAAAATATTGATAGCAAAAAAATAGGAGTTTCCCTTCTCTCACTTTAGATCGTATATTTTTAATGTTATTCCTTATATTTAGAACATAGATCTAATATGTGTGAATGTTTTCCTTATGTAGATATATTTATTGTGATTTTATCATTGATTAATTTTGATTACAATAGCTTTACTTATGATTTCAAATCATATTACTTCAATACAAAAAATAAGAAATTATTATTCTCTGGCATTAGATTCTTTGTTTTACTAATATTGTTCATCCTTAGATTCTCCATTTTATTATTTTATTAAGATTTTATTTGCATTTTCCTCTACTTATAATTAGAGACCAACCACCCTAAAATAAAGAAAGTAATTAATAAACATAAAATAAAAAATAAAAAATCTAATGATCCAACAAGTCACATAATGAAAAATAATAAAATAGCTACAAATAAACATCAATATCCAATTAGGTGACAAGAGAAAATATGACTACAATAATAGAGGTCAAAGGATCATATTTTATAGGAAAGAATATGATGATATACATAAATCCCTTTTATGCAAGTATAATAGGGAAAATAGTGAGGTATAAAATTACATACTCATAAGATATATGTGGCCCTTTGAAATGTGTGGCTCTTGATCCAAGCAAATTGGCTTGAGTCCTTCTTTCAGCCTCATATGGCTAGTTCATTCACCTGGTATCATGGTTTGCTTGGTGACCCACAAATTTTTTCCTTGCCCTTGTTGGAAGTGTGGAACATTCTTCACGTCAATGTGCTCTTTCATATTTGGAAAAATCGTAACAGAGTTCTCTTTTCTCAGCATCATAGTTCATATGAATTTTCAATTGCTATAAGTGCACATTTTATTCTGATTTTTATCTCTAGATTTTAGTTCAAGTGGAGAAAGTTCATATGGAGGTGGAGCATCTTCGTGCTCTTATGTAGCACTAGGGTAATGCCCCATGTACGATCAAATGAATGCCTTCTACAGAGCCTTCTTAGTCTCACAAATTTTCTCGATCGTGCTCTCATCGATGACTTCCCTCCCAATCTACAGAAAGTCATTGGTCTCAATCGTTTCTTATTTACCAACCCCAAGGCAATAGTGGCAATAATACATATCATCATGGCAGTGGTTGGGAGGTTTTCCAGGTGGAGCTAGATCTAGTTGTTGGTTGGGGATATCCCAATCCCAAGTACCTAGTCACTCTAGCTAGTGTGGTGGGCTCGGGTGTATCTGATGGCATTGATGGCTCTGATATAGGTGATAATGTTTGCATGCTTGAGGAGGATGGGTGGATCATTTCCATTCCTTATAATACCAATTGGGAGAATATGGATTGTGAGGGGCATTCACCTTGTGAACATACCCCCCATGATTGACATGATTTAATGCCTGCTTTTTGGTTATGTGATTGGTGATGGGATTTAACCTTGTTTTTGTTGTTTTGAGTAATTACTTCCTAACTCAACCTGAGTTAGTGTGACTACCTATTATAGTGTGCCTATCCACCCATTTTGTTTTGTTGTAAAAACATTTATTTTTAAATAAATAAAAGTTAGGACTTTACATTAAAAATTAATAATATTAAAAGGTAAAACAAAAAATATAGTGTTGATGAATGTAAAATGCCATCATTGAATAAAAAACCATAGAATATCAAATAAATGTGAAGCATGCCCAAAAAATGTACAAAGAAAGACAACTATTGTAAGAAAATAAACACAATGGAAGAAAATTGTTGTAGAGAACATATAAATATGGGAAAATTCATAAGAAAATAAATATAGAAGGAAAATTTTTTAGATATATACAAAATAAACTTAAATAACCAAACAAAAAAAAAATGCATATAGGTGAATGGATGCTATTGTGACTATTTAGCATTATATTTCACTCAAAAAAATCATTTACACCAAATTTTATTCACATATTTCAACTATAAAAGTCATCCATGGAAAATAAATGATTTCAATCGTCATTGTCTAGATAACAACATAAGTCCATGCTCATTAAAAATTTTACATATTTGACCCTACTTATTGGCATAATATTAAATAATTTATCCCCATACCTGTTTATTTTAATGGTAGAATATTTGGAGAGAGCACTCAAAGATGACCCTAATGTGGTTGTGATTAATCTAGCCATTAATGTTGATCCTATTTCCCACTATTAGTTTACCGATGATACCTTAATTTCCTTCTTGGCCTCAATCCCGTAGGCTAAAGCAATTAAAGCCATGCTTTCTGATTATGATTTTTTTTTCTTCAACATACCCCTTAGGAGGCAAGGGAAAATTATGAGCATTCTGGGTTGTGAAATGGTCTCTCTACTATCCACCCACTTAGGTATGGCATTGTTTAAAGGTGGTGCTAAATATTCTCTATGGAACTCAGTTGTGGAAAGAGTCCAAAGGAAACTCATGGGTTGGAAAGGATCATTTTGGAGCATATATGGGAAGGTCTTGCTTGTGAAAGCCACTCTCTAGAGCATTCCAATATACTTCCTTGCACTATTTAGGTTGCTAGGGAATATACTTCAAGACCTTGAATGCATTCAATGCTCATTCATTTGGTTTGGATCTCGAGATAAGAAGAAATTTCCCTTGGTTGCATGGGACCAAGTTTATAGCAAGAAAGAATATGGGGGTCTGGGCTAAGAAAATGAAAACCATGAATAGAGCATTATTGGCTAAAGAAGGATGGTGTTTTATGCAAAATCAAAATGTAAAATGGGTCCAAGTTCTAAGAGCAAAATATTTGATAAATGAAGACTTATTCCAAAGTGATCCAAATCCTAATCAAGGATCTACTTTCTAGAGAAGCATAATTAAAAGCCATTCTGACATCTAGTTGGGAGGAAGGTGGCTTTTAGAAAATGGGCAAGACATAAAATTTTGGGGTGATAAGTGGGCATCTGATCAACCTTTATTTTCATCCCCAATCTCAAGTAGGCATAACACATTATGATTTAGATCTTTTGTTCAAAATTTTGTAACTTCTTCGAAGTGTTGGATGGGAGAAAGCAATGGAAACCTATGGAATTTCCTAGACTAATGCCATAAGAAGAGGCTACTTGCAAGGATTTATATGATATCTTGAAAGGAATTATTTTAATCAATGGAGATAATAAGGACAAGTTATTTTGGGAAGCCAAAAATGGTTATTTCTTGTTAAATCAGCTTATGCTCTGTTAGACGGTCAGACTGACCCTTTGTTTCAGGCTTGGGTGGGGGAATGGTCTCATGCAAAAAGTAAACATATTATTCTAGTTGGTGGTTCAAAGTGTTTGATTTTGGATAATATTTGGAAAATATATTTTGTGATTTCTAATAGATGTCTCTTGTGTGGATTAGCAAAAGAAATACCTGAGCACCTTTTTGTAGAATGTCCATTCACGTGGGAGGTTTTTGGCTTGTTGTTGGGTTTGGATTGGGTTCTCCCTAAGGATTTGTCTTCCTTTTTTGAGTAGTGGAAATACCTATTCCTCTCTCCTCACCTTTGATCCTTTTGGTCATTTTTCTTACCTCATGCTTGGTGGTGCCTTTGGAAAAAAAGAAACTCAAGGGTATTCAAGAACATATCATGTAAGCCTGATTCGGTATTTGTGAAGGTAGTGGTAGAAACAGTTGATAATGTTGGCATGTTATCCTTAGATAAGGGCTCTATAGGTAAGGAAGTAGAAATTGAGAAGGCATTGGGTTTGAAGTCTCAGTCACCCTTGTTCCCGAAGAACCAAATTGCTTCCAATATGGACACTGTATGGGAATCCTTCCCTCTTGGTTGGGTGAAGTTGAATTTTGATGGAGCCTCCAAAGAAAATCTTGGTATGGCTGGAGCTGGAAGATTTCTTAGGGAATCGAATGGGTAAATTATATTGGCATTTTCTGAGAATCTAAGAATCCAGACTAGTCACATGGTAGAAGCTAGAGCATTATACCAAGGTGCCCTACAAGTGAGCTCTATGAATTGTAGAAAATTTATTTTTGAGGGAGATTCCTTAAACATTATCAATATGGTCAATGGGAACTATACTCACACCTAGACTATAGTAAATGTGATACATGAAGTTCTTAGAATAACTCAAACTCTGGAAGTAGTCTAATTTAATCATATTTTCAAGGAAGGATATAAATATGTTGACTTCCTAGCTAAATTGGGACTCCCTCAAAATGGTGTGTCAATCTAGTACAATGAGTTCCTGGAAGGTTTAAATAAGTTATATAATGAAGGTAGGAATAGATAAACTATTAAGTGATCTAATAGAAACCTAAATGAGGGAAAGGCTGAGGGAAATGGTATGGTTTTTATTTTTGAAGAGACACCTTTATTCAAATATTTTGAATTTGAAAAGAAAGTTGAGTTGCACAACAACATTAAGTATCTGGGACATATGGATTTTCTAAGTGGACTGACTCAAAGACATGTTAGAATGCACATGGATGGGAAGGACAATGCCTAATTTCATTTTTTTTGAAATATGAGCAAGATTTGTTGTCATTGATGTCAAAGGAATACTAAGAAAATGTTAAAAGAGTGTTAAGCAAATGGTTCATGGTTGATTTTTTAAGAGGCAAGGATATAATATTTAATTTAAATATTATATTGCTGAAGCATCAAAAGAGAAGCGAGAAGGATAACAATATTATAATATTTGGGCAAAAGAAAAGGTTGAAAAGATATCTCCATTCTATTGTGGTTGAAAAAATAATAAGGTTATTTTGCTAAGGTGATAATGGCAAAAGGTTTCCCTAAAAACCTAAGGAAGTTTATATTTTATTTTATTTAAAAAGGCCCAAAGGACATTTAAATATTTAATTATAATATTTAAATTCATTTTGAATTTAAATAATTATAATTAAAATATTATTTTTGAAATGCAAATTCTAATTTCTCTATCCGCCGACATGAAGGCAAATACCTTGAAAGGTATATTAATATAGCCTAAATCTAATGTTGAAAATTCAAAAATCGTGTATGCTTTGTTGTACTCATCGATCGAATGCAAAAAAAATTGAGGGAGAGAAAGGCATAAAGGGAAGTGGTGCTAGATTCTAAGGACCATCCGGACGGCTAGCCCAAACGACGATTGGCTTGAGTGCTAAGTTGTAGTAGAGGGGAGGTCTCAGGTTTGAGACTTCATGGCAGCGAAAGGAGAAAGCTCTTTGGTTTAAAATATTTTGGTGGTAGCTAGGGAATAACTATGGATGGGCACACTTAGGTCCCACGTGAGCACCTATCTCACGTGATAGTGGAAGCCACGGCTAGGGTGCTAGTGGCAGCACAACATGGGTTCAATTCCCGCCAAAGACGAAAGGTATTTAATTTTTAAATTTAATATTTTGTCCTAAGGTTTGTTGGCATGAGCATTTATGGAAATAAATTTTATATTGTGATTTTGGTGATTAAAGTGTTGAAAGGAGTAATAAGGCTTTAGAGGAGTTTCAATATTATTTTAAAATAAATTCTTGTTGGGTTTAATAGTTGAAAGGAGTAATAAGGTGTAATTGAGATCTAATGTTTTGTATAGTGAGAATAATTTGTGAGGAAATAATTGAATGAAGTTTTGAGAAGGTTTTTGCTACCTAACCCTTAAATATTGGAAAAATAATAATTATGTTTGAGACATGTTTTTAAGGATAATTCTTCATCAAACAAAAGTTATGGGTACATCTTCCTTGTGAGTGATTGTTGGATTTTGTGAATGCTAAGTTGGAGAGAAAAGGGTTTTTTGATAAGCATTGTTGAGTTTGATTGTTAAAGGTTTTTTCTAAGTGAAATTTGATGATAAAAATCTTGTTTGATAAGCATTGTTGAAAATATTGAATGAACCTTCATATGCATGATTAGGGTTTGTGCAATATCATGAGTATCATTGTTATGTGAAGTTGAGAACTATCTTGAAACTAGGGTTTGTGCAATATCATGAGTATCATTGTTATGTGAGATTTTTTGATAAGCATTTTTGAAAATATTTGAGTGTTCATATGCTTGGACTAGGGTTTGTAATCAAGGAGTGTTTTATTGAGTGATTGATTGTGAGGACTTGTTGACAAAATTCAAGGTAAGTCCTGGTGAAGACTTGTTGAGAAGATTGGAAAAGTTCTAGTGAGGACTTGTTGAGCATATTTGAGGTAAGTATTGGTGAAGACTTGTTGAGCAGATTGGATAAGTTTTAGAGAGGATTTGTGGATATATTTGATGTGAATCCAACTACAAGAGGTCAAAACAAAATACTTCCTATTACATAAAAACTATGATAAATAAAAATAATATGTAAAACCCTCCATTTACATAAAAACTACAATAAATGAAAATAATCAGTAAAACCTTCCATTCACATAAAAACTACAGTACATGGAAATAAACCAATAAAAAAATTATTTTCTCATTCCTGGATTCACTTCCCCTTTTACAATGCAATACCAAGGGAATATATATCCCCAAAGAAAATCTAAAAGAAAACCCTAAAACTTGAAGCCCTAAAATAAACCTCAAAAGAAAATCCTAAAGCTTAAAACCCTAAAAATAAAAATATTACTATTTTTAGCAAATTGATTTTTCCACCAAAAAGTGCCTTTTTAAGTAATTACTATTTTCAAAAAATTATTTTTTCATAAAAAATTACCTTTTTTAGTAATTACCATTTTCAACAAATTATATTTTGTGTCAAATAATTCCATTTTAAATAATAAAAAAATTATTTTAAAACTTCTTTTAAAAAAACCCTCTAAAGATAGGCTCTGCATCATTCTCCTTTGGTTTAAAAGAACTCTGCTCCTACGAGTTCCTCCGATCAAACTCATAATAAATCTCCATAGAGTGCCACACAACTGTAAGTACTCCTCAAAGTACCAATCTCCTTCCGAGGTTTTATATCTCAAACCTCCTGCAAGCACTACACATAGTGTCAATTTATTCCTTCAAGGTTTTAAAATAACAAACTTCTTGCAAGCACTACACAAAGTGCCAATTCTTCTCTCTAAGGTTTTTAATGAAAAAAATCTCCTGCAAGCACTACATAGAGTGCCAATTTATTTCTTTAAGGTTTTACAAATCTTCTACAAGCACTACACAAAGTGCTAATTCCCCCTTCTGAGGTTTTATAAAAAAAACCTCCTGCAAGCACTTACATAGAGTGCCAATTTCTTTCTCCAAGGTTTTACAAATCTTCTACAAGAACTATATAAAGTGTCAATCTCTTTATCTGAGGATTTTACAAAAAACAACCTCCTGCAAGCACTTACACAGAGTGCCAATTTATGTATCCAAGGTTTTACAAACCTTCTGCAAGCACTGCACATAGTGCCAATTTATTTTATTTTATTTTGGAGCCTCTTTGCTCTCCTCTCTTTTTCTCTTTTTTTCTCTTCTTTTTTATCCTCCCAACAAGATCCAACTTGCTCTGATACCAAATGATGTGAATCCAGCTGCAAGAGGTGAAAAAAAAATACCTCCCATTACATAAAAACTGTGATAAATGAAAATAATATATAAACCTTTCCATTTACATAAAAACTGTAATAAATGAAAATAATCAGTAAAACCTTCTATTCACATAAAAACTATAGTACATGGAAATAAACCAATAATTTTTTTTTCTCATTCCTAGATTCACTTCCCCTTTTACAATGCAATACCAAGGGAATATATATCTCCAAAGAAACCCTAAAATAAAACCCTAAAACTTGAAGCCCTAAAAGAAACCTTAAAAGAAAACCCTAAAGCTTAAAACCCTAAAAATAAAAAAATTACTATTTTTAGCAAATTGATTTTTCCACAAAAAAATACCTTTTTAAGTAATTACTATTTTCGGCAAATTAATTTTTCATAAAAATTTGCCTTTTTAATAATTACCATTTTTGGAAGATTATATTTTGTGTAAAATAATTTTATTTTAAGTGATAAAAAATTTACTTTAAAACTTCTTTTAAAAAAACCCTCTAAAGATAGACTCCTGCATCAAGATTAGTGTGAGCTTTTGTGGAAGCTTACAAGGTAGATTTCACACTAGTCTTTGAAAATACTTGAGAGTAGAGTTGATTGATTGATTTGTTCAAACCTTGAGTTAAGGTTTAGGGCAGATCTAGTAGAGTTGATTTATGATTGGATCAAGATTTGTGTTAAGGCTTGAGTATAGACTTGATACAGAGATTGAACAGGTTTGTGCTAGACTAAGGGACTATGTTTAGTGTCGATCAGAGACAGATATTGAGCAAATTCATGTTAGATAGAAGAACTGTGTTTAGTGTAAATTTGAGAAAAATATTGAGCAAATTTATGCTAGACCAAAGGACTGTGTTTAGTACAAATTTGAGATAGAGATTGAGCAGATTTTTCTTAGACCAAAAGACCGTGTTTAGTGTAGCTTTGAGACAAAGCTAAGAGCAATATTTGGAGGTGAGAGAGTATAGAGGATGAAAGTATCTAGTGGATAGAGATCCATTAACCAAAGCAGTGAGGATAGGTCTCCTAAGTCAGGACAAGAGTCTTCAGTGGATAGAGATCCATAAGCCAGTACAGTGGAGACATCTCTTCTAGAAGATAACCAACCAGAGTAGAGGAGAAGGAGTTCTATTGTAGATAGATATCCATGAACTTGATTAGGTTATTGGTATCTCCTTTGGATAGATGTCCATAAATATTGTAATAGAGAAAGGTTTCCCAAGAGATTTTTTAAGAAAATTTTAATGAAATATTTTCTCCGTGGTGTATCCTACATTGGGTGAACCATGTTAAATTGTTGTCTCTATTTTATATGGTGGTTTGCACATTGTTTTTATTACTACTATTGATATTGCAATTAATATATTGTATAATATTGGTTGGGAAAGAAAGGTAAAAAATGGTCTTATACTGTTCACCCCCCCTCTCAGCATAGGCTTGTGTTCTTCAATTGGTATTAGAGGAGGTTCCTTTGGAAGAGTTTATAAACTTGAAAGAAAAGATCACAAGAACATAGATGGATTCTGAGAGTGGATCCTCAGATAATTCAACACCAATATTTTATGGGAGTGATTATGTATTTTGGATTATGATAATGAAGATTCACCTCATAGCTCTCAAAAATTAAATATTGAAAGAAATTGAAAATGGATACACACCACCAACTACTTCACCTACAGATAAAGATGGTAAGCTTCTATATCATTACAATTCGAAATAAATGAATGCAATTTTGAGAGGTTTGCATAAAAAAAAAAAATTGCATAATTTTTTCTTTATAAAGGTTATGCATTTCAAATCAGCAAAGGAAATTTGTGATAATTTCAAGGCATATATGAAGGAGATAAAAAGGTTAAAAAGGCAAAAATTGTGAAATCTCAAGGGAATATTTGAAGACCTAAAAATCAAGGATGATGAAAACATTAGTTCTGATCTACTTCGTGTGGATGAGGTTGTTAAGTCCATGAAAGGACTTGGACTTAAAGTTTAAGAATTTGATGATTGTGATAAGATTTTAAGGTCACTCCCAAAAATATTTAGTGAAAATATTTTAGCTATAGGGGAATCAAAAGATAGTGATATTTTGACAAGATATGAATTACATGACATTATTACAACTTTTGAGATGAGAACAAAAGAGGAACCTAATATCCAAAAGGAAGCATCCTTCAAAGCTACCAAGAAGACCAAGGGTAAGAATTCAGATTTGAGCAATGAGTTATCCAGTGATGAAGAAGCAAATTATGGCAGAGGATCCAAGAAATTTTAAAGGTATGAAATCAGTTAGATGTTTCAATTATGGAAAGTATGGTCACTATGCATCTGATTGTCAAGAAGTTGGAAATAACAATGATGAAGAAAAACATGATCATAAGAACAAGGAAACATAAAAATACAGGTACCAAAAGGAAAGCAAGGATGGACAAGGCAAGCAAGGAAATAAGTTCTTCCAAAGATAAAAGAAGAGTTTCTATGTAGGCAAAGCAAGAAAGTATTCAAGTAATAGTGATGAAAGTTCCTTAGATGATGATAAAGATGAAGTTCTATTTTTTTCAAAATAAAAGGAAGTGGTTAAGAAAAGGTCACCAATAATTTTCAAGTGTTTTAGATGTGGAAATTTTGGTCTAATTGAAGATAGTTGTAGAAAGAGTGGTTTTAGTTTCAGTGATGATGAATATGAAGATACACTTGAAGTAAATGAAAAGAATCTACTCATGGTAATACTAGAAGAAGTAGACGATCCTATGGAAGACAAATTAGAAGGAAATGAAGATAATTCCAAAGGCAAATAAATAGAGGAAGAATAAAAAATAGGAGAAGTTGATCTTGAAGGTGAAATTATTTTTGATCTTAATGCATTAAAGGAGGTAAGAAATCAAAACTTTAAATTTAAGCTTCAGTTTCAAGAATATGATGAAGAGAAAATAAAGTTTATAGAGGATCTAAGTAAGTCAATGACTAAGACAAGGATATTCAAAGAGAAGTTAGAAGCAAAGTTTTTAGAATGTGAAAGGTTAGAGCATGAGGTGGCTCTACTAAGAAAATAAGTAAAAGAGTCTAAGGACATGATACACAAGTTTAGGAAAAGCTCAAAAACCATAGAAAATATTATCAAGGTACAAATACGGTCTAAAAAAAAGATAGATCTTGGTTTTGAACAGCTACAAAAGAAACAAGGAGAGGAGTCAAACTCAAGTTTTGAAGAAGAAAATTTAGAAGAAGATAGTGTAAGAGAGAATGAGACTTCTAAGGATGAGTTGGACAATAGAAAGTTCAAAAAGGAAATGAACAATGCCCAAAAGAGGAATAAATGGAACATGAACCAACACAGGGTAAAATACTAAAAGACTAATGAGGTAAAGAAAAGGTAGGTTCAATGGATGATGCTTCTCATGTCACAAGACTAGGCACAAGGCTACACAGTGCAGGACACATGAAAGACAATAATATGGGAAATTCATAAACAAGTAACTTTTTCAAGGGTATTGATACTCTTCTAATCCATTTGGTCACAAGGCAATGAATTACAGTGTTCATGACAGGAATAGATATGGCTTCACCAGGAGAAATACCAAGATATTTGTACCTCCAAGGAATAATAACATTAAGTATTATAAGTGTAATTATGGACATACAATAAAATGGTGTAGGGTAGAAATTCCAGGGACAAGCAAGAATATGAATAGTCAAAGGAATCAAAAGGATTAGATGAGGAGGAAGTGGACAAAGGTAAATATCAATGCATGTTGGGATTTGAAATACTCCCATCCCAGAATTAACCACTTAAAGAGGAGGTGGGGGAGGGGCTAAGATAAGAGTTTCATTCTTAGCCCTAAGTCCCAAAGGTGACCCTTTGCCATTGATGATAAAGGGGAGATATTTGAGTTAAGAGGAAAGCATTCAATCAGGGGGAGTAGTTTCTCAAGGGGAGCAAAAAAAAATGAGGTAAAGGAAATGATAAAAGGTCAGTGGATTGCCATCAATGGCAAAGGAGGAAATTGTTGGAAATATGAGCAAGATTTGTTGTCATTGATGTCAAAGGAATACTAAGAAATGTCAAAATAGTGTTAAAAAAATGGTTCATGGTTGATTTTCTAAGAGGCAAGGATATAATATTTAATTTAATTATTATATGGTTGAAGAATCAAAAGAGAAGCAAGAAGGATAACAATATTATAATATTTGGGAAAAAGAAAATGGTTGAAAAGATATCTTCATTCTATGGTGGCTGAAAGAGAATAATAAGGTTATTTTTCTAAGGTAATAATGGCAAAAGGTTTCCCTAAAAACCTAAGAAATTTTATATTTTATTTTATTTAAAAAGGCCCAAATAACATTTACATATTTAATTATAATATTTAAATTCATTTTGAATTTAAATAATTATAATTAAAATATTATTTTCAAAATGCAAAGTCTAATTTCTTTATCCACCAATGTGAAGGTGAATGCCTTGAAAGGTATATTAATATAGCCTAAATCAAAGTCTTAATGTTGAAAATTAAAAAAAGTGTATGCTTTGTTGTGCTCGTCAATTGAATGCAAAAGGAAGAAGTGTGTCAGCTTTAACTCTGAGGGAGAGAAAGGCATAAAGGGAAGCAGTGCTAGATTCAAAGGACCATTTGAGTGGCTAGCCCATATGATGATTGGATTGAGCACTAAGTTTTAGCAGAGGGGAGATCTTGTGTTCGAGACTTTGCGACAGTGAAAGGAGGAAGCATTTTGGTTTAAAATATTTTAGCGGTAGCTAGGGAATACGTGTGTATGGGTACACTTAGGTCCCACGTGAGCACCTAGCTATTTAATATTTTGTCCTAAGGTTTGTTGGCATGAGTATTTAAGGAGGTAGAAGATTTATGGAAATAAATTGTATATTGTGATTTTGGTGATTAAAGTGTTGAAAGGAGTAATAAGGCTTTAGAGGAGTTTACAAATTATTTTAAAATAAAGTCTTATTGTGTTTAATAGTTGAAAAGAGTAATAAGATGTAATTGAGATGTATGGTGAGAATAATTTGTGAGGAAATTATTGAATGAAGTTTTGAGAAGTTTTTTGCTACCTAACCCTTAAATATTGGCAAAAGAATAATTGTTTTTGAGACAGGTTTTTAAGGACAATTCTTCATCAAAAAAAAGGTATAGGAATATTTTCCTTGTGAGTAATTGTTGGATTTTGTGAATGCTAAGTTGGAGAGAAAAGGGTTGTTTGATAAGAATTGTTCAGTTTGATTGTTGAAGGTTTTTTCTAAGTGAAAGTTACTGATAAAATACTTGTTTGATAAGCATTATTGGAAATATTGAATGAACCTTCATATGCATGATTAGGTTTTTTGCAAGATCATGAGTATCATTGTTATGTGAAGTTGAGAACTATATTGAAACTAGGGTTTGTGCAAGATCATGAGTATCATTATTATGTGAGATTATTTGATAAGCATTGTTGGAAATAATTAAGTGAGTGTTCATATGCTTGGACTAGGGTTTGTAAGCAAGGAGTGTTTTATTGAGTGATTGATTATGAGGACTTGTTGAGGAGATTTGAGGTAAGTCTTGGTGAAAACTTGTTGAGAAGATTGGACAAGTTCTAGTGAGGACTTGTTGAGAAGATTTGAGGTAGGTCTTGATGAAGACTTGTTGAGAAGATTGGACAAGTTCTAGAGAGGACTTGTGGATAGATTAGTGTGAGCTTTTATGGAAGCTTACAAGGTAGATTTGAGATAAGTGTTTGAGAATACTTGATAGTAGAGTTGATTTATTGATTTTTTCAAACATTGAGTTAAGGTTTAGGTCAAATATAGCAGAGTTTATTTGTGATTGGATCAAGATTTGTGTTAAGGTTTGAGGACAAACTTGAGACATAGATTGAGCATATTTGTACTAGACCTAAGGATTGTGTTTAGTGTAGATCAAAGATAGATATTGAGTACATTTGTGCTAGATAGAAGGGTTGTTTTTAGTGTAGATTTGAGATAGAGATTGAGTATATTTGTGCTAGACCGAAGGACTATGTTTAATGCATATTTGAAATAGATATTGAGTATATTTGTGCTAGAATAAAGGACTGTGTTTAGTGTAGATTTGAGACAAAGCTGAGAGCAAGATTTGGAGGTGATAGAGTATAGAGGATGACAATCTCTAGTGGATAGATATCCATTAGCTAGGGTAGTGAGGATAAGTCTTTTGAGTGATAATAGGAGTCTTTAGTGGATATATATCCATAAGCTACTATAGTGGAGGTAGCAGATCTTCTAGAAGATCACCAGCAAAAGCAGAGGATAAGGAGTTCTATTGTGGATAGATATCCATGAACTTGATTAGGGGATTGGTGTCTCCTTTGGATAGAGGTCAATACACATTGTAATAGGGAAACATTTCCCAAGAGATTTGTTGAGAAAATTTTAGTTAAATATTTTCTTCGTGGAGTAGCCCACATTGGGTAAACCATGTTAAATTGTTGTCTCTATTATGTGTGGTGATTTATGCATTGCTTTGATTTCTGCTTTTGATATTACCATTAATATATTGTATATTATTGGTTGGGAAAGAAAAGTAAAAATTGGTCTTATATTGTTCACCCCCTATTAGTATAAGATTGTGTTCTTCACAAAAGTTTTGTTTTATTTCTCGTATTCTATGTTCTCCCCTATGTGAGTAACTTGTACATGTTTTGTTTTGAAATCCCCTATGAGGTATTGTGGTGTGTTTAGTTTCATTTTTGGTTGATGTTTTTCCTTGGCTCTTGTAGCTCCTACGAGAGCATGCTCTTCTCATGATCCTAGTTTCTCATGGTGGTCTGCATGCCTTTTTACCTTTTTAATGGTTGGAACCTTTTTATATAAGGTTTTGGGACCCTTATAAAATCCCTTCATCTACCTAATAAAATCACATAATTAAATAACATACTCCAAAAAATTCTCTAAACCTTTATTGGACCCATCCACATCAACATTAACATCATCAACATTAGTGTCTTATTTTCTACTCATGTGTTGATTCTAGGATGTTTTTATTTTGAAAAAGAATTTTTTTTAAATGGTTTTTTTTCCCTAGAAATGGTGTTTTATTTAAAATGGAAATGGGAGGGGAATTTGTTAAAAAAATATGGACATGGCTTTTTTTTCCAAAAATAAAGTGTTATATATATATGGGGTTTTTAAAGTTAGAACCATAATTGTTTTCTAATTTTAAATGTAGAAACTCAATATTGGAGGGGATTTCATGACAAGAACAATTCAAAATACAAGATACTTATCAATTTGTGAATTCCTAAATTTAATTTGTTAGTATTGTTATTTTCTTTTTAAATTTAACCAATTCAATCCTCTTCAACCAAAAATATACCCAATCACTAGAGATACTATTAGGGATATTGTGTGAGGGAATCCACTTATGAGGATATTGATGACAAGTTTTGTAAGTCCATTCCACCATAGGATTTTCTATGTTATAGATGCAAGAAAAGAATTTTACGTTTCTGGATAGCTAGCTATGTGCATCCACAAATAGTTGTCATAGTTTATTCATATTTTGTTTGTGTAGAAGGTTAACTATATAATTATGACAAGATCCCATGATATTTTCCCTTGATGCTCAGTGTGAGTTTCATTATAATAGTCCTGAAAATACATCCACACTACATGGTGGAAGGTAAGATTTATGCTATTTATGTGACTTCTTAGGGTTCATGAGAATTTCCCTTAGAGGAAATGAGAGACATAAAAGTTTATTCAAGTATAATACATTATTATATAAAATTCGTAAGTTATACAAGCATTTTAAAGTGGATAACATGGTCCATAAGACACATTCATCATTTTTTGATGACCTCCATATATTTTATAAGGATGCAATGCCAACATTGAGCTATCTATATCTGAATCTTCCATAATGAATGCAATATTTTGTACGAGGGGTTTATTTTGGTACATATTTGGTGTCTCTTTCGACAAATTAGGTCTCACTACTTCCTACTATATCATTATAACTAAGGACTACAATATTTGGCCTAAAATTTGGTGTTATGAGCCATCATATGCCTTACGCATATTTATATGATCCTATGCCATTATAACCAATGTATTTCATTATTTTTTCTCTAATTCCTTTGGTGTGTTTTTCAAAGCATCCATATTCAAGTTCATGATATTCAATACCTTCATTATTATATTATTATGGTCTTTATA
Source organism: Wollemia nobilis (assembly GCA_028583015.1). Taxonomy (NCBI): domain Eukaryota; kingdom Viridiplantae; phylum Streptophyta; class Pinopsida; order Araucariales; family Araucariaceae; genus Wollemia; species Wollemia nobilis. The sequence goes on along the minus strand of JAQPPZ010005686.1, from coordinate 888,394 downwards.
ATGGACACCTCTATTATCAAGAACATTCAATCCATTAGTATCACAAGTTATATTTATATTTTTGATAAGATTGCTTGTGTCATATCATACATCTATCATCAAGGCCTTAAGATTACTTGTGTCACAACAAGCAATGACCACCATGGGCATGAGGTCAATTTTATCACAACAAGTGTATACCATCATGGGCTAATGATCATTTATGTCATAACAAATATTTACCATCATAGGTTTGAGATCTGTTGTATCACAACAAGCATCAAACACCATAGTATTAACCTTTAATTGCTCCTTTAGTTTCTTTTCCTTTGTATACTTATAGATATTCAATGTTATTAATTCCATGTATACTATCATTATAGCATCTATAGGAAATATAAAACCATTTTTTTGAAGATCTTCATAGACATCATCATCTTTGAGAAATATTTTCACACAACTCCTTAATGTGAGAAATTGTCTATCTTCATCAAGTACCTCACATGCTAGGAAATACTAGTGATTTTTTTATTATTTTGGGGCTTGCTTTTCTTGGATTTCCCCATGTTTTAAGTTGTTGGTTTCCACTAAAATTGCATATTTTACAATTTTTTAATATTGAGTATAATAATGTAAAATATGGTGGTAAAGGTGTCAAATTTTACCAAAAATGCACCTTTGTACAATGCAATTATAGGCTTCTACTAATTTTACAAAATAAAAAATATTAGAGTAGTTATTGAAAACTAATTTTATCCCCCTTTTTACAAATAAAATCCTTATTTTTTGAAAAGATAATTATGCATTTTTTTTATAGAATAATTGGAATCTCTTTTTTGTGTTTTTTTTCTTTAATAAAAGGTCCTCTTTTAAATACAAATGCATATGTTTTTTAAAAACTAAATCCAAACGGATTTAAAACTTTGTCCTATTGGTAGGAACTTTAGATTCCATGCACTAAATAGTATAGTTGATCCACTTGTCAATAAGAAAAGGTGCAAGGAAGTATTAATAGTGTGAACTTGAGCATTTCTCTTCTTGAGTGGCTCCTCTTAAGTGTTACTTCTTGCATCTTCATCGATCCAATGATACTTTATTCTTTCATGCATTATAAGAACTTTATCGATCACTTGTCTATTATCCACTACATGATTTGTCATAGAATTTTTGTGATATTGCATGTATCGCCTATAGGATAACTTGTCCTATTATTATTATTTTTTAGCCCTACCTAGGTGTCTCTAGTAGAAGATTTTGTAGATTTATAGGAGAGTGTTAAAGGTTAGCTTATAGTGAATGTTAACAATGACAAGAAAATAATCTTACATTACACAACCAAATGGTAGAAAATGATCATTTACATGTTGTCATTTTAATTTTTAAAAACATAGCTCTGGCCCCACTATAATTATCCAAGACTTTATTCTACCTCAAATCCTTTTTGGTGATTTTTTCCAAGTTATACAAAAAAATAAAATTTCCTAAAATTTTAAATATTCATGTGCACATGAGCTCCCTATCTTGGATTAGTACATTACTTGGGATTGTGTGACATGGATATTCAAATCCATAGGTAGAAATTATATACCATGTTATTTTATCATTACCCAAATCTTAACCTCCATCTAGCTTGTTGTAGGTCTAGAATCTGTGAATTTGCCAAAAATAATTAACCATGTGTTATCATTGTTTTAATCATAACATAGGCTCGATGAAAATTATATGCAAATATAACCTAGGATTATGTGGATGTATTAGATATGGATTTGTTCCACATATTAGTGTGCAAAACACTTTTATCCTATGGGTAATATTTGTGCATAGAAAGAAACATACAGGTCATTGATCAATCCAATTGAAGCCCCTAAATATTGTCAAAATTGTTAGATTCACAATCTTAAAACTCAAATATATGATTTTATTTGTACGTGATAACCTCTACATAGTTTGATTCCATATCATATTTGTTCAGAGTATAGGATATTTACCAACCTATGATGGTGGTTAAAGCTATTTTTTATTTCTCGAGAGTAAGTAGCTTGTCACAAATTAAACTTTTACTAGCTACTTTGGTAGTTGCACAAGGGGAGTGCAACACCTACACTAGCATGGTGAACACCAATCTCGCATCACCTCCTATATCTTGGAATTATGGCAATGAGATAATATGGATTCCAATTTAATAATGAGTCTAAGGCTTGTCATAATCTTCACTTATGTGTTGCTAAATTTTAATAACACATTAAACATGAACTTATTAATTGTTTTCATCTCTCTCTTTTTCCTATCGCATCTACCATGTAATAGCCCCTTCCTATTCATATATGGTGAGGTTATGGCATAGATTTTTCTCTTTGTTCATAGAGGGCCACTCCTCATGAATATGCTCAAGATGACTTCTAGTATTTTCTCGTAGGACACATAGGGTGAGGGGTCATGGCTTCTTTAGCAGAGTCAGAAGAGAACCAAATATAGATTTGGATTTATCTAGAAAATATGCCCATGCTAAAAACACAAATAGATATTATGTGGATATTTGGCCTTCTTTGATACCAATATTGGAGAAAATTATAATATTATTGATGTATAACCAATTGATAAATACATTAGGTTGCTTACATGAATATATTGATTAGTTATAAAAACTAACGAGGAATAGGTTGGCTCTTATGATCAAACAAATCTACCTAAAAATATAATTTTCCAAATCAAATTATGATCTTGCTTCTAGAACATATCTAGGTTTGTTAATTATATATCACTAGATAATCAAATAATATAATAATAGGCTAAAAATTTACCACATGACTATGTTTGGTATATATGATTTTTTTTTTATGAAATCCTTCATATTTAATTTATATTACTCCAAATCAATTCTCTTTAATTGACCACCATGAGTTGTTTCATAGGTCAAGTATTAATAAATTTTCTATTTACCAAATTATATTTTTAAACATCATATTGGTGATATAAGTAGTTTTCTTAATTCACCATAAATCATGCAAGTATCCAATATATAGTCAATCTTATAAAAAAAAATTGTTTTTATTCACAAAGCAAAGAAAATATTAAGCCAATTAATTGATTAGGGAGATGAATATCAGGCTCCACAGTGTTTTAAAATTTAACATAGCTTCGATGTTAAAATCTAAATTCCACATGATGTCAACATGTCTTCCAATATTTGTTTTGCATGCATGTAATTGCTTCAATGCTTCAGATCCCCTATGTGATACTATAATATTTAGATATGTTGTATTGAATATCTTATATGATTTTATTTGGGTGTAATCCATATAAGCGTAGTTATGTCCTCCTTAAGTTGTGTTTTTTTACTTTAAATTTTAACATATATTTTATTTCTTTATGATTCTCCACCTTTAGAAATCCAAAAAAACTTCAATATTTTGTTTTTTGTAATCCAATATTCTCTCCATGTGAGGAGTTATGAAACCAATGCCCAATTATCTTTGAAATCGATATCTTAATTTTTGTACATTTTTTCTTTCTTTTGTGTCATGGATGTCTAACATCACTTCACTTAGTTTATGTCTAACTATCCTATAGCTCGTTGTCATACTTTTAACTACAATCATAATAACCATTCATGTTGCATTTATATTAGTTTTACATGTTCTAAGACCTATTTGCATCATATCATTGGTAATATGATTTTCCATCATTGTTTTTATTCTTCCTTTCTATGGGCTAAATTCTTATGTCGCCTCTTCACAACTGAAAAGTTGGTCTAAATTTCTTGTACTCAAACTTCCCATTGATTTGAGATTGTTTTACCATAGAAAATATTTCAAAATATTTATCATGAATTTTTTTAACACATTATTGAGATATGTGATACTTATCTTGATTGGGAAAATCATCTAATCTTGTTGGATCGTTCACTATACTAAACCAAAAGTTATAAGGTCAAACTATCTTGTTAAAAGATATGGAATAGTAACACTTGCATCCTAAACATCATGCCTAACTACTTATATAGAATTTATAGTTTGATAATTTTTAACATTTACAACATGGCCTTATTGGATAGTTGTAGCTTAAAATATAGGAATATTTGTAGTCTACCTTCCATAAATTGCACTCACATCTTCTTATACCAAAGCCAAACAAGATCTTTTTTTAGTTTCTTATTTTTCTCTTTGATATGAAAGTCTTTTTATTTATCTTCTTATTTATGTACTTCAAGTGGTACATTCAAATTCCTTTTTATCTTGTTTCTCTTGCAACCCATGATATCACTTGTACAATGAAATATTGATGCAAATATTACATGTTACAAACTACTCAAAGTTACTTTGCAAATTTGTGTGCATATTGATGTGAATTTTATAGTAGGTAAATTATTTAAAAAAAATCATAATTGGAAAAGAAACTTGTTGAGCATGGGTTTAATAAGATTATTTAATAAAAAATTACACAAGTTACAAGCCCATTAACTGAAGGAACTAGGTTAAAACCAACATAAAAAATGAAAGTGTGCTTTTGTTATTTAAATTAAGAAATGTGAGCATATCTATAGAGAAAAAAAATAGGTACTTGATAATTTAATCAATTGTGGTGTTGATCTTTACATTGGTAAAAATCAAGGAATATTGGCTAAATGGGTATGCTGGACTACAAAATTCAAGGTTTAGCCCTCTATGCTAAATGGATTATTTGGGATCTTAAAGGCCTTGAAGCTTGGAAAGTGCTTCTCAGACATTGTATCTCGGTTGGGCTCCCCCTATGCCGTAGAGCATGAGCAAGGATGGATCTTCCATATTTTGTGCTTGCCCCAGTATTCATTAAAATATCTAGCTCTTTTGTTATCAAGAGCATATGGAAGGCTTGGCAGCAAATCAAATCATGGATTATATGGAAGGGTGCCAGGTTACATAAAGGCCTCTCCATCAATCATCTCAATGGTTGGTGGTCCCATGTTTCCAAGTTACAGGACATGTTGTTAGCATAAATCCCATGGGTCCATGCTCAAAAGTTCTTTAAGCATGGAATTGTCACAATTACATATTTTTATTCTAGGTAAACCAAGAATTAAATCCTCTAGGATAATTTTAAACACATATTCCGCTTGACCAGTATGGAAAAAGTGACCTATTATGTAGTGATTGACCACACCCCCTTTTCTATTTGGTAGAAAATAGGAGTCAGATCCTATAAACGTTGGTGGAAATATTGGACATGGTAAAAAAGAAATCCGTTTATCAATTACAAATCCAGACAGGGTTATAAATGGCTTATGCTAGCTTCCCCCATGGTGCCCAAGCCCAAATTCAAATTGGACTTCCTTTCTACTCACACTAGATGGAAATCCATATTCCACTCAACTTGGACTTCTTACTTGGAGCTAAAGAAAGATTTTTTTTCCTAGAGATTACTATGTTAGGGACTGCCCCTTGGTAATTGAATTTATTATATGGGGGTGCCTGAACCTAGATGACCATTCTATCAAGAACTTGAATCTTGTTTACATATTTTAAGGTCATGCAGATGTGCCAATCTAGCTTGGAATTGGGTTGTTTATTTCTTTACTCCATACATACCCCTACTACTTTCATGGTAGCATGTCTTACTAGGTGATCTCATCCAATTCTCCCTCCCTCTGAAGGAAGTGTGGCAAATTTTTAGAGTCAGTATTTTGTTTCACATTTGGAAATCTAGAAAAATAATTATTTTCAAATAGGTTTATCCATATCTAGAATTTTCTTTGGATGACAAGTTAGAAGTATTCTAGGATGTGTGGTTTTAGATTTGTGACCAGTTTAAGAAGGTGGCTATGGAGGTGGACCACTTTTAGGCCATATTGAGTTATTAGGGTGGTGCCCCATGTGCTGTGAGTAGGGTGGCCCTAGATCACACACCTCCTAAACAATCTCACTCTCGTTCTCACTGGTGCCTAGATCATGCCAGATGCCAACCACTTAGGAACATAGAAAATGATACTAGGGGTAATTTGTAGTAGGGTGATACATGGAACGTGGAACAACTAACATCCCCTATATCCCATTAGTTGTGCTTTAGGATGGGGTGATTATCACTTTTATGGGTTGGGGGAGCCACCCACTTTGATGGATAAGGATATATCAACAAAAGGCTCTATTCCATAATGCCTTTCTAGTTGTAAATAGTTCTTAGCTTTGATGTTTTGGCAATGGGGCCAGTTCTTTTCAGCTTTGTATTTCCTAATATATTATTAGGATTAGTGTGGTTTCCTCAAGGGTGTGATTTTTCCGCCCACACTCTTTTTTTTTTTTTGTTGTAAAAGCCTTTAAAATATTAATTAAATAGCCTTTTCATAAAAATAATAGAAGGTAAATTGCACAAGTGAGATTTCATCTCTCAATGGAAATAATATAAAGGACTCAATTCTATAAATATAAAAGTTTGAGAAAGAATATGAATATATTTGATAGAAAAGGAAATGAATAATTTTTTTTATAAAAGAAAAAGCTATATCTAATTTAATTGACCTAACCAAAATTATAATATTTTGGCATTTTTATAGGATGGTCACCAATGGAAGCTACATACTTCTTATTTTTTCAATAAGTTTACACATGTTTTTATGAGGGGTCTGGGTCCCTTCATACAAAGCTAGACTTGAACCTCACATACTCATTATTGAAATAACAATAAAATATTAATTTTGATAACAAAATCCATGACCTATCAAATATATTTTAAAAGATCAAAAATAAAAATGAAAAATTCTATTTGGGATAAATATGAACAAGGAGGACCATATAGGAGAGGCTAACCAAACAATGATGAAGATGAAGAGGGAAATGAAAACCTCCAAAATGAGGAAAGAGGATCCAACCCCAAATTATCACAGTATATGCCCCCTCATTTTAGTCCAAAACAGACTAGAAGCACCACCAAGTCCCGCATAGATTATGGCAGTGAAAGAAAGAAAGGGAGAATATCTACTGTAGAGCATTATAGACTGAGGATCAACGATGAAATTGCAAATGGGAAGAAAAAAACACTTTTACAAGCTATTCCTTGCTAGAATGATAGCAAAATTTACAGACCCTCTCTTGCTCAAGGAAGGGGGCGGGGAAAAAATAACAAACAGGCAAAATGAAGGTTCTCTCATCGAATGTGAAAGGCCTAAACGATCCATAAAAATAAAGGGTGGTTAAGTAAATAAGGAAGGAGTGGAATCCTACAATTATTTTTCTTTAGGAAATAAAAACAGATGTGGCACAATCAGTTTTAATTGCAAGCAGGATTTGGAAGCAAGGAAAAGTGGCCTTTTAGCAGGCGAGAGGAGCATCTGGAGGCCTCATGATCCTATGGGATCCAATTAAAATAGAAGTGTTATTCAGGTGAATGAAAGTGTGCTAAGTGTGTTATTTCATGATCTCAATAATAATAAGTCTTAGATCATGTAAAATATCTATGCCCCCACCTCTGTCCAAGGGAAATATTTGTTATGGGAGTATTTGGGTCATTTAAATCAAGCATTCATAAAAATTCCTTGGGTGATTGGGGGTGAATTCAATACTTCCCTTTACCTGTTTAATAAAAAATGAGGATCTGGGTTACCTTCTACGAGCATGGAGAAATTCAATGAATTCATTAACACAAATGAGTTGATGGATGTCAGACTAAAAGGGGTCAAATTCACATGGAGTAATCAGAGGATAGGGAGTCAACTGATTCATGAAAGGTTGGATAGATTATTTTTATCCAAGGAATCCATAACAAATTTTAGTGATTCATTATTACAAGCCCTTCCTAAATGTGCTTTAGATCATAACCCTATTCTTTTGGAGGCTATGCAAAATAACCCCTTCAAAAATTCATTCAGATTTTTGTCGATGTGAGTAAAACATTTAGTCTTAAGAAAAAAATTGAGGAATGGTGGCAAAATCCTATCCGAGGTAGTGCTTCTTTCAAAATTTCTCAGAAACTAAATATGGTAAAAGACAACCTTAGGGTATGGAACAAAGAAGTTTTTGGAAACATTTTTTAGAAAAAGAAAGCAGTGGGGAAAAAATTGAAAATAATAGAAGATAAAATTCAACATGGAACTTATGATGAGGCAACAAGGATTAAAGAGAATGAAACCCTTTGTGAGTACCAAAATATCCTATCCTGTGAAGAGATGTATTGGAGGCAGAAATCAAGGGTGTTATGGCTGAAGGAAGGTGATTCAAATTCAAAGTTTTTCCATGTTACAAATTTGAGGAATAGAAGCAACAACAATATTAGAATGTTAACCAAGGAGGATGGCTCCTCAACCTAGAATATCCAAGATATTAGGGATGAGGCTATGAACTTTTTTAGCTTCTTGTTAGGTGAAGGACCAGCTTGCAATGCCCAAGTAAAGGATTCTTTTCTTCAATTTATCCCCCAAATTATTGACGATATGACTAATGAGTCCCTCACAACGACCTTTTATGATGAAGATATCAAAGATGCCCTTTTTAGCATGGATCCTGACAAGGCTCCTGGGCTAGATGGTTTCTCGCCTTATTTTTACCAAGTTTTTTGGGATATTGTTGGTGTAGATGTCATCACTGCCATTAGGGAGTTCCAAACTTCTAATCACATTCCCAAGGGTTTTAATTCAATGTTTATAGCTTTGATACCCAAATGCCCCAATCCTAAGACCATGGCTGATTTCAGGCCGGTTAGCCTATGTAACATATCCTATAAAATACTATCCAAAGTCTTACCCAACCACTTGAAGAAGGTATTGCCTGTTATCATTGATCCAAGTCAAGGAAGTTTGGTTTAGGGGAGATCAATATTAGATGGAGTTATCATAGTTCATGAGGCTCTCCATATGATTTCTCAGACTAGGAAGGTAGTAATGGCCTTAAAGCTAGATATGAACAAAGCTTTTGATAGGATAAATTAGGATTTCCTAAAGGAAGTTTTAGTAAAATTCTGTTTCCACACTCAATGGGTCAAGTTGGTTAGAGAATGTATTTCGAAGGCCTAGTTTTCAGTCTTGGTAAATGGTTCTACAGTAGGATTTTTTCAAAGTAAATGAGGATTGAGACAAGGAGATCCCATTAGTTCCATGCTTTTCATCATTGTAGCAGAAGCCTTAGGAAGAAATATCAAGGCAACGAAAGTAGCTGGACTTATATCAAGCATAAAGGCAACTTCGTTAATAGCCCCAATGATCCATCAATAATTTTTTGACAACACGTTGTTGCTTACTTTGGCTTAAGTGGTTGAGGCGAGAAGGATCAGACACATTCTTAAGATGTACGAGGAGGCGGACGGATAGAAACTAAATTTTAATAAGAGCAAGTTGTATTTTATAAATACCCCCATTCCTAGGCAAAATAGCATTGCTAGAATTTTGGAATGCTAGATTGCGTCTCTTCCTACCTCCTACTTAGGCCTTCCCATTTTCTATGGGAAATCGAAAGGGTCAATGTGGAATATTGTGCTAGAGAGGATCCAAAAAAATCTAGCAGGATTAAAAGGACATTTATTATCTCAAGTGGGCAAAGCAGTCTTAACAATGGCCTCCCTACAAATTATACCTATATATTTCTTATCAGTTTTTAGAGCTCCAAGAAAGGTGTATCATCAAATCAAACAATTTCAAAAGAAATTTCTCTGGTCAGGGACCGAGGATAAAAAGGGATCCATTTGGTAGGGTGGAATAAGGTTTGCAAACCTGAGGTACAGGGGGGGCTAGGGATGAGGAGATTTTCTAATCTCAACACAACTCTGCTAGCCAAAAAAGCATGGTGGCTATTAACCAAGGTTGAAAATGAATGGACGACCATAATTATGGAGGAAATACCTTCAAGGATCAAATTTCCTTAATGATAATCTGGTGAGTAGGGGGTCATATTTCTAGAAGGTAATCCTAACAAGAAGAGATCTAGTCAAGAGAGGGATTAGATGGATCCTTGAGAATGGGAAAATGATAAAATTTTGGAAGGATCGATGGGCGAGAGCTAAGGAATTATCCTAGAATCCTTGATTTTCTAGTATCCAAGAATACATGAAGCAACAAATTCAACAAAGGGTGGCTAATTACATCTGGTAGGATATGAACACCCCTAGGTGGAAATACATCAGAGTACAGGGTTTTAAAACTGAGTCCAAAGAACTTCATAATATTTTAACACAAAAAATTCTTCCCTCTAGAGAATATGAGGATCACATTGCTTGGGCTAAGACTGAAAGTGGAGATTTTATGATCAAATCCACCTATAAATTGCTCCTCAATAATGAACACCAATAATTTCAACTGAATTTGGTCTGGATCAAGGGTTTAATCCCTAAAATATATTTTTTCTCATGGCTGGTGATCCAAGGAAAAATTCTTACCATGGATAATATGTTGACCAAATGTATGGTTATTGCTAACCATTGTCATATGTGCATTGCTGGGTGGGAGTCAATCCAATATTTGTTCCTAGAGTATTTGGTGGTAGCGTCCATCCTTGATGAAATTTTCTAGACTTTTAGGATCTCGTGGGTCAATCCGGCTTCAGTTTATGAAGTGTTCCAACAATGGCCTCAACCCTTTGTTAGTATGAAACTTAAGTACCTTTGGAAAATCTGTTGGCATCATTTCCTATGGTAGATATGGTTAGAAAGGAATCACAAAGCTTTTAAGGACACCAATCATAGCCTTAAAACAATCCTCAATAGAATCCTTGCATTTGCAAAAGAAAACATTAGTATCCTTGCTAAGGAGAATTGTATAATCCCTCTCTAGGAAAGACAAATTACTTTAGCCTTAGGCATTGAGGAAAAACCTTGCATCCCTCTACCCAATCCTAGAAATGGGGTCTATTGGGAGCCACCCCCTAGGGGTTGGTTCAAATTGAACTTTGATGGTACAACTAAGGAGAACCTGAGAAGAGCAGGAGATGGAGGAGTAATCAAATATCATCAAGAAAACCTGGTTAAGGCTTTTGCTGAACCATTGGGATTTAGAACTAATAATGAAGTGGAAGCTAGAGCCCTTTTGAGAGGGTTAAAAGTTGCCTACGAGACTCATAGAAATTTGATGATTGAAGGTGATTCCCTGAATATCATCAACTTGTTAACCAATAGCAGAAAACCTCCATGGAGTATTGAGGTTTTCATCCACGAGGCAAGGATCCTTTTTGCGGCAAGACAGGATAGGAGGATCCACCATGTGTTTTGTGAGGCCAAAAAAGCGGATGACAAATTAGCCAATGTGGGTATTGATGTGGAAATTTTTATGATGTGGATACAAGAGGTACCACATGAAGTGGAAGACATTATTAGACATGAAAATCACACTACTTATTAAGGATAAAGGTGGAAGGGTGCCTTTTCCCCAAGTTTTTCGTGATAAGCATAGAGTTTTTTCTCTAAGTCAACTCAAACAACTATCACTGTACGTAATGTTAATTGTCATGTTGTATTGTATTTCTGTAGTAAGTGTAAGGTGTTGTAAGATAACCAACATAATTTTTGAAAAGAATGTTCTATGGATGACTAGGATCTGCAATCTCAACATAAGGCTAGATTTTGTATTAGGTTTTGGGTTAACCTGTAAAACCCAGTAATTAATGACAACTTTTATTTACCAAAAAGAAATATGACCAAGGTTGAAAGCAACATTTGAAAATATTCTAGAGTTTTTTTTTTTAATTTATCAACGTAATCTAAACTACTTATAGGAAAACTAATATAATTTAACATTCATTACTATATTTGAATAATGAACTAAATTAGCACTAACTTATTTTTATTTTTTTAGAAAGAGGGGTTTTGAAAGGTTCTTGTAACCTTTTACAAAAAAATTCTAGTTGAATAGTTCTTCCAACCATCTAAAATAAATAGGAGACACCTTCTTCAGAAATGAGAAGAGAAAAAAATATATACAGAGAAGCCCTCGTAGGGGCAAAATAGTAAGCCTCAACAAACTGAAAAAGAAGTCCTTGTAGGGGTAGCATGAGATGGAAAGGAAAATACAAGATATTATATCCAAAAATCCACTAGAATATGTAGAGAGAACACATAGTTATTTGTGAGTGCAGTTAACATCAGTATGCCCTTCGTTGCCCAACAAGTTCTTGAACTCATCTAAAATTTTGAACTAGAACATGTATTCCTCTAGAAGGCAATTTTCTCATGTGTCTGGAAGAGGCAATAGTTAGCTCCAATGTGACATCCACTAAGTGATAAAAACATCATAGGTGGTAATTAGTGAATATGATGCGATTAAAATATTTCTACATATGGCTTACAAAGTAATCTCCATGATTAACCACAAGCTCCACATGCCTCGATAATTCATTCAATAAACCTAAACCCTGAGAGAGTTTACAAAAATGAAACAAGTGTGGGATTACCATCAACTAGGGGAGGGGAATAAATTTCATTCCAAATGGTAAAGTTAGGAAAAACAACACCCAGGTTAGCTAGAGCATCAACATCTTGGTTTCCTTCCCTAAAGATATGTTGAATGATGACATGAGTGGAAGAGTTCAGAAAAAATTTACCTAATAGAAGCTGGAGATATTCCAAGATGCTAAATGGGTGTCTAGAAGTATTCTAACAATATTCATGGAGTCACATTCAATAATAACGTTAGGGTAGTTTAGACTATACAAAAGAGACAAGCCTTGGAAAAGGGCTCGAGCTTCAACAAAATAATTGGTTTGGACTCCAGGATTTTTTGCAAAGGCCAATGAGATCTCCCCTAAATGATCTCTAAAGATACCACTTACACCAACCAACCTCAGGTTGCCTTTGGTTGCACCATAAAAATTGTACTTGATCCATCCCAAAGGTGGAGACCACTTGATAAGCGATCGATCAATCACTAAAGTGGAAGGGGAAATATTATACTAAGGGATTTGAAGGGACTTGGCTAACTGAGCTTCACTTAGGGATTATGATCACTCATATCCTTGAGCAATAGACAAGTTTTTAGATGTCACATGGATAACTCTGGAATAGGGTTATGCATAGTGGCAAATTCATAAATTGGACACATTAGTATTTCTAAAATTAGAAATTTGTGAATATGAGAACCCTCGACATCGGCCCATTTGCCTAAAATTTTTGAGACCAATTTTTTCTTAGGGTCAATTCACCACAATATATATCCAAACATAGGCATATTTGTACTCATTGAAAATTTCTTTTTGAGCCTGATCTAATGGTAGTGTTTTTATGGAGTTATAAGGTGATTCAATAGGTCAAAATTTTCCCAAGACATGACCTTACTTTTTAGAGATTCAAATGCCCCCAAATTTTGGTGTGAAGTTGATTAATTTGATTTTCTTAGAATTCACCTTGATTTCAATTAGGATTCACTATTTTTTTACAAGTACATTTTGGGTCCAACCCCTTATACATAACCCTGCTCTAGAATGAACATCGTTGGAATCATGGAGAGAGATATTGAAAGCTCTAGAATTTCATTCATGCCAAACTTCCCATAGGAAATGGGGAAGACAGAAGGTCCAAAATTTTTTGACATGAAAGCTCTTGAAGGGATTTGGCCACTATAAACAAAGGTCATTCAAAGAGGAGGGAGGAGCCCAAGAAATACCCACAGTGGAAAATAATGAGCAAAGAAATTTTAGGGAGAACTGATAGGAGAGGAAAATATACTAGGTGGATTCACAATCTTGTTTGCAAAGGTAACAACAGTTAGGGAGACCTCGAACCTAAAGATTTGGAATGGAGAGAATTTTGTCCTAAACAACAAGCCAAAAGAAAAAATAGACTTTGGGAATAAGGTGTTTGTTCCAAATGATATTTGAAGGAAACCATGGTTGTCCTAGGTTTTTAGTAAGAAAGTAGGCAAATTTCATAGAGAAAAGCCCATTCTCACTGGGTACCCATAGGAGCTTATCTTCAATTGAACAATTGGTAATAACACTAAGACACAAAATATTATATAAAACAATATTAGATCTTTTTTGGTCCTTGTTCAGATCACCATGATGAAGGATTTTTGTATGCTTCCTATCAGAGTTAATAAAATTGTAAACATGTGTACCAAAAAATATATCAATCATGGGTTTGAGGCATATTAGGTCAAGGTGGTTCTTAAGAGGGATTTTACACAACCACTTGTCCTCCCAAAAACTTTTCTTCTTTCCATTGTCAAGTTTCCAATGAATTATTTTTTGATGATCTCCCTTGAACACAAAATGGAATTCCATGCAGCAGAACCTTGGATAGGCAAAGGATCATCTAGAAAATTTGGTTGGTTCTAGAGGTATTTGGCCTTGATGATATCAACCCATAGTGATTTTTTATTTTGAAGGATCCTCCATCCTTGCTTGGAAATGAGGGCTAAGTTCATATTCCTGACCTTCCTAATTCCGATACCTCCATATTATTTCTGGGAAAAATCCTAGTCCCATGTAGCTAAATGGAATATTTGCTTGTGTCTAGAGCTTGACCAAAGAGATTTTAGTTGTATTTGTTCAATATTATTACAAAATTCAACCAAAATTTGAAATATGGATAGAAAAAAATATTGGAATACTCTGGAGACTTACTTTGACTAAGGTGACATTTCCTGCCTAACTGAGGAGCCCCCCTTTCCATCCTGTAATTTTTCTGTGAATTCACATAATGAGTGGAAATCGAAGAGATTATTTGGTAGAACCATCAAAGAGAGGAAAACCAAGGTAGGTGGCAAGAATATCAGCAATAGCACACCTAAGGGTATAAGCTATATGGTTTTGTTTTCTAATGGGTGTATTGAGAAAATATAATTTTCTTTTGAAGTTGACCTTTTGACCTGCAGTAGACTCAAAGGAAAGAAGAATGGACTTGATGATTTCGGCTTGAGGAACTGAGGCATGAGTGGTAAGAATAGTATTGACCACAAACTGTTAGTGGGATATGGGCATGATAGAGAAGGTATGTTTGATGCCTGATATTTCCCCTTTGGAACAAGAAAACCGCAAAGTTTGCCCTAGGGCTTCAAAAACAATGATAAAGAGAAAAATGGACAAAGGGTCTCCCCGTCTCAAACATTTGGTACTTTAGAAATAACCAGTAGTATATCTATTAATTAAAATAGATAAGCAGACCCTTGAGATGCATGCCTTGACTAGATTGATTTAGGATGGAAACCTAATCTGGATAAAACAGAGAAGAGGAACTTCCAAGACACCCTATCAAAAGCCTTGTTCATGTCCAACTTAAGGAAAAGGCCAGATTTTCCACTTTTAGAAACTGAATGAATTAGCTCATGGATGGTAATTATGCTATCAGTAATAAGCCTCCTTTGAAAAAAAATGCCTTGATATGAATTTATTAGCTAGTTTGTTTTAATATTTGAAAAAAATCAAGCAAATTTAATTATTATATAAAACTAATTATAGAATGAAATTTAAAAAAAATAAAAGGAGGGGTTATTTTTAAAATTGGGCATAAGGAAAGTAAGGTACGGGGAATAATTTTTAAATTAATATAAGAAGTATTTAATTTAGTGGAGAGGGAGGATGCTAGGGGTTTCCTTTATACAAAGAAAAAAATAAATGAAGGGGAGAATGTGAGGTGTAGAGAAATGGTGCACCTTGATAAGGATTCTATGCAAAGATATATTCATGAAAGAATATTTTTACATGAATATATCTTCATGGAAAAGATTTGACTATTAAAAATTTTAAGTTTACCAAGCTTAATACTAGATTGTGAGGGTTTATCCTAGGTCATAGGCTTGATAGGAATGTTAGAAGTCTATTAGTTTTTTTAGAGGGAAACTAAAAAAATTAAAGGTATAGAAAAGGTTCAAATGAATGAATGTTATGTAAAAATTACAAATATATATATATATATATATATATATATATATATATATATATATATATATATTTAAGTAGATTTAAAAAAAATATTTTTTTGGGGGTTTAAGATGATTCAAGATTTTTTAAAATTTTTGTAAACATTGGTTGGTTTAAAAATTGATACTCTAAATAATAATGGTTATGAAAATTTGAAAATGACCATAAAAATTTTGAAAAGCATATTACATCTAAGTTTGCTTGGTATTTTTTCTTAGCATAAAATGTTTTAAATATTCTTCAAACTAGAAAAATGTATATTATAAAGAGACCGTAAAATAAAATGGAACACCTTAAATAGAAAATCAATAAAAATAATATATTAATGGATTTTTTTTAAATTGCACTATCTATACGTGGAACACATATCCTAAAATAAATTATTAGAAAAGAATCACATCAAAAGTTTCACATTCTTCTTTGAGACATGCCCTTATAAAAATTTTAAATAATAAGGACCTCAACAAAGCCTTGATTTACTAAATGTATCAATTTTATCTTTTTAATGCAAAATTCAAGTTTCAAGTTTATAGTATGAGTAGCCTAATGATGGAGACTTTGTAACTTTGAATAGAGGTCCAAGTTTTAAATCCTAAGGGAGGTAAGGTTGTACACAATGCTTCACTAGCTAGAGTATGGTTGGGGATAAATGTATATTGGGTAAACAATATCCATCTCATATGACCTACGACCTCACAAATATTAATGACTAGTTTACTCTTTTTCACCATGTTTACACTTTTTTTATAGTAATTGATTAGTTAACACCTTCTTCAAATTCTCAATGAAGCGTTGAATTTTTCATTGTTGAAGTTGATCATACTATATTTTTTGAAAATATGGTAAACATAAAATGCGAAAATGTGATTCATAAAGCCATCCACACCTATCAAGTAGATAAGAAGCAAAGAGAAGAGGAAAACAAAAATATCAAAAAGGAAGAAGAGGTCTATTAAAACCAAATTGGAAGCCAACAAATAAAACACAAAGAAATATATTATAGAGAAACGAATATAATTATCAAAGGGATAAAGGATCATAAAGAACTTGAGAGACATTTAGTCTTACAAGAGACTTTTTCAAAGAAATTCCACAATGAAAATGGTAATCTTTTTCTAAACAAGAAATCTTAGAAAATTAAGTAGAGAAGGAAGGCATCAGTCCTATCAAAGTTATCTTGAAGAAAATAGGGGACAAGACCAAAATTTTAAGAAATAATCCATTTTTTGAAAGGTTTATATTTTTTATTGGATAAAAAATTAACTCTAAAATAATAAGAAGAGGAGGGGTTTAGAAAAACTGAGGACAAAAATAAAAAAGGTAAATGAACATGGTTAAAAAATAGAATGGCTTACATCACTAGTTAAAGTTTCTTAGAAAAAATAGTACAACAAGAAGAAAGAGAGAGTGAGGGAAAGTAAAGACAATTACGACTGAAAGTAAATAAGAATGGATGAAAAAAGAAAACGATTACATTTCTAATCAATGGTTTTAAAATAAATATGAAATTGGGATCCACATAGAGTGGGCATATCTAGTATGTTGGAATTATAGAGGTCATCCATTTAGGATAGGACCCATTATAGGGTGTATACCAAAATGAAGAGGTATAATTAATATTATGGAAACATATGAGCATGATGGGTGCAAGAACCTAACTTTTAAAGGTTATAAGAAGATCACATTATGAAAAAAAAGAATAGGAAATGAAAATGGTTTTGGAAACATAATGGTTCTAATAAATGAAACATGGCCAAAAATATTTATTTGGAGAAATAAGATCTACATAAATAAAGGTAAAAATATAGGTGAAGTAGTTTGTAATGTCCATGAGACCATAGGTCATATGAACTCATCCTAATAGACAATGTTATTTACCCCATATATATTTATGCAACCAAAACCCACTTACAAAAGTATGTTGTACAACACTACCCCCACTGGATTTAAACTTTAGACCTTTTATTTAGAGTTCTAAAGTCTTTTATTAGAATTGTATCTTATTATATTACTTCAAAAATATCAATAACTTACAAAAAAAAAAAGGATTGGATTATGAGGATCCATATGAAGCTTTAAGGAAAGAGATCTCATTGTAATCTATAAATAACGAGTTACTTCTAAGACAAGATTTCAAGGTAAGGATGACAAGAGGGGAAACATTATGGTTAGCATAAGAGGAAAATTTGTGATGGACATAGTGCTCAAAGGATAAAGGGATCATAAACTATTAATCTGAATAAATATTAACCTTATGTGGCATATATTGAATTATTATTTGTAATTTTATGAGTGCATGAAAGATATATAGAAAGGATACATGCAAAAGATATAATGGGTTAAGTAAAAAATCCTCATAGAGAATATAATTAAACTAGATATTGAAGACTCCCCAATAAAATTAAAATGAAATCACAACCTAGTGAATATAAAACTATCATGGAAATAAAGTAGTCAACAAATAGAAAAGTTGCAACACAATAAACAACCTTTCAATAAATAAAACTATTCTCATGACCCAAAAAAATTATTATTCAAGGATGTAGTAAAACAAATAATGAAAGGGAGGAAAAATAAGTAGTGGTGTTGAATTAATTCTGAGGTATATACCAAGGTATGCATACCTTGAATATTACATTGTATAATAAAAGTGGTGAGGCTAAATTATTGCACTAAAAATCTATGTGTTTTATTTTAGCATTTTAGTAATACCAATTGTGTTATATGAATGTGAAATATGTGGTAGCATAACGTGAGACTTAAAATGAATAAACATAAAGAAGATCTATAATATATGTCTATAAAAAATTCAAAATAGAAGTTTATTTTCCATAGCATAAGCATATACCTTCCTTATAGAGACAACAACTATGTTTTGTCTTTTAGGATATATAAAATTAATTGAACAAATGGATGCAAATAGATGACCTAAAGTTATAATAAAAGAATATCTAAACAAGAGAGTGAGTGCATGGATAAAATAAAACAAGTTATCGAACAAATTGAATACTAAACTAAATGAATACCTAAAAATTGATAACATAATGGCATTTGCTAAAGAAAAATATAGATCAAATATGTGCAAAAAAATATATATATAAAAATAAAGAGAGAATATTATCTTTTTGAATTTAACCCTTTATCACCATGAAAAGTCCTATATAGGAGCAAATAATAATTAGAGATCAAAGAAGCTCATGGTCCTCCATGTTAGATGTGAAGTAGGCCTATGAAGGAGACCAAAAGAGAAATGAGAAGAGGATATGTATATTTTTAACCTTAGGAGTAGTTAAGATATAGAAGTATTTTATTTTGGAATGTAAGGGATACAACAATATCCAAGTTAGCTATGTTGATACACTAGTACTAGAATCAATGCAAGATTTGTTTGAAGAAAAAAAAAAAAGTAAGAAATAACATTGTCAAGATCAATACAATACTCAAATGAAAAATTGGATCAAAATTAATGATTATTATCTATAACATCACTTTCTCATAAATTATTTTTTACCTTAAAAAAATAAAAAATAAAAATCTATTCTTTACCTCATTATTTTTCATTACATTGAATATGAAATATAAATTATAAATGTTTTAAAATTTACAACCCATTGTTATCTTATGATAACTAGAGTATGGTTAGATAACCATATATATGCCCCCAAGGGCTAGGTTGATTGGTAATTGTCTGTTTTGCCAGGCACTTACCTAGAAGAGACCTAGATTCAAACCTTAGGGATATGCTTGTTTGCAAAGGTAGTAGTCTACTCCAAATCCTTTGAGTGTACGCTAGATGAAAAATGACAATACGAATCTCGAATGACCGATGGTCCTATTCACATCGGATTATAAAATAACAAGGTAGTATAAGCTTGTTGGAGACAGGCCATGTGGTTTAAAACCTACACTTAGAAGTTACTAAAAATAGTGATATATATATATATATATATATATATATATATATATATATATATTTAAAAAAAAAATCTCTCATTGACTTGAGGGTTTTCAGAAGCTAGGGATTTTTCTATAGAAAGGGGTGCAAAATGGAGATTGATGTGAACAATCTCTCTCCAAGGTCTTTACCGAATAATGGAAATTCATCATTAGGTGTTGCAGGTGACCATTTACCTAGGATAAAGATTGTAACATTGTCATTTCATGCCAAAGCATTTGATACAGTAGTTGACTCAGTGTTCCTTGCTCTGAAAGGTGCATCACATACCAGTTATGGTGGGATTCACACAATTTCACTCAATAAGAAAGATAATGAGCTTAGGCTACCAAATTCTAGTTCTATCTCTTATCCCCATAGAGAGCACAAGTCATAGGATGAGAAGCTCTTCATTTCACCTTTTAGCAACTTTCTAGCGGACCCTCTACTTAAGTTTAGGAAGAAATCAACTGACAAGCCAGAATAGGAGGATGATCAATTGGGGCCAGAGGGAGTCTCTAGCCCTGCTCATAGATTTTCCTCAATATCTAAGCCATACCACTATCATGACATGTAAAATAGTGTAACTCCAAGAGAGGAGCATTATAAAAATGATATTTCCAAAGGTATCAACCCACTCTCCCATTCGAGCTACCCCATCACATTGGGTGTCATGTTGCAAGAGGGAGCCAATGCTAGCTCCCATTATGCCTATGCGTTGCTAAAAAACCTAACTTTCAATGGGAGGAGTTCTCATGCATCCCCAACATCTCAACTAGAGGAACTTAATTCCAACATAAGATAGAATAATGTTGACCTTGCACCCTCAGCCTATGGACCTAGAGGATTTGAACAAGGAAGTGATGACCAACATGTACCAAAAGAGGAAACCCCTAAAGCTAGACATGTAGGAGGAAATCAAAGGTCTGAACAAGTAAATCAACAAGCTAAATAGTTAGGTACCTTTGAATTTGAATTACAAGATGATTTAACTAAAGAAATAAAAGAATTAGAAGAGCAAACTGTTGTTCTATTATTTTCCATAAGAATCCCCCTGATGAAGGGATCAATTGATGTTTTTTAAAAGTTTTGAAATCCAAAGGGTTGGACAATTTCCTCTCATCGTTGCCTTGGTAAATCCTTTATTTCTATCACTTTCACCTCTAAAGACTCCTGCGTAAAATCCCTAAGACTTGACACCTAGATGATTTCTTGTAAGTTGGTCTTTCTACAACATTGGGTATTCCAATTTGATCTTAAGAATGTGTCAAACATGAAATATCCCCTTTGGATTAAACTCCCTTTCTTAAACCTGGCATCCACAAAGTACTTACCTCATATTACTGCTAGGTTTGGAAGGCCATTATTTCTTCCATCCGAGGCATCACACTTCATGCTCTCCAACCCATGCATATTGGTTGAGACAAATATCTCCAAGGACCTCCCACATAAGATCTTATTTAGAGCCCCTGGTATCCAATTTGAACAAAATAATAACTATCTCAACTTGTCAAATTCATGTTTCTACTATAGATAGCAAGGCCATATGATTAGAAAAATTTCAATGAGACATCCTAAACAACAAACTAGTCTGCTAGTACTCTTACTACCACTACTCAAAATGCAATCAAAACAAGACCTCATATTCAGCATTTACAACCTTCTAGTTCTCATGATGTGATATCTCTTCTTGCTCATTTAGTGCCCCAAGCTTCTAACTTGGTAGTTACCCACATATCCCTTTAGCCCCCTCTAGCTTTTGAGGTTCTTGTGGAGTAAACTCTGCATGAAAAAATTGAGGACGGTTGGGTAATGCAACATAACAAGAAACACAGGCATAGCTCATCATGAGATGTCTTACTCCTCCTTCCAAAGGTATCCCCAAATACCAACACCTAGGAGGTAAGGAATGTATTCATAAGTCCACCAACTATTACTCCAACAATACCTCCTTAACCACCTATCAATCTAAGGGAACAAGTACTCTACATGATTATATGCAATTTGTACCCACCCAGAATACATATGGTGCTTTAGCTAACAATATATAATATTGATGTTTGCAAGAATAATATATTGGAATGTTCATGATATCATGCTACAAGAGCAACTTTTTGCTATTCGAAAAGTCATCAAGAGATTTTTCCCACATATTTTATTGTTGCAAGAAGTTAAAATTTTAGGTTTTAGACTCAAAAATACCCTTAAGACCCTATGGGGGATTAAAGGAGTATTGTGTATGAATCATGATGAAGGGAGGGGGGCTATCCTATGCCTCTCACAAGAGTTGTGAGACTCTATTTTATTATCAGGATAGGACCCAATGTATAGAGTAGTGTGGTGTACAATAATGTTTGGTGGAATAAAATTAGGTATTATAGTTATTTATGCATCCAATGATGTAGCTAGAAGGGCAGCCCTTTGGGATTGGATTTGCTTCAATTTTCCTGAAGCAGAGTGGATAATAGGTGGGGATTTTAATATGGTATAATAGGAGAGAGACAGATTGGGGGGTGGCACTCCACTCAAATAGCCAGAAGAGGCTAGATCATGGTCTAGGTTTAGAAGGACCTAGAATCTTTATGATCCCAATTGGAACAAGAGTGTTGAAAATCATGGGGCTTGGTTTACTTGGAGCAATGCACGATGTGGTGATGCTCTAATAATGGTAATATTGTACCACTTCTATGTAGCAAAAAATATTGATATCCTCTAATATGATTTGTCTCATCCAATCTATTTAGTCGTAACTTCAAATCATCTCCCCATTACCTTGAGTATTGGGTGTGCCACCATAAGAAAAACCAAAATCAATTTGCATTTCAAGTTAAACACTTCCCTGATTAAGTGTAAATATTGTGTTAATGGAATCAAGAAATTATGGAATCTTTTTCCAAGGCCCACAAAAGAGAGAGGGTGGATTATGGATTATGTTGTGGGAGGAAGCCATCAAAAGAACAATGGATTACCTTCGAGGTTTTGGAAAAATCCTAACCTTTATTTACAAAAAAAAGAAATAATTGGAGTAGGAAGTAGACCAACTTAGCCACCACCACAGCCAGAATATTAGTAGAATCCCTTCTCAAAAGAAATTGGGTGAAAATAAAGCAGATTTAAGGCAACTCTAAGCTTATAAAGCCCATGAGGCACAAATTAGGGCTCATATTCAATGAATTTGGGAGCGTGATAAAAATTCTAAATTTTTCTTTAATGCCATTAAGAGGAAGAATATATCAGAGAGGATAGACATTATTAATAATCCTATATTTGGCCTACAAATTCTTATGAAGGACCTCCCATCCTTCATCCAAGAGCATTTTGCAGTCCTTTTCAAAAGAGAAGGGCCCAACATAGAAGTTGATTTTTTTAGAGAATGTTGTAAACAATGCATATCTCCCAAAGTATCTGAAGGAGAAAAAGTATTGCTAGACAAACATATTTCACAGGATGAACTTCATTTTGCCTTGCTCTCTTTGGAAAATGAAAAAATGCCCATGCATTGACAAACTGTTGAGTGAATTGTTTAAGAACATGTGGGAGACTATAGGAGTTGATTTTCTAAAAATGTGTTAGGAGTTTATTACTATTGGAGGCCTTGGGAAGGCCACTAATCAAGGATTTATTAGGCTCATTCCCAAAATACATAAGTCAGATCTACTTGTTGATTAACATCCCATTAATTTACTTAATTCCTCTTATAAAATTTTGGCTAAGGCTCTGGCTAGAAGACTCCTCCCAGTGGCTAAAAAAATTGTTTACCCAAATAAAATAGGATTCCTAAAAGGTCACTACATTTTGTACAATATCCCAACAGCCTGTGAAGGTATGGAGTGGGCTCGAGCACAGGGGCACAAGGGCCTTTGCCTTAAGATTGATTTTGACAAAGCTTATGATCAACTAGAGTGGCCCTTCATCTTAAACATGATCCACTGGCTTGGTTTTGAAAATAGATTCATTGATATGATAACTTCCCTCTTTCCAAATGCTTCTACAAGAGTGGTTATTAATATATAATTATCTAACAACATTCTTATGGAAAGATCAGTTAGGAAAGGTTGCCCATTGACCCCCTATCTATTTGTAATTGTAGCTGATGCCCTTGGTTATCTATTGGAATCTATAATTAAAGAGGGGAGGATAAGAGGCATCCCCTTTATGAATGGCTCCCAACTTATCAAATCTCACTTTGTAGATAATTTTATGTTTTTTCCTTTGGCAGATCAACAAAATATTACAAATATCCTTGAGATATTTCACACCTTTTGTAGGGCCTCTGGTGAAAGAATCCAAGAATCAAAGAATTTTGTTATTCCCTTTTGATTTTATGATAAGCTAAATTGGATACCCATAACATGGAAGTGGGTGCAAAAAGTAGGAATATCTAAGTCATTGGGCTTTCCTTTTGGTGTTGACCTTTCACCCAAATCTATGTGGGATTGATGTATGGATAAATCTGCCAAAAAATTGAACTACTAGAAATATCTGAAAATATCTCAAGTAGCTAAAATCTAGATTAATAGTCCCCTTTCATGTTTACTTCTCTTCTATTTTGACTCCTAGTAAGGTTGGGTATGATAATATGAACAGTATGCTTCAAGCTTATCTACTTTACCTTGATTCAATGAAGGTTTCAGATTCTTCTTTGGAATGCAGTTCTTTGAGGTCTACCTACTTGAAGTAGGATGAAATGGATGAGCCAAGGGTAAGATGATGGCCCTTTTGTCATTTGGAAGAGATAATACAACATCTATTTTGGAATTGTTCTTGTGCCCACCATATTTGGTGTGAAGTACCACGGTTGCTTTATCCCTTACCACTACCTATGACAAAGTATCAAGCCTTATTGGGGATCAATTTAATACCCAATCAAAATTTTTTTCTCTTCATTACCAGGACAACTGTCATATTTCATATATGGTAGACTTGATGCAAATCTATTTTTGAAACTGATCAAGAAGATATCTCTAACCTCTCAATAGCTAACATCTTTGTTGTTGTAAAATGTCAGTTGTAGGTTGAGTCAACAAGTCTCACCCATAAGGAGAAAGCACTACAAAAATAAATCATAGATCTAAAGATATGTATCTACAGGTTACAAAACATGGTAGGTGAATTAACTGAGCAACATAGCTCGATGATGCATAATCAAGCACACTTGATGATGCATAATCAAGCACACTTGATGAAGCATTTATATCAAGTGGAATTAGAAGTAAGCATTTGTATCAAGTGGAATTAGAAGCTAGCAACACTCATTCCAATCCTCATATTAGGCTCCCATCACAACATGAGGTGGAGAAAGGTCACTTAGACTCTTCTCCTTAGTAGATGTTTTCCTAGCTTGGCTACTTGCAATTTTTATTTTAAGTGTAGTTGTCTCTTCTCAACAAATAGTGTGTAGGCTGCTCATTAGAGGGAATAAGAAAATAGTCTTTTATCATCCGATTTATGTTAGCATGACTTTTTAAAGCATGTTTTTTCATCCCCATAACAGCCACTAGGAATATCTCAGTTTTTTAACATGGGTCACCAAGGAATCACTTGTGTGGTTGTTCACTTCCAATGCTTGTAGTCGGGTTCCCTAAGTATCACAATCATTCTCAGTTCTCCTCTGTGTTGGTCCTTCATGACCTCATGTTGTAATATAGTAGTGGGAGTATGTGGATAACCTTCCGTATACTTATTTCTAGTGATGGATGTCTTGCATAACCTTGTAAATACACCTGTTTTTGTTTTGCCCCTACTAAAAAGAATTCTATCATAATTTCGATGTTATTAAATGTTCAAACCTAAATATAAATAACTAGACCACAATCTACTTTTATATTAAATTTATTCTTTAAAATTTTAACTAATATAAATTTAACAACTATTTAAAAAAAAACAAAATATCTCCATAAAATTGATCTCCTATAATATATAACCTCACATATGTTTTATATTATTTTTTCTTTAATAGTAGAAATTAGTTTTTGTAGTAACGTTTTTTAGAACTAGGCTTGAGCTTTTTGGGCACGTATGTCAGTTCAGCCCTATCTAACCTTCAGGCACCTGTATTATGAATTTCTCGAATAAATAAATAATCACTACTTAACCAAAAATATTCAATCTAATTAAATTTTTTAATCTTTTTTTTATTATTTTTGAAATAGGGTTTTGAAGAGTTGTCCTTTTTTACATGGATTTATTTATATTAAATAAAAAATACTCGATTCAATAAAGTTTTGATCTTCCTTTTTATTATTTTTAAAATAAGATTTCAGACAAAAATACTCGATTCAATAAAGTTTTGATCCTCCTTTTTATTATTTTTAAAATAAGGTTTTGAAAATGTTGCCCCTCTTTTTATTATTTCTCTGCAAGGCTGCCGTTGCCGTTTCTATTTACAGAAATTACAAATGCATAATCCAGCCAACAATACACTATCCTCAAGACTAGCTTCCATTATTTACTTCACAGGAACCTTAACTAATTTCAGAATATAAAGCCAAAGGGTGTAACCATCGGTATTCGCAAAGCACTTTCTCTTTCCCTGCGCATCAACGCAAACAGGCATAGCACCCATGTCAATTTCCGTTAAAATATAACAATCTTCATCTCCAAACACTTAAGAATAAATAATAAAGAGACCACGAGGTCTTGCCGAGTGTGTGGTATATTCGTTGTGAAGAGCTCAATAGTTCTACTTCCCTTGGCTGTGAAGAGGAAGGGTTTAACTTTCCTCCGTACTGGTGACGCTGTCCGTTATGATCTCAGGTTCCATCTGCTACATAACAACTTCACAAATAAATTAAATAAAAAAATACGTACCACGAATACGGAGTAGTATTATATTTGGATTTTATCTGAACAGGCTTGGGTTTGTTTTCCTTCTCTTTCTCAACGGGCCGCTTTCCTTTCTTTCCTTGCGAGAGGGTCTTGTTCTCGGAGATCATGTCCAACGAAGGCTGCCATGGGCTACTGCGTTCACACGGTAACCAGTTTGAACCCGGTGTCCTGTTTGGGGAGAGCCTTGGCAGTGACAACAGCAGATACGTGTTACCACCTTGGAGCTCGGCGTCCATGGACAGAATCGATCCCGAGACGTCGCAGACGCAGTAGCGCTCCGTGTATTGCAGGAGAAGATGGCGTATGGTGATTGACGAGCAGAAATAACGGGGCTGACCATTGGGTTCCATCACACGAACCTTCTTCTCCTTGGCACAGCAGTACAGCATCCTCAGACCCATCTCACTGTTGTATAAAACCTGGTGTCCATATAAAATTAAGCAAGATGAGGTTAAACCTAATTGCGAATCATGGCTGTTGTTGACGCATTTATATCCAGGAAGAGCTGTAAACTCGTTTAAAATAACCCTACTGACGCTCACAGGTCTTATTAAAACTTACCCAATAGGTTTGAGTTAAAATTTTTTGGAAGTAAAACTTAAAAAAAGTTGTATACAAAATCCCAAATTTGAGAATTGGTCACATGGATTTCAATTCAATTCTCCTAGTTATATGCAATCTAATATTTAGATAAGATAAGGACTAGGGCATATGTCCTTGTACACAGAGAATTACAAATTTTATATTTTTCAAATAAATTAAAATATAAGTCTAGCTTTTGTCCTTTTCGAAATTGGACAAACATAAAGTTTGGATAACAACGATTTTCTGTGTAACACGTGAATGGTATGACGTAGGCAAGTGATACGCATGCAATGACTAATATTTGATTTGTAGTTATATTACAATGTATGACATGCAGACTATAACGTGGAAATGATTTGTGTCCAATGCATTGAAATCGTCTCTATCCTCTTGACTTGGTATGACTCACACCACTCTACCGACTATACGTCGCATAGGGTTCTTCAATCCTAGACCATTTTCAACCATAGGCTAAAATACATTTGTGTGATGCATATGAAGGCAACATCAATTTAAAGAACACTAAAATTACATACTGATACTATCATTGACTTGGGTAATCAAGTTTTAAATATGTTAAAGGTGGTTTTATCTTAATCATCCAGATGCATTTGTAAAAAGTTTGGGCATTGGCAACAGTTTGTAAAGAGTTTGGACATTGGCAACGGTTTTTCCTCATAAGAGAAATTTGTTACCTATATCTTTGTAACACTAATAAAATAATTGGTGGGTGCTGTAAAGAGTTTGGGCATTGAAATTTGTTATCTATATTTTGCGACACTAATAAAATAATTGGTGATAGTTTTTATTGTTTTTTGAGTAATATTTTTTATACACATTTATTATGGGAATTGAACCTGGGTAACATACTCGACAATGTAAATGGCATCCTTATCGGTAGACGACAACCACAGTCATGTAATTGGTAGGTAGTTTTTATTTTTTTAGGTAATACTTCTTATACACATTCATCATGAGGATTGAACCCGGATAACATCACCGATGTTGCAAATGACATCCTTACCACTAGACCACAACCACACTCACTAGTATAAGTAGTTTCTATTGTTAATGGTATTCTTTACATAATATAGCTCTTTACGCATAAATATTTTAATGTACTTTTTAAGCAAGTTTATGAAGCATTGGTATCCATGGTGTCTCAAAACATTCCCAAGTATAGTTACGTTATTTGAAATTAAAAGGTTACCTGAAGTGTTTGTAGAGCAAAGTGCAAAATTACCACAAAATGGTAAGGTTTTTTTTGTCCTTCACTCTCGTCAAAAGGGTTTTCTAGGAATTATTCCTATAAGATTGTTCTATTTGATGGCTAGGAGGTCCAATGTAAGCATAGGGATTGTCTAACTTTTCGTAGTTTGCCTTCAAAAAGTAGAGATGGGGCACAATTGACTCATTTATCCAACTTCTTACACATGGGGCCAAATTTCATTATATGTTCCTTATTAAGAACAACCTATCTATATTGCTAAATATAATTATTTTAGGGTTGTTGTCAACAAACCCCCTTCAAACTAATTAGTTAATGATTTTCCATATGATTTATTAGAATGCTACAAGGTTGTATATCTAGGACATGAAGTATAAAGTGAAGAATGTGGTTGACAAGAAAAAACCTGACATCTTAATTTTATAAGAGATTAAATATATCCTCTCGAAGTTGGATATAGATTTAAAAATTATTTGAAAGGATGGATTTTGTTTAGTTGTCTCATTAGGACTCATTGCTTTCCTTCATAGATGTTGAGTTTGTTGATTGATAAAGGGGATAAACATGAACATAGGGTAGAATGGTTATTTTCTAAATTCTAAGTTCTATTTTTCTATTTTCTAAATTCTAAGTTCTATTTTTCTATATGCCCTTAATTCTAGTGTTGAAAGAGAATATCTTTGTAGTTATTTTTGAAATGGTCTTCCTCTTTTCTAATTCTTTCACTTGCCTTCAAATTATTTATAATTTATTAAATGGATCTATTTTAGGAATAATATAGGCGATATTAATATTATTAAATAGCTTTTTATGAAGAATAAATAGTTTTTGTTTATTTAATATAACATAATACTAGATAATAAATTTAAATTTAGAAATCTTGACTCTATTTACCATTGGAATTCATAATATATTCCAAAATTGAATAGTTAAAATCCATTCATCTAAATCTTATATGAAAAGCATCAAATAGGATGAAATAGATAAATATATGATGGAAGCATGTATGCAACACACATAATTATTATTATAGATTGTATTGCACAACACTTCAATAATAAAAAAGGAGTGTGAAGGGGGTATTTATATCAATATCAAAACCTCAATCACATCATAGAGTTTAACCTAATTCAACATAATAAGTGAGATTTAGGTTAATTATAAATAATAAACATGTTTTAACCATAACAAGGTTAATCAAGGCTTATTGGGCTTACATAATAGAATAATATAAAATAATAAATATATTATACAATGAAATTCCTTTAGGACTATCCAATAATAACATAAAGTTGGATCTTAGCTATTAATGAGATTATAATTTCAATACCCTCCATAGTCTAATTTGATGGGTGATATGGCAATGAAGCTAGATGTAAAATTAAACAGAAAAGGAATTAAATAAGCCCAAATTATAAACCGTAACACGAATATTACATGATGAGACTTACTCTAGAAAACAAGTGATAAGGAGTTAATTGTTTATTCTACAAAAGATAAGACACCTAGACTAAGAAAAAAACCAACATGCAATAAAAGTGATGCATGTATACAAGGCGGCTAACAAACCTTATGACCAAGTCTTAAAGACATAAACCTAGGAAACCTAAGGTTAATGAGAAAATAAAAATTAAGCCTCATCATTCGTCCCAAGAGAAGAAGCATTGGACTCCAATGCTTTTAACAAAGAGGGAAAATACCAGGACATGTGGTGAGTAGAGATCAAGTGAGCCTGATGTGGAAATTGACCACGACAGACCACAAGATATGAAGTAATAGTACTCTGATGATTCTGTTGAGTCTTCGTATCAAAGAGTGTATCAACATTGAGTGAAAGTTGTGCATTAGGAACCACATCAATAGGATGACTAATAACTGGAGAAGATTCCAAGGAGGAATGATAGTATGGATTTAGGAGATCCATGTTAATGACATCACGAATGCTAATATGAGTTGAAAGATCCAAAAAAAAGGTACTATCAGAAAACTACTAAACAATGGTGTAAGACCCATAACAAAGAGGTTTGATCTTGCTATGAGTCTTATCCGTATTTTGAAGAACATTGTGCTACATGTGAGGCCAAAAATATTTTTTGGAGATGATGAAGAGTTTTTTTCTTGTCAAAATGTCCTCCATAAAGTGTATAATGAGCCTCTTTCAAGAGAGATTCCCTATGCTCATGGGGAACACAAAGTTTATTCATTTTGTACAACATGTCATCCTTGATGTGAAAGTCTTGAAGAGCTCTCAAATTTGCAGTTGTTGAAAAATTTTGCCAAAATTAGGATCTAAAGAATACTGTGTGGGCCAAGTTTGAAAACCAATATGGGATGTGGTCACAATAATCAAAGCAAGGGCTGATGGAGGATGACTCAAAAAACATGCAACTACATTATTCTAACATTTCTTGTACTTAATCACCAAATGGAATTGATGCAAGTATGATACCCATTTCATATGTCTAGCCTCCTCAATTTTGATTTGAGATTGAAGAAGCTTAAGTGGCATATGATCTGTGTGAACTATTTTTTCTTTACCCAGAAGGTAGTGCCTCAAATACTTGATGGATTGAACTAAATAATATAACTCCTTATCATAGATAGAATAGTTTTTCTTATCCTTAGAAAATGTTTTGGAATGATAGGTCACTGGATGGCCATTCTTCTTGAGCATGACTCCAAGTGCAAACTGTGATGCTTCCATCTCAATCTAAAATGGTTGAGCAAGATTTGGTAAAACAAGAATAGGTGAAGTGCACAATTTGTATTTCAATATATCAAAGGCCTTTTATTGATCATTTGTCCACTAAAAATCAATTTTGATCTTTGTCAAATGATTCAAAGGAGCGAAAATAGTGGAATATCCTACGATGAACTTGTGATAGAAGTTAGCAAGTCCAAGAAAACTCCTTAACTTCATGACAGAATTAGGAGTTGACCATTTGAGAATATATTTAATTTTAGCAAGATCCATTTGAACTCCTTTCTCAATGATTATAAAACCAAGATAGGAATTTTACCCAAAAGAACACTTAGGAAAATTGGCATACAACTAGTTCTTCTGAAGAGTTTGAAGAATGGACTCTAAGTTCTCTAAATTACTTCTCCATGTAGGAGAGAATACAAGGATGTAATCAATATAGATGATTACAAATTTATCCAAAAAAACTCAGAATACTTCATTCATCAGTCACATGAATATGGCAGAAGCATTCATAAGACCAAAGGGCATGACAAGCCACTGAAAGAGCCCAATTTTGGTCTTGAATATTGCTTTCCAAGTGTCCTTAACCTAAATATTGACCTGATGATAGCCACTTTTGAGATCAATCTTGGAGAAAAAATTAGCTCCTTGAAGTTTATCCAAGAGATCGTCAATTCGTGGAAGTGGATATCTATTTTTTATTGTTATTTTGTTAAGTGCCCTAAAATCAATGCATAGCCTCCATGTACCATATTTTTTCAACACAAGCAAGATAGGTGAGGTACAAGGAGAAGTTCTAGATTTTATGAAAACTTTAGCCAATAAATTATTAATTTACCTTCTAATTTCATCTATTTGCATTATTTATTGTCTATAAATTAAAGTATTGGGAAGAGGGATAGCAAGAATAATCTAAATGTTATGATTAATCTATTGTTCAGGTGGAAGACTTGGAGGTTCTTTGAAAACACCAAAATATGATTGAAGCAATGAATTAACTGAAGAATACCTATCATGTGAATGCTTAGATGTTTGATTTCCTTCATTAATTTGTCAAATGAATATGAGTGCTAGTTTCTTTGCTTGATTAACAAATTTTCGTGCTTTTTGGTAACTCAAAATCAATTTTTGTGGTGTTTATTATGCACTTATGATTATGTAAGCCTTATCATATTTGTGCAAAGTGTATGTGTTATTGCACACATCATGAATTGACCTCCTATCATACTGATAATGTATCCCAAGAAATAAGCCACAACATTCCATTGGAGTTACATCGCACATAATAGTATTGATGAGCAAGGTGCAGCAACAATATTGTCATTGTTGTCAACACAATCAGACAGATCGGTTGATGCAGTGGACAGGAGTTAAGAGGATCTTCAGAGTATGTACAGTGATTTTCCAAAAGATCGAAGTGGCCCATATGCAAAAAATCAAAAGAAAATCACAAGGAAGAAAACTATCGCGATATCGCGACATGTTGAGCAAGAAAGGAAAACTGTCGCGATATCGCGACATGTTGAGAGAAAGAGCAAGAAAGCAAAACTATCATGATTTCATGACATGTTCGAAGAGAAAGAGCAAGAAAGAAAAATTGTCATGATTTCACGACATGTTCGGAGAGAAAGAGCAAGAAAGAAAAACTGTCACGATTTCATGACATGTTCGGAGAGAAAGCGCAAGCAGGAAAAGTGTCACGATTTCGCGACATGTTGGAAGAGAAAAAGGCAAGTAGAAAAAGTGTCACGATTTCGTGACATATTGCAAGAGAGATAGTACGAAAGAAAAAGTGTCACGATTTCGTGACATGTTGGAAGAGAAAAAGGCAAGTAGAAAAAGTGTCACGATTTCGTGACATATTGCAAGAGAGATTGTACGGAAGAAAAAGTGTCACGATTTCTGACATGTTGGAAAAAAGCAAGTAGAAAAAGTGTCACGATTTTATGACATATTGAAGAGAGATTGTAAAGAAGAAAAAGTGTCATGATTTTGCGACATGTCGCATTTTTGTGACTTGAAGAGAGCAGGAAGGCAAAGAAGGAAAAGTGTCACGATTTCGCGACATGTCGCATTTTCACGACTTGAAGAGAGCAGGAAGGCAGAGAAGGAAAAGTGTCATGATTTCACGACATGTCGCATTTTGTGACTTGAAAAGGGCAGGAAGGAAGAGAATGAAAAAGTGTCACGATATCGCGACATGTCACGTTTTCAGACCCGAAGGTAAGAGAAAGAGCAAAGGAGAAAAAGTGTCACGATATCGTGACATGTCACATTTTCGCGACTCTAGGAGGAGAGAGAAAGTAAGAAGGTAGAAGTGTCATGATATCGTGACAAAAGTAAAAAGGAAGAGTACGGAGGCGAAAGTGTCACGATATCGCGACATGTTTTGGTACAAGAAAAAAGAAGCAAGGAGGGAAAGTGTCGATATCGTGACATGTTGTGTTTTCATGGGTACAAGCAAACAAAAGAAGCAAGGAGGCGAAAGTGTCATGATATCGTGACATGTGTGTTTGGGTACAAGCAAAAAAAGAAGCAAGGAGGTGAAAGTGTCACGATATCATGACATGTTTTCACGAGCTAAGAAGAGAACCCAGCTGAAATAAGATATGTGACCGTTAACTGAAGTTATACAGCAGTTACAGGGGCCATTACAAAAGAAAATCATGCAGCTAATATAAGAACAGTCGAAGAAGGAGAAATCGAACAGTCATAAAAATAGAATCGAAAATGCATGCATGCATAGAAAAGAATACGAATAGTCATGACCGAGAAGATGAACAGTCATGGTAGGGGTATATGTGTCAATTCGTAACATGCAACGTGTTTGACGAAAAGCCTACCCTATATATATACAAAAGGAGTTACATTTAGAAGGCGTTACAACTGACAAGTGGCGTATGAGAAATGAAAGGAGTTACAACTGGAGTTACAAAGAGACAATATGGTTATAAAAGGAGGTCTGCATGGAGAATTACGTGCTGCTGAAATAGTGTGAAAGTGCTGCAAGAAGGGGGTTGAAAGAGTGTCGCAAGAGAGTATTAAGCAGAGCAGTGAGAGCCATAAAAGAGCAGTAAGCAGAGCTTTAAGAGTGTGTGGTGTTTTGGTGAATAGTGAGAGAGGTTGGGTTAGCAATAGACCAGTCAGGGTCTTGTATAAGCGAAGGCATTTTTATGTCAATCTTATAGTTTCAAAAGTGCAGTCCAAGTTGGTGCTTGGAATTAGGGGTTGGTGCTCCTTTCTGTTGGTGTAGAGAAATTAGGGGTTGGTGCTCCTTTCTGTTGGTGCAGATAAACCAGGGGTTGGTGCTCCTTCCAGTGGGTGCTGGTAAATTGATTGTAAAATTGGTATTTTGCAAAGGCTAGATTTGGATGGGAATCCAAGCAGTCATTTTTGAGGAGTAGCCAAATTGGTGAACCTCGTTACATCGTGTGTTGTGGAATGCTCTCTTGTTATATTTGCTTTATTGGGTTTTAAGTTTTCATTGTTTCGGCATTAAGAGTTGAAGATTTAAGTTTTTAATAGCTACACTGATTCACCCCCCTCTCAGTGTCATTGTGAGACTAACAATTGGTATCAGAGCCAAGTTCTTGAACAAGCTTAATCGGCTAAGGTGATCTTGGAAGTGAGACAATGGCAGGTGGTGAAGGATTCTCATCAAACAAAGCACCATTGTTTGACGGAACTAATTACGCATTCTGGAGACTCAGGATGCAGACATATTTATGTTCTTTGGGATACGACATTTGGGAGTCAGTAGACAGTGGATACACCATACCCACCACTCCTCCAACCGATGCTGTCGGTAAGAAACTGTTTGAGAATAACTCTAAAGCAAAGAATGCTATCATGTGCGGTTTGGTGGACAACGAACTGATAAAGATTATGAGTTGTAAAATGGCAAAAGATATGTGGGACAAACTAAGGAGCATTCATGAAGGAGACGACAAGATCAAGGAGGCCAAGTTACAAATGCATCGAGCTCAGTTCGAAGCATTAAAGATGAATGAGGATGAGAACATAGAGGCATACATGCTGAGAGTTAATGGAATCATTAATGCGATTAGAGGACTCGACGAGGAAATGGAAGATGTTGTCATCGTGAAAAAGGTACTAAGATCTCTTCCCCAAAGATTTGATTCTAAAGTTTCTGCAATAGAAGAAGCTAAAGATCTTAATACTTTTAGTATGGATGAGATGCATGGTTCTTTGACTGCATATGAGATGAGAATAGGAAAAACTAAACCCACAGACAGAGAAGCTGCTTTTAAAGCACATAAAAATATAAAAGCAAAACAAGAATCCGAGGAAGAAGAGACATCAGATGAAACAGAAGCAAACTTTGTTCGAAAACTAATCAGGGGAAAAGGAAAATACAGAGGAAAGCTACCATTTAAGTGTTTCAACTGTGGAGGCATTGGGCACTTTGCAACTAAATGTCCTCTTAATGAGAAAAACAAAAGTGATGAAGGTTCACACCAAGAAAGAAGTGACTGGAAGAAGAAACCAAATTTTAGAAAAGGAAACTTCAAGAAGAAAAGTTTCATATCCAAGAATGTCAGTCCTTCAGAAGACAACTCCGGTGAGGATTCTGAAGAAGAAAAAGGTGAAGCTCTTTTCATGGCATTTGAAGAAGAAAAAATAGAGGAAAAATAGGAATGTAATAAAAACCTTGAGGCTGAGGCTGAAGTAGATCTGGAAGGTGAGTTGGTCGCTGCACTTAAAGAGCTGAGTTTAGAAAGGAAAAAGAATAAGAAAACTTCAAGAAAGCTTGAGGATGCCAATGAAATCATATCCATCTTGAAAGTATAGATAGATGAATTTAAGAAAATATCTGAAGATATCGAAGTACAATTAACCATGAAAATAGATGAGTGCAGCAAGTTAGAAGAAGAGATTGTTGGTTTAAGGATACAGCTAGAAGAGATGAATCAAAAATTGAGTTGCTATCACAAACTTGAAGGAAGTTCTATGAAGTTGGACAAGATTATAAATAACCAAAGGACTACAGGCATCAAATTTGGTTTAGGTTTCATCGAAGGAGAATCATCAAATGGATCAAAGGCCATAACTGTAGAACCCATAAAGAATGAAGATAAGATCAGGTTTGATCAAGAAAAAATGAATCATGCTAAAGAAAGCAATAAAGCCAGGCACGAGAGGAGTATTGACAATGATGGATTCACCAATGTCACTCATCAAAGGAGAAGAAGATTTATGGCTCCCACTACAAAATGGCAAAGACCATCACCCAGGTTCACTCATTCCTTTTCTGGTTATTGTTTTAAATGCAATGGTTATGGTCATAAGATTTCAGATTGCAAGTATAATGTAGGACAAAGGAACTTTACCAGTAGAAATGTTTTTTCACCGTTGATGGATTATGCAGTAGAATGTTATAACTGTCATAATTTTGGGCACATTGCAAGAAATTGTCGAAGTACATTTGCAGCAAATAAACATCAGGGAAGAAAATTTCAACCAAATGGTTTGAGACAAAATAGAAAATTTCTCGAAAAACATGCACAGGCTACTGACAAAGAAAAGTCAAAACAAGTGACCAAAACTGTAATCAAACCAGAGTGGAAAGAAAAGGAGCGACCCAAGGAAGAAAAGGAATCCTTGATCGTACAGACAACATTTAAAGCATAGAACAAATCTGCACCATGGATACTTGATAGTGGATGCTCCAGTCATATGACAGGTGACAAACAAAAATTTGAGAAGTTACAGAAATATGAAGGTGGTTCTATAAAATTTGGAAATAATGATGGAGCTAAGATAGTTGGCAAAGGATCAGTTAAGATCAGTGATGGAAAAATCAAGTCAAAAGAAGTCTTGTTTGTGATTGGTCCGAAGCATAACTTGTTAAGCGTAAGTCAGATTTGTGACAGAGGTCATGAAGTAATTTTCAAGAAGCAGGGTTGTGAATTCAAAACAGCAAACTATGGAAAGTTGATAGCAACTGGATCAAGGACATCTGGCAACCTGTATACTCTCTTAGAGACTTCAGAAGGAGCATGCTTGATTGGATAGGAAGAAGAAAATTGGTTGTGGCACAAGAGGCTCGGTCATATCAGTTTTGACAATCTAGTAAAAATCAGCTCAAAAAGGGCAGTGAGAGATATTCCCACCATTGGTAAACCTTTAAATAGCATTTGTGCCTCATGCCAAAAGGGGAAGCAAACTAGAGCCACATTTAAAACAAAAGAGTACTTCACAAGCAAACCATTAGAACTAATACATACTGATTTATGTGGACCCATGAGAACTCAAAGCATAAATGGTGACAAATACTTTATGTTGTGCATAGATGATTATTCCAGGATGACATGGGTACTATTTTTGAAGCTTAAATCAGATGCCTTTGAGATGTTCAAGATTTTCAAAAAACAAGTTGAGAATCAAACAGGAAAAAGGATTAAATGTTTAAGATCAGATAGAGGAGGAGAGTTCATTTCGAGAGGAGTTTGCAGAGTACTATGAAAAATATGGGATTAGGAGACAGTTTTTAGCAACAAGGACACCTCAACAGAATGGTGTGGTAGAAAGAAAGAATAGGACAATGCAGAAAATGGCACGGACTATGTTGATCGAGAGCAAAATAGTAGACAGATTTTGGAAAGAGGCAGTCCATACTACGGTATACATCCAAAATAGGTGCATGTTGAGGACGCATGAAAGCAAAACTCCGTATGAGCTGTGGTTCGGTAAAAAGGCAACAACAAGATACTTTAAAGTTTTTGGCAATAAGTGTTACATCAAAAGAACTGAAGATAATCTTGGTAAGTTTGAAGATAGAGCTGATGAAGGTATTTTTCTTGGCTATTCGACAAAAAGCAAAGCCTACACATGCTACAACAAGAGGCTAAAGAAAATTGTGGAGAGTGTCGATGTTAAAGTTGATGAAGGTAGGGAACGAGAAATAAGCTATAAAGAAAACTACCCAATTTATGAAGAAGTTATTGAAGGAGATGAGGAAAAGGAAACGAAAAAGAAACAAAAAATTGACTCAGATGATTTAAGTAGTGATTCAGAAGAGGAAGAAAACAAGAAATTCAAAACAGGAAGTTGGCAGAAAAATCATCCTAGAGAGCAAATAATTGGAGACCCCACAGTTGGTGTTCAGACAAGAAGAAGAGTAGTAAGTAACTACTCTCTATTATCCAGCATAGAGCCCAAAAATATTGCTGAAGCAAGCAAAGATGAAAGTTGGATGACGGCAATAAATGAAGAATTAGATCAGATCGAGAAAAACAAAACCTGGGAGTTAGTACCAAGACCTACAAATAAAAATATAATCGGTACTAAATGGATTTTTTGAAACAAATTGAATGAAGATGGACAAGTAGTCAGGAATAAAGCAAGATTGGTCTATAAAGGCTATGCACAAGTTGAAGGTATTGACTTTGAGGAAACCTTTGCACCAGTGGCTAGACTAGAGGCAATCAGAATGTTTCTGGCTTTAGCAGTTCACAAGAATTTCAAAGTTTATCAAATGGACGTGAAATCAGCATTTCTGAATGGAAAACTTGAAGAAGAGGTCTATATTGAGCAGCCTGATGGTTTCCAACTTGGTGATAATCCCAACTTCATCTGCAAGTTGAAGAAAGCATTGTATGGCTTGAAACGGGCACCCAGAGCATGGTATGCAAGGCTAGACAACTATCTTACTCAACAAGGGTTCAAAAAGGGTATGGTGGATAGCAATTTGTATGTCAAAATAGAGAATGGCCATCTCATTGTCCTTGTTGTATACGTAGATGATATCATTTTTGGCAGCAACAATGATGAGTCGTGTAAGGATTTAGCAAATAAGATGCAAAAAGAATTTGAAATGTCTATGATTGGTGAACTTTCGTATTTCCTCGGACTGCAAGTTAATCAAAATGAGAAGGGCATATTTATTTCTCAAGTTAAATATGTGAAAGAGATGCTAAAAAAGTTCACAATGGAGGATTGTAAGCTTGTTAGCACTCCCATGACGACAGGTTGCAAGTTGAGCAAGGATGAAAAATCTCCAGATGTTGATCAAACCATGTACAGATCTATGATTGGGAGCCTATTGTATTTGATAGCTACCAGACTAGATATCTTGCAGGCAGTTTGCATGGTAGCACGATTTCAGGCGAGTCCCAAGGAGACTCATGTGACAACAGTGAAGAGGATTCTTCGATATCTAAAGGGTACTATGGAGTATGGGTTATGGTATCCGAAAGGTAAGGACTTCACTCTTATTGCGTATTCAGATGCAGATTGGGCAGGATGTGTCGATGACAGAAAGAGTACCAATGGAGGTGCATTCTATCTTGGAGACAGGTTGGTTGCATGGCACAGTAAGAAACAAGAATCAGTCTCTTTATCCATAGTAGAGGCAGAATATATTGCAGCAACTATGTGTTGTACGCAGGTCTTATGGATGAAACAAACCCTGAAAGATCTTGGCATTAACTTCAGTGAGCCAATTTCAGTTAAGTGTGATAACACCAATGCCATTAACATCTCAAAGAATCCGGTTATGCATTCTCGCACAAAACATATTGCTATCCGATATCACTTTCTGAAGGAGAAAGTTGCGAAAGAAGAGGTAAAGTTGGATTTTGTCCCAACTACAGAGCAAGTAGCGGATATCTTCACAAAACCGTTGCCCAAAGAAATTTTTGAGTACCTTCACAATAAATTGGGAGTGGTCATGCTTCCCAAGCACTGACTAGCTATCGGGACCACATTCTCAGGGGGAGCATTTATATATTTGATTATCTTTGTGCTCATATTTGTAATTTTTGCTAACTGTCATAACGTGTGCCTGAGAATGTTGTGCATGGACTCAAGGGGAGTCTGCAATAGCCCTTTGGTATTATTGTCAAAGGGGGAGAAGAATTACAGGAAATTGCACGTGTGTTGCCAACAATTCCAAAGGGGGAGATTGATGAGCAAGGTGCAGCAACAATATTGTCATTGTTGTCAACACAGTCAGACAGATCGGTTGATGCAGTGGACAGGAGTTAAGAGGATCTTCAGAGTATGTACAATGATTTTCCAAAAGATCGAAGTGGCCCATATGCAAAAAATCAAAAGAAAATCACAAGGAAGAAAATTGTCGCGATATCGCGACATGTTGAGCAAGAAAGGAAAATTGTCACGATATCGCGACATGTTCAGAGAGAAAGAGCAAGAAAGCAAAATTGTCACGATTTCGTGACATGTTCGGAGAGAAAGAGCAAGAAAGCAAAACTGTCATGATTTCATGACATGTTCGGAGAGAAAGAGCAAGAAAGCAAAACTGTCACGATTTCGTGACATGTTCGGAGAGAAAGTGCAAGCAAGAAAAACTGTCACGATTTCATGACATGTTGGAAGAGAAAAAGGCAAGTAGAAAAAGTGTCATGATTTCATGACATATTGCAAGAGAGATAGTATGGAAGAAAAAGTGTCACGATTTCATGACATGTTGGAAGAGAAAAAGGCAAGTAGAAAAAGTGTCACGATTTCGTGACATATTGCAAGAGAGATTGTACGGAAGAAAAAGTGTCACGATTTTGTGACATGTTGGAGAGAAAAGAGAGAAGTAGAAGAAAAGTGTCATGATTTTGACATGCTTGAAGAGAGAAGAAGGAAAGAAGGAAAAGTGTCACGATTTCGTGACATGTCGCATTTTCGTGACTTGAAAAGAGCAGGAAGGCAAAGAAGGAAAAGTGTCACGATTTCGTGACATGTCACATTTTCGTGACTTGAAGAGAGCAGGAAGGCAGAGAAGGAAAAGTGTCACGATTTCGTGACATGTCACATTTTCGCGACTCGAAAAGGGCAGGAAGGAAGAGAATGAAAAAGTGTCACGATATCGCGACATGTCGCATTTTCGTGACCCGAAGGTAAGAGAAAGAGCAAAGGAGAAAAAGTGTCATGATATCGCGACATGTCGCATTTTCGTGACTCTAGGAGGAGAGAGAAAGTAAGAAGGCAGAAGTGTCACGATATCGCGACAAAAGTAAAAAGGAAGAGTACGGAGGTGAAAGTGTCACGATATCGTGACATGTGTTTTTGTGGGTACAAGCAAATAGAAGAAGCAAGGAGGCGAAAGTGTCATGATATCGCGACATGTTTTTGTGGGTACAAGAAAAAGAAGAAGGAGGTGAAAGTGTCGCAATATGTGACATGTGTTTTTGCGGGTGCAAGCAAACAAAAGAAGCAAGGAGGCGAAAGTGTCACGATATCACGACATGTTGTGTTTTCGCGAGCTAAGAAGAGAACCCAACCGAAATAAGATATGTGACCGTTAACTGAAGTTATACAGCGTTACAGGGGCCGTTACAAAAGAAAATCATGCAGCTAATATAAGAACAGTCGAAGAAGGAGAAATCGAACAGTCGTAAAAATAGAATAAAAAATGCATGCATGCACAGAAAAGAATACGAACAGTCATGACCGAGAAGACGAACAGTCATGGTAGGGGTATATGTGTCAATTCGTAACATGTAACGTGTTTGACGAAAAGCCTACCCTATATATATACAAAAGGAGTTACAGTTAGAAGGCGTTACAACTGACAAGTGGCGCATGAGAAATGAAAGGAGTTACAACTGGAGTTACAAAGAGACAATATGGTTATAAAAGGAGGTCTGCACGGAGAATTACGTGCTGCTGAAATAGTGTGAAAGTGCTGCAAGAAGGGGGTTGAAAGAGTGCCGCAAGAGAGTATTAAGCAGAGCAGTGAGAGCCATAAAAGAGCAGTAAGTAGAGCTTTAAGAGTGTGTGGTGTTTTGGTGAATAGTGAGAGAGGTTGGGTTAGCAATAGACCAGTCAGGGGTCTTGTATAAGCGAAGGAATTTTTATGTCAATATTATAGTTTCAAAAGTGCAGTCCAAGTTGGTGCTTGGAATTAGGGGTTGGTGCTCCTTTCTGTTGGTGCGAGAGAAATTAGGGGTTGGTGCTCCTTTCCGTTGGTGCGAGATAAACCAGGGGTTGGTGCTCCTTCCAAGTGGGTGTTGGTAAAGTGATTGTAAAATTGGTATTTTGCAAAGGCTGGATTTGGACGGGAATCCAAGCAGTCATTTTTGAGGAGTAGCCAAATTGGTGAACCTCGTTACATCGTGTGTTGTGGAATGCTCTCTTGTTATATTTGCTTTATTGGGTTTTAAGTTTTCATTGTTTCGGCATTAAGAGTTGAAGATTTAAGTTTTTAATAGCTACACTGATGCTTGATGACCCTTGTTCTTACAAAAAAATACATTTCGCAAGAATTTTAGAAGAATATTTTTGAGAAGAAGAAGAAGGTAAAGAGGAAGAAGAGGTAGAAGGATAAGAGGAAGAAGAATTGTTTGCCTTATATTACTGATTATAAGCCTTCAAATTTCATCTAGACGATGAAGAGCGATACCTGTGTGAGGATTCTTGCAACTCCTCCTATACAAGAATGGCTTTATTGAAATCCATATCAATGCTCACAATGATTTTGTATTTCAAATTTATGTAAATGGATTCTTGCAACCCACTTTTAAATTTGGTCACAAGTTGGATGGCAAAATCTTGCACTAAATTCAAAATTATCAATTTGTTAAATTGCAACACATAATCATGAACACTAATATGAGAGGTTTGGTGAAGATGAAGCCATCGTCTCTCAAGTTCTTCAGTGTAGTTTTAAGGAAAGAAACTACTCTTCAAAACATGTTACAACTCATCCCATGAATCAATAGGATTTTGTGTCCTTTGTCGATCAGTGACAAGGATCTTATCAAGGCCAGAGAGCTTACGCTTGGTAAAATCAACTTTTATATCCTTCTCCAATTTGGTGTATTTGAACCAACTACCCATATCTAAAATCCAGCTATTAAGCACTTCAGGATCCCGCAAGCCATCATAGATTGGAACATCACATTATGACTAAATATTTGTAGAATTGACTTTATTGATTAAAACACTCACAAGCTATGTGAGTTGCACCATATTATCGGCAAATTCGAAATCCATTTGGTCTTGATTATGCGCTAGTAAGAAAAGGGTTTACAAAATGTGGATATCAATTACAAAAAGTGCAAAAATACCTAAATAATTTCTAAAAGAATTAATTCTACAAATTGGTGAATAAGTCAAAATAAGATTGTGCAGCTTTGATATTATGTGTTTGTATCAAAAATTCACTTTGATAGCTGGAACTTGTAGGTGAGCATGTGATAGGCAGTGACTTTAGACTAATTATGGTAGGTATCATCGATCGATGTGCGAAAACCCTATTAGAAATGGATGATGGTAGATTGTTTGCCTGACAATCGACTAAAAGCATCCGATAGAAAGTGCATCATGAATCATGCATTGGGCATTTGGATATATCATCAAGTGGTAGATGCAGTAATCCTCACTTAATGCTTAAACACTTGATGCATGTACTGCTTTCATGAAGTAGTTGAGTCAACTTGGCATCAAGTGCCAAGTTTTGCATCAGATGCGACTAAAGAGCAACAAAAAATAATAATATACCCAATGCGACAAAATTCTATCCTAACGTGAAAGTAATGACACAAATTATCAGCATAAATAAAAAATTTGTCGATGAAAACAAAAGTGCAACAATTTTTGTTAGCAAAAATTGCAACACAAATATGATCAGTAAGAATGACAACAATTTTCCTCAGCAAGAAATGCTACAACAATAATTTTACAATAAGAAAATTTGCAGCAACAATGGATAAAAATTGTTATCAAAGATAGCAATGTGCAATAATTTACAATAAAAATTGTTGATTAGAACAATTATGAAGTAAATTTTCAGCAGAATTAAAGAGTTTCAAACAGGACAAATTGGTCAGAATTAGCCCAAACCAAAATTCTCAAAACCTCCAAAATTACCAAAATTCTCAATATCTAATACCAAAACCTCCAAAATGATCCAAAACCTCCAAAATTCTCAATATCTAATACCAAAAATGATATGGCAATAAATATGGATGTAAAATTAAACAAAAAAGGACTTAAATAAGCCCAAATTACAAATTGTAACCCAAAGATTATGTGATGAGGTTTACTCTATAAAACAAGTGATAAGGTGCTAACCGTTTATTCTATGAAAGACAAGACACCTGGACTACGACCAAAACCAACATGCAATAAAATTGATGCATGTATACAAGGTGTCTAACACACCTTATGACTAAATCCTAAAGACACAACCTAGGAAACCTAAGATTAATGAAAAATAAAAATTAATCCTCATAAATGGGCCAATAATAGAACATGTTAGTGACAATACTATCTTATCCCATGATGAAATCTCTAGTGTGTCTCTCCATTTTGAAATAGGATCATATGAATGTTGTACTTAGTATGGCACTAAGAGGGGGGGTGAATCAGTGTGGCATTCCAAAACATGAATTAACAGCTCTAAAAACCATAGCAATTAAAACTTATAAACAAATATAATAAGTACAGCAAGAGAACATCACACAACATATATTTTTAACGAGGTTCACCAACATGGCTACTCCTCAAAAAAAATGACTGCTTGGACTACCATCCAAATTCAGCCTCTTGCAAAGCACCAACTTTACAATTTGTTTACCAGCACCAACTAGAAGGAG
Organism: Wollemia nobilis; assembly: GCA_028583015.1. Taxonomy (NCBI): domain Eukaryota; kingdom Viridiplantae; phylum Streptophyta; class Pinopsida; order Araucariales; family Araucariaceae; genus Wollemia; species Wollemia nobilis. Next base: position 843,759 of record JAQPPZ010005686.1, on the reverse strand, counting down.
CACCAACCCCTTATTTATCTGCACCAACAGAAAGGAGCACCAACTGGACTTCAATTTTGAATGAAAATGTTTGACAAATACCTTTGTTATTGCAAGACTCTAACTGATCTACTTCACCTTTGCAATCTCTACACACTCTGCTCTTTCTTACGCAATCTCTTCACATAATCTGCTGCACTGCTACAGCCAAACTTTGCAATCAACTTTGCCCTTTGTGCTCTCTGCACATTCTACTTTCTCTGCTCACATGCTTCGCACACTCTGTGTCGTTCCACACTCTGCTCTCTGTGTGCATTCACATTATGCACTTCACTATCATCTCGCCGATTCTATGCTATCTGTGCTTTTACGGTCGCATCTCGCACTTCAACATTCACCCGATGGATGCCTAAATCTCCAAATAGCCTTGCTTATATACTTGAGATTTTGAGATGAAAACCCTAATAGTAGTTGGCTGATTATGCAAATGCAAACCCTAATCTTGGTCGGCTACAAACCCTAAACATGGTCGGCTGCAAACCCTAAATGTGGTCAATTACAAACCCTAAAATCGTCAACTTGCATTGAATGACTTCCGAACCGCTCGTCCATCGCATTATCAGATCTAACTGCCTTGAGTTGACAATAATGACAAAACTCTTGCAACACTTTGCTCAACAATCTCCCCCTTTGGAATTGTTGGCAACACCTGTGTACATTCCTAACCCTAATAGTAGTCGGCTGATTATGCAAATGCAAACCCTAATCTTGGTCGGCTGCAAACCCTAAACATGGTCGGTTACAAACCCTAAATGTGGTCAATTGCAAACCCTAAAATCTGTCAGCCTGCATTGAATGACTTCTAAACTTCCTATCCACTGCATTATTAGATCTAACTGTCTGAGTTGACAACAATGACAAAACTCTTGCAACACCTTGCTCAACAATCTCCCCCTTTGGAATTGTTGGCAACACCTATGTACATTCCTGTAACTCTTCTCCCCCTTTGTCAATAATACCAAAGGGCTGCTGCAGACTCCCCCTGAGTCCATACACACCATTCTCAGAACCACATTGAAATAGTTAGCAAAAATCATGGATATGATCAATAAGATGAACAAATGCACAAATGCCCCCCCTGAGAATTTGATCCTAATGGCTAGTCAAATTTTAGACTATTCTTGGGAATATGTGGCCACTTCAATTCATGCTGTCTTCTGAGCATCAACCCACTATTGCTTTGCAATCTCAAACTTGTCCACTGATTTTAGTGAAAGCATACACTGATTGTTTAGCTATCCAAATTTTTTCTCTGTAATGCAAACAACATCTGCATATACATCTTGAATATTCTCAACAGACTTGAACCTACTGACAGTTGTTTGTCTTTCTCTGCAGTGAGAATCCAACAGACTACCTCAATTCTTTATAAAAGCACCTCAAACATTCATCACTAGGTTGGAAATCATCTGGATGCACATTATAAACTTTTTTTTCAATCTTCCCATTCAACATGCTGATTTCACTTCTATCAACAGAATTGACAAGTGACTCACATCTGTACTAATTTTTGTCCAGCACTATAATTTTACTGCCAACTCTTACTTTCAACTGTGCATGTCGAAAGAAGACATTTTGTCAAACACTTTATGGCCAACCGTAGTGCACATTACTCAGTCTCAAACTTCTTATCCTTGAATTGGCATTATATTAAAAGTTAAAACAAAACTATCTGTGAATTAAAGATATTCACCAAGGTGTAATGAAAGATCTGACAATCTTCACATCAAGCGTCGAACAAAAACACGCTGCTATTATCGAAACACAAATACGCAGTTGGGGCAAGCATTCTTTCAATAAACAAAAACAATCTGACTTGTTATAATCCATAGCTATAATCAGTGGCAGTAAGAACCATCAACAAAACAATAATGACATAAGCAATACTACCAATGGTGAATATTCTCAATGCAAACACTACCCTTCATGGCACTTCCACACACAACTAAATGAACAACCCACACACTTGACAATTATACCACAAAAGCCCAATTGGTGGTCTTTCATCCTCAGATACCTAGACAAATATACAGAAGCATTAAAATAAAACCTTTTTCAAAATGCTCCCCCTAAGGATGTGTTACCTAGATTTTCTTAGTGCAGTAGAAGAGCAGTATCCTTTAGTTCAAGGAGACACGATTTCCTCTCTTCTTTCTTTCTCCAGAATTTCTTGACCTCGGGCTTGGATTTTTCACCTGCGTCCCTATTTTGCATCATTGCATGAACTTGAATATCTCTCTGGTGTGGTTGTCTCTTATGCATCCATGATGAATGATTATTTTCCTTTCTTCTATGAACTTGATTTATTTCCTGTCTGTGTTGTGTTCTTTGCGTCTTATGAAATCTACTATTTTGCCTTAGATTTGATACATAAGTGCTTGGACAAAACCTTGCTATGTGCCCATGACCATTGCATTGAAAACATTGTACAAAGTGTTCACTCAGATATGCAGATGTATTTCAACCAGCATAACTCTTTGATTTATTATTTAATCCACAATAAGTTGCCTTGTGACCATACTGGTTACATCTGAAACAATAGCCATTAAAAGTGTTAGTATGAAAAAAGTGAGAGTGGTAGAACCTCTTTTGTTGTGGCTGCTTTGCTATAAATCTCCTTTGATATTTTATTTCTTTTGAAGATACAACTTTAACCTTTTCTTGCTCGGACCCTTCAACAGTGAACTTCTTCTTCTCTATAGAATTGGAAGATACAGGTTGTTCAGCTTCATATCCAAGACCATGCTTAATCGTGGAGCTTCTCTGATGACTTATCATTTTATCTAGCAATTCTATGCTCTTCTCGAATTTAAGATTTGTATTGGCCTCTTCTAGTTGTTTCTTCAATGAAACAATCTCTTCTTCTTGTTTGTGGCAAATAATCTCTTTCTCATTGATCTGCGACCTGAGAGTTTCCTCAATCCTTTTAGACTCTTCTACTTGCAGCTTTAGATTACTAACTACTTTGTTAGAATCCTCTTCATGTTTGTTACACACATTGACTTTATCATTCAGCTATGACTTCAAGTCTTCTTCTATTTTCTTGGCCTGTTGGAATTGTAAGAACAGATTTTCAATCTCATCCCCATATTCTTCCAATTTCTTGGACAGTCTTTTGTTCTTTTTCTTTTCTATACTAAACTCTTCAAGAGCAGAGATCAACTCACATTCCCAGTCTAATTCAGCATTGAGGTTTTTATGATCTTCTTCAGTGTTCACCCTTTCTGCCTTTTCTTGTTTAATTTCCTCTACCACAAAAACTAAAACTGGTTGATATGTCCTTTTGAAGGAGGTTCTATTCTTCTTACTTGGAGCTATAATTTGATCTTCATTCCAATTTGCTTCTGCATTCATTTCTTCTTTATTACATTCCTATTCTGATTCTATTTCTTCTTCATCTTCACTACTACTAAACCCATAACACTGACGTTCATTATGCCGGAGTTGATCAAAACATTCTAAACCTTGAGAACCTGCATTATGATCGAGTTGACTCTTGGCCTTTTCTCCATTGTTTGATTCATCTCTTGAATCTACAACGAATAATGAATTTATCTTTATTTTCTTTTATGACCCTGTGTGATCTTTTCTTCTTGTGTCTCATGGTTCCATTCTTGCCTTTCTTTGCCATTAGAGTATAATCCAAGATCAACCCTAGCTGATTTAGCCTTTAAAGGGAACTTGGATCTGATACCAATTGTTGTACTTAGTATGGCACTGAGAGGAGGGGTGAATCAGTGTGGCATTCCAAAACATGAATTAACAGCTCTAAAAACCATAGCAATTAAAACTTATAAACAAATATAATAAGTATAGCAAGAGAACATCACAAAACATAGATTTTTAACGAGGTTCACCAAAATGGCTACTCCTCAAAAAGAACAACTGCTTGGACTACCATCCAAATCTAGCCTCTTGCAAAGCATCAACTTTACAATTTGTTTACCAGCACCAACTAGAAGGAGCACCAACCCCTTATTTATCTGCACCAACAAAAAGGAGCACCAACCCCTAATTTTTTAGCACCAACTGGACTTCAATTTTGAATGAAAATGTTTGAAAAATACCTTTGTTATTTCAAGACTCTAACTGATCTACTTCACCTTTGTAATCTCTGCACACTCTGCTCTTTCTTGCGCAATCTCTTCACACAATCTGCTGCACTGCTACAGCCAAACTTTGCAATCAACTTTGCCCTTTGCGCTCTCTGCACATTCTGCTTTCTCTGCTCACACGCTTCGCACACTCTGTGTTGTTACACACTCTGCTCTCTGTGTGCATTCACATTATGCACTTCACTATCATCTCGTCGATTCTATGCTATCTGCGCTTTTACGGCCGCATCTCACACTTCAACATTCACCCGATGGATGCCTAAATCTCCAAATAGCCCCGCTTATATACTTGAGATTTTGAGATGAAAACCCTAATAGTAGTCGATTGATTATGCAAATGCAAACCCTAATCTTGGTCGACTGTAAACCCTAAACATGGTCGGTCGCAAACCCTAAATGTGGTCAATTGCAAACCCTAAAATCATTCAGCCTGTATTGAATGAATTCTGAACTGCCTGTCCACTGCATTATTAGATATAACTGCCTGAGTTGACAACAATGACAAAACTCTTGCAACACCTTGCTCAACAATGAATTTCCATCATCATCTAAAATTTGTTGCTACACAAATATTTCTTATGTAACATACTCCTTAGTCTTGATCATCATTACCACTACCACTATTGGACACCATCACACATATCCAGAAAGCACATTTTCTTAGACCTAAAATGAAGAAGAATAGACAAAATCGTGACATATTTCAATATTTCATTATATTATAAGGTATGTATTAAAGGTACAACTTTTCCATTCATGAAATATAATTTTCTATTTAAATATTTCTTTTTTCTTGTGGGTCACCTAATTTTAGATACCAAAAAGGACTTTACATGGACATGATTAAAACAAAATTTGTAGCATACTTCCATGATTACGTAAACAATAAATGGAAGAAGAGAGAGATCATAATACAATTTATGAATAATTTGAATCAATCATTCAAATGAGGAAGTGGGAATGAATAAAGCACATCTTAAATCCTTTTCTTGCAAGCCTCCAAAAGATTCAAAATCTACTACAACTATCATAAATCCATATGTATCTCCTAAAAAATAAATCTAAAGGTTATGATTACATATAAAAGAGTAACGCACCTTTTAAAATTAGGAAAATAGGGTTTGAGAACTATTCTATATAGTAATCTACCCTTTAAAATTAGGAAAATAGGGTTTGAGGACTATTTTATATAATTTGACCCTAAACATAGGAATAAGTCTATACACTATTGCCACCAATACATAGAGCTTAAAAGATTATGTGATTTAAAATGAAAAGGGGCTCAAAATGATTTCATATGTAAAAATAAATGGCCTTTAGAATTTTTTTACCGATAGCCCTAAAAAATGTAAAAATTAAATTCTCAAAACCTTATATAAATCATGGTAAATCACAACACATCATGTTTCATCCACTCATTTTCTAATGACCACCATTTATCTTGTGCCACATGGTTACCACTAGTGCAATCTAAATCTCGCATCTATCATAATTTGAGTGGATGGAGGTGCATATATAGGTTAAAAGACTATTTATATGGTATGCAAGCGTGCCATGTCAACTTGTCATCATAAATCATAAAAAATACAAGTGGCACCAGAGATATTTAACCCTTGGTTGCATGGTTGCAAAGAACATTATAGTAACAATCCTAGAACCTAGAACATTTAGAAGCAAAGCAAATATCCTTTTACTTAGATCATTTTCCAAATGTAGGATCAAATATTGTTCTATGGATAAAAGGTAATGCCTAAGGGATTTGAACATATGTTTTTCCATTCCTAAAAAAATATTGTTAACTAATCCACCATAGTAACCAATGTAAATTTGGAAAAATGCCTTATCATAGATCAACAACCTTTACTCCTATAAAGAAAAAATAAACAACACCAAGATAACTATAACAGGTCCAACACAAGAGATATTGCACAATAAAGAAATGATATTATATTAATATTATGGGATCTTTGATATCTACTATTAAAGTGCAACTCATGTTGATACAAATGATTTTACAATCAAATGTCTTGAAACCCTCTTTCAAATGAATATTTAGTTTCTTTGAGTCATCTTCACTCCAAACAATTTATGAGTGTGCTTGTGTATCCCTATGGGATCACTCTAGCTGCAACAATCATCAATGAATATATCTCCTGTATATGCACATAGATCACAACAAAAAGATATTATTAGTATATGTAAGGGGTCCATAATGTGAGACAATCACAAAAAATGTAAGTTAAAAATTAATAATACCTATTACCTTGTCAAAATGTACTTTATTTTTTTGATCTATGTTTCTTTTTCCTTGATCTGATGGTGCACGAATTCCCACAAGAATTCGAGGATTTTTTGACTATAAACTGGCTAACGACAAACACCCAAGAGCATCCATAAATTTTTGTGGATGTCTTGCAGTATCCTAAAGATACTCTGCAATATTTGATAGATGTCCAGGAGCATTTTTGGGGTGTGGGGGATGTTCTGTAGAACTAGATCTGGTTTACAGAGAATTTGGTAGTGTATATGATAGATGCTAAGGTAGCGAGGGCTTGCAAGAATATGGAGAGATAATTATGTTGCGTGAAATGCAATGCGGTGCAAAAATAAGAGACACTTGATTTGGTGAAGCAGCTTCTTTTCTTGGTGCACATGAAGATCCTGAAGATAAAATATTTTGTTATAGCTTACACCCTCAATTGATGAATGATTGAAGAATGAGTCTCACAAGCCAATTAACATAATTATGGGTGATGTGGATTATGTAAATGACTATGGATTATGTAATGATTGTGAATGGTATAATGAGTGATTCTATTTTTTCCCTAACATAAGAACAAATTTTTAGAAATGTGGATGATATGAATGATGTAAATGAATGTGATGAATAATTTTGCTTTTGCCCCAACAAAAAAGAGGTTTTTGTAAAATGTGGCTGAATAATGCTGCTTTTACCCCAACAAAAAAGGGTTTTTGTGAAATGTGGATGATATGAATGATGTACATGATGTAATGAATAATTTTACTTTTTTCCCAATAAAAAATGAGTTGTGAAATATGGATGATGTAATTGAATTTGAGTGATGTATCCTGATGTGAGAAATCAAACTCAAATTTGGTTACCCCACTTTTGGGTTGATTTTGTGCTGTGGAGAAATATGCCTTTTTAGAATCATTGAAAATGCAAAATGTTGAATATGTAACAAGAAAAAATCATCCTTGGATTCTGATATCCCTAGTGACTATTTGCAATTCCTACAAATAAATTATGTAGTAAAAGGTATCCATGTTTATGACCCCATGAAAAAGGGTATCAATGACAAATTTTAAGTAAATTAATCTGAATACAGTCTCACTCAAAAAATTATGGAATAACAAGATGTTGATTTCAAACAAGAGGATGTTGGATGATGAGATGACCAAGCATCCTTATGATGATCTACCCATCCTACCAAATTGCATGGATAACCAATCGTTGCAACCGCTAGGGGAATAGAGTAAAACACTAGATACGAGGTTCACTTGGATGATATGAATGATGTAGTGCATGTGAATGGTGTACTAATTATGAAGAGTGCAATGATTGATTTTTGCTTTTGGTCCAACAAAAATGGGGATTTTGATTAGATGATATGAATGATGTAAAGGAATGTGGATTATGTAGTGCATGTGAATGGTATACTAAATGTGAAGAGTGCAATGATTGATTTCTATTTTTGCCCCAATATAAAAGGGATATTTTTATTGGATGATATGAATTATGTAAAGGAATGTGAATGATGTAGTGTATGTGAATGGTGTACTAAATGTGAAGAGTGCAATAAGTGATTTCTGCTTTTGCTCCAACTTAAAAGGGATATTTTGATTGGATTATATGAATTATGTAAATGAATGTGAATTAAAAAGCATCCTTATGGTGATATATCCATCCTATCAATTTGCATGGATAACCAATCGCTGCAATCACCAGGGTAATAGAATAAACCACTAGATATAAAGTTTGCTTGATAGTGAAAGTGACTTTGATAATGTTGAGTGAAATGCATTGAGATATGAATGATGTAAATGAATGTGAATATGAATGGTGCCATGATTGTAAATTATACAATTATTGATGGGTTAAATTTTATGATTTTGTAAAATTTGAAATTTGATTTGGGGTATTTTGAAGCAATTTGGGGTATTTCCGTGACTTTTGGTCATAATCAAGAATTAAACACTTAAATAAAATAAAATTATCACAAAATATGATGGAATGATGTGATGAATGTTTAGAATAGTGAATGTGGTAGTTTTGCAAAATTTTGGACCGTTTTGAGGTGTTTTGTACATGATTTTGGCATTTTATTGACTTTTTGTTGCAATACAAAATGAAGCATCCAAATCGATCTGTATCATCATAAAACATAATGGAATTATGTAATAGATGCATGGGTGAAATTTGAGGAAATTTTGTGAGGTTTAGCTATGGTTTGAGGCCCTTTGAGTCCTTTTGCAATACTCTAGATCCAAATGTTGGCTAGTGTCCACATCATGCATAGATGTGGGAGAGAATTTACCACATGGAAGATGTAGGGTAGTGTATGAGTGCACCAAGAAGACACCTTGGGGTATTTGAGTGCACCAAATATACTATAAAAATGTTGCAAAGGTGAAATTGGATTCATTCTTGCATTCAAGAGTTCAAGAAGCAGCATCTAAGTAGTGAAGGAGTGAGGTGATGGCAATGGAGGTCATGAATGTGGTAGCATGAGTGGAGGCACAAGTGGCTTACGTAAGTGCCCTTAGATCTTTTGTTTGTATTATGCAATGTGTTGTTTTTTTTACAATTAATGTGATAGTAATGTGCATTTTCATTTTTTCTTGTGCTATAGTTAAGGATCTTGGATGCTTGACATTGATTATTACCTATCATACCAAGTGTGAGAAAGGCACTGCAGAAACCTAACTAGGATTGGTTGGAGCGAGTGGGATTGATGAGGTGTGCCAAAATTACGATGGTGAGGGCTGATGAGGGGTACCTCTCTACATTTTTTAATAGGTGGGATATAGATAGGGTGACCTTCTAGCTCCTAATAGGGGAAATAACAGTAACATCAAAGGATGTGTATTGCATCTCCCAAGTTTGTATGGAGGGGTTACATATCTAAGTTGGGTACAATAGGGAGTATGAGATGAGGCAGATTTTTGGATATGGATGAAGGGATGTGAACGTCTAAGGTGGAGGTATCTAATATTTGGATATGTATGTGAGGAAGGAGTTTGAGGCACTACCAACTTTGATCATATTCCTTTTGGCCAATGTGTTTGTTCCCAAAACACTATCTATCAATTTCCATAGAACATGATTTGATTGGTGTACAATATGATCGATGAGCCTCAAGTGTATGCATGAGTCACTGTGATACTAGCATAGACATACTTGGATTTGAATGATATAAATAGATAGGGGTGAAAGGGGTTGGGTTATAGTGTGTTGCTATAGGTTTGGGGCTAGAAGCACATCAATGTGGCTCATCTTATGGGCCTACCATACAAGGAGTGGGATAGGGATCAACCCTATGCTGGGATATGGTGAGTAGCTGAGGAGATCCAGTTGAGTCATCCTAGTCATAGTGGTTAGAAGAGTAGAGATCTATGGGCCAAGTTGATAGCAGAATAGGTGTACTAGAGGCCATGGTTGGATGCTAGGTGGTCTAGTGATGGAGAGTAGCTACAGAGTATCTGATATGATAGATGGGTGGTTGGGCAACATGGGAGTAAGGTAGGATCAAGGATCCATGGTAGTTTGGGGTAAAATAGGGTATACTTGATGCTCTTGTGCTCTATAGGTATAGATATCATGAGTCAAGGCTATCTTGTATGGAGGAGTAGCAAGTGGAGTACGATGATGATGAGGATATAGAACTTCCAAATATGGATGATGTCGAGACCACTATGAACTATGATGCATGGTTTTCTTAACAAATACCATGGGTATCAAGTTAGGTGGTTGAGGAGGGTAGTGAGGATGATAGGGAGATAGTAGCAGAGGTCGAGGAGAATACTCATCATAAGAAACATCATCAATCCAGTAGTAGATGGAGATAATCAAGGGCTACAATAAAGTATCCTCTAGATATTGTGGGTGATGGTGATGGTGGTATGGAGGATATTTTGAAGAGACTTCCTGGTAAGAGTGAGGAGTGGGCTAGGCTCGAGGTTAAGTGGTACCAGATCTAGTATATGGTGGTAGAGGAGGATGTAAATATTACTCAATTACAAGTGGAGCTAGATGCATGGGTGAAAACATGTGGAGGTGAGGATGCAATTGTGAGGATCTAGGTAAAGTTAGCATGAAATGATTCTTATTAGAGGTGGGATACACTACACCTTCAATCCTAGGAGGGGTACATCTAGGATTTATAGGACCTACTAATGTAGCACCACATTGGGCTTCCAGAGCTTTATTCCTCCTCTCTATCAGGATTTTTTAGGCATAGTGACTCTAGGCATAGTTTATATCGATCTAAGGCTTCATCAAGGTCACAAGGGTCTACCTACAGGTGTTAATTAGTGTTGTGTGGCACTTTTTATACATGAGCCTTGGTGCTCCATTGTATATAGCCTTCAAACATTCATTGTATATATATATATATATATATATATATATATATATATATATATATATATATATAACATAGATTTTATTTTTGTGTTATGAATTTGCGTGGATGTTTGTGTGAATGCATGTGTATATGTGATGGATGATAATGTAGTGATGATGTGTATGAATTGTGATAATGCAAATGAATTGATGCTCTAACAATAATTTGTAGTAGTTTATATTTTGCTTGACCATTGTTATCATTGTTGCTTAATCAAGGACACCAATATAATGGTATGTGAAATGGAAGACTCATGTAATGAAATGATAATGCTATGGATTTTTTTTTGGATTGTAGATGAATGATTATTTTGCAGAGACTTTAACATACTAGTTATTTCAAATAAACTCACTCTCTAATTTCTCAAAGGTCAAATGTGTATGCAATGAAATGTTTATTTACCAATCATGGGCATGGTAGTGACTCAATTCAATGAAGAACCAATGTGTGTGCAAGTGGGTTCATTTACCCATATTGGGCAAATTGAGATGAAACATGTCATGGAGGAGACCAGGAAGCTAACTTATCCTTATGTGCAGTCAAAGGTATCTTCAAGAGAGACATGTAACCACGTATGAGCGTACACCACTGCTAGTCAATAATATATAGCCCCGATGGATATTAGCTCCATATTACAATGATCTAATATCTAAGCTTTGGGGAATCAAACTACCTAACCATCTGGATGGAAATATAGTTCTATACTTTACTACTTGAGGAAATGTGGTGTGTGATATATAAAATAATTATAGCTTTGGGGAATCAGGTTCTCCACTAAATTATGATGATAATTTAATCATATCCTTACTACTCGTTCTTTTATTTGGAAGTGTTGATAGTGGTGAAGACCACTACTTTTGATTTTGGACTATGTGCATAGTGGGATAGGCAGAGATGATTTTTTCTCTTTTAGGTTCAACCCAATCATTGTGTTATCCCTCTTTGACATAAGATGCATTTAATATGTGTGAGATGTATTTGGTTCAATATTGTTAGAGTCAACTCTTGAAACTCAATATTTTCTTTAGTGAAAATGTGCCTTAGTCCTAGAGAAAACTTGACATGTATTGGAGGTTGCTTGAAACACTAGGAGTGGTTGAGTGACCGAAAACACCTAGGCATAATGGAAACTTGTAGTGCAAATGATGATTGGATGTATGAAGTGGTGTAATGGAATGGATGTTGACTTAAAGGTGCCCCTGATTAAGGAGATAAGATTTATTGGATCAATTATTGTCTAAAATTAACAAATGACCCCTATTATGATGGATGAAATGTTTCAAAATGACGATGAACGTGATTATGAAAAATGAATGTGTGAAATGCAATTTGTATGAATGATGTTTTTTAATATTAGCCATGTATATATATACATATATAAAATTCATTAAGCATAGAAAATTCTCAAGTGGACGATGTTTAGTGGATTGGTATCTTCTACTCCCTCTAGATTAGCAATCCTATATGTTCCTCTAGATAGTAGCAAGCAACACGTATAAACACAAATGACAAGGACATGCAAATGCAATGCAAATATTTTTTTATTGTAATTTTTATTATTATGTATATATATTACATGGGGTTGTTGTGAGGTGGATTAAGAGGAGGCGGTGGTTCATCGGTAGGCTCAGCTCACTCCCTTAGGAGAAGCAAACAAAAAATGGATTGATGAATGGGGAATATTTTGAGATAATAATCATCATGTTTGGTTAATAGAGTGATTGGGTTGATCCCTATTTGGATTCATCTAAAGCCATATATATGACATTGTATTCTTCTTTTAATTCCTTAAAATCATCATTGTGATTGGTTTTCTCTTATGAATCTAAATGGAGGCTTTGAAAATATTGTTCAAAAGAGGAAGTGGAAGAATGAGAATGGTAACCCAAACTTGAATGTGTTGAGCAAGGTGTAGAAACAGTATTGTCATTGTTGTCAACATAGACAGATAGATCAGTTGATGCAGTGGATAGGAGTTCAGAGGTTAGTTAGAGCATGTACAGTGAATTTTCAAGAAGACAGAAGTGGCCCAGATTTAGAGGATCAAAGAAAAATACAAGTAAGAAAACTGTCGTGATATCGCAACATGTTTTCTGTCATGATTTTGCGACATATCGAAAGAGAGAGAAAATGCAGGAAAAATTGTCATGATTTCATGACATATCAGAGGAGAGAGAAAATGCAGGAAAAATTATCACAATTTCATGACATATCAGAGGAGAGAGAAAATACAGGAAAAACTGTCACGATTTCGTGACATATTAGAGGAGAGAGAAAATGCAGGCAAAACTGTCACGATTTCGTGACATATCAGAGGAGAGAGAAAATGCTGGCAAAGATGTCATGATTTCACGATCCAAAGCAAAGAAAAGAGGAGAGAGAAAAAGATGTCACGATTTCATGACATGTTTCATTTTCACGATCCAAAGCGAAGAAAAGAGGAGAGAGAAAAAGATGTCACGATTTCGTGACATGTTTCATTTTTGTGATCTAAAGCAAAGAAAAGAGGAGAGAGAAAAATATGTCATGATTTCATGACATGTTTCATTTTCACGGTCCAAAGAGAAGAAAAGAGGAGAGAAAAAGATGTGATTTCGTGACATCTTTCATTTTTGTGGTCCGAAGCAAAAAGGAAGACAGAGAAAGAAAAGTGTCGTGATTTCGCGACAATTTGCAAGAAGGATTGTACGAACGAGAAAGTGTCACGATTTCACGATAGGTTCGAAAGAAAGAGCTCGTAGAGAAAAAGTGTCACGATTTTGTGATAGGTTCAAAAAAAAAGTGCCAAGGAGAAAAAGTGTCGCGATTTCGTGACAGGTTCGAACAGAAAGTGCCAAGGAGAAAAAGTGTCATGATTTCATGACAGGTTCGAATAGAAAGTGCCAAGGAGAAGAAGTGTCATGATTTCATGACAGGTTCGAATAGAAAGCGCCAAGGAGAAAAAGTGTCATGATTTCACGATAGGTTCAAAGAGGAAGCACTAAGGAGAGAAAGTGTCATGATTTTGTGACATGTCAGGTTTTCGCGGTCCGAAGGGAAGAAAAGTGCCAAGGAGAAAAAGTGTCACGATTTCATGACATGTCAGGTTTTCACAACCCAAAGAAGAGATAGAGTGCAAGGCAGCGCATGTGTCAAGATTTCGTGACATGTCAGGTTTTTGCTGGGGTTTGCAGAGAATAGTGTATGAAAGAGAAAGATGTCACGATTTCGTGACATGTTCCATTTTCGCTGGTTGAAGCCAAGAAGAGTAGCGAGGAGGCGTAAGTGTCACAATTTCGTGACATGTCTTGTTTTTGCTTGTTGAAGCCAAGAAGAGTAGCGAGGAGGCATAAGTGTCATGATTTCATGACATGTCTTTTTTTCCCGGGTAGAAGGCGAGAAGAGAGCAAAGAAATAGAAGTGTCACAATTTTACGATGGGTCACTACAGCATGCTAACTGACAGTTAACTAGAGTAGAACAACACTTAAAGGGGCAGTTGTAGGGGAAAATCAGGTAGCCAAAATAAGAAGAGTTAACTGGAGTCAGTGCGACAGTTACAAGTGCAGTGATAGATAGAAATCATGCAACTTTTTTTAAGAATGATCAAATAAGGAGAAATCGAACAGTCGCATAAGTAGAATCAAAAAATGCATGCATGCATAGAAAATAATTTGAACAATCATGACTAAGAAGACGAACAGTCATGGTAGAGGTATATGTTGCATGTAATGTGTTCGACAAAATGCCCATTCTATATATACAAAAGAAGTTACATAAAGAAGCAGTTACAGTTGACAAGTGGCAAAAGAGAATGTTAATAGACTACATGTGGGATTACAAAAGTGATAAAAGACGAGAAGTCTCGATAAGAAAAAGGGTTATAAAAGGACAATCGCATAGAGAATCAGGTTGCTACTATAAGTGAGAAATTACTGTGTAAAGAGGGTTAGAAGAGGGCCGAGAGAGAAATAAGTAGAGCCATGAGAGAGTGCAAAGTTTGATTAATTGTAGACCAGTCAGGGTGGTGTAAACAGTGAAGGCATTTTTATGTCATTGAAATAATTCAGAATTGCAGTCCAAGTTGGTGCTTGGCATTAGGGGTTGGTGCTCCTATCTGTTGCAGTAGAAAAATAAGGGGTTGGTGCTCCTTCCAGTGGGTGCTAGTAAAGTGTTTGTAAAATTGGCATTTTGCAAAGGCTGGATTTGGATTGGAGTCCAAGCAGTCATTTTTGAGGAGTAGCCAAATTGGTAAACCTTGTTACATTGTGTGTTGTGGTGTGCTCTCTTATGAAAATTGCTTTATCTGATTTCAAGTTCTCTTTGCTTTAGCTTTAAGTGTTGTAGATTTGAATTTTAATAGCTACACTGATTCACCCCCCTCTTAGTGTCATTATGAGAATTACAATTGGTATTAGAGCCAGGTTCTTGAACAAGCTTAATCAGCTAAGGTTATCTTGGAAGGAACACAATGGCAGGTGGTGAAGGTTTCTCATTCGACAAAGCTCCCTTGTTCAATGGAACTAATTACTCATTCTAAAAACTCAGGATGCAAAAATATCTAAGTGCATTGGGATACAACATTTGGGAGTCAGTAGAAAGTGGATACACAATACCCGCTACTCCTCCAACAGATACTGTCGAGAAGAAAAAGTTTGAGAATAACTCCAAAGCAAAGAATGCCATAATGTGTGGGCTAGTAGATAGTGAATTGATAAGGGTCATGAGCTATAAATCAGCAAAAGACATGTGGGAAAAATTGAAGAGCATCCATGAAGGAGACAACAAGATCAAGGAAGCCAAGCTGCAAACACATCGAGCTTAGTTTGAAGAATTACAAATGAATGATGATGAAAACATAGAGGCCTATATGCTGAGAGTCAATGGAATCATTAATGTAATCAGAGGACTCGACAAAGAAATTGAAGATACGGTTATCATGAAAAAGGTACTTAAAACTCTTCACAAAAGATTTAACTCTAAATTTTCTGCAATAAAAGAGGCTAAAGATCTAAATAATTTTAGCATGGACGAGATGCATGGTTCTTTGACTGCATACAAAATGAGAATATGACAAACTAAGCCCATAGATAGAGAAGCTACTTTTAAAGCATACAAAAATATAAAAGCTGAACAAGAATCTGAGGATGAAGAGACACAGGATGAAACAAAAGCTAATTTTGTTTGGAAACTTACAAATGGAAAAGGAAAATATAGAGGAAAATTACCATTTAAGTGCTTCAATTGTGGAGGCGTCGATCACTTTGCAGCTAAATGTCCAATGCATAATAAAACTAGAAATGATGAAGGTTCACACCAAGAAAAAAGTGACTGGAAGAAGAAACCAAATTTTAGAAAGAACAACTTCAAGAAGAAAAGCTTTATATCCAAGAATGTCAGCTCTTCTGAAGAAATCTCAGGTGAGGATTCTGAAGAAAAAATAGGTGAAGCTCTGTTCATGGCATTTGAAGAAGAAAGAATAGGAGAAAAATAGAAAGGTGATGAAAACCTTAAGGATGAGGCTAAAGTATATCTGGAAGATGAGTTGGTTGCTGCACTTGAAGAGTTGAGTACAGAAAGGAAAAAGAATATTTTTTTTTCAAGAAAGCTAGAGGATTCCAATGACATAATAAATAGTTTGAAAGTACAGATAGAAGAATTTAAAAAAATGTCTGAAGAACTTGAAGTATAGTTAACCATGAAAATAAATGAGTGCAGCAAACTGAAAGAAGATATTGTTGTCTTAAGAATGCGGCTAGAAGAAAAGAATCAAAAATTGAGTTGCTATCAAAAATTGAGTTGCTATCACAAACTTGAAGGAAGTTCTGCAAAGCTTGAAAATATTATAAATAGTCAGAGGACTACAGGCATCAAATTTGGCTTGGGCTTTGTCGAAGGAGAATCGTCAAGTGGGTCAAAGGCCATAATTATAGAACAAGTAAAGAAAAAAGATAAGATCAAGGTTGATCAAGGAAAAATGAATCAGGCAAAAGAAAGCAACAGTGCCAGGCACGAGAAGAGTGCTGACAATGAGGGATTCATAAAAGTCACACATCAAAGGAGGAGAAAATTTGTAGCTCCTACTACAAAATGGCAAAGACCAACTCCCAGGTTCAATCATTCCTTCTCTAGTTATTATTTTAAATGCAAAGCTTATGGTCATAAGATTTCAGACTGCATTTATAATATAGGACAAAGAAATTTCACCAGTAGAAATATCTTTTCACCCTTGATGGATTATGCAGTAGAATGCTATAACTTTCATAACTTTGGACACATTGCAAGAAATTGTAGAAGCACATATGTAGCAAACAAATATCAGGGAAGAATATATCAATCAAACAGTTCAAAGCAAAACAAAAAATTCCTAGAAAACCATGCATAGGATACCGACAAAGAAAAGTATAAAAAAGTGACAAAAACTGTAGCCAAATCAGAGTGGAAATAAAAAGAGTAACTCAAGGAAGAAAATGAATCCTTGATTGTACAGACAACATTCAAAGCACAGAACAAATCTACACCATGGATATTGGATAGTGGATGCTTCAGTCACATGACAGGAGATAAACAAAAATTTGAAAAGCTACAGAAATATGAAGGAGGCTCTATAAAGTTTGGAAATAATGAGGGAGCCAAGATAGTTGGAAAAGGATCAGTCAATATAAATTATGGAAAGATCAATTCCAAAGAAGTTTTGTTTGTGATTGGTTTAAAGCACAACTTACTAAGTGTAAGTCAAATTTGTGACAAAGGTCATGAAGTCATTTTTAAGAAGCAAGGCTATGAAGTCAGAAAATCTCATAGTGGGAAGCTGATAGCTAATGGATCAAGGACTTCTGGAAACCTGTATAATCTTTCAGAGACTTTAGAAGGAGCATGTTTGATTGGACAGGAAGATGAAAACTGGCTGTGGCACAAGAGGCTCGGTCATATTAGCTTTGACAATCTGGTAAAAATAAGTTCAAAAAGGGTAGTAAGAGATATATCCACCACTGGCAAACCAATAAATAGCATATGTGCTTCATGCCAAAAAGGAAAGCAAACTAGATCCACATTTAAATCAAAAGAATACTTCACCAGCAAACCTTTAGAGCTAATACACACTGATTTGTGTGGACCCATGAGAACACAAAGCATAAATGGTGACAAATACTTTATGTTGTTCATAGATGACTACTCTAGGATGACATGGGTACTATTTTTAAAGCTTAAATCAGATGCCTTTGAGATGTTCAAGATTTTTAAAAAATAGGTTGAGAATCAAACTGGAAAAAGAATTAAATGCCTAAGATCAGACAGAGGAGAAGAGTTTATCTCAAAAGATTTTGTAGATTACTGTCAAAAATATGGTATCATAAGATAGTTTTCAGAAGCAAGGACACCTCAGCAGAATGGTGTTGTTGAAAGGAAGAATAGGACAGTGTAGGAAATGACACAGACAATGTTGGATGAGAACAAAATAGCTTATAGATTTTGGAAAGATGTAGTCCATACTGCGGTTTACATCCAAAATAGGTGCATGCTAAGGATGCATGAAAGCAAAACACCTTATGAGTTGTGGTTCGGCAGAAAGGCAACAGCAAGATATTTCAAAGTGTTCGACAACGAAGTGCTACATCAAATAAACTGAAGATAATCTTGGTAAGTTTGAAGATAGAGTTGATGAAGGTATTTTTCTTGGTTACTCAACAAAAAGCAAAGCCTACACATGTTACAACAAGAGGCTAAATAAAATTGTGGAGAGTGCTGATGTTAAAGTTGATGAAGGTAGAGAACGAGAAATTACTTATCAAGAAAACTATCCTATTTATGAAGAATTCATTAAATAAGATGAAGAAAAGGAAACAAAAGAGAATCAAAAAATTGACCCAGATGATTTAATAACTGAATCAGAAGAAGAAGAAAATAAGAAATTCAAAATAGGCAGCTGGTAGAAAAATCATCCTAGAGAACAGATTATTGGGGACCCCACAGTTGGTATTCAGACAAGAAGAGCAGTAGTACGGAACTACTCTCTATTATCCAGCATTAAACCTAAAAATGTTGTTGAAGCAAGCACAGATGAAAGTTGGATGAAGGCAATTAAGGAAAAACTAGATCAGATTGAGAAAAACAAAACCTGGAAATTAGTACCATGACTAGTAAATAAAAACATAATCGATACTAAATGGATTTTTCAAAATAAATTAAACGAAGACGGACAGGTTGTCAGAAATAAGGCAAGATTGGTCTATAAAGGCTATGCTCAAGTTGAAGGCATTGATTTTGAGGAAACCTTTGCACCAGTAGCTAGAATAGATGCAATCAGAATGTTTCTGGCTTTAGCAATTCATAAAAATTTCAAAATATATCAAATGGACGTGAAATCGGAATTTCTGAATGGAAAATTGGAAGAAGAGGTTTACATTGAATAGCCAGATGGCTTCCAACTCGGTGACAATCCCAATTTTGTTTGCAAGTTAAAGAAAGCTTTGTATGGTCTGAAACATGCACTCAGATCATGGTATGCAAGGCTGGATAAATATCTTATTTAACAGAGGTTCAAGAAAGGTATGGTGGACAGCAATTTATATGTCAAAATAGAGAATGGCCATCTTATTGTACTTGTTTTTTATGTAGATGATATAATATTTGGCAGCAACATGGATGAGTATTGTAGAGTCATAGAAAATAAAATGAAGAAAGAATTTGAGTTGTCTATGATTGGTGAACTTTCTTATTTCCTAGGACTGCAAGTCAATCAAAATGAAAAGGGCATTTTTATTTCTCAAGTTAAATATGTGAAAGAAATGCTGAAAAAGTTCACAATGGAGGATTGTAAACCTGTTAGCACTCCCATGACAACAAGTTACAAGTTGAGCAAGGATGACAAATCTCTAGATGTAGATCAAACCATGTATAGGTCTATGATTGGAAGCCTACTGTATTTGATAGCTACTAGACCAGATATCTTATAGGCAGTATGCATGGTAGCAATATTTTAGGCTAGTCCCAAAGAGACTCATGTGATAGCTATAAAGAGGATTTTTAGGTACCTCAAGGGTACTATGGAGTATGGGTTGTGGTACCCAAAAGGTAAGGACTTCACTCTTATTGCATATTTTGATGCATTTTGGGCAGGATGTATTGATGACAGAAAGAGTACTAGTGGAGGAGCATTTTATCTTTGAGACAAGTTGGTAGCATGGCACAACAAGAAACAAGAATCGGTCTCTCTATCCATAGTAGAGGCAGAATACATTACAACAACATGCTGTACTCAGGTATTATGGATGAGACAAACACTGAAAGATCTTGGTATTCACTTCAAAGAGCCAATTTCAGTTAAATGTGATAACACTAGTGCTATCAACATATCAAAGAATCTAGTTATGCATTCTCGAACCAAACATATTACAATCCAGTATCACTTCTTGAAGGATAAAGTTGTAGAAGGAGAGGTCAAAATGGATTTTGTTCCAACTACAGAGCAAGTAGAAGATATATTCACAAAATCATTGCCCAATGAAGTTTTTGAGTACCTTCGGAGTAAGTTAGGAGTGGTCACATTTCCCAATAATTGACTATCAATTGGGATCACATTCTCAAGGGGAGCATTTATGCCTATGTTTATAGTTTTGCTTATATTCATGTTTTTTGCTAACTATAACAATCTGTGTCTGAGAATGTTGTGCATAGACTCAGGGGGAGTTTGCAGTAGCCCTTTGGTATTATTGTCAGAGGGGGAGAAGAATCACAGGAAATTACACATGTGTTTCCAACAATTCCAAAGGGGGATATTGTTGAGCAAGGTGCAGAAATAGTATTGTCATTGTTGTCAACACAGATAGATAGATCATTTGATGTATTGGACAGGATTTTAGAGGTCATTCAGAGCATGTATAGTGAATTTCCAAGAAGACAAAAGTGGCCCAGATTCAGAAGATCAAAGAAAAAGACAAGTAAGAAAATTGTCACGATATCGCGACATGTTTTCTATCACGATTTTGTGACATCGAAAGAGAGAAAATGTAGGCAAAACTGTCATGATTTCGGGACATATCGGAGGAGAGAGAAAATGTAGGCAAAACTATCATGATTTCGTGACATATCAAAGGAGAGAGAAAATGTAGGCAAAACTGTCATGATTTCATGACATATCAGAGGAGAGAGAAAATGCTGGCAAAGATGTCACGATTTCATGACATGTTTCATTTTCGCGATCCAAAGTGAAGAAAAGAGGAGAGAGAAAAATATGTCGCGATTTCGTGACATGTTTCATTTCCGCGATCCTAAGTGAGGAAAGAGGAGAAAGAAAAAGATGTCATGATTTCATGACATGTTTCATTTTTGTGATCCAAAGCGAAGAAAAGAGGAGACAGAAAAATATGTCATGATTTTGCGACATGTTTCATTTTTGCGGTCCAAAGCGACGAAAATAGGAGAGAGAAAAAGATGTCATTATTTCGTGACATGTTTCATTTCCGCGGTCCGAAGCGAAGATGAATGCAGAGAAAGAAAAGTGTCACGATTTCATGACAATTTGCAAGAAGGATTGTACGGACAAGAAAGTGTCACGATTTCATGACAGGTTTGAGAGAAAGAGCTCGTAGAGAAAAAGTGTCATGATTTCATGACAGGTTCGAATAGAAAGCGCCAAGGAGAAAAAGTGTCACGATTTCGTGATAGGTTCGAACAAAAAGCGCCAAGGAGAAAAAGTGTCACGATTTCACGACAGGTTTGAATAGAAAGTGCCAAGGAGAAAAAGTGTTGTGATTTCGCGACAAGTTCGAACAGAAAGCGCCAAGGAGAAAAAGTGTCATGATTTCACGACAAGTTCGAAGAGGAAGCGCTAAGGAGAGAAAGTGTTGCGATTTTGCTACATGTCGAGTTTTCACGGTTCGAAGGGAAGAAAAGTGCCAAGGAGAAAAAGTGTCACGATTTCATGACATGTTGGGTTTTTGCGACCCGAAGAAGAGATAGAGTGCAAGGTAGCGCATGTGTCACGATTTTGCGACATGTCAGGTTTTTGCTGGGGTTTGCAAAGAATAGTGTACGAAAGAGAAAGATGTCACGATTTTGCGACATGTTCTATTTTCATTGGTTGAAGCCAAGAAGAGTAGCGAGGAGGCATAAGTGTCATGATTTCGTGACATGTCTTGTTTTCGCTTGTTGAAGCCAAGAAGAGTAGCGAGGAGGTGTAAGTGTCGTGATTTTGCAACATGTCTTGTTTTCGTAGGTAGAAGGCAAGAAGAGTAGAGAAACAGAAGTGTCACGATTTCACGATGGGTCGCTACAGCACACTAACTGACAGTTAACTAGAGTAGAACGATAGTTAAAGGGGCAATTGTAGAGGAAAAGCAGGTAGCCAAAATAAGAAGAGTTAACTGGAGTCAGTGCGACAGTTACAAGTGCAGTGATAGATAGAAATCATGCAGCTTTTTTTAAGAATGATCGAAGAAGGAGAAATTGAATAGTCACATAAGTAGAATAAAAAAATGCATGCATGCATAGAAAATAATTCGAATAGTCATGACCAAGAAGACGAATAGTCATGGTAGAGGTATATGTTGCATGTAACGTGTTCGACGAAATGCCCATTCTATATATACAAAAGGAGTTACATAAAGAAGTAGTTACAGTTGACAAGTGGCAGAAGATAATTTTAATAGACTACATGGGGATTACAAAAGTGATAGAAGACAAGAAGTCTCGATGAGAAAAAGGGTTATAAAAGGATAGTCGCACAAAGAATCAGGTTGTTGCTGTAAGTGAGAAATTTCTGTGTAAAGAGGGTTAGAATATGGCCGAGAGAGAAATAAGCAGAGCCATGAGAGAGTGCAGAGTTTGATTAATTGCAGACCAGTCAGGGTCGTGTAAATAGTGAAGGCATTTTTATGTCATTGAAATAATTTAGAATTGCAGTCCAAGTTGGTGCTTGGCATTAGGGGTTGGTGCTCCTATCTGTTGTAGCAAAAAAATAAGGGGTTGGTGCTCCTTCTAGTGGGTGCTAGTAAAGTGTTTGTAAATTTGGTATTTTGCAAAGTTTGGATTTGGATTGGAGTCCAAGTAGTCATTTTTGAGGAGTAGCCAAATTGGTGAACCTCGTTACATTGTGTGTTGTGGTGTGCTCTCTTATGAAAATTGCTTTATCTGATTTCAAGTTCTCTTTGCTTCAGCTTTAAGTGTTGTAGATTTGAATTTTAATAGCTACACTAATTCACCCCTCCCTCTCAGTGTCATTGTGAGAATTACAGAATGGTCATGCTATTATTGATATGGATTTTCAATGATGTCATGCATACCATGTTCATGTTGTCCTATGCCATGTCCTTGACAATTTACTCGATGAAAGTATCATGATGGAAAACCAAACATTTGTTCTATATTGAAAAGGAATGGTTGTGTAGGTTTGGCTAGGGAAAGTGGATTGGATGATGAATCAACCCCCCATATATAAAATTTATTTTTTTAGGTATTGATACCTCCTATGTATAAGGGTGGTTCATGTGGGTGCCCATAATTCCTAATAGTTTGGATGCATAATGGTGTAAATATGACATCTTGGACCACATATTTGCTAATTATAGGATTAGCGAGGTGGATTACAACTTTTGTGAATGATGAGGTGGATGGATTGGATGTAGAAATATGGGGCTCATGGGTGACTTGTGGCTCCAAGGAGGGAGGAGATGAATGGTGAAATGGTATCTCACAGTCTATCAAATTAACTTGTGAGACATCAATTGGTGAAGATGAAGATGTATTTGGTAGAGGGGTTTTATGGATGGTTTATGATGTTAATGTGGATGAAATGACAGTAGGTGTTTGTGGATTAGGTTGTATGGTGGATGATGAATGGGTGGTGATAATGGGTGATGTTGATGTTGATGATGTGGATGGTGTGGATTGGGTTCGACCACATGTACATGTAATCAACTATGATGAAGGTGTGGGTGTGGAAGTGGAAGCTTGATGTGGGGTAGTGATGGGGAGCTCCTCAAGAATAGGGGATTTTGATGAAGCAGTGGTGTGATGTAAGGTAGATGGTGTGGTTGATGGAGTTAATAATAGGTGAGTGGATTGAAGTGTGGATTCTTATGTTTTGAAAATGAAGTTGCAATACTTTAAAAAATTGATATCCATTGGTATGCAATGAATCTGTCCCTCATGTATATACTTTAATCATTAATGTAGTATTGAAAGGACACATTTCATTTCTCTTATCCAAGGGCACCCAAAGAGTACATTGCAATCCATGGACCCCTTCAGGATATGGAACATGATATGCAATGTCTTAACCCTCGCTTCTATAGGTAATATGAAAATGCCAACTGTAGAACAAAGAGCATCATTGAATGCTCTCATGGTGAATGTGGATTTTGTTATGTGTAAGGATGGAATATTAAGATGTTGAAGGATGGATGTGGTGATGATGTTGATATATGATTTTTTGTCAATTATCACTTGCTTAAAGGGCTTCCTATCAACTTGAGTCATAATGTGTAACAGAGGGTCTGGTGATTTTGATGATATTGATTTAATTTCAAAATCATAGAATGTGATAGAAGGTTTTGTACATGTTCAAATACTCCCCCAAAAATTGTTAAAGGCATTAGTGTCTTGGGATTGAAGTTCAATGGAAATTAAAATTTCCATTAATGCATCATAGTGTGGGAGAGATTTTTGTATGATCTCATAAATGGATAGTTTGGCTTAAGCTATTTAAAGACTATTTGTTAACTGGATACTCAAGGAGATGATGGATCTTTGTGGATGACTCAAAAGATGAATGGGATGAGATTAATTGGTAGAAAAATGGATGGATGATCATGAATTGGTAGGTTGTGGAGATATAGTTGCTTGTGGTGCCATAGGAGGTTGAACTACTTTTTGTTGTTCATTTTTTTCTATTGGTACTTCTTTGAACTCGGTTGACTACATGGATAGCCCTCATATAAGCTTGGTACTATTGTTCATGATTAACTTGGTTACAAGGAATCAATGTATTTTATCCCCCTATTGTTTTTTATTATTCCTCATGATGAGGAAGTGGCATTTGGTATATACCAATATTTTGGTTTTTTTTTGCTAGGGGACTATTAAACTTAATGTCCTCGAGGTCTTTCAAGTCTTGCACCATGTTTTTAAATGTAAATTAGTTGTTAATGTCATGCTCTTTATATCAATGGAAAGGATAAAATAAGTGCACGGTATAGTTCTTATTACATTTTATTTGATCTTCTAGTTTAATTTTAGGTAAGGCAATGGCATTAGTGTCATACAACTTGTAGAAGAAGGAAGTGTATGATTAATGAAAAGGTGTTTAGGTGCGGTCTTGTCAAATAGATTTTTGATGTTGATGGTTTTCCACATTTGGAACTGTGTTATGAAGTTATTGTTGTAGGGACATCGGTTTATAATTTACTTGTTGTGGTTACAATAATTTATATTATTAGTGTTTATTGCGGGGTTGTTGAATCATTTGGGGTAGACTCAAAACTATTTGATTCACTTGTCCTAATTTTATTTAGCCAGAATGATTTCTTTTATATTGGCCCTTATTATGCCATTCTTTTTTCTTTGGTTGTATCACACACTCTTGAATTTCTATCTCTTCAATTACACAATCCTGGGTGAGAGATTCATCAAATGTTTTGTAATTTTATAGTTATAATAACAAGGAGATGGATTTTAGGCAACTCCTTGAAAATATTTAGGTCAATTCTTCCATTGGTAGGGAGAATGACAACTTATTGATAATTGTCCTTCAACGGTTTCTAAAATAATAGACCGACTCTTCATCAAATTGTTTAAGGTTGTACATGTTGGTCAATGTGGTTTTCTTACAGATATTGAGGGAGAACCTTTCCAAAAAATTATCTTCTAATTATTCAAATGTGTAAATACTATGGTGTGGTACACAATTATACCAATCTAAGGAATCTCCTCCCAATTTCTGAGGAAAAATTTTTATCATCAAAACATCTTGATATTGAATTAAAAAGCATGAGTGAATGCATGTGCTCTCTAGGGTCCTCAAACCCTTAGAATTTGTCAAATTTTGGTTTTTTAAAGTTTATCGGATAAGGTGGTGATGGTACCAAAAAATGAATAGGTTGTTTGATCAGTTATCTTAGTGTAGGCTTCTAGTACATCATACCATGACTATGCATAATCAATCTATCAATTTATTGTTGCATGGCTTGGATTTTAGGGTCTTCCATGTGTGTAGAAGTCCGAAATTATTTTATGATTGTGTGGAGGTGGGGTGTGTGGAGTGGTGAATTTTTGAGATGGAATGTGATGTTGATGGTTTTATGGATTGAGGGGTATGTGATGATGTTGGGTATATTGTTGCTATTGGTGATGGAGTAACTGCTATTGATGGAGTGGACATGAGATTTATGAAATGTTGATGTTTTGGGTTGTGGAAGTGTGGTTTATTTGAGTGAATGGAGGCATAGGTATAGCAAACTGAGAATATTGTGATACCAAATATGGATCAGAGGTGAAGAAAGTGTGTTGGCTTCAAATAGAATGTGGATTTAAATCTATCATATTTTATTGTTTTTGAGGGTAAGAATGAGATTCTTGTTGGCCCATGAGTAATTGATTAAGGTGTTGTCATGCTTTTTGTATGGAAATGTTTTATGTAGATTGTGTGGTTATGGTAGAATTGGATGTGGGTGGGTTGTAAGTGCTGGCAATGATGGTTGAGGTTAATAGAGGGTAAGTTGTGAAAGGAATCATAATTGAATGGAGAGTGGTGGATGGAATCTTTGAAGTAACACTAACTTGTGATTTATAGAGTGGGTTGGAATATGTAGTGGTGTAGGTATATGGAATGGATATGTTGGCTATGTTGTGGTGGAGTAATTTTGTGTGAAGGTGTGGATGATGCCTCAAAAAGAGGGTTGGTGTACACTTGATTGAAGTTGTGGGGATGTGAGTGAGCCAATTCCTACTTAGAAGAAGAAACATGTTTGGGTGGAATGTGAAGAAGTTATAGAATATAATTAGTTGGTATTAAATAAGGTCCAACCTTGTCCATGTCTATGTAGGTGGTGTGATGATCAGTTGGTGTGGATGGCTCAGTTTTTGGAATGGAGGTATGGATGTCTCTTTGCATCACATCAGCATTCAAATTGAATATTGTGTGAGAGTGTGTTGGAGATAAACCAAAATAGTTTGTCTATGTTATGATAGCTAGGTTAGCCACAAAAGTGGTTTAGAAAATATTGGAGCACTCCATGGATTAGGTTGATGCTTGATTTATGGATTTGGCTTGGTTTCTTTTCAATACCATAAGATATGAGCAAGCAAGGGTAGCAAATGTGCATGGATGTGTGTGGAATGTGAAATGAAAAATATACAAAATCAAAAAATAATTATGTCTTGCAACAACATTTTGGATTTTTATTTTTTTGGTATGGTTTGTGTGTTTTGATGTGCAAACCCTAATCCTAGACTACTATGCAAGGTGGGTTCCTAAGGTGTATGGCAAGTGGGGAATATTTTGGTGATGAAATCTAGAAAAATCACTCACAGGATACTAAGGTGTCTATGGGGCAAGACAATGGAATGAGATGAAACCCATTGTTGATGGTCTCGATTAGTGGTTGGTGATGAAATCCAACTCATTGATGTTGAAAATAAAATGTGCAAAGTGTGTGGATTCTTTTTAAAAATTTTGTTGTCTATGGTGTTCAAAATGCAAAGAAACCCTCTTTCACACAACCAAGTTGATGTATAAGAACACCAATACCAAGCCCCTCAAAAGAGTGTAGGGTACACCTCTTAAGATCCACTCTAGTCTCTAAATTTGCAAGTGTTTCCAATGGTGGACGACTCACCTAGTTCTTACACTTTGAATTAGCAATGTATTTCCAGTAGTGGGAGGAAATTTGAGTATCAATGACTTGTTACAACTTCAAAAAGTAAAAACTAGGAAACTTTAGCCTAAAGTGTAGCTACAATGATTTTTCATTTATTACAAACAACACAAGGTAAAAATTGGAAACACCACAAAAAAAAACAAAAACTTGAATCATTTATAATAAATATTTAATGCAACTAAAATGAATGCATAGATGTAAATTTATCCCTATGTGAAATTATATATGATTTTGAAAATGCTTATGAATGCCTAAGATGTTTAACAATGCAAGATATTGCTTTTTATATAGAATAATAAATTTTTTTTTTATTTTCCTTCTTTTTAAAAAGCAAAAAATGTCAACAGAGTTTAAACAGGACTTACTAAAAGTACTATGTATTTTTCTCCAAATTTGCAAATGCAGCATAGAATCCCATAGTTTTCTCTATCGAAACCCATAGTTTTTCTATCAAAACTTGTAGATGCTTTGTGGCATCCAAAAAATACTATGTGGCATCCCATAGATGTAGTGTGGTATCCCATTGATGTGGTATGGCATCCCTTGAATGCTGGATGAAATTTGCATGACCATAGATCAAATCTTGCCTCTTCTAGAAGACTTAGGCCTAAATATCATGATTTTTGCATGAACGGATCTCCAAAAACCTGCAACATAAATAGAAATACATAGATCAAAAACTTGATAAGAGAAAATAAAATGTAAAACCATTTGGGGGTCCCATCATGATAACCATTTTTTAAAGCAAAAATTAACAACACCAAGATAACTATAACAGATCTAACACGAGATATTGCACAATAATGAAATGATATTATATTGATATTATGGGAGCCTTTATCTCCACTATTACAATGCAACTCATGTTGATACAAATGATTTTGCAATGAGAGGTCTTAAAACCTTCGTTCAAATGAATATTTGGTGTCTTTGAGTCATATTCACTCCAAATAATTTGTGAGTGGGATTGTGTATCCCTACGAGGCCACTCTAGCTGCAACAACCATCAATGAAGATGTCTCCTATGCTTGTAAATAGATCACAACACAAATATATTAATAGTATATGCGAGGGCTCCACTATGTGAGATAATCTAAATAACGAATCTACAAACCCTAGGTGTAGCGATGATAAAATGTAAAACAAGCACAAAAAATATAAGTTAAAATCCAATAATACATGTTACCTTGTTAGAATGTACCTAATTTGTCTGATCTATATTTTTATTCCTCAATATGATGGTGCATGAATGCCCACGAGCATTCGAGTGTTTGTCAACTACAAATTGGTTGACATTAAATGCCCAAGAGCATGCTAGAATGGTTGTGGACACCCTGTAGCATCTCATAGACACTCTACAGCATTCGATGAATACCTTATAGTGTCTATGGGTTGTGGAGGAATGTTCTACATAACTTAATCTAGTTTTAAAAGGATTTGGTGATGGATATAGCAGATGTGAATGTGGTGAGGGCTTGCAATAATGTGAAGGGGGGATGAAAATGAATGGGATTCTAGGTTTTGTGAGTGGATAAATGATCAACGCTCTTTGAATCTCAATTTTTGGGACCATGATTCACAAAAATGAATCATATTTTATAATTTTCCCTTGATCATGTTAGGGTTTCGATGACATCAATTAGTGGCTGAGATTAAAACATGATGAAGGGTTGAGATTGAGCTTGAACAAGTGACATGGATTATGATGAATGAATGGTCAAGATTAAATTGTGATGGGTGGTCAAGATTTATTCACATATATACAACATATATTTATTAAATATATATAAATATAAATATAAAATATTTATATTTATAATAGAAATAAATAAATACATATATATCTATATATATAATGAATGGTTGTGATTTGAGGATGCAGATGGATGATAAGTGGTTAGGATTTTGTGTCTACAACTCCTAACTTTGAAAGCTATTATGATATTAATACATGAATGGCCATTTTTAAATCAAGAGAACAACCACCATGTTGCATATCCATCTAGAGAAATATGCAAGCATTCTAGAAATATGACATTCCTTTCATCACTAGGAAAAAACAATCTAGTATTCATATGGATTTAAACTTAGGTTATCACCACTCATCCACCTTAGTTTTCATTCTATTAGCAAGAATGGACATCTAGAAAACATGTCTGAGCATGATTCTTCTACATAAAAAAGGGTTACACATGCGTAGGATCCTTTGAGAACCAATCCTAAGATTACATCCAAAACACTTGAGTTTTAATATGGAATTTCTTGTGTTTTTGTCCTTTGAACTTGTAATATATATAGCAATTTGTAAAACCTGTATTTCAAAATGAAAATACAACTATATTTTATTCATTAGAATAAAAGAGGTATATATATATATATATATATATATATATATATATATATATATATATATATATATATATATTTTATCTTATGCAAAAAAGGATTATGAGATGTTTAAAAGAAAATATCATATGCCTTGGAATAAGAGTTTGAGGCACCAAAATAACTTTCTATGTGACTAATTAGCATCCCTCCATACCCACTTTGATACCATGTTGGAACTCATAATATTTTCTAAAACCAAATAGAAGAAATCAATCCACTCAAATACTATGTAAAAAGTATAAAATATGATGAAAGATAGGAAGGTATGATGTATTCCCATCGACACCATAAATAATAAATTTGTGTACATTATATTCCATAACACTCTAATAAGAAAATAGGAGTGCGAGTGGATATTTATAGAAATACCATAACCCTAATTACATTATAGAGTTTAACCTAAGCCAACATAATAAGTGTGTTTTAGCGAAATTATAAATAATGAATAGGGTTTAATCATAGCAAGGTTAAACAAACCCCATTGGGCTTATACAATAAAATATTACAAAATAATAAACATGTTGTACATTGAAATGCCCTTATCCCTATCCAATACATTATACAAAGGTGGATCTTGGCTATAAATCATATTACAATTTGAATATTTATTGCATAGAGGTTTTAAATACCAAGTGCATTCATTATGGTTATAGTATTTTTCTTTGGATTTTTGAAGGGACAAAGGCATTTTCATTTTTTTTCAATATTTCTATTCCAAATTTTGGTTATAATAATAGTAAATTGGATACTCTTCCTTATAATCTTAATACTTCACTATTATAAGGTCTTATCTACATTCAAGATCTATCTAGATAATGGTTGAATTACTTCGTGAAAAATGCTACTAAGAGATTCCTAGCCTTTCTAAGAGATTCTAGTAGGATATACACTAGATATACAAAAAAATAGAGAGGGTAAATTTTATCTCCTTTTCTAAATTTGGGTATATTTTAACTTAGGATCCTTTTTTTATGAGTTTTTAGAAAAACTAGATGCTTATTAATTATTATCTATGGAAAATTGAATAATCTAATAGTAATGGGGATATAATTTGGTATATTGCTTAGTGTATTGACCTTGGTTAGAAGCATTCTAAGTGTTTATTTAATTATATAAAGGATAAACATAGAAATAAACTTACAAATAATATTAGGGACTTGGATCTATCAATTATGTAAAACCATATTTGTTGAATTCCAAGAAAGGTTGGTGATGTACATAAAGCATTCTTGGATAGTCCTCTTTATTTTAAGAAACTATCAAATTAATTATCTGAATGCCCAATGAGAAATTATCAATGATGAATGGATTTCCTATTTAATTCTATAAAGCAATACAACATATCATAGACCCTAACTTTTACTATGTGTATATGAAGACTAATAGGAAGGGCCTTTGGGTTCCATTATTAACTAGGATCTAATAAAATTGATTTTTAAATTTGCCAATAGGGACAAGGTTACATAACTAAGATTTATCAAAATTTTAAATGTCTCTTACAAAATTATTTCCAAGGCTTTGGCCCATCAGCTTAAGCCCATTACTCAAAAATATTGTTAGGCCAAAGCAAACTAGTTTTTTAAGGGAGAGATTTGATTTATAAAATATTTTGACTTAGGATATGCTTGAATTCAATTTTTTGTTGATACAAGAAGCCATCCTTATTAAACTAGAAATTGAGAAGACCAATAATAGAATTTGAGGACTATTTATTTTGCAAATGTTTCAATGGATTAAGTTTAAAATATAATCCTCTTATTTATTGATGCTCACAAAATATTGTTGTAAAGGAATCCTATTTTCAACTTAGTTTCATTTTAAATATCCAATTGTTAGGGTTGTTCATTGACATAATTTTATTATGTCCTTAAAGTTGATGCTTTAAGCTATCTCTTTTAATGGGTTTCTATTGGAGAATATTACATTATTTGGTACATGTCAATGTACCATCTTGGTACATTATTATATTAGGTGTGTGTATTAGATTAGAGTGTGAGTTAAGAATTCATGTAATGTAATAATGTGCAATAAATGCACAAGTTTCATGTAATTATATGTGTAAGTGTTGTGAGTGTAAATGTACACAAGTGTTCATTATGTAAGAGTGCACATGTGTCCTTATAATAAGAAAGTGGAGTTTCAAAGAAGGGTGAAGGTCAAGAGTGCATCATATGAGGAGTCACATTCAATTATATATGTGTGACAAAGTATTATAATTTGTATAAAAAAATACATAGCTTACTGAATGCATAAAAAGACCTTTATTCTATAGTATATTTAGTATTCAAAGTTATTCTTGTGTAATCTAATTTGATTTCATATTCTAGGCTATTATATTAGTTTCATTATATTACACCTTTATTATATCCAATCATGTGATTATATTCCTGTGAGTTTCATATTTAGTGTAAGGATTCAAAAGCCATCAATGGTATCAGAGGTACAACAAGATTGATTACACATGATTTGAAATTTAGTGTAAAGATTCAAAATACATCAATGGTATCAGAGCTACAACAAGATTGTTTGCACATGATTTGAAATTTATAGAAGTCTAGAGTCTAACCTATGAAGGATAACCTATGAAGAATAGGACTCAACAAGGATATTTTCACAAGGTTGAAGGATAACCTATGAAGAATAAGACTCAATAAGGATATTTTCACAAGGTTGAAGGATAACCTGTGAAGACTATGATCCCTATTTGCATGAATAAAATTGAATAAAATTGATTATTTAAGGCATAGCCTGTTATGATCCTCCATCCTAACATTATTAGTTAGTATTAGTTAGTATTATTAATCATCTAATTATTATATTAGTAACTCATAGAGTGAACCATCACATATTTTCATAATGTGAACCATCACGTCTCCTCACCAACATAGCTTTAGGGTAGATATATATTACGTTTACCATTCACACAAATAATCCAAGAATAAGAATATATATTTGTTTAAACCCATTGGAGGGATTCCCCATTCTAGTGCAACAGTGATTCAAACCTAAAAGCAATTCTTTTTAATGTTATTTTATTTATTCATTTATTAAATATTAGTTAGAATTTTTAGGATTCTACCATTTGGTATTAGAGACATGTGTGACATATTCATGTGGGAATTGTTCAAAGATATTCGTCAAAACACTACCGTGTGTGAGTATGAAATTCGGTTTAAGGATATCACCAAACACAACACAGGGTGCGGTAAAGCATTTCTCATATATTGTTTCATTAAAGTATTGAAAGAAGAAATTAAAATAGAGGTGATAAATTTCAAACCCTATACCATGATGTAGACCATTGGATTGAACCTATTAGCTAAAAGTAAATTAAATGCTCAACTTGGAATAATATCGAAGGACCAAATTACAAAACCACCTATATGGGAATCATAAAATATTTGCACAATCCAAAAATTTATCCAAAATTTACCCATTAAATGTATTAATCCCATGGAAATGAAGGCACACTGAGAAAAGGGTATTTTTTTTCATTGCGATGAGAAATTTGTTCACAATCATCAATGTATTACACCTGCACTATATATTTTGAATGCAACTATTCCTTGTAGTTCTCCCAACGATGAAATTGTGATTGAGGTAGAAGTAGTGACAAATTCACTTGATGATAGCACTAAATATGAGGAATATGAGGAAGATAAGGAAGATGAGGAAGCTAAGGAAGCTAAGAAATATAATGAATATGTGGAAAATTAGGACAATGAGCAAGCAATACCCAAAGCACCTAATCACAACGATGAAGGTAATATAGTTGATATGACAGAAGTGATTGATGCATCAAGCAAGGATGAGGTAGACATTCCTGAAGTGAATCATTATGGCCAAACATGCACTCTACAATAACTATACTCAATTTCCTCTCCAATAGTGAGTTATTACCATAGGGTCAAACCTATTCAAAAACAATGCAGAAAGGTGACTGCACACTCCTCCATTGCCTCTTCCAAGGAACAATAGGAGAATGTAGAAGTTTTACCACCTTTTTTTATGCATCATTTTAAGGCATTTGAAGAACCCCAAGGTTTGGTCTTCCCTCATCATCACACATTTACTATTTTTTTTGGAAACCCCCCGCTAATGCTTCATCCTTCTCGATATCCCTACCTACGGAAGGATGACATTAAAAGAGTCCAAGAAATTATGCAAATAATTCTTAGAAAACAAATTATAAAGCTCCTCACTTTGAGTTTTGAGGACAAATATCTTTTTAAGGAGGGTGGCATGTTAGGATCCTCCATCCTAACATTATTAGTTAGTATTATTTAGTATTATTAATAATTTAATTATTATATTATTAACTCATAAAGTGAACCATCACATCTCTTCACCAACGTAGCTTTAGGGTAGATATATATATTAGGTTGGCCATTCACACAAATCATCCAAGAATAAGAATATATATTTGTTTAAACCCATTGGAGGGATTCCCCATTCCAGTGCAACAGTGATTCAACCATAAAAGCAATTATTTTTAATGTTATTTTATTTATTCATTTATTAAATATTAACTAGAACATTCAGGGTTCTACCATAGCCAAACCTAACATTAATATAATATTTCAAGGAAATAAATCCCTTGACATCAATATTAGATTCTTAGGTAATGCTAGAAAAAACTATCTAAGATATTACTGCAACACAAATTTTATCTTTAAAAGTTGAGAAGCTTCCTACAATAAATAAACAAGAATTTTAGTGTCATTTGGATGAAGACCAAGAGCATTCTTCATGTAGATATTAGTTTTATTTGCAGTAATATAATATCCATGAGAAGATGTCACACCGAAGATAGAAGGAGATCCAAGAAAAGAGGTCCCATAGCTGAAAAATATAGAAGACCCAAGGAAATTGGTCCCATAGAAGTCAAAGATAGAGATAGGAGACCTAAGGAAAGAGGTCCCATACCTAATAGAGATAGAATACCCAAGTAAAATTAGTCTCATAGAAGTTATAGAAAAGAGGAAACTCGAGTTAAGATATCCTAGAGTTGGAAAAGAGAGAAGACCTAGGGAAAGTGGTACCATATAAGCTATTGAAGTCAGAAGAAGAGACCCAATCAAAGAGGTAATATCAAATGCTAAAAAAAAAAATTTGAATAAGTAATAAAATAGAGAAACAAGAATTTCCAAAAAGAGTTCCTATGTCAAGTTTGGGATAATCGTTGCTATTCAACGACAAGCCCATAAAAGGTATAGGAGACTCATTGAAGGAGGTTCCAATGAATATTTAAGTAGATCTTGGAATCTTCAACACAACAAGGTTTGAAGATAGACCAATCAAAATTTGGAAGGCTAATATCTTGCCAAAGCTTGCATACATCAAAGACTAGGAAGTTTGTGAAGACTTGAAAATAGAGAAATAATATCTCTATATATTTAACCAAAAATAAAGCTATATTGGAAATAGAGAAAGCAAAGGTGAAATATATAGTACTGAAGGTATCATCAAGGAACTAAATCATTAAAGGTACGTGTAAAAGTATAGTAGAAAAAGCATTTTCAAAGATTTGATTAAGGAATATTAGAATTTTTGAAATCCTCTACATCAAGTGTAAAAGCTAGAAGTCTACACTTGCACATAAATAAGAAAAGAAGTTAGAATTGACAAAGAATATTTTATGAAAATAACGTAGAAGCAACATTTGTTAGAGTACAATCCAAGAGGAATAGTAAACCCATCCATTCATCATTTTAAGAAGTGATCTTTATCACATTCTCTAAGTTCTTACAAAACAATAAGAAAGGGGTGTCATTGTATTAGTAAAGTAAGAGCACCATTGTTAAAACAAACAGTGAGAAACACTAATAAAGGATAGAAAGTAGCATTTTAAAGTACCGTCATCAGTAATCAAGTGAAAGCACCAAAGATCATATTTGAAGAGAATGTGCATGTCAGTTATCACCATTATATAGGAAATCGAGTGACATTACAAGAGAATCATTTTATAGAAATAAGTGCCAAGATTGTAGCACTATCATTGAAGGAGAAGAGAATATAGAGTGTAGTTTTTCATTGAAGGGAGAGAGTTCCTAGAGTATAGCACCTAGGACAACAATGTTGTAGATTCGAGTCTACTAGAGTAAGGAAAATGAAGTGTCAATCCAAGATCCATT
Source organism: Wollemia nobilis (assembly GCA_028583015.1). Lineage (NCBI taxonomy): Eukaryota > Viridiplantae > Streptophyta > Pinopsida > Araucariales > Araucariaceae > Wollemia > Wollemia nobilis. Next base: position 807,581 of record JAQPPZ010005686.1, on the reverse strand, counting down.
CGGGTGACGATGGAGAAGTGAAATGATAGTGAACTAAAATATCCCCATTAGAGTCTAAAAATAAGCATTTGAATATCATAAGGAAATAAACAACAATGCGGAACTGAAACTATAGAGGAATTGGAACACAAATAAAAAATAATTGAAACATTAGATAAGCGCAAATGTTAGGTCAATTTTGAATGTTATATGAGTGTAAATCCAAGATACATACATTGGAAAACCTAACACTCATACTCAACTACCAAGATAGTAATTTTTTCAAAGCATCAGGTATTAGATCATTTGTGCATCCAGGAAATCAAATATTGTGAGCATTGGAATGTAGAACACCAATTGATGTTGCCATGCAAAGCACATAGTTGATACACAATAGCATGGAAGGATAATGGAAACATGGAAGGTGAAATCCAGAAGCAAGAGTAATTCTCATGCAAAAAGGATTAAAGTAAGAGGTCCATTGCATGTTATTCCCATCATTTAATCTCATATGTTGTAAGGCAGAAGCAAGTCGTTCATAAAATTGCAACGTTAGAAGACAACATATTATTAAGGAGGTATATTTCAAATTTTGTTTTTTATTTTTTATTTTTTCTAATCTTGAGTAGAGATAAGGATAATTTATTATAATTTGTATATTATACTAAAGTTTAATTTTTTGAAGAATAGATAAGGAATTTAATAGGATATCTAAAGCCTTAGTTACTTTAAGTGCATTATTAATATTTTGGAGTGATAAGAAGATAGTTAATTTGAAGTTTTATAAAGTTATTTAATATTTGGAAAACATTATTTGATTATTATTTGAAATTCATGATATAGAGAATTTATGCAAATTATTTAATTGTGGAGAGATAAGGTATTCTACATCAAACATAGAAAAACTATATTTACAAAATTCTTAATTTTATAGTTTCTATTTGACTAGGGAGCCATAAGGAATTCAAAAAACAAAGGTTTTTGTAAAACTTAAAAACTTAAATTTCATCATTCAAATACTAGGGAGATATAAGGTAGACTACATCAAAGGAAATCAATGGATGAAATTGTTAAGATTGTGTTTAATGAAAATAGTGAAGAACTATTTCATGAACTTAAGTTTTATTCACAAAGCTTGATAGATAACTTTGATGGATTTAAATATTTACCTATTGATTTAAAAGAAAATTTCTCTTTGTTTCTTAAGGAAGCAAAAGAAGAGAGTTTTACAACATTAATAGGTTATCTTCATGAAAATATTTTCAAGACCTGGTGGAATTCTCAAAATGCAACTATATTCTCCTCAAAAGTATATTATGGTAGTAAAAAATCACTGAAGTCAAGTCAATATTATTGTGATGATCTACTAAACAATTTTCTAAAATACATATCATTAGAGAAAGTGCAAAAATGAAGAAGGAGAAGAAACAAGAAAATAAATCAAATCAAGAGAGGCAAAAAGAAGTATGAATCAAAATATGTTGAAGACTCTTATATGAATGATCTAGATATTAATCTATTGGATATTGAAGACTTAAATATGAATACTATAGTCAAGACTAAAGTCTTCAATAACCAAATAATGTAGTATAGGGGGTGTTGGCGAATATTATGTTATCTAGTATATTCCAATGCACCACCTTCTTATAATATTAGATTAGGTGTGTGTCTTAGATTAGAGTGTGAGTTAATATTTCATGTAATGTAATAACATCCAAGAAATACAAAAGTGTCATGTAATTATATGTTCAAGTGTTGTGAGTGTAAATGTGTACAAGTGTTCATTATGTAAGAGTACACATGTTTCCTTAGAATAGGAATGTGAAGAGTTTCAAAGAAGAGTGAAGGTCAAGAGTGCACCATTTGAGGAGTCACATTCAACTATATATGCGTGAAAATTATTGTAATTTGTATCGAAATGCATAGCTTATTGCATGCATTATTAATAGAACATTATTCTATAGTATTTTTAGAAATCTAGGTTATTCTTGTGTTATTATGTTTGATATCAAATTCTAAGTTATTATATTAGTTTCATTATATTGCAACTTTATTATATCTGATCTTGTGATTACATTCTTGTGAGTTTTGTATTTATTATAAGGTTTCAAAAACCATCAATTTCCCATATGGATATTATTGAAGGTCTTTCACTTATATATGATAGTGAGGTTGTCAACTCTAATTTTGTACAACAAAATTGAGTTCTTGATTGAGTCCTGGAAGTAATTGACATTGGTTTGTGTTATGTCCTTTCATACAAATGCTACAAATAGCAGATATGGAATTTTTGTTTAATGGATAATCTTGAAGAGCATTCTTATTTCTGCACCTTGGGAAATAAAAAGCTAAGGGGTCTATAGATTTAGTTTATGCATTTATTTCCCCTAATGTAGTATTGAGATGCACAATAATTGTAGTACTCAAATTAAAAAATTCTTCCATTAGTTCTTTCATCTCACTTCCATTATTACTCCTCTTTCATATTATTTGTCTAGTGCAAGAGTAATTTCTACACAATTTCAAAATCGTTTCAATGTCAAGTGTAGTCACATCCCATTTTCCCATTAGATCTAATACCTTTTTAGAGTCATCTTACACTCCCTTCAAAAATATGGATTTTAATATTTTTGGTTCAACAAGTCCATATCTCTTTTGCATAAAAGCAAATCTATACAAATAATCTTCTATATTTTAGTCATCTCTTGTTTAATTTTGAACAATTCATCCTTCCTATTTTTCACCTAATAATATTCTTGATACTTGTCCAAAAGTACTTGCTCTATTTCTTCCCAGGTTTAGATTGAATCCATTGCTAAACTCATAAACCAATGTAATACTGAGTCTTTGAGTGTGGAAGGAAATATCTTAAGTCTTTTGTTGTCATTTGTATAATCATATTTTTGAAATACCACTTTGAATTCAAATAAGAATCAGACAAGATCCTCTAATGCAACTCCCCTAAAGGTTTGTAACGCTTATGGTGAAATGGTTTTCATTGATTTCTGATTTGGATTCAATCGAATAGGATATTCAAATATCCTAGCAAGAGTAGGGTTGTTACCCTAATTGAGTGTTGAGCAAGGTGCAACGACGGTATTGTCATTGTTGTCAACACAGTCAGATAGATCGGTTGATGCAGTGGACAGGAGTTCAGAGGTTATTTAGAGTATGAACAGTGAAGTTAAATGCTTATGAGGATGTATTTGATGTTTGGGTGAAGTTGTTACAGGTTGTCCAAGAAGACCGAAGTGACCCATATGCTAAAGAAGCGAAAAAGCAAGGAAGAAAAAAGTGTCGCGATATCGCGACATGTTGCATTTTCATGGCCAAAAGAGAAGAGAAAATACAAGGAGAAAAAGTGTCGCGATATCGCGACATGTTGTATTTTCGTGGGCCAAAGGAAAGAGAAAGAGCAAGGAGAAAAAGTGTCGCGATATCGCGACATGTTGCATTTTCGCGGGCCAAAGCAAAGAGAAAGAGCAAGGAGAAAAAGTGTCGCGATATCGCGACATGTTGTATTTTCGTGGGCCAAAGGAAAGAGAAAGAGCAAGGAGAAAAAGTGTCGCGATATCGCGACATGTTGCATTTTCGTGGTCCAAAGCGAAGAGAAAATGCAAGGAGGAAAAAGTGTCACGATATCGCGACATGTAGCATTTTTGCGGTCCAAAGCGAAGAGAAAGAGCAGAGAGAAAAAAGTGTCATGATATCACGACATGTTGCATTTTTACGGTCCAAAGCGAAGAGAAAATGCAAGGAGGAAAAAGTGTCGCGATATCATGACATGTCGCATTTTTATGACTCAAAAAGGGTAGGAAGGAAGAGAAAGAAAAAGTGTCACGATATCGTGACATGTCGCATTTTCATGACTCAAAAAGGGCAGGAAGAAAGAAGAAAAGTGTCACGATATCGTGACATGTCACATTTTCGTGACTCGAAAAGGGGTAGGCAGAGTAACAAAAGTGTCGCGATATCGCGACATGTCGCATTTTCACGACTCAAGAAAAGCCTCAAAATAGAAATGAACAGTCATTAAAAAGAAAATGAATAGTCATGAAGAAGAAGACAAATAGTCATCGAAGGAGAAAACAAATGCATGCACAAGGGAAAAGAAAATGAACAGTCAGACATGCAAAGAGAAAATGAATAGACATGCAAAGAGAAAAATGAACAGTCATGACCGAGAGAATGAACAGTCATGGTAAGAGAACATGGTGTCAATTATTTGCATGTGACGTGTTTGACGAAATGCCTTCTCAAAATATACAAAAGGAGTTACAACTGGAGTTACAACTGTAGTTACAAAGAGAAAGGATGGTTATAAAAGGAGTGTTGCTTGGAGAATTTAGTGAGCATGGGGGATTAAAGCATAGTAGATTTAATCTTGTGAAGAGAGCGAGAGGAGAGTGAGAGGCACGAGGAGAGTGCATGGGAGGCGAGCGAGAAGGGTGTGTGTTGTGTGAAGAGTGGGCGATGTTGAGAAAGCAATAGACCAGTCAAGGTCTTGTAAAAGTGAAGGCATCTTTATGTCAATCTTCTAGTTTCAGAATTGAAGTCCAAGTTGGTGCTTGGCATCAAGGGTTGGTGCTCCTTCCAGTTGGTGCTGGTAAATCATGGGTTGGTGCTCCTTTCTGTTGGTGCAGATAAATCAGGGGTTGGTGCTCCTTTCTATTGGTGCAGATAAATCAGGGGTTGGTGCTCCTTTCTGTTGGTGTAGATAAATCAGGGGTTGGTGCTCCTTTCTATTGGTGTAGATAAATCAGGGGTTGGTGCTCCTTTCTATTGGTGCAGATAAATTAGGGGTTGGTGCTCCTTTCTGTTGGTGTAGATAAATCAGGGGTTGGTGCTCCTTCTAGTTGGTGCTGGTAAATCAAGGGTTGGTGCTCCTTCTAGTTGGTGCTGGTAAATTGATTGTAAAGTTGTTGCTTTGCAAAGGCTGGATTTGGATGGGAGTCCAAACAGTCAATTTTTGAGGAGTAGCCAAATCGGTGAACCTCGGTACATCTTGTGTTGTGTGATGCTCTCTTGTTATATTTGCTTTATTTGGTTTTAAGTTCTCATTGTTTTGGCTTTAAGAGTTGAAGATTTAAGTTTTAAAGAGCTACACTGATTCACCCCCCCTCTCAGTGTCATTGTGAGACTAACAATTGGTATCAGAGCCAAGTTCCTGAACAAGCTTAACCGGCTAGGGTGATCTTGGAAGTGACACAATGGCAGGTGGTGAAGGCTTCTCATCAAACAAAGCACCATTGTTGGATGGAACTAATTACACATTTTGGAGACTCAGGATGCAGACATATCTTTGTGCTTTGGGATACGACATTTGGGATTCAGTAGATAGTGGATACACAATACCCACCACTTCTCCAACCGATGCTGCCAAAAGAAATTGTTTGAGAATAACTCAAAAGCAAAGAATGCTATCATGTGCGGATTAGTGGACAATGAACTAGTAAAAATTATGAGTTGTAAAATGGCAAAAGAAATATGGGACAAACTGAGGAGCATTCATGAAGGAGATGATAAGATCAAGGAGGCCAAGTTACAAACACATCGAGCTCAGTTCAAAGTATTAAAGATGAATGACGATGAGAACATAGAAGCATATATGTTGAGAGTTAATGAAGTAATTAATGCGATTAGAGGACTCGACGAGGAAATCAAAGATTCTGTCATCGTGAAAAAGGTATTAAGATCTCTTCCCCAAAGATTTGATTCTAAGGTTTCAGCTATAGAAGAAGCTAAAGATCTAAATTCTTTTAGTATGGATGAGATGCATGGTTCTTTGACTGCATATGAGATGAGAATAGGAAAATCGAAACCCACAGACAGAGAAGCCACTTTTAAAGCTCATAAAAATATGAAAGAATCCGAGGAAGAAGAGACATCAGATGAAATGGAAGCAAACTTTGTTCGAAAACTAAAAATTGGAAAAGGAAAATACAGAGGAAAGTTACCGTTTAAATGTTTCAATTGTGGAGGCGTTGGGCATCTTGCAGCTAAATGTCCACTTAATGAGAAGAACAAAAGTGATGAAGGATCGCACCAAGAAAGAAGTGACTGGAAGAAAAAAACAAATTTCAAAAAAGGCAACTTCAAGAAGAAAAGTTTCATCTCCAAGAATGTCAGTTCATCAGAAGACAGCTGCAGTGAGGATTCTAAAAAGGAAATAGGTGAAGCTCTTTTTATGGCACTCAAAGAAGAAAAAATAGAAAAAGAACAAGTATGTGATGAAAACCTAGAGGTTGAAGTAGATCTAGAAGGTGAGTTGATCGCTGCACTTGAAGAGTTGGGTTTAGAAAGGAAAAAGAACAAAAGACTGTCCAAGAAGTTGGAAGAATATGGGGATAATATTGAAGATCTCTTCTTACAAATTCATAAAGCCAAGAAAATAGAAGAAGCCTTGAAGTCACACCTGGATGATAAAGGCGATGTATGTAGCAAACGTGAAGAGGAATCTAACAAAGTTATTAATGATCTAAAGCTACAAGTAGAAGAGTCCAAAAGGATTGAAGAAACTCTCAGGTCACAGATCAATGAGAAAGAGATTGTTTGCTGCAAACAAGAAGAGGAGATTGTTTTATTGAGGAAACAACTAGAAGAGGCCAATACAAATCTCAAATTTGAGAAGAGCACAGAGTTGCTAGATAAAATGATAAGGCAACAAAGAAGCCCCATGTGTAAGCTTGGTCTTGGATGTGAAGTTGAACAACCTTCATCTTCTAAATCTGCAGAGAAGAAGAAGTCCACTGCTGAAGGATCAAAGCAAGAAAAGCTTGAAGTTGAATCTTCAAAAGGAAGAAAATCTCAAAGGAGATCTACAGCAAAGCAACCACAACAAAAGAGGTTCTATCACTCTCACTCTATTCATAATAATGCTTTTAATGGCTATTGTTTTAGATGCAACCATTATGGTCACAAGGCAATTTATTGTGGATTGAATAATAGATCAAAGAGTTATTTTGGTAGAAATACATCTGTTATTCCGATTGAACACCATGTGCAATGTTTTAAATGTAATGGTCATGGGCACATAGCAAGGTTTTGTCCAAGAACTTTTGTATCTAATCTAAGGCAAGACAGCAGATTTCATCAGACACAAAGAATGCAACACAGACAGGGAAGAAATCATGTGCATCAAAGAAAGGAAAATAATCATCCATCAAGGATGCACAAGAGACAACCACCCAAGAGAAATGTTCAAGTTCACGAAAAGGTTCAAAATAGGGATGCAGTTGAAAACCTTCAGCCTAAGTTCAAGAAATATTGGAGAAAGAAAGAAGAGAGGAAATCGTGTCTCCTTGGACTGAAGGAGACTACTCCTCTATTGCACTAAGCAACTCTAGGTAGCACATCCTCAGGGGGAGCAATATTAAAGTTTATTAATGCTCCTATGTATTTGTTTGGTTATCTGAGGATGAAAGGAAAGTAGTCAGGGGGAGTTGTCGTATAGTTGTCAAAGTGTGTTTCAGTTCATGTAGTTGTTTGTGGAGGTACCATGAAGGGTGGTGATTAAATTGAGAGTTGTCACCATTGGTAGTATTGCTATATGTCAGTGTTGTACTTTTGATGGTTCTTACTGCCATTGTTCAAAGTTATGGATTATAATAGTTCTGATAATTTGGTTTAGTAAAAGAGATGCTAAAAAGTTCACAATGGAGGATTGTAAGCCAGTTAGCACTCCCATGACGATAGGTTGCAAGTTGAGCAAGGATGTGTAGATGATAGAAAGAGTACCAGTGGAGGTGCAGTCTATCTTGGAGATAGGTTGGTCACGTGGAACAGTAAGAAACAAGAGTCAGTCTCCTTATCCACAGCAGAGGCAGAATATATTGCAATGACAACGTGTTGTACGTAGGAGAAAGTTGCGGAAGGTGAGGTTAAGTTGGATTTTGTTCCAACAATAGAGCAAGTAGTGGATATCTTCACAAAACAGTTGCCCAAGGAAGTCTTTGAGTACCTTCGCAATAAATTGGGAGTGGTCACGCTTCCCAAGAATTGACTAGCTATCGGGATCACATTCTCAGGGGGAGCATTTGTGTATTTGTTTATCTTTTTGCTCATGTTTGTGATTTTTGCTAAGTGTAATAATTTTTGCCTGAGAATGTTGTGCATGGACTCAGGGGGAGTTTACAGCAGCCCTTTTGGTATTGTTGTCAAAGGGGGAGAAGAGTTACAGGAAATTGCATAAGAGTTATAGGAAATTGCACGTGTGTTGCCAACAATTCCAAAGGGGGAGATTGTTGAGCAAGGTGCAGCGACGGTATTGTCATTGTTGTCAACACAGTCAGATAGATCGGTTGATGCAGTGGATAGGAGTTCAGAGGTTATTCAGAGTATGAACAGTGAAGTTAAATGCTTATGAGGATGTATTTGATGTTTGGGTGAAGTTGTTACAGGTTTTCCAAGAAGACCGAAGTGACCCATATGCTAAAGAAGCGAAAAAGCAAGGAAGAAAAAAGTGTCGCGATATCGCGACATGTTGCATTTTCACGGCCAAAAGAGAAGAGAAAAAGCAAGGAGAAAAAGTGTCGCGATATCGCGACATGTTGCATTTTTGCGGCCAAAAGAGAAGAGAAAATGCAAGGAGAAAAAGTGTCGCGATATCGCGACATGTTGTATTTTCATGGGCCAAAGGAAAGAGAAAGAGCAAGGAGAAAAAGTGTCGCGATATCGCGACATGTTGCATTTTCACGGGCCAAAGGGAAGAGAAAAAGCAAGGAGGAAAAAGTGTCGCGATATCGCGACATGTTGCATTTTTGCGACAAAGAGAGAGAAGAAAGAAAGAGAAAAAGTGTCACGATATCGTGACATGTTGCATTTTCGCGACTCCCAAAGCGAAGAGAAAGAAGAGAAAGAAAAAGTGTCACGATATCACGACATGTTGCATTTTCGCGGTCCAAAGCGAAGAGAAAATGCAAGGAGGAAAAAGTGTCGTGATATCGTGACATGTCGCATTTTCGTGACTCCAAAGGGCAGGAAGGAAGAGAAAGAAAAAGTGTCACGATATCGCGACATGTCGCATTTTCATGACTCGAAAGGGCAGGAAGGAAGAGAAAGAAAAAGTGTCGCGATATCGCGACATGTCGCATTTTCACGACTCGAAAAGGGTAGGAAGGAAGAGAAAGAAAAAGTGTCACGATATCGCGACATGTCACATTTTCGTGACTCGAAAAGGGCAGGAAGGAAGAGAAAGAAAAAGTGTCGCGATATCGTGACATGTCGCATTTTCACGACTCGAAAAGGGCAGGAAGGCAGAGAAAGAAAAAGTGTCGCGATATCGTGACATGTCGCATTTTCGTGACTCAAAAAGGATAGGTAGGCAGAGAAAGAAAAAGTGTCACGATATCATGACATGTCGCATTTTTGTGACTCAAAAAGGGTAGGCAGGCAGAGAAGCAAAAGTGTCGCGATATCGCGACATGTCGCATTTTCACGACTCAAAAAGGGCAGGCAGGCAGAGTAACAAAAGTGTCACGATATCGTGACATGTCGCATTTTCACGACTCAAGAAAAGCCTCAAAATAGAAATGAAATCATTAAAATGAATAGTCATGAAGAAGAAGACGAATAGTCATCGAAGGAGAAAACAAATGCATGCACAAGGGAAAAGAAAATGAACAGTCAGACATGCAAAGAGAAAACGAACAGACATGCAAAGAGAAAATGAACAGTCATGACCGAGAGAACGAACAGTCATGGTAAGAGAACATGGTGTCAATTATTTGCATGTGACGTGTTTGACGAAATGCCTTCTCAAAATATACAAAAGGAGTTACAATTGGAGTTACAACTGTAGTTACAAAGAGAAAGGATGATTATAAAAGGAGTGTTGCCTAGAGAATTTAGTGAGCATGGGGGATTAAAGCATAGTAGAGTTAATATTGTGAAGAGAGCGAGAGGAGAGTGAGAGGCATGCAAGAGGCGAGCGAGAGGGGTGTGTGAGGGGGGGAGGCGAGCGAGAAGGGTGTGTGTTGTGTGAAGTGTGGGCGATGTTGAGAAAGCAATAGACCAGTCAGGGTCTTGTAAAAGTGAAGGCATCTTTATGTCAATCTTCTAGTTTTAGAATAGAAGTCCAAGTTGGTGCTTGGCATCAGGGGTTGGTGCTCCTTCCAGTTGGTGCTGGTAAATCAGGGGTTGGTGCTCCTTTCTATTGGTGTAGATAAATCAGGGGTTGGTGCTCCTTTTTGTTGGTGCAGATAAATCAGGGGTTGGTGCTCCTTTCTATTGGTGCAGATAAATCAGGGGTTGGTGCTCCTTTCTATTGGTGCAGATAAATCAGGGGTTGGTGCTCCTTTCTGTTGGTGTAGATAAATCAGGGGTTGGTGCTCCTTTCTATTGGTGCAGATAAATCAGGGGTTGGTGCTCCTTCCAGTTGGTGCTGGTAAATCAGGGGTTGGTGCTCCTTCTAGTTGGTGCTGGTAAATTGATTGTAAAGTTGTTGCTTTGCAAAGGCTGGATTTGGATGGGAGTCCAAACAGTCAATTTTTGAGGAGTAGCCAAATCGGTGAACCTCGGTACATCTTGTGTTGTGTGATGCTCTCTTGTTATATTTGCTTTATTTGGTTTTAAGTTCTCATTGTTTCGGCTTTAAGAGTTGAAGATTTAAGTTTTAAAGAGCTACACTGATTCACCCCCCCCCTCAGTGTCATTGTGAGACTAACATTGAGAACATTTTTACCCCTATATAGGTTTACTTTTAAATTTACCATTAGACATTCCCAACATGTAGTATATATTCATCTATACTGGTTTGATCTTAAGGATATATCAGTCATAGGTGACAAGGAACTAACAATTTATGTTTCTTGTAATTCTTCCTCAAGAGTTTCTACACTTCTTAAGATGAGGTTTGCAATCCTCTTTCAACGTTATCAAGAATATTGGATGGAGGTAATTCACCCTTATATCATGAATATCATCTTCCTATGGTTGATGGGAATTTTGGTCTAATGAATCATATTTTTTCATCCCTTGGTCGATTCATACATCCGATACTTATGTCCTAATATATGAAATGTGATTGTCAACAACACAACTATTTTTTGTGGAAGTTGTTTATTTTATGAGTTACTCTAAGTTTTTTTTGACACAACTTGACATAGAAATAAGTGTATTACTAATTTATCCTCTAACAACACCTATAATCCTTGGTAATGGCACCAAAATTATGAGAGGTGTTAATGTTCATCATTTAATTTTAATTTTTCAAATCCAAGGTGGTTTCCAAGGCTATATACAATAGAGGAGGTTGGTAGTTCTACAATTCAAAAATTAGGGCACTTGCTTATCTTTGTAGAAATAGATGTTTAGATGGTTCTTGCAGGTATCAACTATCACTAAATTATAGAATTGAAACCTACTTAGTTTGTAGAATTGAAACTAATCTAAATTGCAAAATTGAACTATGCTAAAGGAAAATAGAAAACTATTACTTTTTTAAATTAAAGTGCTATGAATTTTAAATTCTAAATTTAATTCAACCAAATTAACAAATGCTAAAAATTTAGTTACTGAAACACAATTTGCTAAAACATGAAATTATTGTTGAAATTATGAAAATGTTGTAAATGAAATTGTAGAAATGAAATGAAAAATATAGAAGGAAATGATTTTTAAAATTAGCAGTCTTGAAGACGGGAGGGAAGAAAGTAGAGAGGGGAGGGCTCTGGTCCCTCCCCTGCTCCCCCTCCCATGGCTCCTAGTTCCTGCCTAGTCCTTGGCTCAACCCAGGTCATCCCTCTCGGGGAGTGGTTGTTTGCAGATGATCTCCTGGAGGGAGATCCTTCTCCAGTATCTGCGCCCCTCCCAGCCGACTAGGGTTTCCTTGGTTGTTTTTTCAGACTGGTGCTTCCCAAGGATCCCTGTTTGGTTGGGGATCCCTTCCCTTTTTCCCTCAGGCTTCCCCCTGGGGTTTTTTACAGGTTATTCGCATGGATCTGGTCCCCTGTGTTTCTCGATGCGGTGGAGGTGATGGTTTAGGGTTTGGATAGCTTCCCACTATTTTGGTTCCTAAGGATCCCATCCCTGTGACTGTTTCCTCTTCCCGCTCGATATTCCTAGTCCCTAGATCCTGGTCCCTTAACCTGCTGTTTCTTTTTGTTTTGCCGCAATGGGATCCTCTTCTTTTTTCTCGGGGCGGGTTCATCGTGGTGCAGCTCTCTGGTCGCTTCTCGATGGGCTGGATTCTCTCTGTGTTGGCTGTCGACTTCCTACAGGATGGCTCTCACTGAACGAAATGTTTTCCCGGTGGGCGGGATAGTTTCTCCATAGGGCAGGATCCGCAAAATCTGTCGGTTTTCCTACGAGGCGGGATCCTTTATTTTCTGCTGGTTTCTCGGATGGCGGGATTTCCCTGCTGCTTCCCGCTAGGTGGTACTGTTTGTGGTGGTTTTTACTGCTTCTCGCGAGGCGGGATTTTATTGTAACGGTTTTTCTTTGCTTCCTGCTGGGCGGGATCTTCTTGATGGTGGTTTTTGGCTACTCCCCGCTGGGCAAGATCTCCAAAACTACTTTCTTTCTTATTTGTTTGTTTCCCACTGAGAGGGATTGTTTCTTGCTTACTGTTACCGTTGGGCGGGATTTCTATTTTGGTGTTCAGTTTCAAGGGATTGATGCCCTAGGCCCATTGCTTATGTAATCAGGTTTTGGGATCCTTGTTAAAACCCATTGTAAATACAAACACTACTTACCCAAAAAAATATATAGAAGGAAATAATATTAGCTATCTAAAAACCCACACTCACACATTCAAACTTGAAAATAGAGTAAAAACTGAGAAAAATAGATTACAACATTTTAGCAAGAAACTAACAACTTTTTGATAGAAAATAAACAAAAACATAAAACCTATAAAAAAACTATAATAATTCCTTCCACTAGCCTTGAGAGTGGGCCCTTGATCCTAGGTCTAGTATAATATCTAACACACTGAAATATAATCTCTAACTATCCACTTAAGACATCAAAATGACATGGAAAATATTGCACTTATATTGGAAAATTCTTGCTATTACAAAAGTTTCTAAAAATGTTGTTTATGATCTAATTTCGTAATATATTTTCAACTCTTTAAAAGTAGGTGGGAGGATTTATTTATACAATTTTTTCCATATCCCAAGCCTACATTCAATAAATGTAAATTATTTTGTACTATTGATGGTTCCTAATTTGTTGCTTGGTTGTAACTGGTTTAGTCCAAAATTAGAATAAAATCTAGTTTGAAACCGGGTGTACAACTATATTTACCTCTAATTCAATGGGAATATAGGCCATAAATAGATTCATACCATTTTTTTATATATCCATGTGCTAGGTTGCTCATTTTCTTGGAGATTTGGTCAAAAACCCATTTTTGTAATATTTTTATAGTGTTTCTATAGAAGCTTCGGAATATCAGGCTGTACACTTGTGAGATGTCGTCAGCTTCAATTTGGTCATGTGGGATTGCTTCCAACTGCTTTATGGGTCCCTTATAATTGCTCTAACACTTTTGGTGTTTGTCCTTATTTCCCTATTAATCTATAGATGGTTACTTAGATGTTCTAAATATCTTGTATCTAGTTATATTATGTCCTATTTCAGCTACAACATGGCTTTATGGATGCCAAATCATCCTAGGAATTTATTTTAGGTGGAAAAAAACTTTAAAAATACTCAAATAGTCATATTTCATAAATCCTTTATTTACTAACTACTTCTATTGTGCATTTTTACTGCTAAAATTATGTAAAAAAAGAAAGTGCAGAAACTAGTCAAAATAGCAACATAATATATCTTAAAATGTATTCATGCTAACATCAACATAATAATTCACATTAATAGCATATATGGTAAATAAATATATTATTGATCAAAATATGATAAATTTTCATGTGCAAAATGATGAAATAATGAGGCATTTTTGTGCCTCATCAACACCCATGTATTACATTATTTGGTTATTCAATACTTTAGTCTTCAATATTGGTCTTCATATTTGTCTTAAATGTTCAAGAGGCCTTGAATTTTTCATGAACCTATGCTTTATATTTATATTCTCCTTGTTTGATATTAGATCCAAGTTCTTCTTCATCTTCATTCTTTAGATCTTCAGTCTTTGATTCATGTCTTATGCCAACCTTCTTATTGTGATTTCCTCTAATTCTTCCTTCCTATTTTCTTCTTCATATTTAGTTGTGATGCACCTGATTATGTGCTTTTTAATTATTGAGTTATTAAATCATCACAATAATATAACCTTGATTTGAATGGTTCCTCATTGAAGTTAACATAAGCTTCATTCAAGTTGTATGTGCTGTATTTCTTTTCTTGATTTTTTACATGAAGTATCTCAAATTTAAGTAATGATAAATACATCATTAAGAATTCTTATGATTAAAGTATAACTGTGTTTTGTGAATTCCATCATGTTCTAAATTTTTTCATGAAGATAAATTATAAGCGTTGTGAACTTGTAATCTTTTGCATCTTTAAGAAATAATGATAGTTTTTTTTTTTCTTTTTTTAAAACCATTTGTCATTTGCTTCTTTCTATCAAAATCATCCATTAGTTTTAAGAATAAATTTTTTTATAAATTTTGCAAAATTTAATTTTATAAACCTTTGATGTAGAAAACCTTTTAACTCTCTAATATATTAAATTTGCAAAAAATCAATTTATCAAAAATTTTAAATATTTAAAAATTTCAAATCTTTAAATATCTTCAAATCACAAAATCCCTTAAATTTAAAAAACTTTAAAAACTTAACACCTTTTAACTCCTTGAATATCTAATCACTTAAAAACTTTAATAATCCTCAAATCATTAAAATAACTCTCTTATAGTAACCCTTTTCACTCCATATCTAACAAACAAAAAATTAAAACTCAAAATAGTCTTTAAAACTTATGTACCCATTTGATTTATTTAAGAAAAGACTTTTGAATAAATTTCCCACTAAGAAAACCTAATTATGTAGTGAAAATAAGTAATGTATTGATGTTACCTAGCTAGAGATTATCTTGTTATGTTTGTCAAGTGTTTTTTCCAATGCTCAAATATTTCTTTTTTGCTTTTGTGTGTAAATTTTTAGATGCTCACTAGGAAGCAACATTGTGTATCCCTTTTGTTAGTCTCCTATGTAGATTACTAGAGGTATTCAAATGTCTCTATTATATTTTCATGCTATTATGCTTAATTATTAATGTTGAGAATTCAATTTCTATGTTTCTATAGTATTTTGAGCACCTAAATTGCTCTTTGTCTTCACTAGATTATGGTCGATCTATTATTATTGTAGCACTATGTTATATCTCTACTAGGTTTATGTACATATTTGTCAATATGGAAGCATGTCTATGTACTCTTACCAATGCTTTTAAGCTAGTATTACTCTTTATTTCATTCCAAAGACTCTTAGTGCCCTACTAGCATTGGTCCCATATCTTTCTTGTTGGTCTTCTAGCATTTAGTTAGCTTAAACTTACTTTTAATACTTTATTAATGCTACGCTTTTCACATTTTGATGTCCTATCAATGCTATTCTGATCAATAAATATCTATGTTGTTCCACTTGTACCTAAATAACACTTTGACAATGGTGGAGTCACAAGTTTTTAGGTTCTCAAATGGCAGAAATAGCCTCCAAATTGAGATTTATAAAGGCTAAGCTGAAGGATTGAAATAAGTAGGTTTTTAGAAATATTATCTCCGAAAATATGGAGATTCACAACCATTTGTAGGAGGTTGAACAGATAGCCAAAACTCAGGGTTACTCTGTGGAATTAAATAAGCAAAAATTATCTATTCTCATAGAGCTCCATAATGTTATGGCAGGGGAAGAAATTATGTGGAGGTATAAATCTAGGACCTTGTGGCTTAAGGAGGGTGATCGAAACACAAATTTTTTCACTCCACTATGCTGAGGCATATGAGTAACAATAAGATCAAGGTGATTACGAAAGCAAATGGAGAACTCGTTGAAGACATCAAAGAGATTAGATCCAAGGTAGTGATTTTTTTTAAGGACCTCATATGTTCCACATCAGTAAAAAATCAACAAACTGAAGCTCACTTACTAAATAACATATTGCCTCTGGTCTCTATAGATATGAATAATATTTTGGATACTCCATTTTCAGATGATGAAATCAGTAAAGTAGTT
Organism: Wollemia nobilis; assembly: GCA_028583015.1. Classification (NCBI taxonomy): domain Eukaryota; kingdom Viridiplantae; phylum Streptophyta; class Pinopsida; order Araucariales; family Araucariaceae; genus Wollemia; species Wollemia nobilis. The sequence goes on along the minus strand of JAQPPZ010005686.1, from coordinate 791,456 downwards.
TTTGCAATGGGTAGAATCAGAGCATAGAGACCTGATGGGTTTCCTCCAATATTTTAAAAAAAAATTTGGTATATTTTGGGGTGGGAGATCTGTGATGCCATTAGAGATGTTCAGTATTTGAAATGAGTCCCTTTAGATTTAAACTCTATATTTTTTAGTTCTTATCCCTAAAACAGCCGATGCTAAGGATTTTGCAACTTATAGGCCTATTAGTATGTGTAATACTATTTTTAAAATTTTTATGAAAACCTTGGTGAACAGATTGAGACTTTTTTTACCAGGCATCATCGATATCCTGTAGGGTTATTTTGTGGTTGGGAGGAAAATTCTAGATGGAGTCATTGCAATCCATGAAATCATCCATTTGATGACCAAAATCGATAATTCTAGGACCTTGCTCAAGATAGATGTGAACAAAGATTACAATAGGGTTGATTAGGAGTTTCTCTTTAAAGTATTGCATAAATTTGGATTTAGTCAGGAGTGGATAAGTTTGATCAAATCATGTTTCTCATCATCCAAGTTCTCATTTCTATTGAATGGCTCTTCGACATGATATTTTAGGACCTACAAGGGAATTCGTCAAGGAGATTTGTTTTCCCCATACCTTTTTATTTTGCTAGTGGAATCTCTTGGGTGGGCCATCAAAGTTGATTGTTCTATTTTAGGCCTTATGCCGACTATGCCCATCAATCCCATATACCATCATCAATTTGTCGATGATACTCTTCTATACTTTAAAGATTCAATTATGCAAAAAAAATTAGTCAAAAAAATTCTACAAGATTATGAATAGGCAGTGGGTCAAGAGGTTAATTTTAGGAAAAGTGTTACTTCAATACTCCTCCAGCAAGGTAGTTGAGGATTACGGATATTCTAAGATGTAATATTGTGTCTTTCCCTTCAGCCTACCTAGGGACCCTAATATTTTTTGGGGCTTCAAGATCATCCTTGTGGGAACCGGTTGTAAAGCATATCTAGATAGATATTGCAAGCTATAAAGGGACTCTCCTAAGCCAATAAGGAAAAGTGATGTCAGTTAAGGCCACCCTTCAAAGCATCCCGATATATTTCCTTTCTTTATTCTGAATCTTGGGTAAGATTCTTAAAAGAATAGAATAGATCCAATGCTCAAAAATTTCATCTAGTGGCATGGGACCAAGTATGCAACAATAAGTCAGAGGGTGGTTTAGGCCTTAGAAGATTGAAATCCATGAATAAATCTCTTGTTTCCAAGCGGGGTTGGATACTGGTTCAAGAGAAGAATGTGGCATGGCTTGATATTATCAAATCCAAATATCTAAATGATGGGAAATAACTTATTAGATATCATTACCCCTATAGGGTTCATATTTATGGTCTAGCCTACAATATCTCCTACAAGTCAATATCTAAGTGACTTGTAGGTGATTGAGGTTCTACTGGAGTCAATATCAGAGTTAGATTTAGTTAAACCAATTATAAATCATTTTTAGGGGAATAAGGTTTGTGATTTCACTGAAGTGTTAGTCTTACAATGGCATTGAGAGGGGGGGTGAATTAGTGTAGCTCTTTAAACTTGAATTTATAGCTCTTAATATCACAACAATTAAAACTTATTACTAGATACAGTAAGTATAACACAAGAGCATCACATAACACAAGATTTAACGAGGTTCACAAATGTGGCTACTCCTCAAAAATTGATTGCTTGGACTACCATCCAAATCTAGCCTTTGCAAAGCACCAACTTTACAATCAATTTACCAGCACCCACTATAAGGAGCACCAACCCCTTATTTATCTACACCAATATAAAAGAGCACCAACCCCTAATTTACCAGCACCTATTAGAAGGAGCACCAACCCCTGATGCCAAGCTGTAACCTGGACTTTAATTTTGTATCTATAAGTTTTACAGTAAGATACCTTTGCTTTTGCAAGACCTTGACTGATCTTCTTCACCTTTGCGATCTCTATGCACTCTGCTCTCTCTGTGTAATCACTTCACACACTCTGCTTTGTTATAGTCAAACTTCACGATCGTCTTCTCCCTTTTGCACACTCTGCTCTCTTTGCAAATTTTTCACTTAGCATGATTCGATACGACTTGCTCTCTGCGCACAACGACCGTATATCGCATACATTCAACACTGCGCAATTCTCCAAAAAACCCTCCTTTTATAACAATATTTTTCATGATGAAAATCCTAATCTTAGTTGGCTGTAAAACCTAATCTTGGTCGTCTTGCATAACAACTGTAAACCCTAATTTTAGTCGGCTATCATCCTTCTCATTTCCGTCGGGTTCTCCTTCTTGACTTGCGCATTTACGACCTATCATGAAATCGCAACATTTCTGCCTCTATAGCTTCTTTTGTTGTTGTTGCCGCAAAAATACATGTCGCGATATCGCGACACTTTTTCTCTCTCCTCTTTCTCTTTGCTTTGGCCCACAAAAATGCATGTCACGATATCATGACACTTTTTTCTCTCTCCTCTTTCTCTTTGCTTTGGCCTGCGAAAATACAACATGTCGCGATATCATGACACTTTTTTCTCTCTCCTCTTTCTCTTTGCTTTGGCTCGCGAAAATACAACATGTTGCGATATCATGACACTTTTTCTCCTTGCTCTTTTTCTTTGCTTAGGCCCACAAAAATACAACATGTCATGATATCGTGACACTTTTGCCTCCGTAAAATTTGTCTTTGCTTTTGTCACGAAATCGTGACACTTCTGCCTTTGAAGTCTTCTTCTCTGCTTTTGTCACGAAATCGTGACAGTTCTACTTCCGTACGCTTCCTCTCTTTCTTTTGTCATGAAAATGTGACATGTCACGAAATTGTGACACTTTTCCAACTTACATTCTCTCTCCTATTTTAGTCACAAAAATGCGACATGTCGCAAAATCGTGACACTTTTCCAACTTACTTTCTCTCCTATTTTAGTCGTGAAAATGTGACATGTCGTGAAATCGTGACACTTTTCCAACTTACTTTCTCTCTCATATTTTAGTCGCAAAAATGAGACATGTCACGAAATAGTGACACTTTTCCAACTTACTTTCTCTCTCCTATTTAAGTCGTGAAAATGCGACATGTCACGAAATCGTGACACTTTTCTAACTTACTTTCTCTCTCCTATTTTAGTCGCGAAAATGCAACATGTCACGAAATCATGACACTTTTCCAACTTACTTTCTCTCTCCTATTTTAGTCGTGAAAATGCGACATGTCATGAAATCATGACACTTTTCTTACTTGTTCTCTTTCTTCGAACTTGTCGTGAAATCGCGACACTTTTTCTTGCTTTCTCTTTCTCTTCCAACATGTCGCGAAATCGCGACAATTTTTCCACTTGCCTTTTTCTCTTCCAACATGTCATGAAATCATGACAATTTTTCCACTTGCCTTTTTCTCTTCCAACATGTCACGAAATCACGACAGTTTTTCCACTTGCCTTTTTCTCTTCCAACATGTCACAAAATCGCGACAGTTTTTCCTGCTTTGTCTCTCTCTTCCAACATGTCACGAAATCGTGATAGTTTTTCCACTTGCCTTTTTCTCTTCCAACATGTCACGAAATCATGACAGTTTTACCTGCTTTTTCTCTCTCTTCCAACATGTCATGAAATCGTGATAGTTTTTCCTGCTTTTTCTCTCTCTTCCAACATGTCGTGAAATCGCGACAGTTTTTCTTGCCTGTTGTATATGTCACGATATCGCAACACTTTTCTTACTTGTCTTTTTCTTTGATCTTTTGCATATGGGCCACTTCGGTCTTCTTGGAAACTCACTGTACATACTCTGAATAACCTTTGAACTCTTGTCTTCTACATCTGAATAGATTTTGAACTTCCTGTCCACTACATCAATAGATCTATCTGATTGTGTTGACAACAATGACAATACTTTTTTTGCACCTTTCTCAACATGAAGACTACCCCCGATGGAAACCATTTGACTTCCTAGAACTTTTGGTGGAGGAAAGAATGGCATTTGATGAAATTTTCAATATCATTAAATGGATTATAATTCTTGGAAGAGAAATTATGGATAGATTCATTTTGGGATTAGATAAGGATGGGAAATTCTCTATCAAATTAGCTTATTTAGTAGTAGATGGTCCTTTGATCCTTTATTTCCAATAGATAAAATTTGGTTGAAAGGATTGATTTCAAAAATCAATATTTTCTTCTAGATGGTTGTATAACAAAAATTTGTAAATTTAGACAATCTCAAAAAAAAGAGGTAAGATTTTACCTAATACTTGTTTCTTGTGCAAAAATATGGAGGAATCCCCACTATATTCTTTTCAGCTTTCCTTTCTCGCAAGATTTTTTAAACTACTTTTTTTAATATTTGAATATCCAATGGGTGTTTCTAAATAGCCTAGAGTATTTTTTGATCCAATGGGTTTCTCCCTTCCTATATCTCCACCTTCATTGGTTTTAGAAATTAAGCCTTCCTCATATTTGGTGGTGGATTTGGAAGGAAATAAACTCAAGGGTGTTTAAGGATGTTGCTCATTCGACTAAAGTTGTGGCTTTGCAGGTGATTTATTTTTCCATGGAGAACATTAAATCCTAAATGTAAATTTTGTGACTACAAAGAGAGAATGATTAGTGAAGATATCTCTTGGATTCAATGTCAATCCTCAACCAGTCAGACCTACTGTACCTTTGGATAGATCCAGGTTTAAGTGGGAGCCACCTCTAATTGGTTGGTTGAATTTGAATTTAAATAGATCATATAAAGAGAATCTAGGTCCTACAAGTATTTGAGAGATTTTAAGGAACCATGACGAGTCAATAATTTTAGCCTTTGCTGATAATATGGTCCATAAAACCAGTCACTTCATCGAAGATAGGATCCTGTTCCAAGGAGTTTTTCTATTGAATTTTGTAAGTTGTAGGAAACTAATGATTTAAGGGCTCACTTAATATTATAAATATGGAAAGAGGGACTCAATATCCTACCTAGAATATTTCAAACCTTCTTTTGGAAGTTTAGAGATACATCCAAAATATTGAAGAGGTTCAGTTTAAGTATACATATAGGGAAGGTAATCAAGCAACTGATATATTGGCTAATAAAGGAGTTATTCAAAATGGTTTAGTTATGTCGTAGAATAATTTATCAATGGATATTGCTTCTATAGATAATAACCTCATACACAATTAGCCTTTGCTCCACTCTCATCGAGTTGTTGTTGTTGTTTTGGCTACAAAACTTGGGGGTACTTATTGATTTTGGGTTTCCATACCAAATTCCATATCTCCAATCTATTGTTTCCTCCCTACAAACCACAATCTCCAATGCAAAATAAATCCTCACCTTAATGGGCTAGTAGGCCTAGGAAAGAAACAACCTCATGGAGGAGAATGGGGTCGGTCCTAGAAGAGTGAAATTATGATGGTTAGTGCTTCTAGATTGCATGGCTCAATTTGTGGTTAAGGTCCTACTACTGATATGTGTTTGGTTGGTTATCTTTGTCATCTTGATTTGGTTTTGATTTTATTTTAAGTTTTAAATTATGTATGGTCTTATCTATGTATTGTTTTGGCTTTGGAATGGGTAACTTCTCTAATTGGTCATTCCTTGATTATTACTAGATGTAAGTAATTTTGGATCCCTATTTTTGGGTGGGGCTTAGTATCTTTTGTATAAGGTTTGGAGATCCTTTCAAAACTCATTTTTCCATATAATAAAAAAAAATCTAGATTTTGCTCTTAATCTATTTATGCCTTGATACTATTCTATTACAATATATCATTGTAGAGCGAAAAAAATGGTGCACCTAGCAAGGGAAATTGAAATGCATCTATTGTTCTAATCAAGCATTCAAAAGCGACAATAAAGTAAACATAAATATGACAAATATTTGAAAGAAATGGGGGGTTCTATTTATATTGATTAATTTATCAAATATATGGTTACAAAATATCCCCTTGAGGGCTCTCAATTTGATACAATTCAAATTACAATGTTGAAGGATCCAATCCTTTCACAAACTTATGGTGCACTTTCAGTGTTCTCCTCGCACTCACGATTGAAGCATGGGTTTTTGTTACCACTGAATGAGCTATCCATATTCAAATATTTAGCTCCTTCCTCATGCATTGGAATACCTGTACCTACACACAAGAAATTGAAATGGGTTAATAGCATGTGCGGATTATGATAATATCAAAGGAATGCATGCAATATTGAATGTAAAAAGTGCAATCGACATGGCTAAACTACTCCAAATGATTCCAAAACTTAACATGATGCATATTATCTACTTTTGTAATGATCTATGTAGAAATTGAAGTGAAATTATGAGCAGAATCTATGGTCATCCCTGGGTGGGCCAATTAGGACTGTCATCACAAAAACCCTAATTGATGATTCAAAACTACTCCAAACTTCACCAAATTCAAGTATGATGCTAATATACTACTCTAAAATTGATCTACACTAAAATTGATTCAAAATTGTGGCCCAATTCATGGCCATCCTAGGGTGATCCATTTGGGACTGTTAACCATCCTAGGTGGGGACGACCACAAAATAGGGTGGTTTTTACCACCAATTCCACTGGGATCTGGTCTAGAACACTCCTAGGGGTGTTGTCATCAAATTTGGTAAATTAACTCATAGGAATGGATGGGTTTTGGAAGGGATGTGCATATTTGGGGATGCCTTGAAAACGCCTTTGATTGATGAAGTTTCCAAGGGCAAATACGAGGGCAAAAGGTGAGAGGGAATCTCGATAGCACTTCATGGTGAATACTTGCAAAGAGCTCTCTCTGAAATTGAGTGGAAACACTCCAATTTATAGCCCAAGAGGGAAAAAGGGGCAAAGGGGAAATTTGGGGCATGCAAGGTAGGTGCCACCACTTGTCAAAGCCCTTGCCATGCATTGGGAGGAAGAGGCCTCCAATTTGGGCCTCCAATTTGCAGTTCCTAATGGCCTAGACAGTCTCCCAATCTATCATAAGTCATTGGGTGGGATAAATGGTAGAAATTGATTGCCATTTATCCCACCCTTGACTTTTTGAGGGGTCTAGACCATGGCCATCCCACCCAGGGATGGTTTCTTGTGGTCATCCCTGGGTGGGATGACCATGAACTATGGTCATCCTAGGGTGGGACGACCATGGCTACATGGCCCAAAACCTCCCAAAAGTGGGGTAAACCTTCCCAAAAGTGGTTAGGACCCCTAATTAACCCTTGAGGGTTGCCCAATGGGGCCATATGGTGTCGATAAGAGTGGCATCATTGCAATCTTATCCGATTTACATGATTTTAGTGTCTATAGATGCCCCTTTTTGAGATGTGTTGTGTGAAATAGAATGCTAAGAAAAAATAGATGACTAAATCATCAAATGATTAAGGTTATTCAGTAACCTAACCAAATTTAGATGCCTCCATTGTGGAAAGAGCATACATTCTTGGAATCCTTGCTTTTGACATAATTGAAGGATTGATTTTGGTATACCTTTCAACCACACTATAATGACAATTTTAGGGGCTCTAGGGTATACTTGGTCTTGGTTCCTTATTTTACCTATTTTGGGATACATGTCCCGAGGCTTCAAGTATACCAAGACTTTGTTTTGAATTTGTGCTGAATTATTTGCCCCAGCGTAGGCTTGAAATTTATCTTTGACAATGATTCTTTTGAATGTATGCAAGTTGCACTTTTGAGTGTTTGAGTGTTGATTTTGATTATGAATTCGTTATTATGACTACCCCCTCAAGTGATGAGTCGATGAGGGCATGAAAAATGATGAAAGTGATGAGTCACTTGACCCATATGACTTGATTGGGATTACCTTCAGTTTTATCCATTGTAAGATTTATCAATTTTGTGAGGATTTTGATGGTTTTGTTGATATTTCATGGTAGAATAGAACTGAATACCTCATTCCCATGGAGTGGTCCAGCCATAATGGCCTTATTAGGGATTTAAGTAGAGAATTTTCAATTCATCCATGAACAATTTGAATTCAATCTTGATCCTTTGTGAATTTTATCAATTTTGACCTATTTTTGGTGGTTTTTAGGCCATTTTCTTGGCTTTTTTAGCTATTTTTGTGGGATTTTTGTGGCATCCTAGGGTGGGATGGCTGCATATTTTATGGCCATCCTAGGGTGGTATGGTTAGCCAATTTTCTGGCCATCCCACCCTAGGATGGCCATGCTCATCCTAGTGCTTTTTAAGCCCAAAATTGGTCAAATGAGCTCATTTTCACACTTCTAACTTGGAAAATTGAGAGGTGAGGAGTAGGAGATTGATTGGATAGAGTGGAGCACTATTGAAACCATCCCAAAATCACCATGATCTAGCCTTAGGACTCAATGAGTGGAGGAGCATGCGAGATGGGTAAGGGCTGCAATTTGCTCCTATACTTTATTGAACTTGGAAATGTAATTATTTTCACATTTTCCAACAAATACACTAAATATTGGTTATGAACCTCATTAGTGATATTATTTAGGAATTTGTGCTTTATTTGTGGTTTGTGTGCATTTTAATTTTATTTTTTTATGTTTTTATGTTGTTTTATGCCTATTTTTGGGGGCTAGGAAGGCCCTTTTTAGCATTTTTGGGGGTCATCCCTGGTGGGATGGCATTGGGGATCTTGGTATGACCATAAATTTGGGGGAAAAAGGTCCTTTTTTGAGCTATTTTTACTATTTTTGGGTAATTTTATTGCATTTTTGGTGCATTTTTGTTAAGCTTGCTTGCCTCTGTCAAGTGGTCAAGAGTTGGTATCGATTTCCAATTTTTTTAGACTACTAGGGACTTATTGATAGAGGATGACTGGAAATGGCTTGATGCCATTGGTCTTAAGCAAGTGACATGATTAGAGCCAGTGTATGGAGACAAAGCCTACCTATTGATAGATCTATGGGACCCTCGCACCAACACCTTTCACTTACCTACTAGGGAGATGATAGTGATGTTAGAGGATATCTACCAGATTTTGTGCATTTTTATAGAGGGGATTTTGATTGTATCTACTCATCACGATCTTAGAGATACGATTTTGTAGAGATACTTTGTAGGGCTAGTTGGAGGTAGTATGAGACTTGCCTAGCGGAGGTATCCTAGTGGAGTTATGGTATGAGGTAGAGGTATTGACTATGAGATATGCCTTACTGATGATGCTGATCTCCAACATGTTGCTACCAGACTCATCAGGAGCTAGGTTCCCTTGGAACCTTTTGGAGTTAGTATTTTCACTTGTGGAGTGCACCATAGAGAGGTCATTAGTGATGGCTTGGGGTACTACTTTACTAGCACAACTATATGATGAGTTGTATGAGATCCACTCCCATGGGTGGAAAGGATTGGGATGCAACTTTCTACTATAGGTGTGGGGATGGCAACATATTATTATGGATCGACCATGGGGACTACCTTGGATGACACAAGCATAGCTTGTGGATAGGGAGATAGGCTATGGGATCCTATGGTAGTGAGACTAGGAGAGGGGTCAGAGCCATCCCTATGTAGGCATGATTGATCATTATGCATAGTCATTTGCATAGCTTAGGGTAGAGGAGGTTACTTGGAGATCCTACATGGATTGTCTAGCATGGCTTGAGGCTGAGGCATAGCTTCATCGGGTGAGGTGAGGGAGATGGTTAGTTGGTTGACATGGGACTAAGTGAGAGTACTTCCCATATGCTTGAGTGCTATGGTAGTTTGGGCTACACAAGGGATTGCCTAGTGAGCTAGTGATCTACCAATATCATGGGGATGAGAGGACACTTACTTGGCCTATAGTTGAGGTAGTTGGAGAGGAGGTAGATCCTATGGAGGATGTCTCTAATCTAGATGATGTAGGGACTATAGTAGAGTATGACTCTTGGTGGGTGATGCACTAGTGGTGAGGGAGGGACCTTAGGAGGTGGTATATCTATGGTGATAGGGGAGGCTCATGGGGATGCTCTAGATGAGGGACATGATGAGGCTCTAGATGAGGAGGAGCTAGATTTAGGTGAGTGACATGTGCATCATCGGGTAGATGATGAGTGGATAGATCTCATTGATGTGGGGGATCCATAGGATGACTATGGTGAGGATGAATTTGATGAGTAGGGAGTGTAGGTATAGTTGGTAGCATGAGATGCTACTATTGTTGAGCTATAGGGTGAGCTGATTAGAGGTAGATAGGAGTATGTAGAGGAGAGGGCTCTCCTATAGGCATAGGTGTAGAGTGCATAGGCTAATATTGATAGGTAGGTAGTAGAGTTAGCTACTCTTTGAGCATAGGTTAGGGTAGGGAGCCCTAGCCATGGGGGATCTAGTAGTGGTGAGATGGCTAGGCTATAGGAGGAGGTGACATAGCTCTAGACCTTATTGAGTGAGTACTAGGTGCATTATCAAGAGGATACCACCTACACACAGGATTTGGAGGATGAGATAGCATACCTTAGAGGGCACTTACTAGCTCGCTCTACTACTAGTGGGTCCTAGTAGTAGGAGGAGTGGTACAGGATAGTCATCGACTAGGATGGGGGCACCTAGCTCTATGAGGAGAGTAGATAGGGCTAGGGAGAGTAGATCTAGGAGCTCTCAATGCGCACCGACTGAGGGTGGGGGTGAGAGTCATAGTGTCGGTCCTACGTGACCATGGCTTTTGAGACTCTATGGTTATTTTTGATTTTTGTAGTGTGAGGTCTGAGGACCCACTTTATTGTAGCCTATGGGTAATTTTTGGATTATGATGTATATTTTTATCCCATACATATATATATATGAGTTTTTATGTTGTCATCATGTGTTTCTTTACTACTTTATTAGATGTATGCAATGCTTATGTTTGCTTTACTAATGCTTATCATGGATGCATGTATTGTAATATGATGTGATTTGATGATATGTGTATGAGTATATGCATAATGAAATGGATGATTTGTTAATTTGTATGATGAGTTATGAATACTATTTGACACACTAGATGCTAGCACCATAGACTGTACAAAATTCATCTATTCCTTTTCACTTTTATCATGAGATTATATAATGGATTGTGAAAATGTAAATTGACAAACATGTGATAAAATGATATGTAATGGAATGAATAATATGATGTTATATGATATCCTTGATATTTTCATGAGACTCAAACACTCTAGTGATCTAGTCAAAAGTTGTATAGTAACTATGCAAGACTTTTTGGCAAGGTATAAATCTTCTAGGATGACCAAGATATTCAATATCCCTATGTGTGCATGTGAGTTCATTTCTATGATAATGCATAAAGTTACCCCAGTGCCAAACATGATTGATGCAACCCATCTGTACTGAAGATCACCCTACGAGTATCATTATCCTAAGTTTTGTACGTAGTTGGATTAGACCACTAGGCAATACAGGCTACCAAAATCTAGCTCATCCACATGCAAACATTGGTCTGTACAAAAGCAGGTTGCTAATGTGATAGACATATCATCATGCGTAAGGATACCACCATTGCCAGGAGGCTTGATGCCACCCAACCTATAATGAGGATCACCTTATGGTTGTCAAATGCTGAGAATTCTAGGGATTCAAGTTTAGTACTCCCTTATTTTATTTTATTTTTGAATTGCTCTAGGGATTTGCTCATTTTTTTTTGGTGAGCAAGGGATTTTGGTAGTGGTGAGAACCACTATTTATTTTACTTTTTGCTTTTTCTAATGGTGAAAACCACTTTTTATTTTGAATATTATTAAGTGGTAATAACCATTGTTTATTTTCTCTTTGGATACTTGCCCCAATTTGGTGTGAAGCAAGGGATTTTGATTGTTTTGGGTAAGGAGGAGCTTGTCCTTTTGTCAATTCTCAATATTTTTGAACCATTTACTAGAGGATGAAAGGGATAGCTTTTACAAAATTAAAATTAAAACTAGATATGATGAGTGATCAAAAATCCTAAGATGCCTTATAACTAAATGGCCTAGGTGAAGGGAAAATGACACACAATAGGGAATATGGATGGAAATGATAATTATAATGTAAATGAGTGTTAATAATGACTTTTGATAAAGTTGATTTTGAATGATGACTAGTGTATAGACCTGGTGCTAGACATGTATGATCAACTCTAGAATACAAAATGCAATGATGGGTATGCTTAATGCAAGTGATTGTATAATGCAATAAAATTAAATGTAATATTTTTGTATTTTTATAAATATTTGATATATATATATATATTTGACCAATGGGCTTAATGGATGCCATTGGGGCTTTTGGGTGACCAAAGGGTTTATAGATACCTTTGGAGCTTTTGGGTGACCAAAGGGTTTATAGATACCTTTGGAGCTTTTTGGGGTGACCAAAGGGTTTATAGATACTTTTGGAGCATTTTGGGTGACCAAAGGGTTTATAGATACCTTTGGAGCATTTTTTGTGACCAAAGGTTTATAGATACCTTTGGAGATTTTGGGTGACCAAAGGGTTTATAGATACCTTTGGAGTATTTTAGGGGTGACCAAAGGGTTTGTAGATACCTTTGGAGCATGTTTTAGGGTGACCAAAGGGTTTATAGATACCTTTGGAGTATTTTGGGGTGACCAAAGGGTTTATAGATACCTTTGGAGCATTTTGGGGTGACCAAAGGGTTTGTAGACACCTTTGGAGTATTTTGGGGTGACCAAAGGGTTTATAGACACCTTTGGAGAATTTTAGGGTGACCAAAGGGTTTATAGATACCTTTGGAGCATTTTGGGGTGACCAAAGGGTTTGTAGATACCTTTGGAGCATTTTGGGGTGACCAAAGGGTTTGTAGATACCTTTGGAGCATTTTGGGGTGACCAAAGGGTTTATAGATACCTTTGGAGTATTTTGGGTGACCAAAGGGTTTGTAGATACCTTTGGAGCATTTTGGGGTGACCAAAGGGTTTATAGATACCTTTGGAGCATTTTGGGGTGACCAAAGGGTTTGTAGATACCTTTGGAGCATTTTGGGTGACCAAAGGGTTTATAGATACCTTTGGAGATTTTTGGGTGCGGATGCTTTAAGCATGAAAATGTCATAGGTGAAGGATATTCAAGGGTTTAGGCTCCTCACATCCTTCAATGGAAGCTAGGTGATAAGTTCTAGGTCCAATATGACTAGTGATAATGTAAGGACCTAACTAGTTTACCATAAATTTGTCCCTTAGATGGGGCGGCAAGTTAGAATTTTGTTGGTTCTCTTTTAGAACAAGATCACCAACCTAAAAGTCTCTAGGATGGAATTTCATGTTATAGGCTCTCTTAATCCTCTCTTGATAAACACGTAGGTGCTCAAGAGCATTAATGTGTCGTTCATCAAGCAAAGTTAATTGGTCTAGGTGAGCCTACCATGCGGTGTCATCATCGATGAACTCTTGCATGGATATGCACAATGATGAGATTTCCAACTCTAAGGGCATGACAACCTCAACACCATACACTAGTGAAAATGGGGTTGCCCTAGTGGGTGTCTGAATACTAGTGTGGTAAGCCCAAAGGGCTAGAGGTAATTGATTATGCCAATATTTGTGATTATCCTTAACAATTTTCTTTAAGATTATAATTATTATTTTATTTGATGCCTCAGCTTGCCCATTGGCTTGTGGATAATAGGGCATAGAAAAGTTGTGTTGGATGTTATATTTAGTTGTTAAAGCACGCACATCCTTATTCTTAAAATGTGGCCCATTATCTAAAATTATTTTGGATGGGATACCAAAATGACAAATGATATTATGTAACATGAACTCCGCAATGCGAGGTCCAGTCGTAGTGGTAAGGGGAATTGCTTCCACCCATTTTGTGAAGTACTCGATGGTCGTAATGATGAATGTATGATGGCCTAAAGAAGAGGGTGAGATTTTCTCGATTAAGTCAAACCCCCATTGCAAAAATGGCCAAACCGATTGAATCGGTTGTAAGGCCTGAGAAGGTACATGTGTCAAATTAGCATGGTGTTGACACTTGATGCACTTCTTAACATAAGCACAACAATATTGCTCTAAATTTGGCCAATAATAGCCCATGCAAAGAATGCACTTTGTGATGGCCATGCCACTGAAATGGCCACCACATGTACCATCATGTACTTGGGCGATTACCCAAACTGACTCTTGATGCTCTAAGAAATGAAGGAGGATACCCTCGTAGCTTCGATGATACAATATATCTCCAAGTAAGACATATTTTGCCACTTTTTTCTTGAATGTATGCTTGGTGGCATGCGACAATCTAGAAGGGATATTACCAAGCTTTAGGTAATATTTTAGCTGGATGGACCAATCTTGCTTTGAAGAAGCCTCAATTGCATTAATTGCTTGATCCTTTTGAAGTTCATCTCTCATGAATGTTGATTGGGAGAGAACTTGTAAATATAGCATTGTGCTGCTATCAAAAGGAGTTTGAGGGAATAAAGTCCCCCAAGTGGCATTATTTAAGCAATTGTGAAGTTGAGAGAACCATTCATGAGAAGGTTCAATTTGAATCATGTGGACTTCTGGCATGGAGTTGAGCTCCTCATGCTTAGTCATAGAGTGCGATAGCATTTTGACTTGAATGGTTGTGATATCATCAGAAGGGTTCTACGGGATTAAAGACCCTAAGGAGGCCATTGTATCCACAAAATGGTTAGATGAACGAGGGAGTGCCTCAATATCATACCATTCAAATTTTGCCAAAATTTTATCCACTAGGGCTTTGTAGGCTTGCAATATTGGGCATCTACATTGGAATATTCCCTTGACCTGATTCACTATGAGCAAGGAATCACCAAAAATGTTGAGCTTGGTTATTTTCATGGTGATTGCCATTTGAAGGCCTATGAGGAGAGCTTCATACTCGAAATTATTGTTGGTGCATGGGAAATCAAGTTTAAATGATAGGGGTATTGGAGCCCCTTGCGGTGTGAAAAATACAATTCCCATGCCACCCCCTTGCTCGCACTTAGAGCCATCAAAAAATAGAGTTATGTCAGCCTTTGCTTCAGGCTCTTCAGGATCAGGTGATTCTGACACCTGAAAGACTCCATCATCGGGAAGCTCTATGCTAAGAGGTTGGTCATCCTAGAGGGGAGCCTCTACGAGTTGATCGGCTATGACCTGACCTTTAATTGATTTTTTTCTGATGAATTCGAGGTCAAATTCTATCAACAACATAATCCATTTCATCGTGCGACTATTATGGTAAGTTTGACTCATCATATATCACAATGGATTCTCTTTGGATACTACATACATGGTATGATTGAGCATGTAATGGCATAGCTTTTTAGTGGTAAAAACCACTGCTAAGCATAGCTTCTCAATGTATGCATAATTTATTTCATAACTGACCAGGGTGCGGCTAATATAGTATGTAGCCTGTTCTTTGTGCAATTCATTCTTTTGGGCCAACATGGTGCCCAACGCAAGCTCAGTAGCTGAGATGTATAGATAGAATGACACTCCTAGTCGAGGAGGAGCCAATATTGGTGGTGAAGCTAGATATTGTTTAATCTCATCAAAGGTGGCTTGACACTCATCATCCCACTTAAATGTGACCCCCTTGTGTAACAACTTGTTCATAGGTCGACACTTATCCAATAATTGCACTATGAAGCATTTGATGGATGCGACCTTTCCTTGCAGACTACGTAGCTACTTGATAGTAGTGGGGGGAGGCATTTCTAGGATTACCTTGACTTTATTTGGATCAACTTCTATGCCTCATTTAGAGACTATGAATCCCAAGAGTTTTCTAGATGTGATGCCGAAGATGCACTTCTTGGGATTTAGTCTAACATTGTGTTCAATGAGGTGATCTAGAACTTTGTGCAATACATCAATGTGCTCATGGTGAAGTAAAGACTTAGCCAATAAGTCATCTATGTAATCTTCCAAAATTTTATGCATGTAGTCATGGAAGATATAAGTCATAGCTCGCTGGTAGGTAGCGCCAACATTTTTGAGGCCAAAAGGCATGACCTTATAACAAAATGTCCCCCAAGGCATTATGAATGTCATTTTGAGTTGGTCTTCTGGATTAATGCAAATTTGATTATATCTAGAGAAACCATCCATTAGGGATAACATCTCGTGACCTATTGTGGCATCCACCAGTGCATCAATGTTTGGAAAAGGGAATTCATCCTTAGGACTCACTTTATTTAGATCTCAAAAATTAGTGCAAATGTGAATCCTTCCATCGGGTTTCTTGATAGGTACCATATTGGAAACCCATGGTGGATAATCAACTGATATAATGAAGTTGGCATCTAACAATTTTTGCAATTCATCTTTCACCATTAAGGCTACTATTGGATGCATCTTGCGTAGCTTTTGCTTAACTAGTTTTGCATTTGGGTCAATCGTAAGATTATGCATGACTAAATTGGGATCTAGTCCTGGCATATCTTTATAAGACCATGCAAAAGCTTGCTTCTTCTCTTTTAATAGCTTTGTATAATCAGCTTGCTCAGTAGGGGATAAGCCTTCCCCTAGCTTGATGAATTAGGGATTATCAAGATCTGTGTCGATATCCCTATCAATTGTTGGCTCAATTGACATATGGGATCCCTCTTCCAATTGGTGTGGAGTAGGGATCAAATGAATATCATCAGCTGGGTTTACATCATCAATTGGAAACTCATGCTCAACCTCAGCGTGAAAGATATTTTGAGTAGTCCTTGGAGAAAAATGAAATGGTTGTAACATTTCATCGCAAGGCCAATACTCTGATGGAGATGGGGGAGAATCTCCCCGATCAAAGTCAATTACCTCAAGGTCGAGGTGCAATGGCTTTGATGGGTTATTCGGATCATGCAATGGTGTAGTAAGATCTATGGAAATCATATTGATGGATGGATGACTTCCATTGGATGGGTGATTATGTCTAGGGATAATAGGTTGTCACAAGACTCATGAGGGTGGTTGCGGTGGAGGTGGAATGATTGATGGTGGTCTATGTGGAAGGTGATGAGCTTGCTCTTCAAGTGGAAAAATTTATCGCCATATGGGATGTTGCACTAGGAACATACATAGGTAGAATTCTTCTTCATCATCCAATGGGATGACCTACTCATATTCCTCATCTGAACTAGGGTAGTTGATGGGTGCTACACCATAATCTGATTCATCATTTGTCATCCATTTCTCAGGGGGACCTTGATCTTCTTCCTCATTGTTATATGGAAGTGTATGTGAACCTTCACCTTTTTCAAAATATTGGGTGAAATCATGATATATCCCTTGATCTATCATGTTTATAGGAAAATAATCCCCCAAAGAGTGGACATGATTTGGATTAGCATAGGGATCACATGCAAGCTCATCCCTATAGTTCAGACCTAGGCATTCTAAACTCTTTGTGAGGACATCAAGGGGTATAGGCTTGTTGTGTCCTAGGCCAGATTTATCATATGGTAATTGATATTATGGTTGGCAAGGAACATGAGTGCCTTGTTCATACAACCCTAGACCATAGCCATGCCAATGGTAGCGATGGAGATATCACAAGGTATAGTCGGGATTGGACATGTAATTTATATCCTCAGAGAAAGGTTCCTCATCTTCTTCTTGCTGAGGAGATGGTTATGTTCCATATTCAATACCCCCATATATGAAATTCATTTGATTGGGAGGTATACCTAGAGGTACAATGGTACCTATGGGAAGATGAGGTCATCCCATATCTTGCACTATCTCAATGGCTGGAACAATTGTGATGTTCTTCACTAGATATTCTCCTAAACCTGTGCTAGCCAAATGGACTGTGACTTAGGATGGTGAAGGTGGAGGAGATGGAAACGAGGCTTGAGATGACTCAATGCTTACCTCATGAGATGGTTCCTCATCTGCTAGACTAGGAATCTCTTCTATAGAAATGGTGGAAATGATGGGAGGGATCTCATCAATTGGCCTCTTTGACATATTCCTCTATGGAGGATTGGATGATGATAAAGGTGTTTCTGAAGGTGCCAATGATGATGATGGTATGGAAGAAGATGGTAATGGAGTAATGGAAGGTGATGGTGAGGGAATTGGACCTCGAATGGATGTATTTGGTTGGAAGTCCACATGAGTCGATGGCAAGGTCGACTCGGGGATATGTTGCACCAAGTTGTAGTATTTGAAGGGCTCAAGGTCTACAGAGACCACATGTACTTGCCCTTCATAAGTATACTTTAGACATTGGTGAGCTATGGAGGGAATGCACTTCATGTCCCTAATCCAAGGTCTACCCAACAATATATTGTAGGCCATTGCACCCTCCAAGATGTGACACAATGTTGGTATAGTTTTGCACCCCACCTGAATAGGTAGGACTATAGTGCCAACTGTTGAGCATATCGTATCATTGAATGCTTGGAGGGTGTAGGTGGATGCAATAATATGGGATGCTGGAAGTCCTAGATGTTTGAGAGCATTAGTGGTGATGATGTTACTTGATGAACCAGTGTCAATTAGAACTCTCTTATAGGGTGTTCCATTTACACATGCAATGATGTGTAGAGGAGGATCAACCACATCACTTGCTATCGATTTGAGTTCATGTTCATGAAATGTGATCACTGGTTCTTTACACTATTGGACATGCCCCACAAAATTGATAAAGGAGTTAGACTCTTTGGGCTGTAGGTCAATCGACTTAAGAATATCCATAAGAGCTTCTCTATGAGGTGGTGATTGTTGAATAAGCTCATATATGGAAAGTCTAGCCGATGTTGTTCGTAAGCTTTGAGCAAGCTTACTTTTTATTGTAACCACTAGACGAGGTGGAAGGCTTTGCACTAGAGGTGGTGGAGGCTATGATATTGAAGGAATATTGCTTGAAGCTGCAGGTGGTGCAACTTGACTTGGATAGCATCTATTCCTTGTCACAATGCTAACCATCCCAATGTACCCTTGTTTAGGGGGTGATGTATGGACCTCATTTACTTGTTTGGTAGGATTTGCTTGTACCTCATGAGTGGGTAATGGGTCTTTAAAAACACCCATTTGTTGATTGTTTGTTGTGAGAGGATTATCCACTTGAAGGTCATTCCTCTTGATCATATCTTGTACTAGGTTTTTGAAACCGTAGCACGTTGGCAAGTCATGCCCAATCTGCCTATGATATCTATAATATAGGTCTTCTTGACATCCCATAGGCTTTTTTTTGCCTTTACTCGGGTCTATAGGCTAGATCTTAGGTAGAGTAATCACCTTGGCCACACATAGATGATCGAATAGGGAGTCCATCGACTTAGTGAAGGGCGTAAATTATCGCCTAGGGTGACATTGCTAATTTTACCCCTGGTTCACTTGAGTGTTGTTGTTATAACTTGCAGGAGGAGGTTGGGCCTGATAATTTACCTTCTGAGATGGCATTGGTTGCATAGGCCTTGGGACATTGATGGCAACTTGGTTGACTATTGTCTACTTTGATTATACCAGATTGCCCTTTGGGTTCTTAGTCCACTCCTTCTTGTGGGGTTTTGTGATTTCTCCCTCTTGAATTTTAATTTCTTCTATGGTTCTAGCCTATGCTAGAGCATCTTCAAGAGTTTGATATTGTTGGAGTTGTAGCAATAGTGATATTGGCTTTAAAAAACTCTTTGAAAACATCCTAGTCAGCTCAGACACTGGCAATAGGTATGGTAGCTTAGCAAGAAGCATTCACCACCTGTTACCATAGTCTGTGATTGACTCATCTTCATATTGCTTTAACCCTGTGAGGTCTGTTAAGGTCACCTTTCTCTTAGTATTGAAGGTGAAATATTCCAAGAATATGTTTGAAAATTGTTCAAAGGTATGGATGCTGTGCCTTGGAAGTTGATTATACCACTCTACGGTTGGGCCAGAGAGGGTGATTAAAAATGTTCTCAAGAGTAAGGCATCATCATCTTGAATACTAAAGCATTGGTTCATGAACCTAGTGATGTGCTCTTGTGCATATTTCTTGATATTCTCACAATGACACTGAGAGGGGGGGGGGGTGAATCAGTGTAGCTATTTAAATTTAGATCTACAACTCTTTAAAACTTAAGCAGGGAGAACTTAAAAACAGATAAAGCAATTTAAACAAGAGGGCATTCCACAACACATGATTTAATGAGGTTCACCATTTTTGGCTACTCTTCAAAAATTAGACTGCTTGGACTCCCATCCAAATACAACCTTTGCAAAGCACCAACTTTACAAACAATTTTCTAGTACCCACAGGAATGAGCACCAACCCCTTATTTATCTACAACAACCAGAAAGGAGCACCAACCCCCTAATGCCAAGCACCAACTTGGACTTCAGTTCTAAACTGTTTTAATGACATAAAAATGCCTTCTCTTCTACAAGACCCTCACTGGTCTAATGCCTTTTAACAAGAACTGCATATACTTATAGCTCTGTTATATTTTTCTCTTTCAGCTCTGCTATTCTCTCTTACAGCCCTCTCTTCTATATTTTTTAGCACTATACACATCTATTATTTTCACAGCTCCTTTTTCCTTTTATTCGGCAATCCAAAACACTCATGCCTTGTGTAGAGCTCAACCCTAACCCTAACTTCCTGTACATGAAAAATATTCTTTTGGCTCTGCTTACTATGCTTTAATAGTCTTCTCTGCACTTTGATAGCCTTATCTATGCTCTGACATTCTTATCTGCTCATTTATGGCTCTGACAACCTTATCTGCTCAATTCGGCACTCTTACATTCTTACTTGCTCATTTACGGCTTTGACAGCCTTCTCTACTCAATTCGGTGCTCTGACATTCTTACCTGCTCATTTATGGCTCTGACAACCTTTTTTGTTCTCTTACAGCTCTGACAGTAGAACCGCCGCTCTGATAGCCTTTTTGTCTTCTTCTCGGCCTGCATGCGCAAAAACACATGTCATGATATCATGACACTTTTCACCTTCGTACACTCTTCTTGGCTTGCACCAGTGAAAACATGACATGTCACGAAATCGTGATGCTTTTCACTTCCTTGCACTCTTCTCAAAATGCATCCACAAAAACATGACATGTCACGAAATCGTGACACTTTTGCTACCTTATGCCTTTCTCTGCCTTTTGCCTATGAAAATGGAACATGTCACGAAATCGTGACACTTTCACTGCCTTATGCCTTTCTCTGCCTTTCACCCGTGAAAATGGAACATGTCATGAAATCATGACACTTTCGCTGCCTTGTGCCTTTCTCTGCCTTTCGTCCATGAAAACATAACATGTCGTGAAATCATGACAATTTTGTAGCCTTGCTGCCTTTCTCTGCCTTTCACTCGTGAAAATGGAACATGTCATGAAATCGTGACACTTTCGTTGCCTTGTGCCTTTCTCTGCCTTTCGTCCGTGAAAACAAAACATGTCATGAAATCGTGACACGTTCGCTGCCTTGCTTCATTGCTCGGCTTGCACTAGCAAAAACCTAACATGTCATGATATCGCGACACTTTTCTCCTCTGTACACTCTCTCCTCTTTGGGTTGCAAAAACCTAACATGTCACGATATCACGACACTTTTTCTCCTTAGTTCTTTTCTTCCCTTCGGGTCATGAAAACCCGACATGTTGCGATATCGCGACACTTTTTCTCCTTAGCACTTCCTCTTGCAATTTGTTGTGAAATCGTGACACTTTTCCTTGCGAGCTCTTTCTCTCGAACCTATCGTGAAATCATGACACTTTTTTGTCCGTACCATCCTTCTTGCAAATTGTCGCGAAATCGTGACACTTTTCTTTGCAAGCTCTTTCTTTTCGAACATGTCACGAAATCATGACAGTTTTCTTTGCTTGCGCCTTCTCTCCGAACATGTCACAAAATCATGATAGTTTTCCTTATGCTTTCTCTCTCTTCCAACATGTCACGAAATCATGACAGTTTTCCTTGCACTTTCTCTCTTTTCCAACATGTCACGAAATCATGATAGTTTTTCTACTTGGCTTCTTTTCCTCCAACATGTTGCGATATCTCGACAGTTTTCTTATTGTGATATCGCGATAGTTTTCTTACTTGCATTTTTCTTTGATATTTTGAAATTGGGCCACTTCTGTATTTCTTGGAAATTCACTGTACATGCTCTGACTGACCTCTGAACTCCTGTCCACTGCTTCAACTGATCTATCTGTCTATGTTGACAACAATGACAATACTATTTCTGCACCTTGCTCAATAATCTCCCCCTTTGGAATTATTGGCAATACATGTGCAATTTCCTATAATTCTTCTCCCCCTTTGACAATAATACCAAAGGGCTGTTGTAGACTCCCCCTAAGTCCGTGCACAACATTCTCAGGCACACAATATTACAGTTAGCATAAATTACAAACATGAGAAAATAGATAATAAAATATATAAATGCTCCCCCTGAGAATGTGTTCCCGATAGCTAGTCAGTTCTTGGGAAGTGTGACCACTCCCAACTTACTACGAAGGTATTCAAAAACTTCCTTGGGCAATGGTTTAGTGAAGATATCTGCTACTTGCTTTGTAGTTGGAACAAAATCCAATTTAACCTCACATTTTGCAACTTTATCCTTCAAAAAGTGATACCGGATTGCAATATGTTTGGTGTGAGAATGCATAACTGGATTCTTTGAGATGTTAATAGCAATGGTATTATCACATTTAATTGAAATTAGCTCTTTGAAGTTAATACCAAGATCTTTCAGGGTTTGTCTCATCTATAAAATATATGTACAATATGTTGTTGCTGCAATGTATTCTGCCTCTACTGTGGATAGAGAGATTGATTCTTGTTTTTTGTTGTGCCATGCTACCAACCTGTATCCAAGATAGAATGCACCTCCACTAGTAATCTTTCTATAATCTATACATCCTGCCCAATATGCATCAGAATATGCAATAAGAGTGAAGTCCTTACCTTTTAGGTACCATAACCCATATTCCGTAGTACCCTTGAGGTACCTAAAGATCCTCTTCACAGCTGTCACATGAGTCTCTTTGGCACTAGCCTGAAATATTGCTACCATGCATACTGCCTGTAAGATATCTAGTCTTGTAGCTGTTAAATACAGCAGGCTCCCAATCATAGATCTGTACATGGTTTGATCAACATCTGGAGATTTTTCATCCTTGCTCGATTTGCAATTTGTTGTCATGGGAGTGCTAACAGGTTTACAATCCTCCATAGTGAAAATTTTTAGCATTTCTTTCACATATTTAACTTGAGAAATAAAAATACCCTTTTCATTTTGGTTAACATGCAATCCGATGAAATATGAAAGTTCACCAATCATAGACATTTTAAATTCTTTTTGCATTTTATTTGCTATGTCTCTACATGACTCATCATTGTTGCTGCCAAAAATTATATCATCTACATAAACAACAAGGACAATAATATGGCCATTGTCTGTTTTGACATACAAGTTACTATCCACCATACCTTTCTTGAACCCTTGTTCAGTGAGATAGTTGTCTAGTCTTGCATACCATGCTCTGGGTTCCTGTTTCAAGACATACAAAGCTTTCTTCAACTTGCAAACAAAGTTGGGATTATCACCGAGTTGAAAACCATCTAGCTACTCAATATAAACTTCTTCAAGATTTCCATTCAGAAATGTTGATTTCATGTCCATATGATAAACTTTGAAATTCCTGTGGACTGCTAAAGCCAGAAACATTCTGATTGCCTCGAGTCTAGCCATTGGTGCAAAATTTTCATCAAAATCAATACCTTCAACTTGAGCATAGCCTTTATAGACCAATCTTGCTTTATTCCTTACAACCTGTCTGTCTTCATTCAATTTGTTTCGAAAAATCCATTTAGTACCAATTATGTTTTTATTTGTAGGCCTTGGTACTAACTCCCAGGTTTTGTTTTTCTCAATCTAATCTAGTTCTTCATTTATTGCCTTCATCCAACTTTCATTTGTGCTTGCTTCAGCAATATTTTTGGGCTCAATGCTGGATAATAGGGAGTAGTTACTTACTACTTGTCTTCTTGTCTTAACACCAACTGTGGGGTCCCCAATAATTTGCTCTCTAGGATGATTTTTCTTCTAGCTTCATGTTTTGAATTTATTGTTTTCTTCTACTTTTGAATCAATACTTAAATCATATGGGTCAATTTTTTTATTCTCTTCTATTTTATTTTCTTCATCTTCTTTAATAACTTCTTCATAAATAGGGTAGTTTTCTTCACAGCTGACTGCTCGTTTCCTATCTTCATCAAATTTAACATCGACACTGTCTACAATTTTATTTAGCCTTTTGTTGTAGCATTTGTAATCTTTGCTTTTTGATGAATAACCAACGAAAATACCTTAATCAGATCTATCTTCAAACTTACCAAGATTATCTTTAGTTCTTTTGATGTAACACTTGCTACCAAAGACTTTGAAGTATTTTGTTGTTGCCTTCTTGCCGAACCATAGCTCATAAGGGGTTTTGCTTTCATGCGTCCTCAACATGCACCTGTTTTGGATATAAACTATAGTATGGACTGCCTCTTTCCAAAATCTATCTGCAATTTTGCTCTTAGTCAACATCGGTCATGCCATTTCCTGCAAAGTTCTATTCTTTCTTTCTACAACACCATTCTATTGAGGTGTCCTTACTGCTGAAATCTGTCTTCTGATCCCATATTTTTGACAGTATTCTACAAACTCCTCTGAGATGAACTCTCCTCCTCTATCAAATCTTAAGCATTTGATCCTCTTTCCTGTTTCATTCTCAACTTGATTTTTGAAAGTCTTGAACATTTCAAAAGCTTCAGATTTTTGCTTCAAAAAGAATATCCAGGTCATTCTGAAATAGTCATTTATGCACAACATAAAGTATTTGTCACCATTTATACTTTTTGTTCTCATGGGTCCACATAAATCAGTATGTATTAATTCTAAAGGTTTGCTGGTAAAGTACTCCTTTGATTTAAATGTTTCTTTAGTTTGCTTCCCCTTTTTGCATGAAGCATAAATACTATTTAGTGGTTTGCCAATGGAGGGTATATCTCTTACTGCCCTTTTTGAGCTTATTTTTACCAAATTGTCAAAGCTAATATGACCGAGCCTCTTGTGCCACAACCAATTTTCATCTTCATGTCCAATCAAGCATGCTCCTTCTGAAGTCTCTGAGAGAGTATACAGGTTTCCAGAAGTCCTTGATCGAGTAGCAATCAACTTTCCACTGTTAGATTTTCTCACTTCACAACCCTGCTTCTTAAAAAGTACTTCATGACCTCTATCATAGATTTGACTTACGCTGAGCAAGTTATGCTTCAGAACAATCATAAAAAAGACTTCTTTTGATTTGATATTTCCATCACTGATATTGACTGATCCTTTGCCAACTATCTTTGCTCCATCATTATTTCCAAATTTCACAAAACCACCTTCGTAATTCTGTAACTTCTCAAATTTTTGCTTGTCACCTGTCATGTGACTGGAGCATCCACTATCAAGTATCCATGGTGTAGATTTGTTCTGTGCTTTAAAATTAGTCTGAACAATCAAAAATTCCTTTTCTTCTTGGAGTTTCTCCTTTTCATTCCATTCTGGTTTGATAGTAGTTTTGGCTACTTGTTTTGCCTTTCCCCTTTCATTAGCTTGTGCCTGTTTTTAAGGAAATTTTTTGTTTTGTTTCAATCCATTTGGTTGAGATTTTCTACCCTGATATTTATTTGTTGTAAAAGTGCTTCTATAGTTTCTTGCAATGTGTCCAAAATTATGACAGTTATAACATTCTACTGCATAATCCATAAATGGAGAAAAGACATTTCTACTAGTGAAATTCCTTTGTGCTATATTATAAATGCAATCTAAAATCTTATGACCATAAGCATTGTATTTAAAACTATAACCAGAAAATGAATGATTAAACCTGGGTGAAGGTCTTTACCATTTTTAAGTAGGAGCCATGAATCTTCTCCTTCTTGGATGTGTGACTTTTGTGAATCCATCTTTGTTAGTACTCATCTTGAGTCTGGCATTATTGCTTTCTTTGACATGATTTGTTTTTTATTGATCAACTTTGATCTTATCTTCTTTCTTTATGGGTTCTACATTTATGGCATTTGAATCCTTTGATGATTCTCCTTCATCGAAGCCCAAACCAAATTTGATGCTTGAAGGCCTTTGGTTATTTATAATTTTATCCAACTTTACAGAACTTTCTTCAAACTTATGATAACAACTCAATTTCTGATTCGTCTCCTCTAGCTGCATCCTTAACCTAACAATGTCTTCTATTTTGCTACACTCATCTATTTTTATGATTAATTATACTTCAATAACTTTAGACATTTTCTTAAAATCGTCTATCTGTACTTTCAAGCTGTTTATTATTTCATTGGCATCCTCAAACTTTTTTGAAACCTTTTTATTCTTTTTCCTTTCTATGCTTAGCTCTTTAAGTGTAGCAACCAACTCACCTTCCAGATATACTTCAGACTCTTCTTCCTCATATTATTTTTTAGCTTTTAAATTTTTGTGTGCTTTAAAATCAGCTTCTCTATCTAAGGGCTTAGTTTGTCCTATTCTCATTTCATATGCAGTTAAAGAACCATGCATTTCATCCATGCTAAAAGTATTTAGATCTTTAGCTTCTTCTATAGCAAAAATTTAGAATCAAATATTTTGTGAAGAGTTCTTAGTACCTTTTTCATGATGACTGCATATTCCATTTCCTCGTCGAGTCCTCTAATCGCATTAATGATTCCATTGACTCTCAACATATAGGCCTCTATGTTCTCATTGTCATTCATTTTTAATGCTTCAAACTAATCTCGATGTGTTTGTAGCTTGGCTTCCTTGATCTTGTTGTCTCCTTCATCAATGCTTTGCAGTTTGTCCCACGTGTCTTTTGCCATTTTATAGCTCGTGATCCTTATCAGTTCACTGTCTACTAACCCACACATTATAGCATTCTTTGCTTTAGAGTTATTCTCAAACTTTTTCTTCTTAGCAGCATCTGTTGGAGGAGTAGAGGGTATTATGTATCCACTGTATACTGACTCCCAAATGTCATAACCCAAAGCACACAGATAAGTCTACATCCTGAGTCTCCAAAAAGAGTAATTAGTTCCATCGAACAAAGGAGTTTTATTGAATGAAAATCCTTCACCACCAGCCATTGTGTTTCTTCAAATATCACCTTAGCTGATTGAGCTTGTTTAGGAACATTGCTCTGATACCAATTGATATTCTCATAATGACACTAAGAGGGGGGGGTGAATCAGTGTAGCTATTTAAATTCAGATCTACAACTCTTTAAAACTTAAGCAGGGAGAATTTAAAAATAGATAAAGAAATTTAAACAAGAGAGCATTCCACAACACACAATTTAACGAGGTTCACCAGTTTTGGCTACTCCTCAAAAATTAGACTGCTTGGACTCCCATCCAAATCTAGCCTTTGCAAAACACCAACTTTACAAATAATTTTCTAGTACCCACAGGAAGGAGCACCAACCCCTTATTTATCTATAGCAACAAAAAGGAGCACCAACCCCCTAATGCCAAGCACCAACTTGGACTTCAGTTCTAAACTATTTTAATGACATAAAAATGCCTTCTCTTCTACAAGACCCTCATTGGTCTAATGCCTTTTAACAAGAAGTGCATATACTTACAACTTTGTTATATTTTTCTCTTTCAGCTCTGCTATTCTCTCTTATAGCCCTCTCTTCTGTATTTTTTAGCACTATACACATCTATTATTTTCATAACTCTTTTTTCCTTTTATTCAAAAATCCACAACACTCATGCCTCATGTAGAGCTCAACCCTAACCCTAACTTCTTGTACATGAAAAATATTCTTTTGGATCTACTTATTGTGCTTTGACAGTATTCTCTATGCTCTAACAACCTTCTCTATGTTTTGACATTCTTATCTGTTCATTTACGGCTCTAACAACATTCTTTGCTCAATTCGGTGCTCTGACATTCTTACTTGCTCATTTATGGCTCTAACAGCCTTCTCTGCTTAATTTAGCACTCTGACATTCTTACCTACTCATTTATGGCTCTGACAACCTTTTCTATTCTCTTATAGGTCTGATAGTAGAACCGTTGCTCTGACAGCCTTTTTGTCTTTTTCTCAGCCTGCATGCATGAAAACACAACATGTCATGATATCATGAAACTTTTTGCCTCTGTACACTCTTCTTGGCTTGCACCAGTGAAAACATGACATGTCACGAAATCACGACACTTTTTGCTTCCTTGCACTCTTCTCGGCATGCATCCATGAAAACATGACATGTCGCAAAATCGTGACACTTTTGTTGCCTTATGCCTTTCTCTGCATTTCGCTCGTGAAAATGGAACATGTCACAAAATCATGACACTTTTGCTACCTTGTGCCTTTCTCTACCTTTCACCTGTGAAAATCGAATATGTCACGAAATCGTGACACTTTTGCTACCTTATGCCTTTCTCTACCTTTCATTCGCGAAAATGAAACATGTGAAATCATGACACTTTCGCTGCATTACTACCTTTCTCTGCTTTTCATTCATGAAAACTGAACATGTCATGAAATCATGACACTTTCGCTTCCTTGTGCCTTTCTCTACCTTTCGTTCGCAAAAACGGAACATTTTTCTAAATCGTGACACTTTCGCTGCCTTGCTTCATTGCTCGGCTTGCACTAGCAAAAACTTGACATGTCACGATATCATAACACTTTTCTCCTCCGTACACTCTCTCTCCTCTTTGGGTCGTGAAAACCTGACATGTCACGATATCATGATACTTTTTCTCCTTAGAAATTTTCTTCCCTTCGGGTCACGAAAACCTGACATGTCGCAATATCATGACACTTTTTCTCCTTTGCGCTTCCTCTTGCAATTTGTTGCGAAATCACAATAGTTTTCCTTGTGAGATGTTTCTCTTGAACCTGTCATGAAATTGCAACACTTTTTCATCTGTACCATCCTTGCAAATTGTCACGAAATCATGACACTTTTCTTTGCAAGCTCTTTCTTTCTGAATATGTCGTGAAATCGTGACAGTTTTCTTTTCTTGCGCCTTCTCTTCGAACATGTCATGAAATTGTGACAGTTTTCCTTGCACTTTCTCTCTCTTCCAACATGTCATGAAATCATGATAGTTTTCCTTGCACTTTCTCTCTTTTCCAACATGTCACGAAATTGCGACAGTTTTTCTACTTGGCTTCTTTTCCTCCAACATGTCGTGATATTGCGACAGTTTTCTTGTCACGATATCACGACAGTTTTATTACTTGCCTTTTTCTTTGATCTTTTAAAACTAGGCCACTTCTGTCTTTCTTGGAAATTCACTGTACATGCTCTAACTGACCTCTAAATTCCTGTCCACTGCTTCAATTGATCTATCTGTCTGTTTTGACAACAATGACAATACTATTTATGCACCTTGCTCAACATTCCTCTCTTTGAAATATATCTAATTTGGGCATTTTGAAATGCTATGAATATGGAGGAAAAGGAATAGATGGATGCAGTGGTTGAATACACGACTGGTGCAAAGTGATATTCTATTACCTAGACGTAGATGTCTTTCTATCTATGGTTTCCATGTGTTCAAGCAATGCTCTATATGCTTTCAAGAATTTAATCTCATCTTATTTATTTTTTCCCTATGGGGTAGGGCAAGGAATTGTAATAATATGGCATGGTGGTTGATTTTCATCCACCATGCCTCCATAAGGTGCTTCTAAGTATTCCTATCATGGTTCTAAATCATCATAGGCCTCATATAGCATTTCTTGGATTTGCCTACAAGGAGGAACTAACACCTACTAAAAGTGATCTATGTTTGGCCTAGGATATCAAGGAGGCAACATTGGATTGGGCCTAGGAAGCCTATATTGGTTAAAAGTGGGTTACCTATGATGAACCCCCTGCCTATGCATACTTAGAGTAGGAACACCATTGTGCAAGGTCTTTTGAATCTATTTTTCAATCCTTTGTTTGTCTAGATGATGTTGATAATATAAGAGATCCAAGTGTTGTTTATTTGGCTAAAGCTGATTAAATTGTGCTTGGAGATCAACATAGCTTTTGAAAACTTGATTTATCTAATCAAATTTGCAAGGCCTATGAGCCCTAGCATTGTGGCCATGATACCTATATTTTTTAGGAGGATATGATAAATCCATTATGAGATTCCCTCAATTAAGAGAGATGGTATTTACTTGAGTTTCACTCCTAAATAGGTATTCTTTATATTCTGCCAGTGTAGACTCTTAGAGGCACATCGTGCTTGCGTTGGATGATGTGACCAAGTATAATCAAGATTATTCTTAGGTTTTCCTTCATAAATTAGGAAGGGTAGGGCAAAATTGGCTTACCCAATACGATGAGCATCATACTCATCTTGGTACTTATACTGTGGAGACCTATCAGGG
Source organism: Wollemia nobilis (assembly GCA_028583015.1). Classification (NCBI taxonomy): domain Eukaryota; kingdom Viridiplantae; phylum Streptophyta; class Pinopsida; order Araucariales; family Araucariaceae; genus Wollemia; species Wollemia nobilis. Next base: position 761,183 of record JAQPPZ010005686.1, on the reverse strand, counting down.
TGATCTAAGGGCGTATTGTGATCATTTAGCCCCGTCCATGGTGCAGAGTATTACTTCTACATGTAGTTGTGTGAAGTAGACTGAGAAGGAACACGAATGTGTGGTATTGCTCTTTGTGTTGGTGCCTCAATGCACTAATTCCATTCTTGAAAGAAGGCATGTGAAGTGTGTATACTTGGGAAATAATTTTCTTGAATAGGACCACAACATGTAGGGGTGTCCCATGAGGGTGTCCCTTTGGGGATAGGTTCCTTATTTGAAAATCTAGGACTTGGGTAAGTAGGAGGTTTCCAAGGAGGTATAACCAAATCCTTAGGATCAAATTAGAGACAGTCTATGTCTCCTTGCCTACTCCCCACAATGTCAGCCATCAAGTGGGTGTGGTTATGGATGCAAACCATAACTACTTTCTAAATCCTACGTGATTATCTCGTTTACAATTTTTTAATAATTTTACACACAAAAATAGAAACACACAATATGTAGACACCAAAACAACACCAATCTGATCATGTGGATACAAGCACTGACTGAATTGGCATACATAGCCCCTACGATAGCCCCTAGAGGTTAAAAAGTGGTCCTAACCACTCCCAAAGTAGTTTTGGAAGGTCAAAGGTCAATTTGGCACCTTTCAAGCACCATGCTCTACTCGTTCCACCTTGGGGAAAATAGAATGCTATTCACCCCACCCTGGTACGATTAGCAGTAATCGTTCTAGGGTGGGGCGAATAGTAGGTTTGATGGGCAAAAGGTCAAACCTTGACAAATGGTAGCTCAGATCTACCACTCAACTCCACCTTCAATGCATGGGAGTGTGAGTGAGCATTTTTGAGCTCAAATAGGTAGTCATAGAGGTAGTCATGGAGCCCTTAATTAGGGAGGAATCTTCTCTCCCCTAGGAAGGCATGATGGCCAAGTGGTGCCCCTGCATGCACATTCAAAGAAAACCTTTAGGTATATAAAATGGTGAGTATTATCACCCCAATAGGAGGATAGAGTAGGAGCATTTGGATCAATGGAGTTCTACCAAATTACATCCTCACCCCTCACTTGTGCTTCTTACATCCTTGATCTCTCTTTTGGAAGGGAGGTTATTGGGTGAACATTGGAAGTGCAATACAGACCCAAAAACTAAAAATTTGGCCACAATACCCCACCAAATTTTCCAACACAACCCCCTAGGAGGTTTTGGACCCATCCCAAGTGGATTTGTATCTAAACCAAGCCCCAAACGATGGGTGTCCTACCCCCGGGAGCCCCCCGCATTGCTGTTGAGTCCTAATCGCCCCACCCCGAAGTGATTAGAAATCTATAGAATATTTCTTCACTATTTATTTTTCATCTTATTTTATGTCATTCATATATGCTGCCATTCAAATTTCATGCCATTCTGATGAGTTTTGACTATGTTTTCATTGGTTTTCGCTTTCACTAACATACAGGGAGCATCTTCAGATATAGGATGATCGGGGCTGAATATACAAAATACGACCTTCTGGGTCATCTCAAAATGCCCTATTTTTCCTAAAACCAACTTTGTAGGTGTTTTGGAGGCCTCTATATGGGATGTTTAGGAGGTTACTTTAAGACATTTTATGATAGTCCTAATCGTCCCACCCCAGAGCGATTCGAAATCTATAGTATATTTCTTGATTGTTCCTTTTGCAGTGTGTTCATGATGGTGTTTACATGCTTCTATCCAAATTTCATCTTATTTTGACATGTTTTGATTACTATTTTAATTATTTCATGCATGCATTAACCAAAGGCCTTAGGGATTGCATGTTTCCCTCCATCCATAGGTGTTATTAATCGTTTGCTATTTCTCTGAACATAGGATATCAACACCGAAGGGGTATTAAGGAACTACAGATACATTCATGCAAGTGGCATGATGTTTGGCCTACCCATTTCAAATGTGGGCATGTGGAAGATCCCAAAGGGAAGCGTACCATTTGTGGTGTAACAAAACTATATCTAACGCTCCTAGCCCCTAAAAAGGAAGGAGACATATTGTAACCTGATCTCAAAGCAAAATTAATAAAAAAAAGGGCTGCACTTTACATTTGCTTTATATCTCATTTTGTTTTGTTTGTTTTCCCTTTTCATGCACTTTAGTCCTTTCTTCATTCGTAGGAGCTAGCGTTACATTGTATTTTTTTGCATTGCACATGGTACGCCATTGCTTTCGTATCCTAGTGATTTCAGTGGTGATCATAGTGGGACCCTGTACCCTAATTTTGGAATCAAATTTTTGATCAAAATTTTATGTTTTTGTTTGCAGGTGTTAATCCTTCAAGCACTGGACTGCTACTCGTGCCACCCTGTGATGAATACAGACTATAATTCATGCCACCCTGGGATGAATAAGAAATTCATCCCACCCTATTACGAATACAGATCTTCTATTCATACCATCATGGGATGATTAGCTCTCTATGCATTTTCTGAGCAGAAACTCAGAGGCATCCAATTTGGGCAGAGAAGAGGTAGGTTTTTTGAACATCCTCTGTAATTTTTTGTCTTTGTTTCTATGATTTTTCTATTTTCTTTGCTTGCATGGAAAATTTTACTACATGTTTCCTTTCTTTGTGCAAGTAAAAATAACCACACACACCATGTGATAATATAAACATCAAGGAGTTGGTTGTAAAACCCCAACACTTGATCAAGATCAATGGTGGATTTCATCACCACCTTGGCTTGAATTTTTGCATACATAACCCTGATCACTATTGTTTCTAGACGTAAATCCTGATGAAAATTGACCAAATGTAGCTGCGGTGATTACCAGTTAAGTATTCTATGGTAGGTGTCAAAAATAGGGTGATTCCCATTCCATACTGCCTATGTTCCATGTACTGTTATGCTCTTGCGTACCAATAGTTTCCCTCATGTAAGGGCAGGTATGATGAGAGGTTCGGTATAATGACCTGGAAGTGGTATATTGAAGGGGCAACCATTTTTGGAGATATAAGAGCCCTCATATTGCATATACGACAAAATTTTCTTTACAATGTTTTCACCACAAAATCAAAACACACTAAACCAGATCTAGGGCACACATTTAATCTATAAATGAGATAATAATTGCTTTGATTGTGTGGTCCCATTTTGTTTAGTGTAGCATAAAAAATTGTAAATAATATAAAGACTAAATATCTTGTAGAGAGACACCACTATGGTGTACACCTGCAATCAAGCCCAATCATGGGCAGAAGCTACGAAAAGTGTACAAGGGGGTACAAGTCACCTCTGCTATATCACCAAGGACTTGGTCATACCATCTTGGTAGCCTGACCCACAAAATATTCCACATCATACCATGACGGAATGGGACTATAGAGGCACCCCTTCGAGGGGCACACCCATGCAACATAGACCCTTTCAGGAGGAGTCCATACACATGGCACTCAACATAGATGGGAGGGCTCCCTTACACACTCGTTATGAATGGCCACCATGCGATGAAGTGCTAGAACAACATAGGCTTCATAAGGAGGGGCCACATGATTACATCATCCCTCCTCTACCCCTTATTACTATTAGAAAAAATAGGCCAAATCCAAAGCGCAAGGCTCTTCAGACAGGACGAGCCAACTTTGCCTGCCCCTTTCACATATACAAAAGGGAGCATGAGAAAAACCAGTACATTCCTCAAGAGCAATACATAGCGTGGGAACAATGCGCTTCCACACCTGCTATTTATTATGATCACCTACTAAGGCCAGAGCCTTAGGTGAATGCCGCTAACCTCGATAGAGGGAAGGGACCTATAGAGATATTAGATCACCATGACCGAGATAGATGTGTAGGGGAGGCATCTAGGCCTCCTAGACTTAAGATGGTGGAACAAATTGACTTGGCATTTTCCAAACATGCCACCTACCAAGTGCAAATCATGCAACTTGAGAAAGACCAACAATAGTTAGAGCACCTGTATCACCTTAGCAAAGAGTGCATTTGACATCATATAGATGAGTTGCTCCAGAACACTATGCCTGAGAGGGTCCCAACCCCTTGCATGCATAAGACAAAGTTGTATGAGAGGCACAATCCCTTGGTGTGAGACAGGTCTCCATGACCTTATCAAGTGTTACCTCCAAGACCTCCTAGACCTGAGTGGGAGACCACCTCTAGAGCTAATTATGGGCACCCTCCGCGAGCACCCACCCATGTTTATAGGTCATGCCCAGGAACTCCTCAAGAAGCTTATGAGGAATTTGAGCAAGAAGAAGAGCAGGCTAAAATGCCCTACCAAGGCAGGGGGCGCTACCCGGTTGCCCCTCCATAGGCATCAAGTTCCTCACAATTCACAATGAGAACAAAACAAGGAGGAAGAGATCAAATATTTCAATGCATACAAAGCACTGCTAGAGTGCTTAGAGTCTGTGGAGACCAAGACTTCTGGGCCCCAAAAGCCCACTTTATGCCAGCTTTGTAGTCACCCGGTGCATCCTTCAGTACCTGCACCCCCATACCATGAACACTTAAAAATTCCTCAATTGGCAATATTTAGAGGGGATGAGGATGCCCAAGAGCATGTGACAATATTCCTAAGCCAATGCTTTGGTATTCAATACAATGATGCTTTGCTTCTAAGAGCATTTATAACCACATTCATAGGCCCTACCACAAATTGGTTTACCCAGTTGCTGAAGCATAGCATCAGCAATCTAGACTAGCTAGTGGATGCATTCCTTAAATGTTTTGCCTTCAAAACCAAGAAGAAGGCATCATTAAGTGACATAGCTGGCCTTAGAAAGTATGAGGAGACCATGGCAGCCTATGGAAATCAGTGGAAAATGTTGCTTTCAAATCTTTCTTAACTCCCCCCATGACCGATCTGACCCAAATATTCTCAAAAAAATGCCTAAGATCGATTTTTGTACTATTGCAGCTACAACAATATGCCACTATCAAGGCAGCTCTGGCACAAGCCAGAATCATTGAGGAGATCAAGATACAGGATGGCAAGATTGCCAAGCCATGCAAGAAAGAGTGGCCCAAAAATACCAAAACTGGGTCTGCACAACCATAACCCACTATGGTCAATCAGGTTGCCATAAACATACCAAAGCCTGCACAAATGACACAGCTTCCAAAGGATAATTATCAGGTAGTTCCTCTTGAAATCTATGAGGAGGAAAATCATAGGCAAGAGCAAAATCAGTAGCGTTGCCCTAGGCGATAATTCATACCTTTCACAAAATCTAAATATTCCTTGTTTGATCGTTTATCCATGGCAAACTTGATAAACCTGCCAAAAACTTGACCCGTAGACCCCAACGTGCGAAAACCTAATGGCTATAGGGAAGACTTGTACTGTAGATTTCATCAACAGAAAGGACATGACCTTTACGTGTGTTGGAAGTTCAAAAGCTTAGTGCAAGACCTAATAGACAATAAAATGCTAGCGGTGGATAATCCCGTAGCACCAAACAACCAACATATGGAGGTCTTCAAAGACCCCCTACCTACCCATGATGCACAGGGAAAGACTCTACAGGTCAATGAGGTGACACAAAACTACCCCATGCAAGGGTATGTAGGGATGATAAGCATAGTGACACAAAAAAAGAGATACCCAAGCACAGTTGCCCCCACTACAGCTATAGGAGAGGTTCCATCAATGTCACAACCTCAACAACACCCTATACAACCTCCTCCACCTAGACCAGTGGCCATGATTCGGACTAAAATTACCCAAAGTTTAAGGACCACATTAGTTAGGCTCTCCATATATGAGCTCATCCAAAAATCACCGCCCCATTGGGAGGCTCTAATGGAGATAATAAAAGCCATCGAGCTACAACCCCATGAAGCAAACTCTTTCAACAACTTTGTGGGATATGTAAAATGATGTATAGAACTAGTCATCACCTTTAGAGAAGATGAACTAAAATTGATGACTGGTGATATGGTGGATCCACCCCTACACGTCATTGTGTGGGTCAGCAGGATTCCATTTAAGAGGGTGTTGGTGGACACTGACTCGTCCAACAATATAATAACAACAGTCGCATTGAAACACCTCAAGTTGCTAGCATCTCACATTGTGGCCTCCACCTATACTCTTTGAGCATTCAATGACGCAATATGGTCAATGGTTGGCACAATTGTCCTGCCCATCCATGTGGGACAAAAGACTATTCATATATTGTGCCACATCCTGGAAGGTGAGATGTCCTACAACATCTTGTTGGGTTGGACTTGGATTAGGGACATGAAGTGTGTCCCTTCGATAGCCCATCAATGCCTAAAGTACACATACGAAGGGTGAAGAACATAGACTTATACTGAGATGGGGGGTGAATAGTATAAGAATTAAGCATTTATCAATTTTTACTTTAGATAGTAGTGGAATCATCATAGCATTAATCATCATAGAAAACATCACACAATGAAGACCCATTTTAATGTGGTTCACCCAAGGTGGGCTACGTCCACTCAAATATTTTCTCTAAAACCTTTCTCAAAGTTCTTTGGGAATCCTTCCCAATTATAATGTTTATGAGCCTCAGCCCAAAGGAGAAACCTTCCCATACTCAAGTATTTATGAGCCTTTGCCCAAAGGAGAATCCTTCCCCTCCTCACAAATTTATGAGTCTCCTGCCCAAAGGAGAATCCTTCCCCTCCTTACGAATTTATGAGGCTCCTGCCCAAAGGAGAATCCTTCCCCTCAGCTCTTGAAATGATACTTCAAAAGATCACTTGCCTCTTATTCTACTAGCACATGGAACTCCTTTCCATAGAAGACCTCCTCTACTTAATGCTTAGCCTCAATAGACCTATGTCCTCACTGATCACCTCCATAGCAACTCATCAACCTATACTAAACATAGTTAGTCGGTCCAGCACAAGTCTTCCTCACTCTATTAAATCTATCCCAAGCTCAACTTATAAAGCTTGAACAATTCAATCTCTGCTACACACAAGCCTTATCAAAGACTTGTCAAAACTGTCCTCGGGTTCTTCTCAAAGAACCACTTCAAATCTGTCCTCAAGTCCTCTGTTTGGACTTGTCCAAATCAGCTCACAAGTCCTCCCTAGAACTTGTCCAAATCAGCTCACAAGTCCTCACTAGAACCTATCCAAATCAGATCACAAGTCCTCACTAGAACCTGTCCAATTCAGCTCACAAGTCCTCACTAGAACTTGTCCAAATCATCTCACAAGTCTTCACTAGAACCTGTCCAAATCAGCTCACAAGTTCATCAAGAAAAACTTGCTTAGCATGAACCCACAAAGAGAATTTTTAGAGACCCAATGTGATTCATCAACCTCATAGAAGCATAAAGAGAATTGTTAGAGACTCAATATATTCTATACTTAACTCCCAATCTCAATCTCAAATCTCATAGAAACATAAAGAGAATTGTTAGAGACTCAATATGTTCTATACTTAACTCCCAATCTCAATCTCAATCTCAAAATAATAAGATAGATGTAGTATGCTTTTCTCAAGAACATGAAACACAACCCAACAATTGCCAACCATGCAATATCTCATATAACAATGATACTCATGTTCTTTCCACAACCAATATCTTTTCTCAACCAATTAGGGCTTTAACAACAATGCTTATAGACAAGGTTTAACCAAAATCATTCAACTCAACATTAACCTTGAAGCATTCAACCAATCACTACATGAAAAGGAAACTAGTAGACATCCTTTTCCATCAAAAGGTATTTGAACAAAACAACCAACATAAATCACCAATGCAAAGAATAACTTGCTCAAATCAATCTCAATGGAGTAAGCCCAAATCATGTATCAAGTAAAGCATTAACTTGATCAAAACAACCTCTATGGAAGCAACTCAACATCAATCTCAAAACAGCCAACTAAGGGTTTCACCATCTCAATGCAAGTAGCAAGACTTACTAACATAAACCCTAGTGCAAAATGCTTCCTCTTACTCAACAAAAATTATGCATTCACCAAAAAACTCATCAATGATTTTAATGCATAAACAATCTTCAATATCCAAAAAATGGAATTACACCAACAAGAATACCTAGTAGACAACCTTTTCACTCCAAACTCAATTTCATAAAATACACCATCACCAATAAACATGGAAGAAGTTGCCCATACCTTTATTTGAGGAAGAAGAGAATAGTTCTTCAACCTATTACCATCACCACCCTCAACTTTGCCACCAAGTTAGGGTTAGATCATAAAAGTAACCACAAAAATATTTATTCCATAAAACACCTTATGACTCCAATCCTTAGAAGTCAACTACCAAAAATATAAAGCATACAAACAATATATCCTTTTACACCTTATTTCTCCAAATTAATAAAACCATGCTCAAGGAATGATAAATTCTAAGCAAATCTCACTCAAAAATCAAGCCAAAAATCTCAACCACACACTATCAACCTTATATCTCCAAAGAAGCATTAAACCTAAAAAATAATTTTAAATAAATCTACCCAACCACTTGTTCTTTAACAAAATGCAGATTTTACCTAAAAAACCTTACCAAAAAAATGCTTTCAAAAATCGTGGGTCAATAGTGCCTCGAAAATAATCGGAGCGCAAAAAATCTTCTCACACTCCACGACGGGATTCAAACGCTTGACCTCCCTTCAAGCGCCTTCACAAAACAGTCGTTGCCACTAGGCCAACGATGCTAGCTTGAAGTCTAGCAAGAGTATCCTTCTCCTTAACCCTTTGGCAGCAGATAAATGTGGCGAAAAGATGATATCCATAGCTTTTACTTCCCAACCTTTGCACAATTCGAATTTATTTAACCCCATTGCTTTGGACTATAGGTTATGGCTTATATAGCCAAACTTCCATGCTATACACGATGTCGACGGGAGGATAATTCAAAATTTTCGAATTAATATTATTTTTGCACCTTCAAAACAACTTTAGGGTTTATGAAACCCTTTTGATTATTTAAAAAATAATCACAGGTCTTTTAGACCTTAGACCTTAGGTGGAGAACCCATTAAATTATTAAAATAATTTAATCACTAAATCAAATAAATAATTAATTAAAAAACCTTAAAAAGGTTTTATTAATTAAGTTATTTAATTAATAAGTGTCTCTAGCCTTTGCATTAATCTGAGAGTGGTTTTGAGAAAAAACCTTAATGCATCCACCTGGTTTTAATAAAAACCCTAAAACTTGCCATGGTTTTGATAAAAACCTTTTCATCTTCCACATGAAATTTCTTCGGAATCTTCTAGAAAATATTCTTTGGAATCTTCAACCTTTGAAGCCAATAAATCCTCTTGACATTAATTCCAGTTCCTTTTGACATCAATGACAACTCATAGACAAGAAGCTAGGATCTCAAACCCAAAATTGCCAACAATCTCCCCCTTTGTCATTGATGGAAAACCATGCTTCTCAACAACACTGAAACTCAAAACTGCTGTATAGAAATCAGCTCCCCCTGACTTGAGGGTCTCCCCCTTACTCATATCTCTGCCCCTTTGTCGTCAATGGAAAAGGGTCACCTTTGGGGCTTGGGACTAAGAATGAGCCTCTTAGCTTAGCCCCTCCCCCACCTCCTGTTAAGGTGATTAATTTCAAGGTGGGAGTAAAACTCCCAATTTCTCCCTTAAATACTCAAACGTATCTCTTGGAAGAGGTTTGGTGAAGATATCAACAATCCATTCTTTAGTAGGCACATACTCTAACTTAACTTGCTTTTCTTGAATTTGTTATCTTAGAAAATGATACTTGATAGGAATATGCTTTGTTCTTAAGTGCATTACCAAATTCTTGGAGATACTTATGGCACTTGTATTATCACATAATATGGAGATGGTTTGATCATGCTTTATTTTGAAGTATTCCAAGGTGGTTTTCATGCTTTATTTTGAAGTCTTCCAAGGTGGTTTGATCATTTACTGTAGATAAAGAAACTGAAGGTTGTTTCTTACTTAACTAAGCAACCAAACTCCTTCCCAAAAAGAAAGCTCCACCACTAGTGCTTTTCCTGTCATCAATACTTCCTGCCCAATATGCATCTATATAAGCTATGAGAGTAAACTTATCACCCTTGGGGTACCAAAGTCCAAGGTCCATAGTGCCCTTAAAATATCTGAATATCCTCTTGACTGCCATAACATGAGTTTCTTTTGGAGCTGCCTGAAATATTGCTACTAACCCAACTGTCTGCATGATATCTAGTTTGGTAGCTATAACATACAGTAAACCGCCAATCATTGACCTATACAACCTCTGATCTTCCACTAGAGATTCATCATATTTTCTCAACTTGCACCCTGTAATCATTGGAGTACAAATTGGTTTGCTATCCATCATACCAAAAAAATTTAGCATCTCTTTTATATACTTTCCTTGAGAGAGAAATATACCGTCTTTTGATTAGGCAATCTGAAGACCTAAAAAGAAAGATAACTCTCCAATCATAGACATCTCAAATTCCTTCTGCATGTTGTTAGCAAAATATTTACACATTTGAGTATTGTTTCCTCCAAAAATAATATCACCAACATAAACAACCACAATCAACATATCATTGCCTTCATTTTTAATATATAGATTGCTATATGCCATACCTTTTTTGAATCCCTATTCATGAAGATACCTGTCAAGTCTTGAGTACCAAGCCCTAGGAGCTTGCTTTAACCCATACAAAGCCTTTTTCAACTTGCAAACATAGTCTAAATGTTCTGAAAGTAAAAATCCTTCTGGCTGTTCTATGTAAACTTCTTCTTCTAACACACCATTTAAGAAAACTGACTTAACATCCATTTGATACACTTTGAAAGACTTGAAACTTGAGAGATCTAAAAACATTCTGATTGCTTCAAGACGAGCAACTGGAGCTAAGGTCTCTTCAAAATCAATACCTTCAACTTAAGCCTATCCTTTACAAACTAACCTTACTTTGTTTCTGACAATCTTACCATCCTCATTGAGTTTGTTCCTAAAAATCCATTTTGTACCAATGACATTCTTATCCTTAGGTCTTGGAACAAATTCCCAAGTTTCACTTTTCTCTATCTGATTTAATTCTTCATCCATTGCTTTTGTCCAAAACTTATCTGCACAAGCTTCACTAAGATCCTTTGGCTCAATCTGAGATAGTAAGGAGATATTTGTGGAAACATGAGGAAATAAATCTTCTTCTTGTTTGTCTGCTATCTGGATTACCAATGATCAAATATTTTGGATGATTTTTCTGAACATACCTGGAAGGAGTTTTGAGGAGAAGTTGTTGTCTTTCTTCTTCTTCATCTAAAACCTCTCTGAATTCCTCTTGACAATTCTCATCATCAAATTCCTGTACTGACTCTTGTATTCCTCTCTTCTCATCAACTATCACATTTATGCTTTCTACGATAGTATGATTTATTTTGTTGTAGCATCTGTAGGCCTTGCTTTTGTTGGAGTACCCAAGAAAAATCCCTTCATCACATCTAGGATCAAACTTCCCCAAGTTCTTATCTTCCCTTCTGATGAAACATTTACTACCAAACACTTTGAAATATTTCACTGTAGTTGGTCTCCCTTTCCATAGTTCATAAGGAGTTTTATGATGATTTACTCTTAACTGAGCCCCGGTGATAATATAAATTGTTGTACTAACTGCCTATTTCAAAAAACCATCTAAAAGATTTGATTCATTTAGCATAGCCCTAGCCATATTTTTAATAGTTCTGTTCTTTCTCTCAACTACACCATTTTGTTGAGGAGTTATAGCTGTTGAAAACTCTCTTTTAATTCCTTGTTGTTCACAATACTCCACAAATTCATTTGAAGTAAATTCTCCTCCTCTATCTGATATCAAACATTTGATTTTCTTATCAGTCTCATTTTCTATCATTTCTTTGAAAGCTTTAAATTTCTCAAGAGCTTCATATTTTAATTTTAGAAAAGTGACCCAAGTCATTCTAGAAAAGTCATCTATAAAAAGCATGAAGTAGCTTTCTCCATAAATTATTTGGGTCCTGGTGGGGCCATATAAATCAGTATGAATAATATCCAAGGGTTTGGAAGATGAGTACCCCTTAGATTTAAAACTAGTTCTGGTCTGTTTCCCATGTTGACAAGGACCACAGATGGTGTTTTGTGGTCTCTTTATTTTGGGTAAGTCTCTAACAGCCTTCTTGTGACTAATATTGACAAGGTTATCAAAACTCAAATGTCCCATTCTTTTGTGCCATAACCAACTCTCATCTTCTTGAGATAGACAACACTTTTCCCTTTTTATCTCACTTAACATGTAAAGATTGTTAGGAGTCATTTTAGCACTAGTAATGATTTTTCCATTATTTTCTTTACTTATCTCACATCTATTTGAAAAGAAGGATACTATGTGCCCTTTATCACAAATTTGGCTCACACTCAGAAGATTATGTCTAAGACCTTCTACATAAAGCACATTTTCTATTTTGGTTTTTCCATCCAAACTAAGAGTTCCTTTCCCACAAATTTTTGCTGACCTGTTATATCCAAAACTAATTGTCCCTCTATTTGTTTCTTTCAAAACCAAAAAAATTTCTTTTTCACCAGTCATATGTTTGGAGCAACCACTATCAAGATACCATTTTTCCTATTTATCTTGTGCATGAAAAGTAGTTTTAACTATCATATATCTAGATTTGATTTCATTTCCTTTCCTAGTAAACTCTTTGCTAGATCTATCCAAATTACACATTCTTGCTACATGCCCAAAATTCTTGCACTTGTAACACATGATATCTTTATTTACAAGAGGTGCAAAAGAATTAACATTTCCCTTATCATGGTTATTCACAAACTTATTGCAATGCATAGCTTTGTGACCAACTTTTTTGCAAGAAATACAATAGCCATGGAAAGTATTATGTAACCTATTTTGATGCCTTGGATGATTGTTCTTCTTGTGATCAACTTGAATCCATCACTCTTCTTTTTGAAAGTTGATCTTGCTTGAAGTTCATGTTTCTTGAATGGTGAGACTATCCTCCTTTTGCTTTCCAAAAGGAATATTTTGTTTGAGAACTAGCTGTTCCAACTTAACTCTAAGAGACACCACTTCTTCAAGTTTCTCACAATCAGCTTCCTTTCCTTTGAGAACCTCTGTTAGAACCTGTTCAACCTTCTTCCTTTCATCAGATAGAATCTTAAAGTCTGTGAGACTTTGAGATAGTTATGATCTTACTATCTCTTCTTTTTGACTTTGTTGCCTTAGAATATAATTCTCTTCCCTAATTTTTTCAATATTTATTAAGGCCAAAAAGAATTCACCTTTTAGATAGAATTCAATCTCTTCATCACTTTCTGTATTTGTATGTTCCTCTGTTGGATCCTTCTCCAAGCTATTAGGCTCTTCTTGGAGAGACCTACTCTGATACCAATTGAAGAACATAGACTTATACTAAGAGGGGGGGTGAATAGTATAAGACTTAACCATTTATCAATTTTTACTTTAGATAGTAGTGGCATCATCATAGCATTAATCATCATAGAAAACATCACACAATGAAGACCCATTTTAACGTGGTTCACCCAAGGTGGGCTACGTCCACTCAAATATTTTCTCTAAAAGCTTTCTCAAATTTCTTTGAGAATCCTTCCCAATTACAATGTTTATGAGCCTCATGCCAAAGGAGAAACCTTCCCCTTCTCAAGTATTTATGAGCCTCTTCCCAAAAGAGAATCCTTCCTCTCCTCATGAATTTATGAGCCTCCTACCCAAAGGAGAATCCTTCCCATCCTCACAAATTTATGAGCCTCCTACCCAAAGGAAAATCCTTCCCCTTAGCTCTAGAAATGATACTTCAGAAGATCACCTACCTCTTATTCCTCTAGCACATGGAACTCCTTTCCACAGAAGACCTCCTATCCTCAATGCTCAACCTTAAGAGACCTATGCCCTCAGTGATCACCTCCACAACAACTCATAAACCTGTATTAAACACAGTCAGTCAGTCCAGCACAAGTCTTCCTCACTCTATCAGATCTGTTCCAATATCAACTCATAAAGCTTGAACAATTCAATCTCTATTGCACACAAGCATTCTCAAAGACTTATCAAAACTATCCTCAGGTTCTTCTAAAAGAACCACTTCAACTCTGTCCTCAAGTCCTCTGCTAGGACCTGTCCAAATAAGCTCACAATTCCTCCCTAGAACTTGTCCAAATCATCTCACAAGTCCTCACTAGGACCTATACAAACCAGCTCACAAGTCCTCACTAGAACCTGTCCAATTCAGCTCACAAGTCCTCACTAGAACCTGTCCAAATTAGCTCACAAGTCTTCACTAGAACCTATCCAAATCAGCTCACAAGTTCATCAAGAAAAACTTGCTTAGCATGAACCCACAAAGAGAATTGTTAGAGACCCAATGTGATTCATCAACTTCATAGAAGCATAAAGAGAATTGTTAGAGACTCAATATGTTCTATACTTAACTCCCAATCTCAATCTCAAATCTCATAGAAACATAAAGAGAATTGTTAGAGACTCAATATGTTCTATACTTAACTCCCAATCTCAATTTCAAATCAATATCAATATCAAAATAATAAGATAGATGTAGTATGCTTTTCTCAAGAACATGAAACAAAACCCAACAATTGCCAACCATGCAATATCTCATATAACAATGATACTCATGTTCTTTCCACAACCAATATCTTTGCTCAACCAATTAGGGCTTTAACAACAATGCTTATAGACAAGGTTTAACCAACATCATTCAACTCAACATTAACCTTGAAGCATTCAACCAATCACTACATGAAAAGGAAACTAGTAGACATCATTTTCCCTCCAAAGGTATTTGAAAAAAACATCCACCAACATAAATCACCAATGCAAAGAATAACTTGCTCAAATCAATATCAATGGAGTAAGCCCAAATCATGTATCAAGTAAAGCATTAACTTGATCAAAACAACCTCTATGGAAGCAAATCAACCATCAATCTCAAAACAACCAACTAAGGGTTTCACCATCTCAATGCAAGTAGCAAGACTTACTAACATAAACCCTAGTGCAAAATGCTTCCTCTTCCTCATCCAGAATTATGCATTCACCCAAAAACTCATCATTGATTTTAATGCATAAACAATCTTCAATATCCAAAAAATGTAATTACACCAACAAGAATACCTAGTATACAACCTTTTCACTCCAAACTCAACTTCAAAAAATACACCATCACCAATAAACATGGAAGAAGTTGCCCATACCTTTGTTTGAGCAAGAAGAGAATAGTTCTTCAACCTGTTACCAACACCACCCTCAAATTTACCACCAAGTTAGGGTTATATCATAAAAGTAACCACAAAAATATTTATTCCATAAAACACCTTATGACTCCAATCCTTAGAAGTCAACTACCAAAAATATAAAGCATACAAACAATATATCCTTTTACACCTTATTTATCTAAATTAATTAAACCATGCTCAAGGAATGATAGCTTCTAAGCAAATCTCACTCAACAATCAAGCCAAAAATCTCAACCACACACTATCAAACTTATATCTCCAAAGAAGCATTTAACCTAAAAAATAATTTTAAATAAATCTGCCCAACCACTTCTTCTTTAACAGAATGCAAATTTTATTTAAAAAACCTTACAAAAAAAATGCTTCCAAAAATCGTGGGTCAACAGTGCCTTCGAAAAAATCATAGCGCAAAAACTCTTCTCACACTCCACAACGGGAGTCGAATGCTTGACCTCCCTTCAAGCGCCTTCACAGAACAGGCGTTGCCACTAGGCCAACGACACTAGCTTGAAGGCTAGAAAGAGTCTCCTTCTCATTAACCCTTTGGCGGTGGATAAATGTGGTGAAAAAATGATAGCCGTAGCTTTTACTTCCCAACCTTTGCGCAATTCAAATTTCTTTAACCCCGTTGCTTTGGACTATAGGTTATGGCTTAAATAGCCAAACTTCCATGCTATACATGACGTCGGCAAGAGGATAATTCAAACTTTTCAAATTAATATTATTTTGGCGCCTTTGAAATAACTTTAGGGTTTATGAAACCCTTTTGATTATTTAAAAAATAATCATAGGTCTTTTAGACCTTAGACCTTAGGTGGAGAACCCATTAAATTATTAAAATAATTTAATCACTAAATCAAATAAATAATTAATTAAAAAACCTTAAAAATGTTTTATTAATTAAGTTATTTAATTAATAAGTGTCTCCAGCCTTTGCATTAAGCTGAGAGTGGTTTTGAGAAAAACCCATAAAGCATCCACCTGGTTTTAATAAAAACCCTTAAACCTGCCATGGTTTTGATAAAAACCTTTTCATCTGCCACATGGAATTTCTCCGAAATCTTCTAGAAAATATTCTTTGGAATCTTCAACCTTTGAAGCCAATAAATCCTCTTGACATTAATTCCAGTTCCTTTGGACATCAATTACAACTCATAGACAAGAAGCTAGGATCTCAAACCCAAAATTGCCAACAAAGGGCAAGTGCATGTAGTCCTGACAGACTTAGAGCCCTTCAAGTATTGAAATGCGGTGTAGCTGATGCCACAATCGACCCTTCAATTGACACATTTGGAATTTTAGTTGAATCTGTCCAAATAGGATCTAATTCTGCATACATCCCCATTGTTAAGTCCCTCAAATCCCCAACCATCATCTAGTCCTTCACCAACAATGCCACCTACAATGGCCACACCAAAAGACAATGGGAAGAAACCCCTGGAAGAGGCACTACCATTAGTATCAACCATATCTACCGAAGAGGTGCCTAGCCGAATGGAATTCGAGACACCTAGCTCACCCGACATGGAGTGGACTTGGGAAGAACTCCCATTCCCTCCCCCTCAACCACAAATGATCACCGTTGAGATGGCCAATACAGGTCTGGGGGAGTATCTAGTGCAGAACATTGTAGAAACACCTATGCTTGAGTCCATGCAGGACATGGGGAGACCTTACCTCCTCATTGGCACTATTGTCCCTTTGGGCTACCCACAAAATCAGACAAATTTTTTATATGGGGGCCTCAACAATGGCATTGAACCTTACCTATAAGAGGAAGAGGATGAAGAGCCCTTTGCTGAGAATGTCAACTATCTGTCCAACCCAAAATTCACTTTGAAATACCTTGGCCAATGTAATTGGCATGGATATGGGTTAGGCATATATGAACAAGGGGTGCGTGTTCTTTATCAACCAAGATATCAGATGTCGTACAAAAAATCAAGAGTAGGGTTCAACCATCATCTACCCCTTGACATATTGGTAGAGAACATGCAAGGCCTAGGTCTAGGCAACAAGGATGGGTTGGCACAAGATCCATATGCCAATCCTAGCACAACATACACATTGGGGGATTATCTCCCATTGTTAACAACCAATGTTATGGGCCTCAACAATTCCTCCCATTCGATTGAGAAAGAGGAAATTTCAAAAACTTGCCTCCAAAAAGGATATAGACAAGGCCAAGAAGGATCTTCAAAAGATGAGTCAGAGTATGAGGTAGCACCTTGGGACTATTTTGAGTCTGATAGAAATCACTCGCAAGTGACACCCATAGATGAATATCAGGAGAACTTCATGAAAATGTTCCCCTTCAATGCTCCAATCGAGCAAATGCCACCTTAAGAGAATCAGGTCCTCCCGTAGAGAGCAAAACAACCTCGATGGGACCAAATAAACTTGCTCAAGAAGAATGAACCTCACATACCACAAATAGTTATTAGATCCAATGAATGCCTTTGGATCTTTGATAGCGATTATGAAGATGAGACTGAGATGGAATATCTCAACCACATGCGGCAACAACAACAAGAATACCCCATGGACATTGATGATATGTTTGAATAGCTAAATATAGGGCCAAGGCATAGGTGGAACCTAAACCAAGCATAGTTAGACCAAGTGTTGCACCCACCACTTCAGGCATATAGAGAGCACCTTCCATTCATAGACCCTATAGAGCCATTAGTGCCAAGTATAGACCCTATCTTGTTATCTGCACATAGGGCTGATCCATTTGTGCCAATACCCACAGAGCCATATCTAGAGCACAAATATCACCAAGGATGTCCGAGTCACCACCCGTGCGGTAATGGAGACCAAATTCACTTCATCAACATGATCTCCATTGACTTAACCGCCTCCATATGCAATTCAACCAATCCAGCATGACCATTGTATCTAAACCTAGATGCCATAAACTGGGATCGCACTAGCTCACCACCATCCCCATCAGAGTACTGGCCTTGCGATGATATGCTTCATTTTACCCCAATACCACCTCAGGATATCTTCCACGTTGAAGAGGAACTTGCTATTCCAAACGTAGATCTAAATTCAATAAATGATATCCACCTAATCCCAACTCCACACCAGTTGGAGGATGAGTCCCACATGTCAGTCGAAGAGATGATTGACGTAGACATCGACTCTGATCCAATGAATCCATAAACCATCAAGCTGGGGGTAAGTCTATCCCTTAAAGAGCAAGCCGATTACATTGCCCTTATCAAATAGAAGAAGGAGGTTTTTACATGGTCCTACAAAGACATGTCAGGGTAGACCTGCAGCTATTCATGCATAATCTAACGCTTGATCCGAAAGTAAAGCCAGTCAATAAAAAACTACGTAAAATGCATGTAATAGTAATCTTAATGGTAAAATACGAGCTACAAACATTTATGGATGCACTGTTTGTCATCTGCATGGATTACCCACCATGGTTGTCCAACATGGTACCCGTCAAGAATCCTGACAGAAGGATTCGCATATGCACCAATTTTTGAGATCTAAACAAAGCGAGTCCCAAGGATGATTTTCTCTTGCCTAGAATCGATGTATTGGTAGATGCTACAACAGACCATGAAATGATTTCCCTCATGGATAATTTCTCGAGATACAATCAGATTCATATCAATCATGATGATCAACTCAAAACAGCGTTCACAATGCCTTGGGGACTTTTTTTTATAAGGTCATGCCCTTTGGCTTTAAAAACATTGGTGCCACCTATAAATGTGCTATGACATACATCTTCCATGATCACATGCATAAAACTTTGGAAGACTATATGGATGATTTTTTGGCCAAATATTTTTTGTGCCCAGATCATCTGGATGACTTAAGAAAGATTCTCGATCACCTCATCGAACACAAAGTTAGACTAAACCCCAAGAAGTGTGTATTTGGTGTCACATCTAGAAAAATCTTGGGTTTCATAGTCTCAAAATGAGGCATCAAGGTAGATCCAAATAAATTCAAGGAAATCCTTGAAATGCTTCCCCCAACCACCATCAAGCAACTCAGAAGCTTACAGGGAAAGGTCATGTCAATCAAGCGCTTCATAGCACAATTATCTGACAAGTGTCGACCCATGAATAAATTATTACACAAGGGGGTAGCATTTCACTGGGATCATGAATTCCAGTTAGCCTTTGATGACATTAAACAATACTTGGATTTGCTACCAGTATTGGCACCACCTAGACCAGGAGTGCCATTCTATTTATACATATCAGCTACTGAGGTGGCACTGGGCGCCATGCTAGCCCAAAAAATAAACTACATAAAGAACATGCTACTTACTATCTTAGCCGCACCTTGGTTAGTTATGAAATTAACTATGCATATGTCGAGAAGCTATGCTTAGCAGTGGTATTTTCCACCAAAAATCTATGCCACTACATGCTGAGTAATACGATGTATGTTGTGTCTAAGGAGAATCCATTGTGGTACATGATGAGTTATACTTATCATAGTAGCCGCACGGTGAAATGGATCATGTTTTTGATGAAGTTTGACATCGAATTCATTGGACAGAAGTCCATCAAAGGTCAAGTCATCATCGATCAACTAGTAGAGGCTCCTCTCAAAGATGATCAGCCTCTAACCATAAAGTCACCCGATAATGGGGTCTTCCATGTCTCAGAATTGCCAGATTCTAATGAGCCTAAGTCATAGGCTGACATAACCTTATTCTTCGATGGTTCTAAATGTGAGCAAGGGGGTGGCATGGGAATTGTATTCTTCATGCCACAAGGGGCTCCAATATCTCTATCATTTAAACTTGATTTTTTGTGCACCAAAAACAATGTCGAATATGAAGCCTTGCTCATAGGTCTTCAGACAACAATCACCATGAACATCAAATGCTTGAACATCTTTGGTGATTCACTGTTAATCATCAACCAATTGAAAGGGGTATTCCAATGTAAATGCCCAGTTCTGTAGGCCTACAAAGCCCTTATGGATAAATTCTTGGTAAAAAAAGAATGGTACGACATCGAGGCACTCCCTTGATCATCGAATAATTTTGTGGACACTATGGCCTCCTTAGGGTCACTAATCCTGCAAGACCCTTCTGGTGAGATGGCAACCATTCAAGTCAAAACATTATCGCAATCCATGGAGTGTGCAAGCTCTGACCTTACACCCAGAATCCACCTGATCTAGATTGAACCATCTTAGGGTAGGTTCTCTTGAATCCATGATAGTCTGAATCATGCCAATTGGGGGTCCTTGTTCTCCCCGAACCCTCTTAATAGCAACACAATGTTATTCTTACAAGTTATTTCTTGCTCAAATTTTTCTAGGGATGAACTCCAAGATGGATTGGCCATTCATACCATTAAGGTTTCTGATCAGTAGGATTGGTACACACCCATAAGATACTATCTCAAGTTAGGTAGCCTCCCACTTGGATTGTCGCATGTCGCAAAAATATCATTCAAATAGAAAGCAACAAAACATGTCTTGCTAGGAGACATTTTGTACCATCAAAGCTATGAAGGGATCCTTCTCCATTTCTTTGACTAGCAGGATTCTGCTTGTGCGATCACCCAAGTGCACGATGGTACATGTGGTGGCCACTTCAGCGGTATGGCCATCACAAAGCACATCCTTCGCATGAGCTATTATTGGCCATATTTAGAGTGATATTGTTGCGCATATGTAAGGAAGTGCTTGAAATGTCAACACCATGCTAATTTGACACACGTACCTTCTCAGGCCTTGCAACCAATCCAATCGGCTTGGCCATTTTCATAGTGGGGCTTAGATCTAATCGGAAAGATCTCCCCTACATTGTCAGGTCATCACACGTTTATCATAATAGCCACAGAGTACTTCACCAAGTGGGTGGAAGAAATTTTGCTTACCTCTATGACTGGGACCCGCATTGCGGAGTTTATTTTACATAACATCACATGTCATTTTGGTATTCCATCCAAGATCATATTGGATAATGGGATGTCGTTTAAGAACAAAGACATATGTGATTTAACAACAAAGTGCAAAATTTAGCACAATTTTTTGACACCTTATTATCCACAAGCAAATGGGCAAGCAGAGGCGTCAAAAAAAATGCTAATTGCCATCCTTAAAAATATGGTCACAGATAGTCATAAATATTGGCACATTCAAATCCCACTTGCTCTTTGGGATTATCACACTAGCATTCAGATGCCCATTGGGGAAACTCCATTTTTGTTGGTGTATGGCTTCGAGGCAGTCATTCCTCTCGAGTTGGAAATACCCTCCCTATGCATATCAATGCAAGAGTTCATTGATGATGACACTGCATGACAGGCCCGGTTAGACTAGCTTATGTTGCTCGACGAACGACGCATCAATGCTCTCGAGCATTTATGTATCTATCAAGAGCGACTTAAGAAAGCATATAACATGAAATTTTACCTGAGGGACTTTTAGGTTGGTGACTTGGTCTTAAAAGCAAACCAAAAAAATTCTAAATTGCCACCCCATTTAAGGGATAAGTTCATGGTAAATTGGTTAGGTCCTTATGTCATCGATAGTAAAATAGGACTTGGAACATACCGACTCGCCTCTCTTGAAGGAATCAAGGAACTAGAACCCTTGAAAATCCATTTTTTGAGGCCATTCCATATTTAAAAGAGCCATCGCCCACCCAAAAATCTCCAAGGGTTCCCATAATCACTTGGTCAACCTAAAATGCCCCAAAGGTATCTATCACCCCTTTGGTCAAACCAAAAGCCCCAAGGATTTTCGTAATCACTTGGTCAACCTAAAATGCCCCAAAGGTATCTATAATCCCTTTGGTCAAGCCAAAAAGCCCCAAGGATTCCCGTAATTGCTTGGTCAACCTAAAATGCCCCATAGGTATCCATAATCCCTATGGTCAAACCAAAAGCTCCAAGGGTTCTCACCACCACTTGGTCACCCAAAAGCTCCAAGGATTCCCGTAATTGCTTGGTCAACCTAAAATGCCCCATAGGTATCCATAATCCCTATGGTCAAACCAAAATCTCCAAGGGTTCTCACCACCGCTTGGTCACCCAAAAGCTCCAAGGATTCCCACAATTGCTTGGTCAACCTAAAATGCCCCAAAGGTATCTATAAATCCCTTTGGTCAAACCAAAAGCTCCAAGGATTCCCACAATCACTTGGTCAACCTAAAACACCCCAAAGGTATCCATAAACCCTTTGGTCAAACCAAAAGCTCCAAGGGTTCCCACAATCGCTTGGTCCAAAAAAATATTCAAGAACAAAAAAAAACAAAGATAATCAAAAATAACAAAAAAATTGCATCTCACTTCCATGCATACCCCTAAAAATCAAAACACAAAAAAATAAGCTGCATTAGGCATCACAAACATACATTACATATTTGTTGGTCATACAGGTCAAATGCACCATAGACTATAATTACTCGGCAATTACATCGATTTTCACACTTTTCCACTTCATAAATAGTCCAACAAAAATAAATGCCATCCACATTTTTCACCATATCATAATCAGTTGTCTTCTAATGTATTCTAGTCTTTCGTCATTCAGCTGTATTTAGATATCTAGCCAAAATTTGTACAAAGTCAGACATATTTTTACAAAGGTAGAATTTTCCTTGGATCACACCTTGTTACGTAGCATCCCAACACAAGTTAAAACACAAAAAAAATCACAAGTTGTGTGAACGAAATATGAAACCTGCAAAGCAATCCAGGATACCATACGATGAAAAGGTTATCTCACTCATACCCCTGTGCGAATGACCCTAAGAATGTTGAGAGTTGGCAAAAGTACAAGAATCTTCCCTACCCAGTTCCCCCAAAATAAACAGTGGTTTTTACCACTATCAAAAATCCCAAAATTCTCAAAGGGTTGCAAACATCAAAAATTGCAAAAAGTCAAAGTACAAACTCCAAAGTTTGACATCAAAACCCACACAGTGCATACATCAAAAAGCACAAGAAAAAGTGATTCCCATCACTCAAAATTCAAAATCCCTTGCTCAACCAAAATAAAAATAAACAGTGATTTTTATCACTACATACGCGAGCAAGTATCCCAATAAAAATAAAGAAAAGAAGGGAGTCAAACTTGAATCCTTGGAACTATCAGCATTCGAAAGTTCATGAGGTGATCCTCAGTACTGATTTTGTGGATAGCCTACTAGTCATTGGCAATAAAACTCTTGCATGACGATATATATGTCGCATTAAAACTGTGTACAGATCAATGTTTGCATGTGGATGAGCTAGCTTTTGGTATCCTAGATTGCATCGCAGATTAATCTTACTAAATACAACAAATGAGTTAGTGGATCTAATTAGGTGATCCTTAGTACAATTTTGGTTGACAACCTATCTGGCACTGGCAGTATCCTGACAACTACCACATAAACAAATTCAATCGCACACACAGGGATGTGAAATAACTCAGTCAAACTCAAGTCTGATTCGTACCTTGTTCAAAAGTCTTATGAGATAGCTATACAATCTTGGCTAGTTAGTTAAAACCTCTGAATCTAAAAAAAACCTTAACTACATTCTAAAACAAATGTTGTACATGTCATTACTTGCATCACCATCAGAATATAGAAAACACAAAATTCACACATGCAAAGTCATTCCACAAAGCAATCACATAGTAAAAAAATCCAGTAAGTCCTATACAGTCCATTGTGCCACCACATTCATACCAATAAATCATTCCATCCATTCCATATGCATACATCCATATTGTCAGAAACATCCGCATTCATAATAACATATGCATACATCAACATAAATAAATGTGCATGAATAAACCATAAACCATAACAAGGAAATAATCCAAAAAGAAAGTCATGTATATATTAAGTCAAAAATTCCTTCAGGCTACAATAAAATGGTCCTCTGACCTCACAAAAAAATCAAAAAATCAAAAAATCAAAAACCCCAAGCCTAGAGAGTCGACCACCATGATCATGTAGGATCGGTGAGAATGGAACTACCCCCAGTGGTGTGGGTCCTATGGGACCTCTTAGGGTGGCTGCTACCAGCCCTCGCATCATGCCCACTAGTGCTACCCTTACCCACCCGCCTACGATGAGAGGAAGCAGACTGCTTAGTCTCACTATCTCTCATTCAGCCTGAAGATCCACCTCCAGTGAGCTCAGGTAACTTTCCACCAAGACGGATAATGTCAACCTCCAACTCCACCCAGAACCAACCCCACTCCACATCCAACTGGAGGTATGCAACCAATGCTTCATCCCACTATGCCAACTGAGCCCGAAGGTGATCCCTCTCAATGTTGTGCTCCTCATCCCGTCTCTATAGTAGCTCCTCCAATCATGCTATATCAACATGAAACCTATTCTCCATATCCCCTAGAACTACCTAAGGTATGGTCACCTCCAGGATGGAAGGATGCTCCTACACCCACTACTCCGAGATGTCCTATGTATCTGGCTGCTGCAAAACCCCTAGGTCATCCCTAGTCAAGTCGTCAACCTCCACCATATTTGCATCATCGAGATGAGCTCCCCAACCCTCCCTTGATGCCTTTGCATCCTTACCACCTACTACTATCGCATCCATACCTCCCCCTCACCCCACCATCATCGTATCATCCACCACTAGTCATACTTTGTAGTCACCCCAACATTGTCCATGTCGAGGACATCAATCATTGCATATGACTCCTCACCCAATGGCTCAATGATTAGCCAGGCCAAAGTACTCTCATCACCCTGATGTTGATAGATCAAGGGCTCATCCAGCAATCCCTGGTGCATCCCAAACTGTTGAGTCAACCGGATGTACGAGAAGTACTCCTACTTGGTCCTGTAACGCCCGATCAACCACCTCCCCCTGTGTGCCCACTGGAGCCACTCCCCAGCCTTAGGCCAGGCTGGACAGTCTTGATATGTCCTCCAAAATATCTCTCCTAGAGAAAGACATGAGAAGGCATCAACATAGTGCCCCATGACACCTTCCCATCATAAAATTTTCCCCTACTCCTCGGACCTCCATCATAGGACAACATAGGCAATCGCCCTGTCCACCATATCTCCCTGAGTGGTCCTGGGCAACCCCTATAGCCTCTCCACAACTATGTGCTACCATCCCCAACACTGCAACAGGTAGCTGCACCTAATACCCTTCCATATCTAACAGTGGACCTCATATAACTTATCATATAACTGTGCTAGTAGCATCTGATCCCACCTCATAATCAGTGGTGTTATCGTCAGACACTCTTGCTTGGTCCTGTAACGCTCGATCAACCACCTCCCCCTGTGTGCCCACTGGAGCCACTCCCCAGCCTCAGGCTAGGCTGGACAGTCCTGGTATGGCCTCCAAAATACCTCTTCTAGAGAAAGACATGAGAAGGCATCAGCATAGTTCCCCACGACACCTTCCCATCATAAAATCTACCCCTACTCCTCGGACCTCCATCATAGGACAACATAGCCAATATCCTTGTCCACCATCTCTCCCTGAGTGGTCCAAGGCAACCCCTATGGCCTCTCCACAACTATGTGCTGCCATCCCCAACATTGCAATAGGTAGTTGCACCTAATCCCCTTCCATATTTGACAGTGTCGTACATCTTGTCATATAACTGTGCCATTAGCATCTAATACCACCTCATAATCAGTGGTTTTATTGTCGGACACTCCACCAGTCTGAACACTACCTCAAGTAGGTTCCAAGGGAAACTCACACATAAGGAGTCATGAAGCAACATGTTGGAGATGAGGGTCATAAGCAATGTATGCCTCACCCCAAACCCACCCTTCTCAAACCACCACCGCACCAAAATCTCACCAATCAGACAATCCCGCTCTGCCCTCTCCACTGCCCCATCCACACTCATCTCTGTCGCATTCCCAAAGCACCGTGTCAACACCATCATCCACTAATACCGAGGAGTCATTAGAATGGGCAACCCATCTATCAAAATCCATATAATTTGATAAACGTCCTCCAGAGTCACTGTCATCTCCCCTATTGGGAGATGAAAGGTGTTGGTGCGAGGATCCCACAAATTGATCAGGGCAATCAGATATGCCCGATCCCCCACCACATGCTCTAACCGAGTCACCTGCTTGAGCCCAAGGGCATCAAGCCAATCCCACTCTTCCATAGTCAGCGCATCGTATGCATCAAAAAATATCGTCGACTGACGGTACCAACTCTTCACCACCTACAAAACAAAACAACACAAAAACATTAAAACATGACAACAACAAAAATTGTACAACACTAAAACAAATATACATCAATGTATACAAATTGTACAACAAAAACATTTAATAAACTGTACAACAACATTAACAAAATGTACAGTACAAACATTCAAAAAAATCAATAAACAACACAAAATAAAACAAAATTTTAACCTAGGGTTTTTAACCTTAGTTTAAACTCAAAAACAAAAAACAAAATAAAAACAAAATTTTAACCTAGGGTTTTTAACTCTAGTTTAAACAAAAAAACAAAATAAAACAAAATTTTTAACCTAGGGTTTTTAACCTTAGTTTAAACTAAAAAACAAAAAACAAAACAAAAACAAAAATTTTAACCTAGGGTTTTTAACCTTAGTTTAAACAAAAAAACAAAATAACACCAAAATTTTTAAACCTAGGGTTTTTAACCTTAGTTTAAACTAAAAACAAAATAACAACAAAATTTTTAACCTAGGGTTTTTAACTTTAGTTTAAAAAAAAAAAAAAAAACAAATCTACAAAAAAAAATTTAACCTAGGGTTTCTAACCTTAGTTTAAACTAAAAACAAAAAAAAAATAACAACAAAATTTTTAACCTAGGGTTTTTAAATTTAGTTTAAAAAAAAAACAAATCTACAAAAAAAAATTTAACCTAGGGTTTTTAACCTTAGTTTAAACTAAAAAACAAAAAAAAACAAAATAATAACAAAATTTTTAACCTAGGGTTTTTAACTCTAGTTTAAACTAAAAAACAAAAAAGCAAAATAACA
Source organism: Wollemia nobilis (assembly GCA_028583015.1). Taxonomy (NCBI): domain Eukaryota; kingdom Viridiplantae; phylum Streptophyta; class Pinopsida; order Araucariales; family Araucariaceae; genus Wollemia; species Wollemia nobilis. The sequence goes on along the minus strand of JAQPPZ010005686.1, from coordinate 733,986 downwards.
ACAAAATTTTTAACCTAGGGTTTTTAACCTTAGTTTAAACTAAAAAACAAAATAACAAAATAACACCAACATTTTTAAACCTAGGGTTTTTAACTCTAGTTTAAAATAAAAAACAAAATAACAACAAAATTTTTAACCTAGGGTTTTAACTCTAGTTTCAACTAAAAAAAACACACATAAAGCAAAGGAGCACCTATTGGTATTGCCTCAACTCTACCACTTGAATATCTGGTTCATGCACTTACGGTATCCATGAAATCTCGATAGTGCTCTGCTACGCAGACTCAAACTCCTCCTCACAACTCCAAATCGTCAAAAAAAACAATTGCAAATGAGCCCAAAACTTAGTTTTGGCCCTTATATAGGCTCTTAGGCCTGTAATAATTCCACCCTAGGATGAGCGCTCTAGATAGAACTTGTACCACCCTGTTAGGATTACAAAACTAGTATTCGTCCCACCCTGGGATGATTACAAAGCAAGAAAATCAAAAACAACCAAAACTGCATCCAACATGCACCAAAAACAACAATAAAACTACCAAACAAAGGTACCTTTGTGCCTGCGCTTCAAGGCATCCAAAATAGACGTTGGGGTCATAAATACTCACTATCGTACTCCCTAAGAATACTATCATAGTTGGAACACTCCATGGGAGGAAGGATTTTCGAGAATTTCATCCCCAACAGGCGTCCATAAGGGTCCAAACCCACCCAAAAAATAGAAATAACACCGCCGAACAAAGGTACATTTGTGCCTGTGCTCCAAGGCATCCAAAACCAACTTTGGGGTCACAAATACTCACTATCCTACTCCTTAAGAATTCTACCATAGCCGGAATGCTCCATAGGAGGAAGTATTTTTGAAAATTTCATCCCCAAAATGCATCACAAAAAGGGTCCAAACCCACCCAAAAATAGCAATAAAACTGCCGAACAAAGGCACCTTTGTGCTTGACATTATTGGCATACAAAATTGACATCGGGGCCACAAATTATAAATATCCTACTCCCTAAAAATGCTACCATAGCTGGGCCACTCCATGAGAAGATGATTTTTTGACAATTTCAACCCCAAAAGGCATCACAAAAAGGGTTAAAACCCACCAAAAATAGGTTTGATTGTTGGGAAACTGCATAAGAATTCAACACAGAACAACTGAAGTCAACCTTAAAAAATTCATCTTTGGTCAAGTGACTCATCACTTTTCTCATTGCGGTCATTCCCTCATCGATTCGTCGCTTGAGGGGGTAGTCACACTTAGTCACCAATCAACAAATACACACCCAATCAAGGAAATGGCATGCATTCAAAGAATCATTGACAAAGACAATCACACTCCTACTTGGGGCAACAAACAAGCAATAATCACAAGATGATCAAACACTTGGAATTCTAGAATCATGAACTCAAGGTTCCCATAGACAAAAGGTTGCGCCCTTTTCCTATTCATGACTGAACAATGTCCAAGATCAAGTAATACCTCACCAAAAAATGTTAACACTTGAATTATGCTCCTTATCTCGTTAGAAGCAAGGATTCAAGAATGCGTGCCCTTTCCATACTTGGGGAATCAAAATTTGGTTAGGTTACCAAGAAACACTAATCATTAAGTTCTTTGGTTATATATTTTTTTCTCAGCACTACACCATGCACATCGCATCCCAAAAAGGGGCATCTGTAGACACCAAAATAACACCAATCTGATCATGTGGATACAAGCACTGATCGAATTAGCATACTTAGCCCCTACCAAAGGTTTAAAAGTGGTCCTAACCACTCCCAAACTAGTTTTCAAAGGTTAGAGGTCAATTTGGCACCTTTCAAGCACCCTGCTCCTTACTCGTTCCACCTTGGGGCAAATAGAATGCTATTCACCCCACCCTAGGATGATTAGCAGCAATCGCTCCAGGGTGGGGTGATAGAAGGTTTGACGGGCAAAAGGTCAAACCTTGGAAAATGGTAGCTTAGATCCACAACTCAACTACACCTTCAATGCATGGGAGTGTGAGTGAGCATTTTTTAGCTTAAAGAGGCAGTCATAGAGGCAGTCATAGAGCCCTTAATCAAGGACGAATCTTCTCTCCCCTAGGAAGGCATGACGGTCAAGTGGCACTCCTACATGCACATTCAAAGTAGACCTTCAGGTCTATAAAATGGTGAGTCTTCTAACCCCAATAGGAGGATAGAGCAAGAGCATTTGGAGCAACATAGTACTTTCGAATTACATCCTCACCCCTCACTTGTGCTTATTACATCCTTGATCTCTCTTTTGGAAGGAAGGTTATTGGGTGAACATTGGAAGCATAATCTGGACCAAAAAACCAAACATTTGGCCACAATACTCCACAAAATTTGTTGACACAACCCCATAGGATGTTTTGGACCCATCCCAAGTGGATTGGTGTTGAAACCAAGCCCCAAACGGCAGGCGTCCTGCCCTCGGGCGTCCCCCGCATTGCTGCAGTCCTAATCGCCCCACCTTGAAGTGATTAGAAATATATAGAAAATTTCTTCACTATTTCTTTTTCATCTTATTTTATGTCATTCATATATGCTGCCATTCAAATTTCATGCCATTCTGATGAGTTTTGACTGTGCTTTCATTGTTTTTCATTTTCACTAACATATAGGGAGCATATTCAAATATGGGGCAATCGGGGAGGAATATACAAAATCCGACCTTCTGGGTCATCTCAAAATACCCTATTTTTCCTAACCCCAAATTTTTAGGTGTTTTGGATGCATATATATGGGACATTTAGGAGGTTTCTTTCTAACATTTTATGATAGTCCTAATCATCCCACCCCGAAGCGACTATAAATCTACAACATATTTCTCAACTGTTCCTTTTGCAGTGTGTTCATGATGGTGTTTTCATGCTTCTACACAAATTTTATCTTATTCTGACATGTTTTGATTATCATTTTAATTATTTTATGCATGCAATAATCGGAGGCCTTGGGGATTGCATGTTTCCCTCCATCCATAGGTGCTATTAATCATTTGTTATTTCTATGAATGCAAGATCTCAACACCGGAGGGGTATAAAGGAACTATAGATGCATTCATGCAAGTGGTGGTGATGTTTGGCCCACCCATTTCAAATGTGGGCACGCAGAATATCCCGAAGGGAAGCATACCATCCGTGGTGTAACAAAACTATATCTAACGCTCCTAGCCCCTAAAAATGAAGGAGACGTATTGTAACCTAATATCAACGCAAAATTAATAAAAAAATGGCTACACTTTACATTTGCTTTATATCTCATTTCAATTCGTTTGTTTTCCCTTTTCATGCACTTTAGTCCTTTCTTCATTCGTAGGAGCTAGCGTTACATTTGCTTTTGTTTGCATCGCACCCGGTATGCCATTGCTTCCGTATCCTAGTGCTTTCTCAATCATACAAGTGTTTATCTCTTTTAAAAATTTATATGTGTTCCTAAACAATTTTTTGTGTTTTGATTTATTGGTTTTGCAAAGGAATCTATTTTCACGTGTTTGAATGTTGATGTAATTCTCAATTATATAAAATATTTCACCTATATACTCACATCTCGACAACCGGTAATGAAATTCTTGTCACTTAAATCCACCAAATAATGGATATGAATCCCATTCCCGATTAGGTAGAACATGTCCTACCAATCCTCATCCAATTCACTTGTGGTCAGTAATATACCTGTTTAAAGAGAAAGGCATGCTATATCCCATAGTCTATTATGGTTCTTGGAGGTGGTTTTGGACAAAAATAGGGTTCGTAGGATTTGAGCAAATAGATGGAGATGAAACCCATCGTTATTTGTCTCTATTAGTGGTTGGGGATGAAATCCAACTCACTAATGTTTAAATGTGACATGGTGTGTGTGGTTCCTTTTATCCTTTAAGAAAGTAAAACAAGAGAGCATTCAATGCTAGTTCACTAAATGCACAAAGAATGTTTCACTTTCAAAAATATATGCATGAATAAAGAACCTACAAAAGTGCTTATCCTATATGAAGACCTAACCATTAGGTAGGTCACACGCAGGTAAACCATTCAAATGCATGACTAAGACTATTATTTTTCATGTTTTTCTTATGTTATTTACTTTGAAATTTAGGAAAGGAGAAATCTATATTTCAGTAAACTATGAGAAGACATGAAAAACTTAAATTTACCCTTTTCTAAACATAATTAATGCAAAGTGAAGGTTCAGGCACTTACCTTGACTATCTATGAAGTTGCTATTTCTAAAAATTTACATTGAAAACCCCCTATTTGTGGCCATCCCAGGGTGTGATAGATTAAAATTTGGAGGCCGTCTCTGGGTGGGACAATTGTTGTGGCCATCTCAGGGTGGTCCAAATAGGGATTTAGGGGTCGTTTCAGTACAAAATGACAAAAACCTACAACATCCAAAGTATAAAAACAAGGTTAAAATTTGCAAAAATGAAAAGGGACAAGGGTCCCACCATGACCACTGTAGAGTGGAAAAACAACACACATATCTAGGAAAATTGAAATGCATCTATTGTTCTATTCAAGCATTTGAAAGTGATAATAAAGTAAATATAAAGATGATAAATATTTGAAATAAATGGGGGGTTCTATTTATATTTATTAATCTATCAAATATATGGTTACAAAATGTCGCCTTGAGGTCTCTCAATTTGATACAACTCAATTACAATATTGAAGGATCCAATCCTTTCAAAAATCTATGGCGTGCTTTCAGTGTTTTCCTTGCACTCACAATTGAAGCATGGGTTTTTATTACCACTGAATTAGCTCTCCTTCTTCAACTCTTTAGATCCTTCCTCATGCACTGGAATGCCTATACCTACACACACGAAATTAAAAGGGATTAATAGCATGTATGAATTATGATAATATCAAAGGAATGCACGTAATATTGAATGTAAAAGTGCAATCGACATGTCTAAACTACTCCAAATTCTTCCAAAACTTAACATGATGAATATTATCTAATTTTGTAATGATATGTGTAGGAATTGAACTAAAATTATGAACAAAATTTGTGGTCATCCCAGGGTGAGCCAATTAGGATTGTCATTACAAAAACCTTAATTGATAATTCAAAACTACTCCAAACTTCACCAAATTTAAACATGATGTTAATATGCTACTCTAAAATTGATATAAATTAAAATTTATTCAAAATTGTGGCCCAATTCATGGCCATCCTAGGGTGACCCATGTAGGACTGTTAACTATCCCAGGTGGGGACAACCACAAAACTTGATGGTTTTTTCCACCAATTCCACTTGGATCTGGTCTAGAATCATCCAAGGGGTGTTATCATCAAATTTGGTAAATTTACTCATAGGAATGGATGGGTTTTGTATTGGATGTGCATATTTGGGTATGCCTTGAAAATGCTTTTGATTGATGAAGTTTTCAAGGACAAATACAAGGGCAAAAGGTGAAAGTAAATCTTGGTATCACTTTGTGGCAAATACTTGCAAAGAGCTCCATCTAAAATTGAGTGGAAACACTCCAATTTATAGCCCAAGAGGGCAAAATGGGCAAAGGGAAAAGTTAGGGCTTGCAAGGTAGGTGCCATAACTTTTCAAAGCCCTTGCCATGCATTGGGAGGAATAGACCTCCAATTTGGGCATCCAATTTGTAGTTTGTAATGGCCTAGATAGTCACCCAATTTGTCATAAGTCATTGGATGGGATAAATGGTAGAAATTGATTGCCATTTATCATACCCTTAAATTTTTGAGGGGTCTATACCATGGCCATCCCACCTAGGTATGGTTGCTTGTGGCCATCCCTGGGTGGGATGGCCATAAAATATGGTTGTCCTAGGATGGGACGTCCATGGCTACATGGCCCAAAATATCCTAAAAGTGGGGTAAACCTTACCAAAAGTGGTTAAGACCCCTAATTAACCTTTGAGGGTTGCCCAGTGTGGTCATATGGTGTTGATAAGAGTGGCATCATTGTAGTCTTATCCGATTTACCCAATTTTAGATTGATTTCTTTATATCTAACACCTTTAATAAGTGCTTATAGTCTATTGATTCTCTAACAAGCACTCCTTTAGTGCTTCTATTGGAAATTTTGAGTATTTTTGTTTTCATTGATGTCAAAAGAATATTAGTTTAATTTCGTCATCATTAAGGACATCAAGTGGTTTTTCCAAAATCAAGAAGGTGTTGGAAAGGAATAGGATATAATATTTATTTTTAATATTATATGCCTAAAAATGACCCAAAGGATGAAGACCCAAGGAAGGATGATAATATTATAATATTGTGGGCCAAATATCAAGACAAAGAAAAATGAAGTTCAAATTGAAAATACCCATGAGCAATTTACAAAAGGTTTAATTTAAATTAAAATATTTTAATCCTTGATTATAATTTTAATTTAAATTAATAATGAAGGCAAAGGTTTTTAAATTTAATATTTAAAAACTAAATTTTAAATTTTAAATTCAAAATGGGCTGATGTGAGAAGTCAAAAGATAATGTGCATTTATATAGGAAATAAATTCCATTTCCTAAAGTTGAACTAACACCTTTGTATGCAAGAAAGAGGAGAATATCGAGCGTTGTATCCTAGGAAGAAGAAATATTTGCATTTCTAAGAGATTGGAGGGAAACAAGGCAATAAAGGCAGCAAAGTGTTTTGACATCCCACTGACAGTGGTAGCGAAGGTGTCAGTTGGCAGAGTGCTAAGGCTTGTGAGGAGGAGATCGTGGTTCGATCCACATGATAAACATTTTTCTTGAGGAAGAAGTTTTCATTTGACTTGCTCAAAAATTTTTGTGAGGTAGTATTTTAGGGGAGTATACACCATTTGTCTCATGTGGGCATGCAACCCACTTGGTGGCCTAGATTGAGCTAGGGTGTTGGGGAGTGCAAGGTCACATGGTCGAATTCGCTGAAAACTTTTTTATGGGAAGATTTAATTTAAGGTATGTTATTCATTTTTATTCTCTAAAGTGTTGAAAAATAAAGTTTCTTAGATATTGACGTGAGTTCTATGTGCTTGGGGGAGTTATAAGGTAAAGGAAAAATTAATTTATTTTTTTATTTTTGGTGATTGAAATTTATATTATAAGGTGTGGATATTATAAGGTTTATAAGAGATATTGATGTTCATTTTGTTTTAATGAAATTATTGAGTTATATATTGTAAGTTTAGAGATTATAAGGTGTAAAAAAGGATTTGATATTTTGTATGGAAAATAATTTTTGAGAAAATTATTTTGTGGAGATCTTGAGATAGGTTGTAGCAACCTAACCCTAGTGTTGGCAAAGAAAATAAAAGGTAAGAGTACATCTTCCTTGTGAGTAAAATATTATTGGATTGGATGTTGTGAATGCTAAGTTGGAGTGAAAATGATTATTTGATAAGAATTGTTGAGTTTATTTTTTTTGAGATATCCAATATGAATTGATAAAGGTTTTTTTGGAAATAAGGTTGATGCTATAAGCTTTGTTTGATAAGCATTGTTGTAAATGTTGAGTGAGACTTCATGTGCATTATTAGGGTTTGTGAAAGATCATGAGTATCATTGTTATATGATGTTTGTTTGATAAGCATTGTTGACTAAGTTTTCATTGAGTTTTTGGTTGAGTTGAGTTTTAATAACACAAGCTTATACTGAGAGGGGGGATGAACAATATAGCGTCCACTTTTTACTTTATTTCCAAAACAATATCAATTAGTGTCATCAATTGCAATAACCAAATATAGTAGTGTGCATTAATAACATAGATAGAAATAGTAAGAAAGTGCACAAATCACCACACACAATTAAGACACAAGATTTAATGTGGTTTTCCTCAATGTGGGGTAGTCCACAAGATAATTTCCTTATAATATTTCACAAATAAATATGGATCCTTATCCCAATACAAATGATTACTTTGATCTGCTTAAATATAGGCTATCCTGATCTTCTCAGTTGGGCTCCACTAATCTTCTCAGCTAGGCTATCCACTGATCTACTCAGCTAGGCTATCCATTGATCTGCTCATCTAGTCTATCCATTGATTTTCTTAGCTAGGCTATCCACTAATATGCTCAGCTAGGCTCTCCATTGATTTGCTCAGCTAGGCTATCCACTGATCTACTCAGCTAGGCTATCCACTAATCTGCTTAGCTAGGCTATCCACTAATCTGCTTAGCTAGGCTATCCATTGATCTGATCAAATAGGAAACTGGTGTTGATGTGTTTTCCATTTTTGTACTGTCTCTGTAACTGCTCACAAATCTGCCTCAATGACTTCTTACAAGGCTTAAATAATACTAATCAAATGCTATCCCAAATCTGTCATCAAAGCCTTCACAAAAGGATCAAACAATCCTACTCAAATGTTGTCCCAAATAATTTCTCAAAGCCTTCATAAAAGGCTTAAAAAATCCTGATCAAATTTTGTCCCAAATCTGTCCTCAAATCCTTCACAAAAGGCTCAAAAAATCCTACTCAAATGTTGTCCCAAATCTATCCACAAATCTGTCCCAAAAGCCTTCTCAAAGGCTCAACCAATCATGCACAAAAGCTATCTCAAATCTATCTAGAAATTCTGTCCCAAAAGCCTTCCCAAAGGCTCAACCAATGACTCTCAAGTAGCACTCAAATCTCAACCACAAATCAATGAAGGCAAGGCTCAATGATGAACTCAACAATAGATAACAAATGAATGATGAAAATACTAAACAATATGCTAAAAAATGAATGACAATGTACTCTTAAATGGATGACAACAATGATCCACAATGATCTCAACAATGTATGACAAATGATCTCTCAAATGGATGACAACAATGCTCAAAAATGATCTCAACAATGTATGACAAATGATATCTCAAATGGATGACAACAATGCTCAACAATGTACTCTCAAATGGATGACAACAATGCTCAACAAGGTACTCTCAAATGGATGACAAATGATATCTCAAATGAAAACCTCTTCAAGAAATAACAATGAGGAATTCAAAAAACCAAGGAAAATCTCCACAAGTGATAGCAATATGTTCTCAATAATATCTTCCTCATGTAATGTTAATAAGATCTCAAGAAACAAGCACAACTCCCTCAAGTAAAGAGCTCTCAAATAGCCAACAATGATCTCCTCAAATGAAAGACAAATGTATCCACAAGTGACTAGAAAATGATCTCCTCAATGGTCTCAAATAGTGGCAATGAACTTAACAAGTAACCAACATTAATCTTCTCAAAGCAATAGCAAAAATCTCTTCAATAATGGCAATACTCTCAATGAACTCCACTAAAGCAATCATGGAACTCAAGCATCAATTTTATCCATAAAATTGATTTTCTAATCCATCCACTTCCTCTCAATAGCCAAGGCACATTATCAAGCATTTTTTCTTCAAATTCAAACCCTAACTCATGTGCATGTATTCTAACTCAAGGTAGCAATTAACTAGGTGTCAATTTCCTATTTTAATTTCATAATTAAATTATGCACTAGGACATATAACAAGTTCAACACTTTTCAACCTTATGATTTCCTAATTTCATTAACACATACAACAAGAACCTATGTTTTTATTTTTAATTCCACACCTTATAAATCCACATACAACAATCACAAATATTTATTTCCACACCTTATATCTCCCTAATCACACACAACAATAACAAATATTTAATTCTATACCTTATAACTCCCTAAGCACATTAACACATACACCAAGCATTTATTTCCCTAAACTCATATGACTCCCTAGTTATCACATAAATAATTTTAATGTACCAAAAACTTTGGTAATAACAAATATTACCATGCGTTGGAGATAAATACCTTTATATGAAATTCATTTCCTTCGTAACCTTCGAAATCATCTTTTCCAAAATGCCTTGCAAAAATTAATGCACCTTCACACCTTCATGGGATTCAAACTCCATTCCTCTAGCCTAGTGTTATGAAGTGCTTACCATGTGAGTGCTAGCCCACATTGTGATTTTAATCCCAAACACCCAACTTTAACCTGCACTCAAATATGAAACTCGATTTTACTTTCTTAGTAAAACACTTTGCCCTTGGTGGGATTCGAACAACGAACCTACCTTGTGTAAAGTTTGTGAGATACCAACTACACTATAGGCTCCTACATGACATCATTTTACCATGCTGTTTACTTGACCTTTCTCTCAAATAGAAAGTTATTTATCCTTCTTTCTTCGCTACTCCCATTTCGATGACTCTCTCATTCGCTATGGCATGTCTTAAATAATAAAAGGTTTTTACATTTTATTTATATGCACCTCCATCCTTCGAATTATGTTGGCAAATATTTATTAATCTCCCCAACATTTGCACGTTGACAAATAATGTAATTCAACTTTAGACCTTAGAATTATTAAATAAAAATTTAATAATTCACCTCTTAACTTTGAATTGGGATATCTCCTTCATTTTTTTGAATTTTGCCATGAAAATTTTTGCACCTAGGTTTTATTGGAAAATATTTTTGTCCATAATAATTTGGAGAAGTCTTAGCATAGTGGTTTTAATTAGAAATCCTTTCCAATTGTTTTAATGAAAACCCTTTTCGTTGGTTTTAATAAAAACTATTTTCGTTGGTTTTAATAAAAACCCTTGCAATTGGTTTTAATAAAAACCTTTACAATTGGTTTGAATAAAAACCGTTAATATAATATTTAAAATATTAAATATTATATGCCTCTTGTGCCATAAAACCCTATAAATATCCTTGTCCTCAAAAATATCATAAAGTATTATTTATGAAGTGTTTTTGCCACCAAAACTCAATGTTATCCATGTGACATCAATGACAACACAAAATAACTCAAATTGTCAACAATATCCCCCTTTGTCATTGATGGCAACACCTCTAATGCAAATCACCATAATCACTGCAAAATCCATTTTTGAAAATAAAATTTTCTTCCCCTGATTCAATACTCTCTATGGAGGCTGCCCCCCCATCTCATTGTTCTCTTTGGAGGCTGCTCCCCCTATCTCAATGCTCTCTTTGGAGGCTGCTCCCCCTAACTCACAACTCTCCCCCTTTGAAATCAATGGAAAAAGGGACATCTATGGGGCTAAAATATATAACTATTAAGATTATCACCCATACCAAATTCTCTCTTGAGGTGATTAATTTTGGGGTGGAAGTACATTTACTCCCATATTACATTGTTCATTTCCTTTGTCAACTTCCTTCCACCTCTTTCTGATATCCTTTTCTTGATGAGCTACTTGATGTTCTTGTATTGAACCTATTTGAAATTGAGTCCTACACCATTTTGAAATATTTCCAAAGTTATTGTAATTAAAACACTTGATATTGTAGCCTTTGAATGATGCCCATGTCCTAAATTTTGGTGTAAACTCAGCTACAAGGGACCAACAAAATGGACTCCAATCACATAACACAAATGCATTAATGGAAGAAAAATACAAATTTATATTCTTCTCATTCCTAAATTCACACCCCTTCTACACCCCTTATACAAATATTACAATCCATCATATAGAAATCGAAAACCAAAGAAACCCTAAAAACGTCTTTTTTCTAAAAACTGCTAAAAATAGAAATGAGTCGGATTGCACCCAAATTTAGTGCACTCATCCCCCTTACAATAACAAAACTTAATTTAAAATATTAGGTCTAAAATTAAGGTATAACAAAATATAATAAACTTCTAACAACCAAAAAAACCCAAAAAACCTAAGAACCTATTCTAAAAGCTAATTTTGGGGCACTAGTTGTCGGAGTTAGGTCTCAAAAACATGATTTTTGAAGGGTCAAGAGGATCAGAGATCATCATAATGTAGAACATGCATGTGGATCTTTAGATCTAACTCTAAAACCCAAGTGTTATCTAACTGTGGTAATCCTTCCCACTGAACTAGGAATTTGTTGTAGCTCCCATGTCTGGTGGTGATCACCTTCTTATTGAGCACCTGTGCAACTCTATATTTTTTATTCTTAGGCATATATCATGCCCAATTTAATGTTACCTATAATTTTCCATCCTTGGAAATACTAGGATATGAAAATAAATCAAAAACATTAAAAATGGGTGAAATATCAAATTCATTGGGCAACTCCACTTTATAGGCATTATCATTGATCTTCTTCAAAATCCTGCATGGCCCAATTTTTTTAAGTTTTAGTTTGTTATACGTAACCTTAGGAAATTTTTATTTCCTAATATTAACCATGACCATATCACCCTCTTCAAACACTTTGACCCTTCTGTGTGCATCAACATAATCTTTGTAGTGAGTATTACTACTCTGTAATTTTTTCCTCATTGACTCTTGCACTTTTTGGATATGCTCAGTAAATGCTTCTGCATCATCACTAACTTGTTACCCAATTTGTAACTCAACCAAATCTAATACACCTCTAGGATTTTAACCATAAATAATTAGAAAATGATATTTACTTATCGACCAGTTCACTGAATTGTTGTTTGCAAATTCGGCTTGTGACAAGGCTAAATCCCATTGTTTTGGTTTTTCTCCAACTATGCATCATAAGAGGTTTCCCAAGCTTCTATTCACTATATATGTTTTCCCTTCGCTATGTGGGTGGTAAGAACTACTGAACTACAACCCGGTGTTCAAATTTTTCCGCAACGTCCTCCAAAAGTGACTCAAGAAATTAGTATGTCGATTAGAAGTAATAGTCTTTGGAACACCATGCAGCCACACAATCTCATCAAATAATAATACTATAGTCCTAGTTGCATCATTATTTTTTGAGAAGTAATGCAATGCACCATTTTTAAAAATCTGTCTACCATAACAAAAATTGAATCCTTACCCCTCTGTGTCTTGGGCAACCCCAACACAAAATTCATATCCATATCGGTCCATGGTCTTGTAGGAACTGGAAGTGGCATATACAACCTTGTATTTTGTGCATGGACCTTAACCATTTGACATACTCTGCATCTAGAGATAAACTTGATTATGTCTCTCTTCATTTTTAGCCAATAGTACTTCTCTACAAGAGTGGCAGTTTTTGCTACTCCAAAATGACCAGCCAAACTCCCACTATGTAATTCCATCAAGATGTTCTCTCTCATAGAGCCATTGGGAATGCATAATCCATTACCCTTAAACAAGTAGCCATTCTACAAAAAATACTCTTCAAAAATAGTACAGGACTCGCCCCCTACTGCACTTTTGCATTGTTGTATAATATTCCTAAAATCTACATCAGATTCATACAGATATTTAATCCCATCAAATCCTACCACTTCATTCTCCATAGTGGTAAAAAAAATACTCTCCTACTCAATGCATTAGCAACCTTATTCTATTTTTCTGACTTGTGTTTCAGGATAAATGTATACTATTGCAAAAATGAAATCCATTTGGCATGCCTGTTATTTAAATTTTTCTAAGAATTGACATACCTCAATGTTTCATGATCAATAAACAACACAAAATCCTTTGAGATTAAGTGGTGCATCCAATGTTGCAATGCTTTCACAATTGCATAAAATTCCACATCATATGTAGAATAATTCTTCCTTGCATCATTCAACTTCTCACTAAAAATTCTATAGGTCGGCCATCTTGAGTTAAGACACTGCCAATTACAACAAATGAGGCATCATAATAAACCTAAAACACCTTACTAAAATATAGTAACACTAGAAAATGGGCTTCCGACACCTACTTCAAGAGTTCAAAACTCTCTGTTGCTACCATAGTCCATACAAACTCTTTCCCCTTCGTGCACTCAATTATAGGGGCAACTATACTACTGAAGTTCTTGATGAACTTCCTGTAAAAGGTAGGTAGTCCATTAAAGCTCCTTACTTCTATTATAGATCATGGAAGAGGCCATTCTATAATGGCCTTCACTTTCTCATCATCCATCCTCATGCCATATCTCGAGATTACAAATCCAAAAAACACTAAACTATCTTGAAGAAATCTACATTTCTTCAGGTTGACATACAATTTATCCTTCCTGAGCATATCTAACACTAATTTCAGGTGTAACAAATGCTCTTCTTCACTTTTACTATAAATTAAAATATCATCAAAATACACAACCACAAACTTACCATTATATTCCTATAGTACTTTTTTCATCAACTGTATAAATGTATTGGGTGCATTAGACAACCCAAATGGCATCACCATCCACTCGTACAATCCATATTTTTTCTTAAAAGTTGTCTTCCATTCATCCCCTTCTCAAATTCTGATATGTTAGTAGCCACTATGTAGATCAATTTTATTGAAGTATTTAGCTCCAGCCAATCCATCCATCATGTCATCCACTCTCGGCATAGGATACCAATACTTTATTGTGATTTTGTTTATGGCTCTACTATCCACACACATTCACCAGTAACCATATTTCTTTGGGGTTAGAAATTCTAGAGTCACACATGGACTCATACTATCCATAACTAATCCCTTCTTTATCAACTCTATCACTTGCCTATTCAACTCTGCATTCTGTACTAGGTTCGATTGATAAGCTGCCTAATTTGGGAGTGCTGATCTTGGCATAAAATTTATGTGATGTTGGATATATCTTTTTGGTGGTAGCCCATATGGTAACTCCTCTGGTGTGACATCTTTATATTCACTAAGCAACTTAGCTGCTACTATAGGCATAACCACTTCCTCTGTTTCTAGCTTCCGATCTATTAAGGCATAATAGAAGCTAGCATCCTTGATCTCTACAAGAAAATCCTTCATCGTCAACAAGATCTCACTTGGCCCATCCTCCTTCAGAGGTACAAGAACTATCTTTACACCATACTTCTAGAATGTGTAAGTATTCTTTCTCCCATTATGGTTAGTATCCCTATCATACTGCCAACGTCTTCCCAATAGAATGTGGCATGCATCCATAGAGATCACATCACACCACACTTCATCCTTGTAAGTACTCCCAATTGAAAATTTAATTAAACACCTCTGATCTACTGTTACCTCATTCCCCTTATTAACACATGAGATGTGATATGGATAAGGATGTTTTTCACATTTCAGGTGCATTTTATCAACCATGACATTTGACACCATATTCTCACAACTACCACCATCAATGACAATATTACATACCTTCCCTCATGATGTACACATTATTCAAAATATGTTTGTTCACATCCAAGAATCTTCAACATCAATGGTTTGCCCCTTTGCTTTGCTATGCACTAACACTTTCTTAGGAGCAATCAATGTCCTCCTTATCATAAGTGCTTCCCCCATGTCAGCAACAACTTCATCCTCATCCTGCTCTTCCATATCAACCAGATTGACCCTTCCTTGTCCTCATTGACCCCTTTTTTGGAAATCACATTAGGGACACACAAATTCTCTATGCCCCTCCTCACCACATCCATAATAGGTATACGATCTCCTTAGATCATTTCCATTTTGTCCACCACCGTAACATCTACCTCGTTGGTATCCTCTTCCTCTCATATTCTGCCCATATTCTTCTTGTTTAGTAGGTATTGAGGATTCTCCCTTGAGAAAATTAGATCCACTTTGACCCCAACCTGAAGAGGGTATGAATACCTTATTACCTCTTCTATTAATCCTTTTCAATTTCTCATCTACCTTAAGGGCCATTTGATACGCATCCTCCACTGTAAGAGTGCGATGCATGCTCATCTCATCTTGAATAGCAAAACTTAGGCCATTTACATACGTGGTAGTCTTTTTGTCCTCCATATCATTATGCTCAACTAAATGGATAGCTTGTAGAATTCATTAGTATAGTCCTCAATGCTTTGATCCTTCTGTCAAAGATTCTAAAATCTACAAAATAGGGTTTAGGAGTAGTCTACAACTATAAATTTTTCCTGTAACTTCTTCATCTTTGTCCAATCTCTGATCTTTTCCTTTCCATTCCTTTGTTGTGTAGTCTATACATGATCCCACAAAATAAATTCATGTCCCTTCAAATTTGTGCATTTGAGCTTAACCTTCTTCTCTTCAACAAGGTTACTCCATTCAAAATATTTTTCTAGGCTATTGATCCAATCGATCAACTCCTCTGGTTTCAACCCACCAGCATACTCAAAAACCTTGATCTTGATCCCATATTGATTCCCCTTAAGCCCCTCTAGAGCTTGTATCAGTCGATTTTCAAAACCATACCCTTATTCCTCTGGGCCCTCTAGTTTTGCTTCTACGTGGACCTCAGATCCACATTCCTCAATTATGTTTTCATCATTAGATCCTTAATCTGCATGTGCCCTAGGACGTATCTCTCCCATGTGATCAATCACACGCATCAGTCATGCTATTTCAGCATTCAGATCCTTGATCTACCTATTCATCTAGGCATATCTTCTATGTGGCATCTTCTCTTCACTAGTGAGATCACACCCGCTCTGATACCAAATGGTGTAAACTCAACTACCAGAGACCAACAAAATGGACTCCAATCACATAACACAAATGCATTAATGGAATAAAACTACAAATTGATATTATTCTTATTCCTGAATTCACATCCCTTCTATAAATATTATAATAAATCATATAGAAATCAAAAATCAAAGAAACCCTAAATAAACCCTAAAAATGTCTTTTTTAAAAAACTGCTAAAAATAGATATTTTTTCTAAAAACTGCTAAAAATAGAAATGAGTCGGATTGCACCCAAATTCAGTGCACTCATCCCTATTACAATAAATAACCTTAATTTAAAACATTATGTCTCAACTTAAGGTATAACAAAATATAATAAACTTCTAACAGCCAAAAAAATCCAAAAAACCTAGAAACCTATTCTAAAAGCTAATTTTGGGGCACTAGATGTCAGAGTTAGATCTCGATAACATAATTTTTGGATGGTTAGGAGGATCAAATATCATCCTAATGTAGAACATGCATGCATAACCAACTATTAAATGTAGAACATGCATAGTTCACAAGTTATGGCTCCGGCAAGGTGCATCAAATTCTTTCTTGAAACCATTTCCATATCCATTCCTTTCCTGAATCTTGTATTGTGAAGTTCTGTTTTCATAATCATTTTAGCCATAACATTTGAATTGTTTAGCTCTATAATAAAAACCATATTGCTCATTTCCTTTGCACTGAGAAGCTCTATGACTAGTCATGTTGCATAAGAAGCAATGCCACTAAAAACCATACCTTCTTCCTTTGAAGTTCCTTCTAGAAAAATCAAACTTCTTTGATCCATAGACCCTGCAGTGTATAACCCTGTGTCCAAATCCATTACAAGAAAAGCAATATCCTTGAAAATCCTTTTGTTCATGCCTTGGTTCCTCATACCTTTCTTGACCTTTATCCTTGTGATCATCTTTGACTTGTGCATTGTATCCTTGATCCTTCTTTGTGGTATCCAAATCTTCTTCCTTAACTTCTTCCTTACTTTCTTCTTCTAGAACTTACTTTCCTTTTGATTGTGACTTTTCTTGGAAATAAGATAAAACCTTAAAATATGTTTCCACTCCTTTTTGAACATTTTCATATAATGTGTCATGTCTTACCGTCATTACCCTTAGTTCTTCATTCATCCTTTCCTCTATCCTTTTTGCATCTTGAAGCTCATCTCTTAGATCACTGATTTTCTAAAGTAGTTCTTCTATGATTTTGACACCTATTCAAATATTTTTTTCAAGATTCCTGATTTCTTCCTTTAGCGTTTTGACTTTTGATTTTTGTTTTCTTGGCTCATACTCTTTTTTTTCTATTACCAAAAGTGAGACTTCTTCATATTTACTATCACTGAGATCATTATCATCTTCTATAGCAAACAAAATCTCATGAATTATTTGACCATACATGTTTCCTTGATGTGTCATTTCATCTTCACTATCACTAAAGCCATTGCAATATCCTGATCTATGATCTCTTTGACCACACACAAAGCATTGTTCTCTTTCACCTTCTATTCCTAAGAATATATGTTCTTCCTTTTCATCATTTGACTTGTATCTATCACTGTGATCTGGGCTATCATTTGTTTCTTCAATGTAGAAAGTTTCCTTTGTCTTACAAAAACTTTTCTTCTTCTCATGCTTGCTTTGCTTGTACCTATCATATTTGTCATGCTTATGCTTTCATTTTTCTTTTCTTCTATGACCCTATTTTTCATCATCACTATTTTCTTCATGTGGACACTTGTTTGCATAGTGACCATAATCACCACACTTGTAGCATTTGAATTTCTTCATATCCCTATAATTTCTTGAGTCCTTTTTCCTTTTGATGAAGTTAGCTTCCTCATAATTATATGAATATCTATCTATCTCTGGATCTTTCCCTTTATTTTTATTTGAAGCCTTGAATGCAATTTATTTCATTGGAGCCTGATACTTATCTATCCTCATCTTATAAGTTGTGAGAGTTCCTTATAGTTCTTCCATCGTTAGCTTATCAATATTTATTGTTTCTTCTATCGTTGAAACATTTGCATCATACTTCATGGAAAGTGATCTCAAAATATTTTTAGTAACATCTAATTCTTTCATCTCAAATCCTAGGCCTCTCATAGTGTTAGCAATCTCATCAACTTGAAGTAAAAACTTTACAATATCTTCAAAATATTCCATTTTCAATTCCTTAAATCTTCTTCTATTAGTTTGTAGTTTTGCCAAATTTACCTTGGAATCTCCTTCATAGGTATTACACAACTTGGTCCACATTTCATTAGCTTAATTACATACCATGACATTTGCAAAATATGTCTCGTGTATCCCACTCGAAATACAATTTATTCCCTTTTCATTGATCTCAACTAATTTCTTGATAGTTTCATCTGTCTCAGGATCACCTTATACTCTTTTGCAACCATCTGCCATACCTCATATACTTGTGATATCAAATAGTTCTTCATTATCATGCTCCAAAAAGCATAATTATTATCATAAAATAGTGGAGCTTCACTTGTAGATGATCCATTCTGTGAAGCCATCTATGTTCTTGTAGAATCTGCCCTCAAGCTATTAGCCTTTCTGAAGGAACCCACTATGATACTAATTGAAGAACAAAATATTATACTGAGAGGGGGGTGAACAATATAGCATCCAATTTTTACTTTCTTTCCAAACCAATATCAATTAGTGTCCTCAATTTCAATAACCAAATATAGCAGTGTGCATTAATAACATAGATAGCAATAGTAAGTAAGTGCACAAATCACCACACACAATTGAGACACAAGATTTAACATGGTTCCCCTAATGTGGGGTAGTCCACAATATAATATCCTTATAATATTTCACAAATAAATAGGGATCCTTAACCCAATATAAATAATTAATTTGATCTGCTCAAAGCTAGGTTGTCTTGATCTACTCATGTGGGCTCCACTAATCTGCTCAACTAGGCTATCCACTGATATGCTCATCTAGGTTATCCATTGATTTGCTCATATAGGCTATCCACTGATATGCTCAACTAAGCTATCCACTGATATGCTCAGCTAGTCTATCCACTGATCTACTCAACTAGGATATCCACTGATCTTCTCAGCTAGGCTCTCCACTAATCTGCTTAACTAGGCTATCCATTGATATACTTAGCTAACCTATCCACTGATCTACTTATCTAGGCTATCCATTGATCTACTCAGCTAGGCAACTGGTGTTGATGTATTTTCTATTTTTGTCCTGTCTCTATCACTACTCACAAATCTACCTTAATGCCTTCTCATAAGGCTCAAATAATCCTACTCAAATGCTATCCAAAATATTTCCTCGAAGCATTCACAAAAGGCTCAAACAATCCTACTAAAATCCTATCCCAAATATGTTCTCAAAGCCTTCACAAAAGACTCAAACAATCCTAATAAAATTTTATCCTAAATCTGTCCTCAAAGCCTTAAAAAAGGCTCAAAAAATATTTCTCAAATGTTGTCCCAAATATGTCCACAAATCTATCCCAAAATCCTTCTCAAAGGCTCAACCAATCATGCACAAAAGCTGTCTCAAATCTATCTAGAAATTCTGTCCCAAAAGACTTCCCAAATGCTTAACCAATGACTCTCAAGTAGAACTTAAATCTCAACCACAAATCAATGAAGGTAAGGCTCAATGATGAACTCAACAATGGATAACAAATGAATGATGATAATACTCAATAATGTGCTCAACAATGAATGGCAATGTACTCTTCAATGGATGACAACAATGATCCACAATGATCTCAACAATGCATGACAAATGATATCTCAAATGGATGAAAAAATTCTCAAAAATTATCTCAAAAATGTATGACAAATGATCTCTCAAATGGATGAAAACAATGCTCAACAATGTACTCTCAAATGGATGACAATAATGCTCAAAAAGGTACTCTCAAATGGATGACAAATGATATCTCAAATGGAAACCTCTCCAAGCAATAACAATGAGGACTTCAACCAACCAAGGACAATATCCACAAGTGATAGCAATAGGTTCTCAATAATATCTTCCTCATGCAATGTTAATAAGCTCTCAAGAAACAAACAAAACTCCTTCAAGTAAAAAGCTCTCAAATAGCCAACAATGATCTCCTCAAATGAAAGACAAATGTATCCATAAGTGACTAGCAAATGATCTTCTCAATGGTATCAATTAGTGTCAATGGACTTAACAAGTAACCAACAATAATCTCCTCAAAGCAATAGCAAAAACCTCCTCAATAATGGCAATACTCTCAATGAACTCCACTAAAGAAATTGTGGAACTCAAGAATCAATTTTATCCATAAAATTGATTTTCTAATCCATCCACTTCATCTTAATAACCAAGGAACATAATCAAGAAATTTATCTTCAACTTCAAAACCTAACTCATGTGCATGTCTTCTAACTCAAGGTAGCAATTAACTAGGCCTCAAGTTCCTAGTTTACTTTTATAATTAAATTATGCACTAGGACATATAACAAGTTCAATACTTTTCAACCTTATGACTCCCTAATTTAATTAACACATACAACAAGCACCTATGCTTTTATTTTTAATTCCACACATTATAACTCCACATACAAAAATAAAAAATATTTATTTCCACATCTTATATCTCCCTAATCACACACAAAAATAAAAAATATTTAATTCTACACCTTATAACTCCCTAAGCACATTAACACATACAACAAACATTTATTTCCCCAAACTTCTTATGAATCCCTATTTATCACATAAATAATTTTAATGCACCAATAATTTGGTAATAACAAATATTACCATGCACTGGAGATAAATACCTTTATATGAAATTCGCTGCCTTCGTAACCTTCAAAATCATCTTTGCCAAAATGCCTTGCCAAAATTAATGCGCCTTCACACATTTGTGGGAGTCAAACTTTGTTCCTCTCGCTTAGCGACATGAAGCACTTACCACATGGGTGATAGCACACATTGGGATTTTAATCCCAAACACCCAAATTTAACCTACGCTCAAATATGAAACTCAATTTTACTTTCTTAGCAAAACACTTTGCCCTTGGCAGGATTCGAACAGTGAACCTACCTTGTGTAAATTTTATGTGCTACCAACTGCACTATAGGCTCTTGTGTGACATCACTTTCCTATACTATTTAATGTATCTTTCTCTCAAATAGAAAGTTATTTATCCTTCTTTCTTTGCTTGTCCCCTTTTGATGATTCTCTCTCATGCGCTATGTCAAGTCTTAAATAATCTAAGGTTTTTACCTTTTATTTATATGCACCTCCATCCTTCGAATGACGTCGATGAATCTTTATTAATCTCCCCAACCTTTGCACATCGACAAATAATGTAATTCAACTTTAGACCTTATAATTATTAAATAAAAATTTAATAATTCACCTCTTAAATTTGAATTGGGATATCTCCTTAATTCTTTTGAATTTCGCCATGAAACTTTTTGCACCTAGGTATTATTGGAAAACCTTTTCATCCATCATAATTTGAAGAATTCTTAGCATAGTGGTTTTAATGAAAAACCCTTTCCAATGGTTTTAATGAAAACCATTTTCTTTGGTTTTAATAAAAAAACTTTTTGTTGGTTTTAATAAAAACCCTTGCCATTGGTTTTAATAAAAACCTTTACCATTGGTTTTAATAAAAACCATTAATATAATATTTAAAAAATTAAATATTATATGCCTCTTATGCCACAAAACCCTGTAAATATCTTTGCTCTCAAAAATATCATAAATTATTATTTATGAAGTGCTTTTGCCACCAAAACTCAATGTGATCCATGTGACATCAATGACAACACAAAATAACTCAAATTGCCAACATAGTTGAATACACTTTTGTGAAAGCTTGTGAGCTTATTTGAGTCAGTCCTAGAGTGGACTTACAGACAAATTTGTGTGAGATTTTATGGAAGCTTACAATAATATTGGACAAGTTCTAGTGAGGACTTGTTGAGTATATTTGAGGTAAGTATTTGTGAAGACTTGTTGAGTAGATTGGACAAGTTCTAGTGAAGACTTGTTGAGCAAATTTGAGGTAAGTCTTGGTGAAGACTTGTTGAGAATATTGGACAAGTTCTAGAGATAACTTGTGGATATATTTGAGGTAAGTATTTGTGAATACTTGTGAGCAGAGTTGATTGATTGATTTGTTCAAACCTTGAGTTAAGGTTTGGTGCAGATATAGCAAAGTTGATTTGTGATTGATTCAAGCTTTGTGTTAAGGCTTGAGGAAAAAATTGAGGATAGAGTTCAGTGCAAATTTGAGGATAGGTTTATGTCAGACTAAAGATAGAGATTGAGCATATTTGTGCTAGATCAAAGGATAGTGTTCAGTACATATCTAAAATAGAGAACAAAATAGAGTAAGAGCAGACTTTGGAGGTGACAGAGTAGAGGATAGTAGTCTTTAGTGGATAGATATCCATTATATAGGGTATTTAGGATAAAGACATTTTAAGTGAGGACAAAGCCTTCTATGGATAGAGATCCACAAGCCAGTGCAGTGGAGGTAGTAGTATTCTAAGGGGATCACCAACCAGAGTAGAGGAGGGGTTCTCCTGTGGATAGAGTTCCACAAACATGATCATGGGATTGGTGTCTCCTTTGGATAGAGGTCCATAAATATTGTAATAGGGAAAGTATTCCCAAGAGAATTTATTAAGAAAATTTTATAAAGGATTTTTTTCTCCGAGGAGTAGCCCACATTGGGAGAACCACATTAAATCATGTCTCTCATGTGTGTGATGTTTACTACTTTAATATTGCCTATGTTATCATATGGATTGAAAAGTAATTTTTTTTAGTTTATACTATTCACCCCCCATCTCAGTATAAGCACATGTTATTTAGCTTCTTACTTTCAATGAGAGTGCCTTAGCTAGTGCTTTCCTAAGGGCTATGCTAGCACTTGAATCTTCTAAAACATTGTACCTTTTGTTAGCACTTCACTCTATTATTTTATATGAAAGATAACACCTTATATTTAAACTTAATTGAGTCCTCTGTTAACACTTAAATCATTTTTTTTCCTTTGTATGAAAGATAATGCCTTTGCTAGCACTTGATTCTTAACAATAATTTATTTTTCAACTGATTCTATTATTGTAGGCTTCTTTGTCAATATTGGCCTCTATAGTATGGCCAAAATCTTGTAATACTATGACTAAGTATTTTTCGTTATGAATACTACTCATCTATATCTTGTAGATAAAATACTTATCTTTCTATTGACCAATGATGTTCCTCTTTCACTGATATTGGAAGCTAAAATGCTTCTCTATCTTTGTAGGAAGCTATAATGCTTATCACTCACTAGTATAAGTAATACTTCTCTCATCTATTTGTAATATTCTACAACTTCCTGCAATATCTTAGGTCATACCTAAGATCCAAAAATGATTCTCCTCCTTGCTAGAGAACCCAATATAAATGTTAGTGTAACTCTAAATATCCCTGAGTGACCAAAATTTTTCTTGAGTTGGTTCTTCTTCTATAAAATGTCCAATTTTTCTTCTATGTTTTCCATTACCTATAAATATAATTGAGTCTCAGTCTTCATTGGTTTTCCTTCAAGTAAGTGGAAAGACCCTAGCATTCAAATCATAGTGACTATTCCTTGTTCCCTTAGTTTCTACTCAAATGGACCTTTAAAAATAGAGTCCAAGTACACTACCTTAAAAGTGGATAGACTCTAAATTAACTTTATAAAAAAAGGATAATTAAATATTGATAATTATGGCTAATAAAATAACTCTATCAAAAATGGATAGAGTTAGGTGGTAGCTCTAATACAATTATTGGCTCTCTAATCCTTACTATTACTACCATAGACATCGATCCCAGTATAAAATAGTCACAATTTTAAAGGTCAAAATATCAATAATAATGAGTAGAATATATGAGCAATTTAATATGCATATCAAGGAAAATGTAATAATGAAAATAACCTTCACTTACAATATCAAATATGAATGTAAATGGACTAAGTAATTCATGAAATATGCATGAAGAAAAACTTACAATATTAATTGCTACAAAATTTGTATACAAGCTTTATTCATTTTATTTCTATTACAACTCTATAATCTCATCTTCATAGTACGTTCTTATGGATTATTATATTCATAACATAGCCATAGTAATGTGAATATTTAAGTACACGACTATTTCTCCCCATATGACAAGTCCCATGACCTTTGGCTTATCATATTTCTACTTGCATACTAGATACTTCACTTTCTTACTTAAAAATTTTACTGTAGGACACTTGCATGCATCTACATGACTCTTACATTTCTACATGTAATCCTAATCTAAGACACTTGTGCACATACTCACATTACATATTTACACATTTACATACATGACACTTGTGCACATTCTCTCAATCTACACTTGCACTCTAACTTACATGACACTTGTGCATTTCATATACAATAACAATTACATGAAAGGGGAAATATAAATCACTCACCTAAACTAAATACTCAAACATAATCTATTACATACTTACAATTGTACCATGAAGGTACCATGGGGTATATTAGAATATACCAAATAATGTAATTGTTGATCAAATATCTGCCTAATGAAAAAACACTGCATTTGTGTGCCCTAGATACAACCAACATTAAAATGCCAAAGGAATGATATGTCCTCAGTACAAATATCTATAGAGGGATGGTTCCCAAAGTAAATCCTACACTGGTAGAAGACTAGGGATGCAGGAAAGAAAATATAAAATGCGAAAAGAAATGGGAAATATGGCCATAGGCCAAAGTGCAGGATTCAGGGTAGACTAACAGTAGGAAAATAACCCAAGCATGAAATAGCATTTAACAGAGGAAAATATAGCATAATTTACTTATAACTTTGTAGCAATAAATCCTAGAATAACACTCCAACATTCACTCCCCTACTAGCAATATTTAAATTCAAATGCAGACTTTAAATTCAACAACAACCAAGAAAGATGAATGGAAAATAAAAGTGCATGGTACAGAAAGAAATTACACATAAGATCACTTGCAAATGCAGAAGTTTGATACCTTGTATTAATGCAAAGAACCTGGAGAGTATTCTCAAAAAGTGTCTAACCTCCTCATTTACAATAGAAATTTTATTAGTATTTATAGAGGTTTTTTCCTCTTTCATTAAATGCACAAAAAAACAAAATGATCCCAGATAAAAAAAAATAATGAGAAAATCCCTCCTTGGAATCATCCAAAATCTCCTTTTTAAAAACAATGATCCATATTTCAGGGAATAATTTCCAAGAAAGCAATAACTTGGGAATCGATGCACAGATAATTAAAAAAATATTAAATGCCTCAAAAACATCCTTATGCTTTAGAAATCATGGAGATTATTCTTTTCTTCTCATTCAACTTATTTTATGCTCGAGATTCATGATATAATTTAATTAATGCGACCATTATTCAATTCTCGTAAATCTTGCACCTTTGAGACTTTGACCATAACTCTTCCTTTTCACCTAGGAATTGTGTTCACCTCAATAAAAACTGCCTCACCTAATTTTCCCTTTGTGCGTGCATGATCCTTCCTTTTAAAATACATTCACCCATCAACCAAGACAAACTCAACATTTTTTTACTCTCATGGTTCATTTTACCATGGGAGAGGCGAATGGGATGTTCACCCCACCTTTGGGGCGAACACGATTACAAAGTGTTCCCCATATACGTTTTCCCATGGGAGGGGTGAACGGGATGTTCGCCCCATATTTGGGGTGAACGCAAATTGTAGCTCATTTTGGGTGATCATGATTGCACTCTGGTATGGGGTGTGTTTTCCCATAGAAAGGGTGAATGAAACGTTCACCCCAATATAGGGGCGGATGCAAACGCTTTCATCTTTACCCAATATTTGAAGTTTTTGCACTCCTTTTCAAATTTTATCCGCCTTGCCATAGGGTGATTTGGGAATTCGCCCCACCTTTGGGGTGAATATAAATACACTTTCAAGCCCTTCAAGTTTCTAAATAGGCCTTTCATTATTATTATTATTTTTTTCACAAGTTCACATATGCCTCCATTTTCAATGTATTCATAGTGGGGAAAACCTGAATCAACACAAAAATAAATACAACTCACGTGGAAAGAAATCAGGAACATATGAAATTATCTTCAAAATAATATTGCCATAGTCAAAATATTGTATCAAAATATTCCAACAAAATTCCCAATGTAGAAAAATGTAAAATTGACAATGTTTTTGGTGACTCAAGGGGTATCTAGCTTGCATGGATGCAAGTGATTCTAGGCCTTAATTCATTGGGCAATAGAGTCTTTAGCTCGTGCAATCATCAATACTATGGAGACATACCTGTCCTCTTGCTCTTTTGTATGTAGATTTTTATTAACTGTATAGGAGGGAGCCCCTAATCCGTAGGCAAATGCCTCATGAATTTCATCTAGAGTTATGGTAAATAAAATCTCCCTTATAGAATTTATGACTACCTTCATAAATGAATCATAGAATTTAGGTATGAGCTATGCTAGCTCAAGATAGGGATGCACATGCACACATAATTACCAAAACAGCTACAAATTATAGGGCACTATGAGCCCACTATTATATGATACACCTTGAATCACCATCGCTTCCACGTTCTACCTTAACTTTTCAACTCCTTTTTGAGTGATGAGGTAGTCTCCAATTTTTTCCATAGTATCTTCATATGGGTCCAGATCTACATAATTATTTTTTCGATCGCTTTTGGCTCTAGAGCCTCCATCCTTTTTATTTGATTTCTTAGGATCTGAAGCCTCTGCAATGTCCTTAGGTTCTTTACTACATTTACCCATTTCTTCTCTGAAAAATTCTTTGAGAAATCTCTAAAATTATCTGCAACTAAAATGGAAGATGCAACAATAAAAATTTAAAAATAGAAAATAAACTACAATCTTTTACCTTTGGGTTTATATAGAACTGACACCGCAACTGTCATAGTAAATATCAATTTAATGCTAAGCGCATTTGGGAGGAAGGTATTTTGAATTATTAATCCAACACCATTTTGAAAGCACTAACGATTTCTTCTTTGATTCAGTGTCGAATCCTCCTAAAAAATTGTGCCTAATTTACTGTGCAGTCTCCTTGTAAATCATGCCCTGGTGCTATAAGCTTGTTGGGGAAGTTGAATTAGCCGCTTAACAACCAATCATTCAATTTACACTGCTCCTTGGGAATAAAAATTTGGCATAACCCACGTTTCCAATTTAATGATCTTCTACTTGCACTCTCACCCTCTGATTTTTGACATGTAATCCAGGGACGCTATTTCTTGTGCAACGTGCTTCCGACACTACAACAATAAAATTACTTAGAGTGCAAAACTTTTTAATCCTTCTTGGACGGGCAACTTCAAAATTGGGGCAAAAAAATCTTGCTTGATTAAACTTGGGAACTTCCAGTTTATTTAAAATTTCATGGCAAATGACCCTTTAAAAGGATGCCTTACCTGCTTTTGCTCATTTTTATCTCTTTTTTTTCTCTTTGCATACACCCTAGAAAAAATCAAATTTTCTAAAAATAACTCAGGGCATATTCTTTTGCTTTTTTCCTTTTGTCTTTATTTTAACTGCACTTCACGATCCCCCCCTTATTTTTTTATAATATTTTCTTAAAGTGCTATATATATATATTTAAAAGACACATTTAATTTTCATCTTCATGTAAAATCGTTCATTGCCCTTTCTATCGTGTTCGTCCATGACATGTGCGAATGAGACATTCGCCCCACTCCTAGGGTGAACACGATGTTAAATTAGTTCTCTCTTTCACTGAATATATTGTCTTCTTTAAATTCACCTTGAATAGCCAAGCTGTAGTTCACTAGGGATGGTTGTGGTGTTCATAATACATTGCTTTTTCTTCATGAAGGCGTCTTCTTGGTGAAAGAAAAACTCTGCTTTTTCTGCTATTCTTAGCCGCCTCATTCTTAAGGGGAATAATCCATTTCGTTTGCTCTTGGGGCGAACATCCTTTGTAATTTTCTTCCTTCCTTTCTTATTATTTTTTAATTTTTTATTAAATATATATATATTACTATAGTAAAATAGCAACAATCATTAAAACATAAAAAAACTATTTACATATGTACAATATGTTAACTCACTCAAAATATTATTATTGAATATAAGCCTTTAGATGAAGGCCATTTACAAGGATAGGAAGATCATGACGCTCCATATCATGGAGGTAATAAGAATTCATTCAATTTACCATAGCAAATTGAAAAGATCCCTCCCATATGGCATCGAACTTGTCATGATTCCCTAGCTTGAACTTATTTTCATTCCATTTTAAAACTAGAACTCCCACCTAGAAACTACGACCGGTCATTTTATTTCCAAACCACTTACTCATCTCTTTAGAAAGCTCAAAATATACCTAATAAGCCTATTCCTTGCTCTCTTCTAACTGTAGCAACTGTGTTATCCTTGCATTCAGAGAATTGCATTCTTCATCCCCATTCTGGAACAATTGCACTGTTTGGAGCACTAGCAGCTCAATATGTATGGGAAGGACAACTTATTTTCTATAAACCAAGGCATATGGGGAAGTCTTGATAGATTTTTTAATTGAGATATGCTCTGCCCAAAGCGCTTGATTCAAAAATAGGTGCAAGGTCCTCTTGTTACTGCACATTATTCTTTTTAATATTTGTAGCAGATTCTTGTTGGTATATTTGGTAAAAACATTACCTTGCGGATAATAGTTGGATTATGTATTCAAAGAAATGCCATTTCTACTAGAAAAATCTATAATTTTAGCTCCAATGAAAAGAGTACTATTGTCAGTCACAATAGAATCTGGTATGCAAAATCAAGTAATGATCCCCTCTATGAAGGAGATAACAGTAGCTTTATCAAATTTCTTAGTGAGAATAGCCTCTGCCCATCTAGTGAAATAATCTATCACTGTCAAGATATACTTGTGCTCTACAGAAGAGTGTGAATCAATGATTCCAATTAAATCAAGACCCCACTATTGGAAAGGTGCTTCCACCTAAATTGGGTGTAGAGGCAATGCTCCTCTTCTGATTCTACCCACATATCGTTGGCAACTATCACATTGCTAACTTATTTTGTGGGTTTCGATGAACATAGTAGGCCAATAATAACCTGCTCGAATAATTTTTAAAGCCATGGGTCTGCCTGCATAATGGCCTCCAGATAGCCTAGAATGAAATTCCTCCAAAATCTTCTCCTTTTCAGACGCTTTTACACATCTCAGGAGAACTCAATCAATGTTCTTATGATATAAACCATTAGGCAACAATACATATTTGAGTGCTTGCAATATGAAACTCCGATACTGTGATGCATTGAGATGAGTTAGACATCTCCCAGAAGTAAAATAATCAACTAACTCTTTTGTCCAATCATGGTCACTCACAATATGACTCACGCAAACTCTTTTGTCTATGTCCTCCACATGAATCATATCTAATGCCTCGATGATAGTACTTTTAGCTAACTCTTGGCATAAAGTGCGCCCGTAAACTAGCTTTGTCGGTCAAATCTCTACATCGTATTCTTGAATTTTAGATACCCATCATGTTCTCTTATCACCTAGTTCCCCTTGTAATATGATTTTTTGAACATCAGGATGAATTACATAAACAAGAGTCTTGCTCTGAGAAAAAAAGTGTTGAAACCTTTTTAATGATTTCATCATGGTATAAACCTATTTTTCAATGAAGTTGTACTTTTCTTGATGAGATGAGATAATTTGTCTCAGGAAAGCAATGGGCCTTTCTTCACCATATTCTTATTTATGGGTTAATATTGTAGTATAACTTTCATGCTCACCTACTGCATAAATAATGAAGTCCTTCGAATAGTCAGGATTAATCAAAACTGGAGATTGGATGATTATTTCTTTGATCTCTTGAAAAGCTCGTATCTTAAATTTTGTCCACTTAAACTCAAAATTCTTTTTTAAAATCTTGGTCATGGGTTTCACAACTTGGGTGAAATTGACAATAAACTTGTGGATGAATTTTATTTGATCAAATAAGGACTGCAAATTTTTCTTATTAGCGGGTAGAGATTATTTCATGATCACTTTGGCTCTTATAGGGTCTATCACCAATCCCTTTTGTAATATTACATGAACCAAACATTTCTCTTCTTTGATAGCGAAAATTGATTTCTTTGGATTTATGGAGATACTGAACTCACATCACTTTTCAAACACTTGCCTTAGATGAGCAATATGATCTTCTCTGCAATGAGAAAACACAGTCATATCGTCAAGATATATCATAATAATTTTATTTAGTAACTCACCAAAGGCAATGTCCATGGCTATTTGAAATGTGGCACCAGCATTTGAGAGCCCAAAGGGCATCCACTAGTAGATGAACGTACCCCACTTAGTAGTGAATTTTTTTTTGTATTGATCCTCATCCTTTACCCAAATTTTATTATATCCGGAGAAGTCATCTAATAGTGAAAATATTTGAGCACTAGTGACCACATGAAAAATATGATCTATCTAAGGTAGAGGGTAATGATATTTGAGTGATTCCTAGTTGAGGTTGTAACATATACACACAACCATATTTCTCCATTTTTATTTCTTATAGAAACCAGGTTTTCCACCCAGTTTGAATGCTTAATCAGATAAATAATCTTTACCTCCAGCATCTTCAATAATTATGCCTTCATGAGCGCTTCAATATTAGGATTAATAGGGCATTGCTTTTTTTGAAAAGGTTTCACCCCATCCTGTAGTTCTATTGTATGCTGAATCACATCCTTGTCATATCCCTTTAATCCCTAGTAACTCCATGCCACAATGTCAGGGTAATCATAGCACAGGTTTGTAATACCTTCAAGTTCATCCAACACATAATCAATCTCGATCTTGATAACCTTTTTAGGTTCCAACTGCAATTCCTTTTACTCCTTGGCATCCACCTTAATCCTATGCTTATCAGCTCTGTCATTTTAATCAAACAAACTTTCCAATGAGATTAAACCTTTGGTAATGTGATTATTCTTTAACTGAATCATCCCTTCATTATCCTATCATTCGTGCTAGCAACCTCTCTAAGAATAAAGTTGACTATTTGTTCATCATTGTCGAATACTTGTTAATAAATATTCTTGTATGGAACTTAGGGTCTGTAGATCACCCTATCAATATTGGGATTTTGGACTACTTGCTCCATGGGAGAATAATTGGAACCAAGGAAAGCTAAAATATCAACATGTTTGTTCTTCTCTCGAGGAATCACCTATATATTCAAAGCTATGAAAGCTTCAAACAAATCCTAGACCCTATTTTGAGCTTTTAGGTAATGTTGTTTTGATACACACTTATTAATGGTTTGGTTAACAATAATCTCAAAGTTGCTAAAAATTTGCAACTATTTAATGCCTATTTTTTTAGCCTTTTTCAATCCAAGGCACAACGCTTCATACTCAGATGAATTGTTGGTATAGCTCCAAGTCAACTTGTAAAAATAAGTCTTATGTATACCTTTGGGAGAGATCAATACAACACCAACCCCTATACTGTTCTTACATCTGGTACCATAAAAATATAGTTTCCTTAATTGATTCATGTTAGAACCCTATGGATTGAGAGCTCGCTTTTCAGCTTGCTCTAGTTTAGTTATTGTGTAACAATTGATGTTAGTTCCAATTATTGCATTGAAATATGTGAGCAAAAATTCATCCTCCAAAAGAAGCTCACTCAATGCCTCTCCCACCAATTCGACTTCCTCTAGTTCTTCATTCTTCATGTTCACTGCACCCGAAGACTGTTCTTCCTCTTCGAACCTTTCAATGTGGAAGGGTGAAGGTTTTTCATTATGGATGTGAATACACTTTACTTTGAATTATATATTCAAATGCAAATAGTCCACATAAAGGTATCCTTCCATCTTAGCTGTGAATTCCCTTGAGAGGCACATGCTAAAGTATGGATCCAAATTGACTACTATCACTTCTTGGATGACTGTGATTTGAGGCATACTATGAAGGACAATAGAAATGTCTTTGATAACCCCCATTGTCTTAACTGAATTTCCATCCAATTGCAACACTCTTAGGCTACTTCTAGTATATTGCATCCCCATTACTTCACATACTACCTTTGGCATGACAATAGTTGCAGCTCTAGAGTCAATCATACAATTGTGTACAATACACCCTTCCATTCTCAAGGATAAATAAAATGGGGGAGGTCTATTTTTTCTTATTACAGAAGTTGGCAATGTCTACACTAGGACTATTTGGGAATGATATTTCTTTTGATCTTTAGTGGTCTTCAAGGAATCTTGCAATAAATCAATTTGTCTTGGCAACTATAGGGCATCATACAAGATAAATTTTGCTAGTATCTTCTTAATTTCCACTATAATGTTGTAACTTGAAGCAACCAAAACCTTCCCTTCTAGAGCTCATTCATATTTATCCTGATATTGTTGGGTAGCTTCCACTATTTACCTCTTCGTCAATGATGGGTATCTAAGTCACTCCCTAGCTTGCTCTTTTGTTTCATCGTACGTTTGGGAAACTAATGTAGGTTGCAAAGCTGGTGATTTAGCCTGTACTTTCTCTTGAGTTGGCTTGGGTAGTAAATATTTCAATTTGATAGAATTGGGTGCTTTCAATGGAGGTAACCACTTCTCATTTTGTACCTTCAATTATGTAGGCACCTTAAAAAATTTGAGCTTGACTTGATATACAATTACTAGTTTCTTTTTGGACCTTATGAGTATGGGAACTTGCTCTAAGGATGGCATCATGAAATTGTGTTTGAATTCTCTAGTCATATTAACTTTTTTTCCAACCAAACTATCTGCTAGTGTTTGCACATATTTCATACACACCATGCATGTTTTTTCTCCATAAGGATCATTACATGTTGATCACCAATAGGTATCTTTTGTTGTGCTAGTATCTTTAATTGCTAGCACTATTGTACTTTTCTTAGGGCCTCTACTTATAGAAGCTTGTTCTCTTGTGACATGTGGGTTTTGAAATCTCCTAGACTGAAACTTGGCCTCTACTTGATTTTTCCTTATTGTGGTAAGATCATTGATTTTACTTCCTGTAACAACATCGTGAGGGGATCAATATTAGATAGTGGAGTGGGTGCTGGAAAAGTTAAGGGTGCTTGTGATGCAGGTAATAGTAAGAGAGTCAAGGGTGATGGCAATGTCAAGAGAGAAATAGGTGTTGGAAACTTGGGAACTGATTGAGTCGGTAACTAAGAAAATCCTAAGGTTGGACGTTGTAGGACAGGGATTGGAGCAACATGAGATGGGCTAGAACTCCATGAGGGAATGGGGTACATGGAAGGCATGGATTTTGAAAGTGCACTTGAATAAAAATATTATGAAAGGTCAAGAACAATGGACATAGTCATCTTCGATGGAAGCCTACCTACAACAATAAAATAAAATTAGGCCTCTTGAGCTTGCGTATACAAGTCTATAAATATAGTCACATTGGATTGCCATACTGCCATACCAATTTTGGTGCTAAACACCCTAATATAGTAGAACACAGCTTGCTCATGTGTGGGCCATAACCCATTAGGGACTCTTTTCTAGCTTCGAACAAACCTGACATTGAATTCAACTATCCCTTATTGTAGATTTCTTTGAATAATCATATACTGGTGCAACAAAGGGTATGGATCATCTTGTTCATGAAATTTTTTAATGAGCATCTCTACCAACTGATCACATGAAGTAATAGTACTCGGTTGTAGCGATCAGTACCAATAGATCAATGTTCCTCTAAGATACAATACCATCAGCTTTATAATTACATCTTCGTATGTTATGTCATGGATAGTCACTAAAGAAGCCATATTTTAGATATGCTCATATGCGGTTTTACAAGTACCATCATAAGTCGACAAGGCTTTCAAAGTTGCTTGGGGCATAAGATTTTATGCTTGCAAGTTCAAGTCCTTTGAGCTATTCCATACTGGGAACTGCCTTGTTAGAGGATTTTAATCCATATGGAATGGTATATGTGGTGTAGGTTGAGGAATGCTAGTGGTAGTATGGGGTGGAGGTTGTGGAAAACTTGTGGCACTACTTACTAGGCTTACAGGAGTAGAGAATACCCATGCTAACCATGAGGATGTAACATATGGAATGTGGGATATATGAGGTAATGAGGATGTATGACAAAAATTGGCTAATTAAGGATGTTATCCCAACCTTTGAATATCAAGTTCATAGAAATTAATTTGATGATCTAGATTTTTGGCTTTTGATCTTGTGTTCATGAGACACAGCTTTTGCTGCTCTTAGATTCAGAGAATTCTAAGTATACTCAAGTCACTAGATGTTATAATATTACAGTACAAAGGCAAACATCAGACCTTAATACTACTAAAAGTGTAAATTTGAGGTCCCACCAGGCGTGCCAAACACTATTGGTCAAATATCTACCTAATCAATAAATACTGCATTTGTGCACCCTAGATATGGCTAACATTGAAAATCCAGAGAAAAGAGATGTCCCCCATACCAATCTCCAGAGAGGTCTGGTTCCCGAACTAAATCCTACACTAATAGAAGACTAGGGATGCAAGAAATAAATGGGAAATATGGCCATAGGTCAAAGTACAGGATTCAGGGTAGACTAAGAGTAGAAAAATCACTGAAGCATGAAATATCATTTAACAAAGGAAAATATAGTGGAATTTATTTATAACTTTGTAGTAATAAATCCTAGAATAACACTCCAGCATTCTCTCCCTTACTAGCAATATTTAAATCCAAATGCAAAATTTAAATTCAACAGCAACCAAGAAAGGTGAATGTAAAATAGAAGTGCATAGTACAGAAAGAAATTACACACAAGATCACATGCAAATGAAGAAGTCTGATGCATTGTATTAATGAAGAGAACTTGGAGAGTATTCTCACAAAGTGTTCAACCTCCTCCTTTACAATAGAAATTTTATTAGTAATTATAGAGGTTTTCACCTCTTTTATTAAATGCATAAAAAAACAAAATGATCCCAAATAAAAACAAGAATGATAAACTCCCTCCTTGGAATCATCCAAAATCTCCTTTTTAGAAATAGTGATCCATATTTCAGGGAATAATTTCCAAGAAAGCAATAGTTTGGGCGTCGATGCACAGATAATTTGGAAAATATTAAATGCCTCAAAAACATACTTATGTTTTGGAAATCATGGATATTATTCTGCTCTTCTCATTCAACTTCTTCTATTCTCGAGATTCATGATATAAGTTACTTAATACCACCATTATTCAATGCTCACAAATCTGGCACCTTTGAGACTTTGAGCATAACTCTTCCTTTTTCACCTAGGAATTGCGTTCACCTCAAGCAAAATTGCCTCACTTTATTTTCCTTTTGTGCATGCATGAGCCTTCCTTTTAAAATGTTTGTGCCCCTCAACCAAGGTGAACGCAACATTATTTTACTCTCATGGTTCATTCACCCATGGTAGGGGCGAATGGGATGTTTACCCCATATTTGGGATGAACACGATTACAAAGTGCTCCCCATATATGTTTGCCCATGGGAGGGGTGAACGGGACGTTCACCCCATCTTTGGTGAAAATGTAAATTGTAGCTCATTTCGGGTGAGCATGATTGTGCTCTGGTATGGGGTGTGTCCACCCATAGAAAGGGTGAATGACACGTTCGCCCCAAGATAGGGGTGAACGTGAATGCTTTCATATTTTCTCGATATTTGAATTTTTTGTACTTCTTTTGAAATTTCATTCACCTTGCCATAGGACGATTGGGGCATTCGCCCCACCTTTGGGGTGAATAGAAATACACTTTCAAGCCCTTCAAGTTTCTAAATAGGTCTCATTATTTTGTTTTTTATTTTTCACAAGTTCATAGACGCATTCATTTTCAATGTATTCATAGTGGGGCAAACCTGAATCAACACAAAAATAAATACAGCTCACGTGGAAAGAAATCAGGAACATATAAAATTATCTTCAAAATACCGCCATAATCAAAATATTGTATTAAAATATTCCAACAAAATTTCCAATGTTGCAAAATATAAAATTGCCAAAAATAATATTCCTCAGAGGTTTGTCTAATTGTAAATATTGTATTTAGTTATAAATATTTGTATCTATCTTTAAAAAAAATAAAAAATGCTTTCACACCTCATCTCACCTAGGTAGAGTCTTTCATCATCTCTTTCTACCATTTCATCTTTTATTTCTCATAATTTCATCTTTAACGTATTTTAATAAGTCATTATTCATCATTATTTAAATAACATATCTAATCCTAATCCATTCACCTCTAATTCTAAATCAACCACCATTATCTAATTTATAAATCTATTTAAAACATTAATCAATGAATTCTCATATCTAATCCTCTAATCATCTAAGTACTCAATCTAGTCATGCATCCTTAATCCTTAATCATTATTATTATCCATTCAAATCAAACATCTATCCCAATATTTCATCACTACACTAGTGTGGATCATAATCAAGTCAAGTATCATCAGTCCAACTTGGTGTTTCCTTTAAAATTAGAGGAGCACATTGGGACTAGGAAGTATTTAAGGCTATCCAAAAAATATTTTTTAACATCACATTCAATAAAATAATCATTGCACCACTCATCCAGCAACATTGACCATAAGCAATAGAAGATATTTCTATCTCAAAATTGAGGTATCTATATAAATTTTTTATGCATTTATACAATAGATTCATCAAAAGAGGTAAATATAGATACCCAATTTTGAACATATGACTAACCTTCAATTTTATAAATCATTTCATCAATCAAAATTTTAATCATCCAATTGACTCAACCCTTTTATACATAAATCTACAATATTGATTTCACCAAGTAAAATAAAGTTGGATCATGAGTAACCTCCACAAAAATTACCATGACCTAGCCATCACATTTTATAAACTTTGATATTTGACCTTTCCCACTTGTGCTATTACTTATTGGTGTTTTTACCCTACAAAAAAATACAAACAAGAAGTTTCTTCTTTTTTTGCATCAATATTGTTAATGATGACAAAATCCATGGTAGTAACGCTCACCATTCTAAATTATAGTATAATTCCTACTTTTGTTGAACTAATATCCCTTCTTGAAACAAATGCTTTTGTATATAAGATAACAAGGTAAAGGACTAGGCCTACATGAGCAAGGCATCAATGAACATTTATAGACAAATCATGGCCAATACACTATGGGATATGTTATATCCCTAGTCATATTCATCCTTTATTCCTTATTCTTCATCCAATTGTGAAGATGAAGATAACCTCCCCTTTAGTTTCTCCCATGATGATGTCAATTCCTTTGCATGTATTATATTGTAATGAGGAGGATGACAATGGGTTATCAATCCTTAATGATCCAATATTCTCTCAATTTATATGCTTTTATAGTGTAAATATCATAATACTAACCTATATTTATATTGTTGATAAATATACCTATTATATAGAGTAAACACCACATGATCCCCCTCAAGATG
This sequence comes from Wollemia nobilis, assembly GCA_028583015.1. NCBI lineage: Eukaryota > Viridiplantae > Streptophyta > Pinopsida > Araucariales > Araucariaceae > Wollemia > Wollemia nobilis. The sequence continues at coordinate 696,073 of JAQPPZ010005686.1, read as the reverse complement.
GTCCCTCATACTATCTAAACCAAAAATTCTATTTTGGTGTATCATTTTTAAAATTATGAATGTAACTATATTTTATCCAATTTATCACACTTAATCATCTTTAGATCTTACAAATATTTAGATCTTGGGAGTGTTACCTACTTACCCTCAATTAGAATATGAGTCTAATACTCTAGTTGAGGAAACCATAGGCATTGATATTGGGACTCCTAAAAGTAATAGGACTCTTAAAGTAGAAAATATATGTACCTTAGCTAAACATGAGTCCTTTAGTACTGACTTATCCCTTTTTCCATTAATATTTAGGTTTCTTATACCAACAAGACCACTGAGAATGAGGCTCTTAACCTAGGGCTTTGTGTAGCTTTAGCCTTGTAGGTTAGGACCATTTCTTTTTAAAGGCATCCGACCTGTAGTCAACCAAGTTAATGGTGTTTATCAAATGAATGAGAAAATGCTTACATATAATTTCTAAGATAATGTATATCTTTTAATAAAATAACCATCAAAGTTATTCCTTAGTCTAGAAATTGCCATATCAATTTTAAGGTGCAGTTGCATCCTTTGTCTACTTAGAGTTTTATTACTGCATCCTTAGCTTAAGTAGCTTAAAACTAGCATCTATTTGGTTTTTGCTAAGTGTTTTCTATGTAGAAACATCTTCTTCTCTTGATCCTTGGTACAATGATATATTTTCTTTTCTTAGGTATATCATGTTACTTGATGACTTGAATAGCAAAAAATGCAATAACCTTAATAAATATGGCTATTGTATGTCATAATTGGAAATATATTATATCATTGTTCCCTCTATGGAATTATCCTTAGAGGCCTCATCTCAACTAAAGCCCAAGAAGTCATCAAATAGGTCCATGATGGATCATACAATCATAAATTTAGAAGAGTTGCCATTGCTAAGAGACTCCTATAGATGGGTTATTATTGTACCTCCATAGAAAAGGACCCTTGTGACTATCTTAAGAGGTGTGATAAGTGACAAAAGTATTCTAAACGTATCCATTATCCATCATAATATCTTTAATTATTGACTTGTTCTTGGTTTTTTTACATTTGTGTCTTAGACATCATTGGGAAGATCAATCCAATATCACCTGAAGGGAAAAATTTCATTATCATGTTTAATATTAATTACACTAAGTGTATCAAATCCATATTTTTAGCCTCAATCACTAGAGTCTAAGTCTCTAATTTTATGTTTAATGAGATCCTTTATTGCTATTGTATCCCTTCTATTCTAATATTTGACAATGGAACACCCTTTAAGAACAATTATTTTTAGAAAAATTATGTTAAATACAAGACATAGCATAAATGATCAACTCCTCACTATCCTCAAGGAAATGGCTAGTTTTAAGCTTGTAATAAGATACTTTCTAAGATCCTTAAGAAGCTCATTAGTAAAACTAGTAAAAAATGACATCTTTAACTTTATCCCATCCCGTGGGCCTATCACACTAGTGTCCAAAATACCAGTAGTTCCACATATTATTCTTTAGTTTATGAAACTAAATCCATATCCTCTTTTAAGCATTTATTATTTATTTTGTTTTAGAAATCCTCTCTTTGAGATGAATATGATCTCATTCACCTTATCTAGTTGGAATTGCTTGAAAAAAAATATATTAATTCCTCATATAACATATATAGATATATCAACAAAGGCTTAAGCATATCTATAAAAAAATATATGATCCTACTTCTCCAAGGTTGGTGATTTTTATCTTACAGGGAATAAAAAGAAAACCAATGCCAAAACTGAACTCAAAGGTAAGTTTATTTCTAATTGGGTAGGACCATTCATCATAACTACCAATATTGGGTTACAATTTTACTTCCTTATTATGTTTTATGGAAAATAACTTAAAGAACCAATATACATAATATATCTTAAAAGGTATTACATTTGATTCTATATTGGTTGTCTTGTTTTTAACCACTTAATGCTGCCTACTTGTATTTTTTCTAATTTCACTTTCTCTTGCATGCACATGCTTGTCTATGTCTAGAATACTTGTTACATCTCAAGTCATGTAAACACAATGACATGCAAATGATAATCCTAGTTAGTATAGTTTAATTTTCATTGCACTAGGTGACCAATGTGAATAGATTCCCCTAGTCCCACCTTTAAAAATAAAATCAAGGTTGGCACAACCATCTACCATTATTTATCTAAATTATTAATTTATATATTTATCAACAAATATCTAACTCAATTTGTATTATATTTTGAAGCTTTAATACTAATGTAAAAATCGAGAAAATAACCATAGGATATAATATAATAAAATTTCAATATAATGAATCCAATATAATAACTCATAAATAACAATCCTCACTATAAACAATTCTCACAATATTACACATAAAATACTAAAAAATGCTATTGAATAAAGGTCTACTAGTGCAAGCATAAATATATTCACTTAGGATAATTACAATGCTCTATCACAAATATATAATTGTATGTGACTCTTCATATGCTTCACTCTTGACCTTCACTCTTTATAAATTTTCACTTTCCTATTCTAAGGATACATGTGCACATCGATATATTAGACATTTTTGCACATTTACACTCATAAAACTTGCACACATATTTACATGACACTTACATATTTTTTGCATATTATTACATTACATAAAATATTTATTCACTTACTAATCTAAGACACAACCCTATTCTAATATTTACAATAATGTACAAATGTGGTACATTGACATGGACCAAATAATGTAATATTCTCTAACACCCCCCTGTATTACATTAATTGGTTATTGAAGATATTATTATTCAATATGATATTCACCCTTTAGTATTTAATGAATCTTGAAGTGGCCTTGTTGAACAAGAGATCTAATTAATTTACAAGTCCATGTTAGATCAATATTAATCCATTTTCTTTTCCTTCGTGCTCTGAATGAATTTTCTTCATATTATTCTAAATTTCTACACTTGAATCCAATGTTAGCAAATGCTTCATAAATAAGAACTTGAAAAATAAAATCTAATATAAAATTTAATGTTTTTTCAAATCTTCTATAGTACTTGTCCTTTTAGTAGTAGAAAATCATATTCCTCAATTCTTCTAAACTATAACTACCTTGTCACATGATTAATACTATGAATTTTATTGGTGCTAATGAAAATAACAAACCAAATTCTTTTATCTCATCAATAACCATATGATGGATACTATGAATTTTGTAGGTGTTGATAGAAAACACAATCAAATCAACTTCTTCTATCTCAAAAATGGTGATATGAGGATTACTATGAGGTTTCATAAGTATTGTTAGCCCTATCAATCATATAATCTATTGTTCTACAACATAAAAGCTTACATGGGGTAACTGGTCAATAATGAAGTTGTCTCCTAACTTGTAGCAATATTTTTTGCTAGACCAATTAATTATAAGTTCTCTATGATACTTCTCTATGAGGAAAATAAATCAAGAAAAAAATATTTAAGCATTTGTATAAAGGCCATTCAAAGAGAAGTCTAAAGACCTTAAAGGTAAGTCTCAAATATATCTAAGCAAAAGGTCCTTAATAATTTGTCTAAATATCATGTAAACAATAATCTTATAAAAGGTAAATCTCAAATTAAAATCCCCTAAAGCTAATAGGAAAATCAAATAAAAATATCCTAAGGCTAAAAAATATGGCTATATCAAAATTCCTTTAGGCATGGGTCTTTTCCTAAATGAAAATAATAAATCAAAATTCCTTTAATTATGAGGCTTTACATAAAGGAAAATTGTATATCAAAATTCCTTCAGGTATGAGGATTTGTCTAAAGGTAAAACTTTTGTATATACTAGTATATAGTTGTATATATCTTGTACCATAACAATTTAATCAAAATTCCATTAATAATTTGTCTAAAGCCTAAGAAAACAAGCAATTACTTAAAGTAAAAACTCAATAGCTAACAAAATTTCTTTAAGTATTTATTTAAAAGATAAGAAAATAGGCATGTTCTTAAAGGTAAATCTTAGCATCTAACAAAAATCCTTTAAGCATTTGTATAAATGTCATTCAAATAGGCACATGCTCGAAGGAAAATCTTAGCAGCTAAATAATGTCCACATAAAAAAATATCATTAGTCCTTTAAGCATAAGGCTTTGCTCAATGAAAATTCTCATTGCAAAATTCCTTTAGGCATGAGGCTTTATCTAAAGGTAAATCTTGTATATGTATATATATATATATATATATATATATATATATATATATATATATATATATATATATATATATATATATATATAAATATTTGTATATATTATTTTAAGAAAATAGTCCTTTTGCATTACATCTTATCCTGGTAGATTTTTTCATTGTCTATTTCCTCCATTTCATCATTCTACTCTCATCATTTCATCTTTAACTTTTTTAATTAATTAATATTAATTAATACTTTAAAAAAATATCTAGTATTAATCCATGGACCTCAAATTCTAAATCAACCACCATCATATAAGCTCTAAATATATTTTAAACATTAAAGAATGCATTCTCGGATCTAATCCTCTAATAGTCTAAGTCTTCAATAGAATCATGTATAATTAATTCTTAATAATTATCAACATCTATACCCATATTTCATTACTATAGTAGTGTGGATCATATTCATATCATGTTTCCTCAGTCTAACTTGATTTTCCCTCTAAAACATGATGGGAATGTTGAGGTATGACAAAATTTATGTTAAGAAACTCTCTTCTCATTAACAATAAATTATTTAGCAATGTCAAAAAATATCAAACATTCATCCCAAATAACAATAACAATCCACATAATAAAATAGAGATAGATAATACCGTTAAGGTAGGGCAACACCAAGAATAATATTTATGGAAGGAATCACTCCAAAATATTTCTAGATCCATAGTCCAATATTCTTACGAATAATACTTGATATGACTTACTATTAAAATTAGGGGTACATCTCTCTTTATATAAGAATTTGATGGTTCACCTTCCATGAGTTACAAACTACATAAAATTATAATATGGCACTATTTAATATATTATTATAATTTGATGTGTTACCCTGCCATAATACAATATTATATTATATCCCCACATTCATATAATTAGGTACCTAAAAATTTAATGCTAATCAAAAAATAGTTAACATCATTACTAAGCAAATAATATCTACATAACTCATCTAGCATCATCTGCTATAAGCAACAAAAAATCTTTTTGTCTCAAAATTGGGGCATCTATGTCAATTTTTTTATACATTTATTATGTAATAAATACATAAAATGGGGTAAATGTAGATACCCAATTTTGAACATATGGATAACCTTTAGGATTTTCAACCCTTTCATTAGTCAACCTTTTCGTTAGGTAATTAACTCAACCCTTATTAATCTCAAATTCCAAACACTTCCCTAAGATAAAATGCACTAGGACATGAGTGATAACACCATTGATTCCATCATGAACAAGATGGTGCTTCTACAAAAATTTGACCTTTGATATTTTTTATCCATTTTAAACCCCTAATGGTCATCTTGCACTAGCACTAGTGTGATAGCACTGCTAGCACCACTACCTCCTAGCACTTCTCACCTATCACATGCCAAAATATTAAATATGTGACTCCTTATAACTTTCAATCTACCTACTAAAAATGGGTCCAATAATTCCTACTGATCTATAACACTTGTAGAAAAATCCCAAGCCTAGTATTTTGTAATTTTATGCCCTTTCATTTATCACCATTTTATCCTTTTTAAGTTTTTACCTTCATCAATTATGTCACATCCAATACATCGCATCCCACAAGAACCCATAGCTGCCTACAAAACCAACATTTGGGATGACCATTTCATCAAGCCCTTGTGGTAGAAAAACTCTACCAAAATATCGCTAGGGTTAATTTTTACAAGCATCAAAACTTTGCCAAAATTTTTACAGAATCATTGATATTTTATCATTTTGCATGGCAAGATTATATCAAAATCTTACCACAATATTATGATATATTTATTCATTCAATATCTTGTTTCTTGTAATTTCATGTCAATAATTCTTGCAAATAAGTCTTAAATCAATTCTACAAGCAATCATCAAGCATCAAGTAGTCTTTAATCTCAAGCATTTGGGAGGGCCACCAACAAGCAATGAGAAAGATTTTGAGATGCTCCAAACAAGGGGGAAACAATCTAATATATTAGGTTGATCTCTTTCCCCTTCAGCTTTGTTTATTGGTTCTTCATTAATTTTATTTTTTAGTATTATTATTGCTTCATGTTAATAAATCTTAAAATATTGCACTTGTGTATATCTAGTCTTTTATTTTTATCATTTAATCTTAGTTTCGTAAATATATCTTTGTTTGCTATTTAGAAGACCTTTATAGTCCCAATTTACAGAGCTTTATCATTGTAATTGTAATTTTTAATCTATATTGCATTTAATCTTATTTTTCTTCTCTCAAAAGGAATAGTCTTGCTAAATTGTAAGTTAGTACCACTATTGCTCTCTATTTTATATAGAGAATGTGTAGACAACAATTGCACTAGTGATGCTATTACTCAATAATTCTTCTACCATCCTACATTTATTTTAGATATTCTATCAATTTATCATTTCTATATTTTCTAAAGAAGGCTTTGATTTTTGTATCAAAGAAGCTCACTATCTTGCACTAATTCAAATAGATCCCTCCATACTAAATACCATCATTTTTATCTATTTTGAATATTTTGGTGATAATGCTAATATTAGACAATAGCACATATGGTGCTTCTACAAGCAGTTAGTGCTTCTACCACTATGGTAGAAGCATGCCATTTTTAGTTGGATATTGGTATTTTTAGCACTTAGATCTTAGAATATATTTTTTGTGTACTTAGATTAGTTTATATTTTATATTTATCATTAAGTTAAACAAAGGTAAATAATTAACCTATCTTGATCTTAATTGTATAGGAGATACATCATAATATAGTTTTTCTAGCTTTAATTGTTATATTGAAATTCCTTGTAGATTGCATATTAGGATAGATTTCATTTGTTGCATATTTCTTGTATCATTGCTAGACTTTAGTAGAGTTTCCATCACTAAGAATATCGTATCGATGGGTTATTATTAACCCTTCGATAAAAAGGAATCTTACGACTATTTCAAGAGGCATGATAAATATTAGAAGCATAATAACCTTATAAATGCTCCATCCCAAGATCTTCAATCCTTGAAATATCCTTGGTCCATTTCTATTTATATCTTAGACATCTTTGGTAAGATCAACCTCATATATTCTGATGGAAATAAGTTCATCATCAAGGCTATTAAGTAGTTCACTACATAGGTCAAAGCTATATATTTAGCCTCAATAACTAGAGTCCATATCTCCAAGTTTATCCTTAACTAGATCCTTTTTCACTATGGTATCCTTTATATGATAATAATTAATAACAAAACACCCTTCAAGAACAAGAATATCTAGAAATTTTATACTAAATACATGATTCAATAGAAATAGTAAATACCTTACTATTCTCAAGGCAACGACCAAGCTAAACCTTCTACCAAGAACCTTGTTAAGATTTAAAAAAAATCATTACCAAAACCGATCATGATTGAAATATTTAGCTTCATCCTTCCCTATGGGTCTCTCACACTAGTACTTGAACATAAAATAATTACATTTTAGTCTACATTGGCTACATATTTCTTTCAATTGCATAATGGTACATGCTAGCATTATTCCTAGTTTCATATATGCCTACATGTGTGTGTTTTCCTATTTATAGATTGCTTGTTGCATCTTGATTTAGTGACCAACTATGATAGGCAAATTATGATAATATTTAGGATAGTTAAATTTCATTGCACTAGGTGATTGATGTGAGTGGATCATTTTAGTCTCAAATTTATGAATCAAATCAAGTTTCGTGTAACCATCTATCTTTGTTGATATAAATCAATAATTTCTATATTTTTCATCAAATCTCTACCTTAATCTAATTTATCTCAAATCATATCTTTAATATTTTTAACTATAACTACTTTATTATGTGATGGATACTATGAATATCATAGTTGCTGATGGAAAAGTTAGATCAAATTCTTCTATCTAATAAAAGACCAGTACTATGAAGTTTGTATGTGTTGATGACAAATTTTATGAAATTGAATTCTTCTATCTCACCAATGACTATATAATGAAAACTAAAAGGTTTCTTAGGTGTTTATAGCCCTATCAATTTTATCATCTATTTTTCTCTCATATAATAACTTACATGGGGGCAACTAGTGAATAACAAAACTATCTCCCAAGTGTGAGTCCTCTATGATACTTATCGACAAGACAAATAAATCATAAGTCCTCTATGACACTTATTACAAGGCAAATAAATCTAAGAAAAAATATTTTAAGCATTTGTATACAATCTAGGAAAAAAAGAATTTTCTTAAAGGTGAGTCTTAATTCCATCTAAGAAAAATATCTTTAAGAATTTATCTAAAGGTCAGGTAAATAGCCACCTAGTTGAAGGAAAATCACAAATCCAAATACCCTATTTAATGGGAAAAGTAAATAAAACTATCCTAAGGCTAACGAATACAACTATATCAAAAGTCCTTTAAGCACAAGGCTTTGCTTAAGGGAAAATCATAATTTAAAATTTCTTTAATCATAAGGCTTTGCTTAAAGGAAAATCCTATATTAAAAGTCCATAAGGCATGAGGCTTTGTCTAAAGGAAATTATTTTGTATGTAATTATATGTAGTTGTACATATCTTGTATCATATCAAGCTAATCAAAATTCCTTTAAGGATTTGTCCAAAGTTCAGGTAAATAGGCATTTGCTTAAAGGTAAATACCAGTAGCTAAAAATAGTCCATTAATAATTCATTTAATGGACAACAAAATAGGCATCTTCTTAAAGGTAAATCTCAATAGCTAACAAAATTCCATTAAGCACTTGTCTAAAGGCCATGCAAATAGGAATTTGCATGAAAGGAAAATAATAGTAGCTAAGTATAGTCCCCCCAGTCAAATCTCAACAGTCCTTTAAGAATGAGGCTTTGTATAAAGGTAGTTCTTTTATATAGTTTTACATAATTGAATATATTTTAAAATAATAAAAAAATGTGCTTTCACACCCCATCTCACCTTGGCAAAGTCTTTCATAATATTTTTCTCCCATATTTTCTTTCCACTATGTTCATTTCATATTTAACATATTTTAATCAATCATAATTATTCAAGACTTAAACAACACATCTAATCTTAATCCTTGCATGTCCAATTATAAATCAATAACCATCATCCAATATACAAATTTATTTTAAACATTATTAAATGCATTCTCATATCTAATCCTTTTATCATTGAAGTCCTCAATATAATCATGCATCCTTAATATTTAATTATTGTTATCATCCATCTAAATCAAATATATACCTAATATTTCATCACTACACTAGTGTGGATCATAATCAGGTTGAGTTTTTTTGGTCTAAGTTTGTTTTTCCTCTAAACCTAGAGGGGGCACATTAGGGCATGTCAACATATAATGCTACCTGAAACATTTTTCTAACATCATGTCCAAAAATATAATATTTACACAACTCAATATAGCATCAATGACCATAAGCAATAAGAAATCTTCTTGTTTGAAAATTTAGGCAACATTGATGTATTTATTATGAAATAAATGTATAAAAGGGTTAAATGTAGATTTTTAATTTTGAACACATTGCTAATATTTAAGTTTGTCAATCCTTTAATAAATCAAACAATTGAATCAACCCTTCCTAAATCCATGTCTAGATCATTTATTTCTCCATAAGTGAGCACTAGGTCATGAGCAATAACACCATCAATAATATTGTGACCCAAGTGATGCTTCTACCAAAGTTTAACCTTTGATATTTTCTTGCATTTTTAAACCTCCAATGATCATATCATGCTAGCACTATCATGATAATACCTCCAAGACTATTGCCTCTTAGTGCTTCTAAATTATCATATACAAAATCTCAATGGTATGACTCCTTGTCTCTTTCAAGCCACCTTCCATTAATGGGCCTGACCATACCTAATAATTTACAACCCCTATGATAAAATCCCAAGACTAAGGTATTTTATTTTCATGCCCTTTCATTAATCATCTTAGGATCACTTCCAAATTCTTATCTTATTTAATCATGTCTCCATAATGTCACATTCATTGCATCTCCTCCATTTATAACCCATGGCTATCTATAAAACAAGCATTTTGGGTGATCATTTCATGATTTTTTTGTATAGAAAATTTTTTCCAAAATCCCCTTAGGATAATTTTTTTCAAGAACCAAAACTTTTCCAAAATCTCCTTAGAATCATAGGCATTTTATCATTTTGTATGGTAAGACTGCCAAACTCTTATCATAATCTTGTAAATACTTAAGCTCATCCTTCAAGCATTCAAGCTCTTGTTCTTTGTAATATTTCTACAAGAATTGTTGCAACCAAATCTTTAATCAGGTCTCAAGGCTTTATCAAGCAATCAAGTCAATAGGTAATATTCAAGTTCAAGCATTAAGAAGGGCCACCAACAAGCAGCAAATAATATTTGGGCAAGCTCTCAAAGAGGAGGAAATAACCTACATTCTTGGGTTGTGCTCTTTTCCATTCATCTTTGTCTATTGGATCTCCTTTGCTTTTATATTTTGGCATATTCCTAGGTTTACATTACTTAATCTTTGCATATTGTATTAGCTAGTCTTTTATTTCTTCATTTAATATTAGTTTCAAGCAAATATATTTTTGTTTTTTGTCATTTAGAAGATCTCTTTACTCCTAAATTAGAGATCTTTATATTTGTAATCATAAATTTTAATCTAGTTTACATTTAATCTTGTCATTCTACTCTTAGAAGAAGTAGTGCTATGAGATTGCAAGGCATTGTCGCTATTGCTTTTTATTTTACATAGAGTAGAAGCACATGTATCTATAGCACCAACAATTTTATTGCTAGTCCTTTTGCCATCCTAGGATTTATTGTAGATTTTTTTTTTCAATTTATAAATTTTATCTTATTTTAACAAGGGTTTGATTGATGTATGAAAAGAGCTTACTATATTTCACCAGCTCAAATGGGCCTCTGTACATTGACTACCACCATTATTTCTCTATTTTATAGGTTTAGACGATAGTGTCAATGATGTTTTTGTCACTATGGTAGAAATAGGTCATTCTACACTCGATCTTTGTATTTCAAGCACTTAGATCTTAAAATTAGTTTGGTATGTGCTCAAAACAATTTTCATATTTTGTTTATCAAGTTAAACAAAAGGAAATATTAAACCTAGTTTAATTTTAATCATATAGAGGATACATCATAGTCTAATCTTTTCAACGTTAGGCATTATATATAGACTTCATAATAGACTAGACTTTGTCTATTGCATATTTTTTGTATTATTCTTTCCTTTATCATAAAAAGAAACAATTTATTTGTAAACCTTGTACATTGCATTTTGTATGTACATTTAAGGCTATATTAATTTTAAATAAAACATAGTTTTTTGTAAAATGTATATTTTCTTCAATCAACCCAACAAACTAGACTTTAGCTTACAACATCTCTTAGTCTCGAAGAAGTAATAAGAGAAAGAGATGTGTTAGATTCCCTAACATTTTCTTAATACAAACAAATTAAAGTCATCATATATATATATATATATATATATATATATATATATATATATATATATATATATATTTTAACAATTTATATATTAATATTATTTTATAGAGTTGAAATGTATCTTATCCACTCATCATTCCTTAAAGACCTTGATGTCACTGCCCCGTCCCTTCGTTTACTCCGCTTGATAAACACTCCGGGTCGTATCAAAGGCGACTACGAGGGCAATGGCAAAGGAATCGTAATCCTCTCTCTTCGGAATCATCGTTGTTATTCCTCTTTCTTCGGAATCATCGTTGTTAGACGGAGTCTTCTGTGACGGACGTCCAGCATGCCTGCCGGCCTGCGCCTGAGAGAAGTTAAATACTCGACAAAGGTGTGGCATTCAACTGTGGCAACAGTTTAGTAATCCTGCGTTTGCCTATAACTTTGACGCTTCCATGGACACAGGGCTACTGACTCTCTGTTCTCTGCTCCTCAGCACCAGCGTGTGGGTCTACTTCATGCTGCTCAATCTATGGAGATCAAGAAAGAAGAGGTTGACAAAGAAGCTTTCTCTTCCTCCCGGACCCCCCGCTTGGCCTATTGTCGGAAACCTCTTCCAGATGGGAGAAAAGATGAACGAAAGCCTGTTTACCCTCTCTAGGCAATACGGCCCGCTCATGACGCTCCATCTTGGCATAAAAAGAACGGTGGTAGTCTTTTCTTCTGCCATGGCAAAGGAGGTTCTCAAAACCCACGACCAGGTATTTGCCGGGCGGTCCCTTATGGCTACGGCCAAGGCCCACGACCAGGACAAGTCCTCCATGGCAGCGTACGAATACGGACCTTACTGGCGAATGGTCCGACGTTTGGCAACCGCCGAGCTCTTCAGCGCCAAGAGACTCCAAGCCCTTCAGCATTTCAGGAGAGACCAAGTCTATGAGATGACTCGCCTCGTGTTTGAAGATAGCAGGGTCATGGGAAAGAGCGTGAACATAGGGAACATGGTATCCTTCATTGCTCTGAATTTGCTGGGCAACGTGATCTTCAGTAAAAACGTATAAAGCCCCAACAATGCAGCGTCTGTGGAGTTCAAAGAAACTGTGTGGAAACTGCTGAAGCTCGCCACGACCCCCAATTTGTCGGACTTTTTCCCATTTCTAGCGCGTCTTGATCCCCAGGGCATATTGCGCCAGACGGCCATCCTCTTGCAGAAGATGTACGATTTTTTCGATGTGTTCATAGAGGAGCGCCTGGCCGCCAGAAGCGAAAGCCCGGAGCGAAGCGACGCCGACAAGGATTTTATGGATGTTCTACTCGATTTCAAGAGCGAGGATTTCACTCTTAAAGATATTAGAATCTTCGGAACAGCAAGTGTTGAAAATATATATCCAATTTCCATAAGGAAATTCGTTAATTTAGTATTTCGATGTGATTAAGGACTATTGGTTTGTAATTTTGCAGGAGCTGTTTATGGCGGGCAGTGACACGACTGCAACCACAATAGAATGGGCGATGGCGGAACTCATTCGCAATCCCCAGACAATGGAAAAAGCCCAAGCAGAATTGGACGAGGTAATTGGCCGTAAGAGAAGAGTAGATGAATCCGACCTTCACCGCCTGCCTTATCTCCATGCAGTGGTGAAGGAAGTTTTCCGATTGCACCCGGCGCTTCCTCTGATGATTCCGCACAGAGCCGAGAGCTCCTGTGAAGTCGAGGGATTCTTCATACCCAAACACACGCAGGTGATTGTGAACGTGTGGGGGATCGGAAGGGACCCTGAGATCTGGAAGGAGCCTACGAAATTTGCGCCGGAGAGATTCTTGGAGGGTGAGAATTGTAAGATAGATTATAAAGGGCAAATTTTTGAGCTGCTTCCATTTGGAGCAGGAAGAAGAATGTGTGTGGGTCTACCTTTGGCAAGTCGGATGGTTCATCTCGTTTTGGCTTCGCTGCTTCAGTCGTTTGAGTGGGGACTTCCTCATGGGATGAGTGGAGAGTACCTGGACATGAGTGACGAGTTTGGATTGACATTGAAGAAGGCCATAGAGCTGGATGCAGTGCCCATACCACGCCTACCGAGTCATCTGTACTAAATCCAAACGTTGTTATTATGGAGATGAAGTATCTGTCTCTTATCAAGATCTCTGTGATGAAGTTGTTCTTGCAAGCTAATGTTTTCCTACAGTGGCACTCTATCTGTCCTTCAGTTTCGTTGATAAATTTGCTGTCTAGAGACATTTGTTTTCATCTAATTTCGATTGTGCTATTTGTTTCGCAAAATGATAGAGGAGGTATGTGTCGATTTGCACGCAGAACTGGCAATGGCTAAGCACGATTGTAACCAAAACTGGAGTGAAGATAAAGAATATCTGAATGGTTAACGTTGTTAAAATTACTTCTTGTCCTCGTCATTGTAGTAGTTTTGAGTTTGTGATCCAGATATAAAAATGTATTTTATATTTTAGATGTTAATCGGAATTAAATCCATTATTTAGAAGTTTAAAGGTTTTTTCTTAAAAAATTGCTCTCTCACTAAGATATAGTCTTATAAATATATAGAAATGGGTGGTGTAACGTGACAGTTCTCTAATTAACACATTTTAAGTTACTGTATTTGAACAAAGGATACATTTGTTATGGGTTTACCTTCAAAATTTATTTGTTCACTAAGTGTATCCTCTATTCTTTGTATGTATCTTTTATTATTTTAATTTGTATTAGTCATTGGATTTGACCAAATAATGGATTTAAAAAAATAATAATTAACTTTACAGATTAACTCAGACTATGCCCAACCTTTATTCTTTTGGTGTACATTTTCTAGGTCCATTATGAACGGTCACGTTGTAGTTTGTTAGACAATTATGGATGGGAAAGACATAATTAGAAACAAATTTCTACAAGAAAAATATTAGATTATAATAATAGCTTTATTATAAAGATCTTAATCTTGGGTTTTGGTAAGTTCGTCAAGTCTAATTAAACATCAAACATAATCATTTCTTTAGAAAATATAACATATGGTATAGTGGGTGTGTCCTTTGAAAGGTCTCGTACTAGAGTGTGGGGAAGGGTAGAGTAGGTGTATCATTTGAGGAATATCTCTCATAAACATAGAGTATGGGTCTAAGCCTATGACCTACAAAAATAGTTTACTTTTTCTTTATGCATGACCACTTTGTACTTACCAAATCCTCTATGCATGCAGAGGTATCACATATTCTATATATTCACTATGCATGAGAAAAATACCTTGTGCTTCTATATATTCTAATGATGAAAGCTTATGTACTCAAATGGTGAAGGACTACATACTCTAAATATGAAGTCTAAGGGTCATACACAAAAGGGTAGGACATGTACACATGTAGAAGGTCTAAGGTTTGGATATATACATCATGTAGGAACATATCACATGATTAATACCTTATCCTATGCATAATGGAGCTTCTTCTATGTATAGTAGATCTAGAGTATAGGATGGATTGATATACTAAATATTTAAAAGTTACTAAATATTTTTAAAAAATATTGTTTAATATTTTATATAAAGCTTAATTTATAATTATATGATTAAAAAATTATCAAATATTAATCAATTATAATAATAAACATGTATCTCTCCTATCAAAAATCCATATGGTTTATCTCATACATGAGGTATATGATTCTAGTAATATGTCATCAACCAAGTTAATATTATGTTTATAATTGAGAATGGGTAGAGCTGCAGGAGAAGTGATTTTGAATTTTGGCATGGGTGCGAGACCAGAGGCTCTAGATTCTATTGTTGAGGAATCTAGGCTCATGAATGGAGATGGTGAAATTTTTTTCTCCCTGGATTCATGCTTTTCACCTTTGATATTCAAAAACCTCTTCGTTACTTCATGAGAACCTTCTAGATGTATTTATGTTGGTTTTTCTCTAGAGGCTCGATTTTCTCTAGCGGAGCTGGAAGTCCTATTTGCTGCCTAGAATCTTATGCTAAAGGAGAGTAGGAGGTTTGAGTTTGGTAGTCTAGAGTCCTGGTGAGAACATGAAAATTTGGAGAGGATTGCAGGGGTTTCTTTCCCCTATCAGTGTTGTACCTGATGTGGTGGTTGAGGTGCTCCCTATCCCTTTTAGTGCATTTTTCAATGGTTTTTGGTGGCATGATAGCCTAGGTTAGAAGCACCTTGATGTTGATTGGTCGTGTGTATTTGTTTGACCTCCTTTCTATTTTGGGGTTTCTCCTTTGGGGGAAAGTTGTTCTTCTATGTTCTTGTGGGGCTCGAACCCACTAGGGTTGGAGGTTGGGTTTCTATGTGTTCTTGTGAGGTCTAATATCATAGGATTAAAGGTTATGGGTCCTTTCAAAACCCTGCTCCTTGGTTATAGGATCCTCCTAAAACCTTGTTGCTCTCTCTAAACCCTTGTTTTCAGGGCAATGAGAGCTTTTCGATTGGTTATGGTGATTCTCCCCTATGTTATTTTTAAATGGAGATTTTTGTGTTGTTTCATATGTTGGTTTTTCTGAATGAACCAATTAACAAAAAGGGGCATAAAAACAAAGTATTAAAAAAATAGAGTACTATAATTGCTGCTATAATTTTAACATTAAATTTTACCCATTACATTGCCCTTAAATAGAGGAGGACCACTTCCCTGATGCAAGACGAAAGGTATGTATTTATATACCCAAAAAGATTCTTCTGGATGGTCAGTAGTGCCAAAAAAATCTGGACAATTAGCTAGAAAAAAAATCTAGAAATTGGTTATGTTGGAACATTCTGGAAAATGTTTTTGGTGCTAGAACATTCTAGAATATTAGGACCATCTTCTATCATTTATTACCAAAATGAATTTATCTCCAACACTCCCCCATAAATTCATTTTGTCAAAACCCTCTAGAAAGCACAAGGACATGGGGTCCCACCTACCTCTTAAAGAAAAATCTAATTAGATACCCATTTACAAAAAATATTTTCTAAACTATAGTCATTGCTATGGTCTCTCTAAATTACTCAACCAAACATACAAATGAGATTTAATAGTCATTATAAATCAATACAATGTTGGTTTTTACATCTTATCCTATGCTTTTGAGAACAAGACATTGTCCTATAAAATCCACTCAATATTTGTTTCATTTTGCTCCATTTATCACATCTAGCTATCCACAATCAATATATACTTTGTTGGTTATTTCATATTTATGCTGACAATAATTCTTAGAGTGATGATTTTCACCACATATTTCACGTGGATATAAATTCCCACATCGATTAACCTCATGTCCTGATCAACCACAATGATTGCAACGATTTATTTTGACGTGTTCATCCACCTCATAGGACCTCATAGGTTTCTCCTTTCATAAACTTGGTTTCACCACTTTCATTTTGATCGACATAACCAAGGCCTTCATGCTTTGGCATTATGGTTGGCTCTACGATATTTCTTATGCCTCACCCATTCCTTCCCAAAATTTTGCCATCATATCCCATTATTTTAGACCCAATACCTCTGCTATGCTTTTCAAAGCACCCAATCTCTTCATCTGCTAACTTTAGGTCAAAATACTCCTCTTACTCCAATTCCTTATTTACCTTTTCAACATCATTAAGATTTTTTAATGTATCTTGGTTGTGGTGTTCTACCAAGGCTTTTTGGTATACCTCAATTTCTATCTCAAAGTCTTTAGAGTACTTAGACATATTAACATATGTAGTTCCTTTTCTAGTCAATGCATGGGCAACCATTTTATAATATGTTCGAATTTCTCTTCCTCTTTCAATAGCTTTATCACAATCATTGACACATTCATCATATTTTTTTATTTCCAAGTAAATAGTTGCTCTTTTTGTGAGGTAAGAAATATTCTCATCATCTAGATCCATTGTTCTTGTATAATGCTCAATGGCAGTCTCAAAATATTTCTTCTTGTAAGTTGTATTTCCAATTGTTTTTTCCTTTTGTGCTTCAGCCTTACGGGTTTGTTTTTGTTTCTCTTCTTCGAGGATTAGGTCACTTATGTCAAAAGCAATTTTTACTACCATAGGCATGATCTTAAACATTTTACACTCTTATTTAAGCACATCAAGAGTGATTAATGTCTTATATAAAGTCTTTACAACATCAATAGGAAGGGTAACTCCATTCTTGAAGTTATCTTCACAAACTTTGAGAACTGTTTGTAAGTTCCACTTAAGTGATGGTAAATCTCCATCTTCACTTCCTATTTAAAAATAAAGAATTTTATGTGGCATCATATTCTTTTGATCTTCAACTTGTTTGATGTTTTATTTCTTCCTTGACATTCCCATGATGGAAATAGTTCCTTCTATGACCTTTAAAATTTAACTTCTTCAACGCAATAACAAGGGTGTCGGGTACCACCGATCATGCACCTAAATATAACATTTATGTAAAATAGTTCTCTATTTCCATTATCACTCACAACTGAATTTAACTAACTATAATATCTCTAATACATCTTTCATATTTCACTAAAATATAGAATTTATATCTATCATTAATCTTATTATTTCTCACCAGCACACAATGTGTACAAAGTCCTTTGCCTCAAACATCAAATCAAATCATCGAACCGACACCTCCCCCTCGCATTACACGAATCCAAATCCTTGTTAAAAATAAATATTAGCCAAGCCTCTCCACACACACACAGTTCAATAGAAGATCTCCAAAAAAAATGTTTGGGATTACAAAGCCTTCTGAGAATTACACATATAAAGTATACATAGATGCATAAATGGGATTCACAATGACAATAAAATCTACAAAATAGGCTATTATTTGCAATCAACACAAAGCCAGTATCTTCTATTCTTCCCCATAACTTTTGAACTTAGGTATAAATATCTTTCAGGATTTTAGTGGGCTCAACAAAAAACTACGGTGGAACAAAAGGCATAACATAAGGTGAAGGCAAATCCAAGATGGCCAAAAACCAGTGTGATAATCCTCAAACTTGTACCTCAAACAAGATGGGGATGATCCTATATGTGAATCTTATGCACAACCAATTGACTATGACTACCAAGCATAGAATTTCCAACTTGGTTAGGCTCTTCAATCATAGAAAACACCTTAGCAAAAATAGTAGTAACATTGATAGCAGCCAATGGCCACACTGATTCTTTCACAGGCTCACAAACGATGGATAATTCCTACAACAAACACAACATATCAAACCCTACAATAGACACAATAGGTCAAACTCATCAATTTGAAACACATCAATCACCAACACATCCACACCCAGCATCAGAGGCTCTAATACCAAAAGTTGGTTTTCATAAGAAACCAATTAACAAAATAAGGCATAAAAAATGAGTATAAAAAAATAGAGTACTATAATTGCTACTACAATTTTAACATTACATTGTACCCATTACATTACCCTTGAATAGAGGAGGACCACTTCTCTCATGCAAAAGGAAATATTTGTATTTATAGACCCAACAAGATTCTTCTAGATAGTCGGTAGTTCCAAAACAATCTAGACAATTAGCTAGAAGTATATTCTAGAAATTGGTTGTGTTCAAACATTCTGGAAAGAATATTTGGTGTCAAAATATTCTGGAAGATCAACACCATATTCTATAATTTATTACCAAAATGGTTTTATCTCCAACAAATTTATTAATACCAATATGAATTTATGAGGGTGTTGAGCTTCTGTGTGTGCTTGTGGGGTCTAGTACCATAGGCTTAAAGGTTTTAGGTCCTTTCAAAACCTTACTCCTTGGTTCTAGGATACTCTTAAAACCCAGTTGCTCTCTCTGAACCCTTGGATTCAGGGTGTTGAGAGCTTTCTGATTGGTTCTGGTGATTTTCCCCTGTGCTATTTTTAGATGGAGATTTTTGTGTTTTTTCATAGGCTTAAGGTTTTTGAGTTGGAGGAGAATGTTTTCATTATCTATTTTTCCAATCAATTATTGGGTGAGCTTCAGGAACTCTGTGTTTGAGCTGGTGTGGTAAATCTCTAGTTCCAGCTCTGGATGTTGTTCTAGTAGGTCTCTATCTAGGGATAATGGTGTTTGTTTCCTGAGCCTTCGTTGGAAGGTTTGTGGTCTAGTTTTTGCCTCTATCATGTGGTAGAGGTGAGTATTGGTGTTCCATCCTCATGTTCTTTAGAAGTCATTTGTCTAGATTTGGGTTTCAATTTTTCCATCAGAGAAACCCGATTTGTGGGGTTTTTAGGGTGGTTTTTGGTGGGGATGTAGCTCATCCCTAGTTGGTTTTTATCCTAGAAGTGCTAGTGTGGAGTGAGTTATCACATGAGTCATACTTCTAGTTTTGGTTCTGATCCATTTGGGTGTTTTTCATGGCTTCTACTTCAATGCTAGGTGGATTTTCTCAGCTTTCCCCAGTCTTTGGTTGGGTGGTTTTTCTAGGAGGTATGTGCTATCATGGTGGATTTTTGATGTATATTTTTAAGTTGTTTCTGGTGGCTTGGGCCTTTAGGTTGAAAGACTTGTTTTCTATTGTAGGCCTATGTTCTATAGAATAGGTGAGTTTATTTTTGGTCAGTTTCTCAGGAGCCTGTAGTTGGATCTATTAATGGATAGAGCAGGGGTTTCAAGCTTCAATCCTTCTTCTACACTTTGATTTTTAACTAGTTGGTGGTAAGATTATGCAATATTGCTTTGGTTTTACGGTGCTCCCGTCTGGGCTCCAATTTTGGCTCTTGGGTGGTTTTGCATCTTCGAAGCACTATAAAGAGTGAATTTAATGAAATTTTCTAATCTTGTGCTTCTAATCGTGGCAGGATTATGATTTCCAATTCCTGGTCTATTTGCTTTATTTTTCAAATATAGGTAGAGCAAGTTTTTCATTTTTTAAATTTTAAATCCTTATTTTTAGAGAGGATTTGTTGTGGTGCTTCTGCCACCTATGGTATTTTATTATTATATGCTTGTAATTTTAGTCTCTGTTGGGAGCTGTTGATCCCCTCTATGGGGTTTTGGTTGGTGCCTTTTGCCTAGAAGTTGTTCTTGTTAGCCTTCGATCAGATTTTATTGTATTTGTTGTGGGATCCTCTCAAAACCCTCATCCTAGGTTGTGGGTCCCTCTCAAAATGTTATATTTTAATTATAAAAAAAATAATAAACATGCATCTCTTTAATTCATGGGTCCACCTCGAAATTGAAAGTTGTTGGATAGAAGTTGCACCTTGTACTCCGGATAGAGAAGTTTTTTTTTTTTCTGAATAAAGTTGTTTCATTGAATATATTTTTGGCTTCATGTATTAATTTTATTAAGTAGTGTTCATGCATGCAGATGGTGGCATTATTTAATGTTTTAATATATGATTTATTTCCTTCGAAGCTTGCACTTAATCTGATTTAGATTGTGTGAATGCAGGTCTAATTAGATTAAGTTTTGATATTCAAAAACATCTTCTTCTCTGCAAATTAGGGTGAAGCTTAGTTTACAGTAGCTTACGATATTTTGGTTCTATGCTTTTACTTCTATTTTGTTTTGGTTTTCTAACCTTAGCTTTTGCATTTTATTTTTATTTTTTTAAGTTTCTTCAAATGAGCAAAGCCCTAATAATGTTTCACATGCTTTAATTTTAGGGTTTTAATGTTTCACATGCTATCACATTTTACACTAGAAATTAATATTAGGGTTTTAATTAATCAAATTCTCCAAATAATCATTTTTACTAAGGTTAAAAATTTAATTTATTTGCATAAATTTAATTAAGACATTTTCTAAGGTTTTAAATTTAAATTTGTTGCACTCCACAGGTTTTATTATTTCAAAATTTGATTAATAATCGAAAATAAAATTTGGTTAACAAATTAACAATCGAAGATAAAATTGGTTTAACAATCGAAGATAAAATTTGATTAACACTCAAATATAAAACATGATTAACAATTTGAGATAAAATTTATTAAATCAAGTTTCAAAGATGGTTATTTCAAAGGAAATAATGGATCAATAATTTTACATTTTCACAAATTCCATGAACAACAAAATCATTGCAAATCAAATCACACATTAAACCATAGGCCCCTTGTTTATATTTTATTGCACCTCTGGGGTATTCGACACCATTTGCACATTTTATTTTATAGCATACAAACACATATTTTTAAGCAATTAGGCAAACAAAACCTTGGATAATTTTTTGAAATTTCTTTTGCGAGGGTTTTCTTAACAATACCCTGATTGTGAGTATAGTTTTGCAATTGGGCAAAATTATCACTCAACACAACTTATAAAAATACACATAAAATTCAATGGACCAACCATCCATTCTCATATTCCTTCCTTATTGAAAATATTTAATTGTTATTTATAGCTCCTCCTTACTAACTACATTAACGATTTCTTCTCTATTTTTTCTATTGACATCATCAAAGCCTCTTTGACTTCATCATACACCATCATAGGTGGATAAAATGCTACAATAATATTTTTTTCTATATTTTCTCTATTGGGTTCTTGATACATTTTTCTTAAAGTTGGATGCTCCTAATTCAACTATTTCTTGAAACCTTCATGTATTCCATCCTCCACTTTCATCTCTTAGATTGTATTTATTTTGCATACTTTTGAAAGAATTTTGTATTCTCATTCCAATCCTCTAGCCAAAGTGCTCTACATTTCATCCTTTGCATTGCATCTTCTCAATCTAGAATTTTTCTCTTCTTATCTAAAAAACCCTCATTACCTTCATGACTATACAACTGATTCAATTTAGATTCTATGTGAACTATCTTGGCCTTTGCTTCCCAATATTTACCTTTGGTTTATGCGATTGTAGTAGATTTGATTCTCCTCAAATTTTTAGAAAAGTAAAACACAATTGTCTCTTCTATTGTTGTGTCAATTTGTCACCACTCATATTTTACTATATTTATAATTTCTTCATCATCCAACCAAATAACATTGAACTTGAAAGGTCCTACTAGTTTCTCTTGATCTTTTTTTAAGTAAAAGAAAATTGATAAATGATCACATCCCTAACCTTGATCTATCCAAAACCTCAATCTTTCTACTGCAGTTATGAGGTTTTCAAACACTAAAAACTATCAAACTTTATAGGAATACCTTGTCTTTTAATTCTTTAATTCCTCCAAAGGGAAGCTAATTTAATGAGTTCTACATCACATAATCCTACATTCTAGATTTTCTATAGGAAAAGTTTAGTGAAGGGATCATTTTGGCCTCCTCCCCCATATCGACATTTAAATCCCTATTACACTTTTTAATTTATTTTTTAAATCTTATATAAAAATTCCTCTCAACTCTCTTCTACCACAATAAGCACCAATTTCAAAGATCAATTTTTAAAAGTCAAGATATTATTTTTTAATGAAAAATAAACAAAGCTTCTATTCATTTTATTTATGCAGAAGGAAAATCAATAAGTCTAAATAAATATGTATAAAATCCCAACTTGTATATGAGTGGACCTTTACTTTGTATTCAAACACATTATAAGCAGAAATACATGGTAGCCAATTCAGGAAAAAAAAAAAAGCCCATCGATATATATTAGAAGATATCCCATCAACACACAGATAGCATCGTCTACATAGCCGAATGCTAAGGGAACATGAAAGCACATTGAAGAAGGCATTCTCCAATATCCTCTATACGGAGAAAGTCGAACATCATTAGCAATTAAAAGACAAAAGCTATCACAGTGTGTGGCTGCCTCGGTGCCTCGCCCCGAATATCTTTATCTTTAGCAGGCACACATTCTAAGAAATTACATTAAAGTATTGTTCACCGGAAATAAAAATAACATCATTGTTCTTCTGCACCTCATAAGATTTAAAGACAAAGTAAAAAGCGCTGTGTTAACAGATCTGCCAAAGCGACTACACACATCAAAACTACGAAGTGATAAGATTTGCAAACAAAGTAAACTACGCTCTGGGTCAACAGCTCCATTAACAATACCACACAGATCACAATCAGGACCACTGTTCCACACGTGGTCCTCGCCCAGAACCCCAGGCCGTGCTCATCCCCATACACCACAAAATATTCTGAAAACCCTAAAACGATGACACTGACTATAAAGTCCCAAATATAGAGCGTCGAAGCCCTAACACGATTTCCTCTGACGAAGTCCTTGCGCTTTCTCACCCTTGGGAATCCGTATCTCTCATCTGCTGCCGACATCACGCCGGCAATCTGCCAACCCTTGCTTGTATACATCAGGCCAAAGATAAATAAAATACAAATAATGAACATCTGACGAAGAGGAACCCACATATTCAATTTATGCACTCCCATCTGATGAAGAGGAACCCACATATTCAATTTATGCACTCCCATAACGGATATCCAGAAAAACAAAATAAACACCATGCCCACGCAATAAGCACAGAGGAATATCAGAGACGAGAGAATAGTTACAGTGAGGCGCTTCCAAACCCTGGCGACGACTCTCGTGACATTGGTATAAGAGAAGTTATTGTCAGAGTAGGTGCCGGCCACTGTGTATACCACAGCCACAGTGGAAAGCAGAGAGAAGGCGAAAACCAATGCCATGTACGCTGCTTCCAATACTAAAACCTCGCCCCATTCCCAGCTCAGTGCGTTCAGGCTCCTCTTTGCGGCATCCATGCTATCATATGGTTCGTTCATCGTAGCTATTTTTTCGAATAGGTTCTTTAAGATCAGACTGTGCGCCACGATTATTACAGAAAGAGGGAAAATGAAGGTTACGGCGAGGGCCCCAAGTAGTTTAGGGCAAGAACGCAGGATCTTGAAGGCCTCTCCCACGATACCGAAGACTCCCTGGAACTGCAATTCTTCAGGTTCTCTGTCCATTGTTGATACCAGTGTTAGAAAAATAAACCCAGATTTCACACCTGTGCCCAACTGCGCTGCGAACCTTGGGCGAAACCGGACTGCACTCCAGACATGGGCAAAGTCGGACTGCGCTGCCGCAGTCCGGGATCCCGAAAAAGTGTGACATGACGTCGCACTTATCTTCTGACAGATTTGACACCTGACAGATCCGATCTCCGCAGGAGTTAATGCCAAGTCGGTGTTTGTCAGAAACCCTAGATGAGGGTCGGTCCGAGGATAACCCTTATCCTCCTCTCCCCGCGGCTATAAAAGGACGGTTCGGGTCTACAGACAAAAGAGTGTGCGTAGAAGAAGGAAGCAGAGCGGGTGTGAGAGAAGTTCGTGAAAGTGAGCAGAGAAAGAAAGCAGAGCGACTCAGTGAGCAGAGTGGCTCAGCTGATTAATGTCCGAGCAGCAGACTCGACATTTCCCTTGTTCAGTTTATCCTGCAGCGCAGCCTGCAGATGTTGTTACTTCCTCGGTTGAGGAACACTGTAACCCTAGTTGTTCATATGAATAAAGTTTGCTTTTGTCTGTGGCTTCTTTAGGGTTTGTAATAGTTTATGTCTTATCTTTGTTGTTCTCTGTTCCGGCGTTTCTCCCCTCTCTTTCGGGTCTTGCCAAGCCGGGCAAACCCAGCGACAGCCGTAGAAGACGAAGAAGTCGAAGGTAAAAGTGGCCAAGTCTGAAGTTAGTCAGTCGTCACCGTGCCTTGTTGGTCGCCGAGCAAAGTTCGTCATCTTTGCTGTGACAGCGCGCTTCGGCAGTTGAAGGTGCGACTTCGCTGCGATAGCTGCGCTTCGGCAGCTGAAGGTGCGAAGCTCGCACTTCGCTGTGATAGCGCGCTTCGGCAGCAGAAACTGCGAAGTTCGCACTTCGCGCGAAGTGCGCACTTCGGCACCTTGGGCCAGCGAAGTCCGCACTCCGCGCGAGTGACAGACTTCGGCAGTCTGCCCAGCGAAGTCCGCACTCCGCGCGAGTGACAGACTTCGGCAGTCTGCCCGAGCGAAGTCCGCACTTCGCGCGAAGTGCGCACTCGGCGATCTGCTGAGCGAAGTCCACACTGTGTGCGAGTGACAGACTTCGACGGTCGCCGGCGAAGTCCGCACTCCGCGCGAGTGACAGACTTTGGCAGTCTGCGCGTCAGTGACACTCTTCGGCGACGAGGAGGAGAAAAAGAATTTAAATTTCCTTCAAATTGGTATCAGAGCTGATAGTGCCGTGACATGGAGATAGAAGCATGGCTTCTGAGAGAAACTTGTTGCAGTTGCAGATCCCGCGATTTAACGGTAAGAACTACGATTACTGGAGTATCCAGATGAGGATCCTGTTCGGATCTCAAGAGCTATGGGAGTTGGTCGAGACCGGCTACTCAGAACCGACAGATGCGGCGACAGACGGCCGCCCTCTCTCAGCGAGATAAGGATCCGTTGAAAGAGCACAAGAAGAAGGACGAGAAGGCCCTCTTCTACATCATGCAAGCGGTAGAGGAGACCATCTTCCCGCGGATTGCATCGACCACCAAGGCCAAGCACGCACGGGAAACCCTGGTGAGTTCGTATCAGGGCACCGACAAAGTGAAGTTGGTGAAGCTGCAGATGCTCAGGAGGGAGTTTGAAAATCTGCAGATGAGCGAGTCCGAGTCGATGAGCGATTTCTTCACCCGAACTACAGACATTATCAACTAGACGCGGTTGAACGGAGAAAAATTCCAGAGCCAGAGAATCGTGGAGAAGATTCTCAGAAGTCTGCCTACGAAGTTCGACTCGGTTGTGATAGCAATCGAAGAGTCGAGGGATTTGACAACCCTCTCGACAGACGAACTCATGGGTTCCCTGTAGACCCATGAACAGAGGCTGAGCCGCTCAACTCAGTCTTCTTTGGAGCAAGCCTTCAAAGCACAAGTCTCAGTCTGAGACAGCGGCAGACAAGACTCCCGGCACAGTGCTTCTAGTTCTCAAGGAGGAAGAGGCAGAAGCAGACGTGGGAGAAGGAACAAGCGAGGAGGGAACTCAAACCCTCAGGATGCTGAGCCAAGTTGCAACTTTCATCAGCAAGGAGGAAGAGGCACTGGCAGAAATCAGCAAGGAAGCTCTCAGTAGAAGAAGGACATGTCGAAGGTCCAATGCTACTACTGCAGCAAGTTCGGCCATTATGCCACCTAGTGCAGAAAGAAGATGGCGAATAAGAATCAGCAGCAAGCCCACTATTCGGAGGAACCCGAAAATGCGGTAGGAGGAAATGTGTTGTCGACTTGTAGTATTGAAGAGGAGAGCAAGAAAAACATCCGGTATCTTGACGGTGGTTGCAGCAACCACATGGTCGGGAACAGGGAGATGTTCTCACAACTGGATGAAACAGTCCAGTCCAAAGTCAAGATGGGGAACAACATCAAAGTTATTGTGATGGGGAAAGGAAAGATCCTCATCCGCACCCGACACGGTGATAGAAAAACAATTCAAGATGTTTTTTATGTGCCTGGGTTGAAGCACAATCTGCTAAGTGTTGGACAGCTTGTGCAGAAGGGGCACATTGTACTGTTCAAATATGGAGTCTGTTCCATCAGATACAAAGTCCATGGACAAATCGCAATTGTGTCCATGACGAAAAACAAAATGTTTTTGCTGCAGATTCAGAATGAATCTTTGTTGTCTCTGAGTGTAGTTGAAAAGGATGCTACCTGGCTGTGGCATCTCGGATTCGGTCACCCGAGTTTCGAGTGGCTTTGAATCTGCTGCACAAGAAGCAGATGGTGAAGGGTTTACCCCTTATAGAGCAAACAAACCAAGTTTGTGAAGGTTGCCTGGTCGGCAAGCAGCACAGGGACGCATTCCCTGTAGGGCAGTCTTGGAGAGCATCACGGCCTTTGGAGCTGGTGCACTCAGACATCTGTGGTCCTATGCAGACCACCTCATATGCCGGTAATAAGTATTTCTTGACCTTCATTGATGACTTCAGCCGGAAGACATGGATTTATCCCATCAAGTTGAAGTCAGAGGCGTTTGCAAGGTTTAGGGAGTTCAAGGCTCTGGTTGAGAAACAGAGCGGTCATTATGTGAAGACTCTCAGAACTGATGGAGGTGGAGAGTACATCTCCAACGAATTCCACAACTTCTACAAGCAACATGGAATTCGAAGGCAGTTCACTACCAGATACACGCCGCAGCAGAATGGTGTAGCTGAGAGGAAGAACAGAACAATCATGGAGATGGCATGGAGCATGCTGAAGGCAAAAAGTTTGCCACATGAGTTCTGGGCAGAAGCTGTGTCATGTGCAGTTTATTTGTTGAACCGGTGTCCCACCAAGAGTGTGAGGGATAAAATTCTAGAGGAAGCCTGGAGCAAGTTGAAGCCAAGTGTGGCTCATTTGCGAGTTTTCGGGTGCATAGCTTATGCACATGTTCCAGATGAGAAAAGGCAGAAGCTGGATGACAAAGCTAAAAAATGCATCTTCACAGGGTACAACGAACCATCAAAGGCATACAGGCTGTACAATCCTGTGACAAAGAAACTTGTCATCAGCCGAGACGTAAGTTCTTGGAGGACGAAGTTTGGAACGGGAAGTCAAAGACTGGTCAATCTGGACCAGCAACTGTTGAATCTGTAGACTTGGAGGAAGACAAAGTCCAACCACCTGTGCCTTCAAGCATCAACAGTGGTGCCAACAGTAGCACACCCTCATCATCCCGATCACCTCCACTTGCAAGCAGAATTCAAAACCTGAGGACTCCTGCAAAGACTCGGAGCTTGCAAGACATCTATGAGGTAACCCGTAATCAATTAGATGAAGATTATTCTGATTTTGCTCTCTTTATTGAATGTGATCCAGTGGAGTTTGAAGAGGCAAGTCAGAATCACAAATGGGTGAATGCGATGGATGAGGAGATAGCGACCATTGAGAAGAATGAGACATGGCGGCTAACGGATCTTCCGACACGAAAGAAGACCATTGGGGTCAAGTGGGTATATAAAACGAAGTTTAATACCCAAGGAGAAGTTGACGAGGCACAAGGCCGGATTAGTGGCGAAAGGCTACAGCGAAGTCGGGTGTTGACTATCATGAGGTGTATGCACCGTAGCCCGACTTGACATAGTAGAATGATTCTGGCACTTGCAGCTCAGAAAGGATGGAGCGTGTACCAGATGGATGTCAAGTCTGCCTTCCTCAACGGAGTGTTGGAAGAAGAGGTCTACATAGACCAGCCGCCCGGTTATGAAATACAAGGGCAAGAAGGCAAAGTCCTGAAGCTGAAGAAGGCCCTGTATGGATTGAAGCAAGCACCCAAGGCATGGTACAGTCGAATTGACGGCTATTTTTAGGAGAATGGGTTTCAGAAATGCCCATATGAGCACTCCCTGTACATGAAGATAAATGCAGTAGGTGAGCTCATCATCGTCTGCCTGTACGTAGACGATCTGATATTTACTAGCAATAGCAGCAGCCTATTTGCACAGTCTAGAACTGCCATGAAGTCTGAGTTTGAAATGACAGACATGGGGCTGATGAAATATTTTCTCGGCATTGAAGTTGACCAATCGGCGAGATGGCATCTTCATTTCTCGGGGCAAGTATGTGAAGGATTTCTGAAGCGCTTCAAGATGGAGGACAGACAAACTCTGCCATCACACACGTAGCCACGGGTTTAAAGTCGAGCAAGTTGGATATAGGGAGGTCTGTAGATCCAACCTTGTTCAAGAGGCTAGTTGGCAGTCTAATGTACTTGACTGCAACTCGACCAGATCTGATGTTCGGAGTCAGTCTGATCAGCCGTTTCATGGAGACTCCGAAGGACACGCAGCAGCAAGCAGGCAAGAGGATCTTGCGCTATGTCAACGGGACGCGAAACCATGGCCTATATTACGCCAGACAGGACCAGTTGGAGCTAGTGGGCTTCACAGACAGTGACTGGGCTGGCAGTACCAATGATCGGAAAAGCACCTCCGGGTATGCTTTCCATCTCGGATCAGGGGCAGTCTCATGGGCATCCAAGAAGCAACCCATTGTTGCGTTGTCCACAGCCGAAGCAGAATATGTCGCTGCCACGACATCCGCATGCCAGGCAGTATGGCTACGAAGAGTTCTGAGTGAATTGTTTAATCCTCCGGAAGGCGCAACAACAATTTTTTGTGACAACAATTTGGCCATTGCACTATCAAAGGATCCCGTGTTCCATGGCCGGACGAAGCACATTGATATTCGTTATCACTTCATCAGAGAGTTGGTGAAGTCCGAAGAAATTCATCTGCAGTTTTGCAGATCCAAGGAGCAGTTGGCAGATATTTTCACGAAGCCTTTGAAGGAGGAAGACTTCGACGATTGCGAGAGCGACTTGGAGTCAAAGTGCTTGTGAAATCAGGTTTAAAGGAGGGTGTTAGAAAAGTAAACCCAGATTTCACACCTGTGCCCAACTGCGCTGCGAACCTTGGGCGAAACCGGACAGCACTCCAGACATGGGCAAAGTCGGACTGCGCTGCCACAGTCCGGGATCCCGGCAAAAGTGTGACATGACGTCGCACTTATCTTCTGACAGATTTGACACCTGACAGATCCGATCTCCGCTAGGAGTTAATGCCAAGTCGGTGTTTGTCAGAAACCCTAGATGAGGGTCGGTCCGAGGATAACCCTTATCCGGAGCTGTCAGAGGATAAACCTTATCCTCCTCTCCCCGCGGCTATAAAAGGACGGTTCGGGTCTACAGACAAATTAGTGTGCGTAGAAGAAGAGAAGCAGAGCGGGTGTGAGAGAAGTTCGTGAAAGTGAGCAGAGAAAGAAAGCAGAGCGACTCAGTGAGCAGAGTGGCTCAGCTGATTAATGTCCGAGCAGCAGACTCGACATTTCCCTTGTTCAGTTTATCCTGCAGCGCAGCCTGCAGATGTTGTTACTTTATCGGTTGAGGAACACTGTAACCCTAGTTGTTCATATGAATAAAGTTTGCTTTTGTCTGTGGATTCTTTAGGGTTTGCAGTAGTTTGTCTTATCTTTGTTGTTCTCTGTTCCGGCGTTTCCCTCCTCTCTTCCGAGTCTTGCCAAGCCGGGCAAACCCAGCGACAGCCGCAGAAGACGAAGAAGTCGAAGGTAAAAGTGGCCAAGTCTGAAGTTAGTCAGTCGTCACCGTGCCTTGTTGGTCGCCGAGCAAAGTTCGTCATCTTTGCTGCGACAGCGCGCTTCGGCAGTTGAAGGTGCGACTTCGCTGCGATAGCTGCGCTTCGGCAGCTGAAGGTGCGAAGCTCGCACTTCGCTGTGATAGCGCGCTTCGGCAGCAAAAACTGCGAAGTTCACACTTCGCGCGAAGTGCGCACTTTGGCACCTTGGGCCAGCGAAGTCCGCACTTCACGCGAGTGACAGACTTCGGCAGTCTGCCCAGCGAAGTCCGCACTCCGCGCGAGTGACAGACTTCGGCAGTCTGCCCGAGCGAAGTCCGCACTTCGCGCGAAGTGCGCACTTCGGCAGTCTGCCTGAGCGAAGTCCGCACTGCGCGCGAGTGACAGACTTCGGCAGTCTGCCCAGCGAAGTCCGCACTCCGCGCGAGTGACAGACTTCGGCAGTCTGCGCGTCAGTGACGCTCTTCGACGGCGAGGAGGAGAAAAAGAATTTAAATTTCCTTCAACCAGAACCTTACACTGCAAATTTGTGTCTATGCTTGGATATATGTGTAGACTAGGAAAAAGTGTTGGAGAGAGTAATGTTTAATAGGGAAAAACATATGAAGATAATCGTTAAGATATAAAAAGTGAAAATAAATGTAAATGGATAGATTTTAAAATGAAAAAGTGTGATTATAATGATTTTATTGGTGTATTTTTTAAGATGAATTAATCTCTTTACTAAGTGGATTATCTAATAGATTTTATGGAGTAAGTTTATGAATGAATCATCGAGTAGATTATAATTCATAGTCATAAATTGTATAAAATAAAATTAAAAAGATGATAACGTAGATCCGACCCAATTGAGACAGCCGTACAACGAAAATTCCACCGATGCGTACCGATGCGTCTTTCCTTGATGTTTCTTATGAATATTACATGCTGGACCACTTGACTTTGTGATAAGACTCGTTCAGCTAATTCCACGAACGCATCTTCGCTTGAAGTTTCTTGTGAATATTATATGCTTGATCGCTTGACTTTGTCAGAAGACTCACTCAAGCTGAAGCGTAGCGTACACGTCTCTGTTTAGCCTGATGGAAACTATTGGCCAGATAATGCTATTTTCCAAACCATCGATCATCAAAATAATGGTCGTTAAACTATTTAGGGCAATGAAAGTGTGCTCATTCGTTGATAGAGTCACCCGGCATTCCACCTCTGGAAGACTGGCACTCATGCGAAATTAAGCCATATGAATGTTTGACTGAAATTGCAAATGAGAATTGAACACGTGTAAATATAAGAAAAGTAGGCTGATCCCACCTTAGTCTATAGATCCAAGAAAGATTTAAAGCGTCCTTTGGATATGTGTGGTCTATACGCAACCACTTAAGACTCTTGTCTTCAAGGCTATGGAAAAAATCTGGGTTAGTTTAAAAATCTGGGTTAGTTTTTAGGTAGTGGATTGGTAAGTTTTGGAGTTTATTAAAAGAGATTTGGATTTAAATATTGAAGTAAGAAATAGGTAGTGGATTGGTAAGTTTTGGGGTTTATTAAGAAGATATTTGGATTTAAATATTGAAGTAAGTATTTCTTATACATAAGAGTGTTATACATAGAAATAAGCTTATGCCCCCTAAAAAAAACATCATGGTTATTCTTCTTAGGTATCAAGGCTAGGAAAGTTGTATTGATAGACTAGAGTTCCTACCCATAAGTCCTTCATTCCTTAACTGTCTTTAAAACATCTTCTTCCAATGGCACATAAAAATCATATAAAAGTTAATGGACCAACCATGTGGTCCTAAACTCTTCCTTTTCTAAAAATAATTAACTATTATTTGTAGCTCTTTCTTAGTAACTTCTATCATCAAAGCCTCTTTGAGATCATCATGGATAATATTAGGTTGATAAAGTGTTAGCTTGATGGTTTATTTTATATTTATTTTATTTTGTTCTTGATATATTTTCTGAAAATAAGACACTCTTAATTCAACTATTTTGTGAAACCTTCTCATATTTCTTCCGTCCTCCCCTTTCATCTCCTAGATGCTATTTATCATCTTTCTTTGTTATCCATACTTTTGAAAGTTGTTTATATTCATCCCTTTGCTACAGTCAAAATGCTCTACTTTTCATCCTCCATATTGCATCTTCCCATTCTAGCAATTATTTCTTTTTTTTTTCAATTTCTTGAGCTAGATATTCTCCTTATTGAAAAAACATCAATGCCTTTGTCACTATATAACTGATTCAATTTAAATTCTATTTCAACTATCTTTGTCTATGCTTCTCAATATTTATATTTGGCCCATGCAATTGCAGTAGATTTGATTCTCCTTAGATTTTAGAAAATTGAGTTGTTTCTTCTGTCAATATATCTCCACTAGTACTTTTCTATATTCATAAATTATTAATCTTCTAATCAAATAACATTGAACTTGAAAGGTCCTATTGGCTTTTTGGAGTTTGAAGTTGGTCCTGCATGTCGGTCTGCATGTTATGCTAGGATTATTGAAAGTTTCCATTCATTCTTTGGGAGCTTGTGCTGGCCACCATGTTGTGCTTACTCTGTAGGTGATATTATGTCGACTTCTTCTCCCCTGGTTTTGTATGAAGCCGGCGGTGAGAAGAATGGCTTCGGAGATGAACAAACGATCCCCCAAGGTATACCAGGAGGTAATTTTGAACCTAATTTTGTGATTCCTCTGCTTGAATTCAATCAGGCGTGTTCTTGATTTGAAAACAATACTCTTATAGGGTATTTTTTGGTTTGAATTCCCCTTGAGCATGTCCTTAAAAACTAGATTGAGCAGTATTGGTGTCCATATGGGATTCAAGTAGACCATGTCCAAAATATCTCCAAGATTTTTTTTCATTTTCATTTTGGTAGTCCCGACCAAGCCTAGAAGGTCCTCAATAAGGGTCCTAGTTACATTAATAGTTCATTGCTCATTTTTTAGCCGTGGAGCTAGGATTTCATGGTTTCTAATTCTATTTTCCTGGTTGTGCCTATTTGGGTAGAATTCCTAGACCTCCCCATTATATGGTGGCCCTTTCTGAAAAATTTGGTATCCACCCTCGATGAATTTATCTGTGATGAACTCTCTCGGTTCATGTTGGTCCATCCTAGTAGGAGAATGTATGTCAAGATTGACCTAGCTAAAACCATAAAGGATTATATTGACATTTAGGTTGGTTCTACCCATATTCATGATGGGGGACGGGAAAATCACACACAGTCACACTCACGCAATTCCCAAATTTTCATGCATTAATTTGAAAAATCTTTACAATAACAGCCCGCAGGCTTTACAATAGCTAGCGCTCAGCTTAGCTTTCAACTCATTATAAAGGCCCCGACCCTCTGAAACATCTTTCCAAAAAAAATCAGTCCACCAACCCGATTAATGGCTCCACTTCGCATGGCCCCTGTCATCGTCGCTTCCTATCAGATCACTCTGACCGTCGCTCCTTGTCAGATTATTCTGCGTGACCCATCCTCTTTGTTTCTTGTGCTTCTAGGTAATCGCCCGCTTTTACTACACCCTGGGTGCCACGTGTCATCCCTGCTCTACAACCGTCGCCTGACCTCTGTCACTCTGTGATGGCCCCCAAAAATATAGTACGTCATGAAATCGTGACGTGTCACGATATCGCGACATCTCCTTTATCCTGCCCTTCCTTCTCCTTTTTGGTCGCGATATCACGACATTTCTCTTCTTCTTCCCTCTTTTCCACTTCAGGTCACGAAATCGTGACATGTCACGATATCGCGACATTTCTCTTCTTCTTCCCTCTTTTCCACTTCAGGTCACGAAATCGCGACATGTCACGATTTCGCGACATCTTCTCTTCCAGCTTCCTTTCGCTCCTACGGGTCACAATTTCATGACATGTCACAAAATCATGACATCCTCTCGTTCTACCTTCTCCTTCCTCTTCGCGTCATGAAATTGCGACATGTCACGAAATCGCGACATCCTCCGTCCTCTGGCTCCTTCGCTCATCAGCTGGTCACAAAAATGTGACATGTCATTAAATCACGATATCTTCCTCCCTCTGCGCCTTCTCTCTCTTTCGGGTCATGAAATCGTGACTTTTTGGCTCCTTCGCCTTCTTTTCTCCATCGGGTCACGAAATTGCAACATGTCACGAAATCACGACATCTTCCTCCTTCGGCTCTTTCGCTTGTCTTTTTGTCACGAAAATGTGACATGTCGTGAAATCATGACATCTTTATCTCTTGGCTCCTTCTTCACCTTCTAGCTACAAAACTGTGACCTGTCATGAAATCACGTCTCCTTCTCCTTTGGCTTCATCTTCGCCCTCAGGTCGTGAAATCGTGACATGTCGTGAAATCGTGACATCTGCTCCTTTTGTACTCTCCTTTTGCTCCTGGGTCACGAAATCATGACATATTTGCTTGCAGCCTTCTTCATCCTGCCTGGGTCACAAAATCGTGACATCCTCGACACCCTTGCTCCTTTCTTCATTTGGTGTCGCGATATCGTGACACCTTTCTTGTCATGATATCGTGACAACTTCTCCTCGCTGACTCCTTTGCTCCTCTTGTGTCGTGATATCGTGACACATTTCCTGTTGTGATATCGCGACAACTTCTCCCTTCTTACTTCGTCCTCCGCTTGCGTCGCGATATCGCAACACATATTCTATCGCGATATCGCTACAGTTTTCTTCGCTGGATCCTCTCTCCATTTTGTGTCACGATATCGTGACACTTTTGCTGTCGCGATATCGCGACAACTTCTCTTCCTTGCCTTCCTCCCCATTTTTTGTTGTGATTTCGTGACACGTCGTGAAATCGTGAAGTTTTTCCTCCTTAGCCGACTCTTCAGAAGTGGTCGTCCTGCCTCTAGATGCCTCTGCATCAGGTGCTGTTAGATGCTCCTGCATCAAACACTCAAGGTTGGTGGAGAAGTGATCTTCACTTCTGCACTGTCTAGTTACTGCCTCCTGTAGCATTTCTAGACCTTCATCTGCCTCTGTAGCCTGTTCCAACCCCTTCTCCTAGCCCAAATAACTTTTGCCTTCCTCCAGTCAGATTCTCCCACTGCTGCACACTTCCTCGTCTGCAGCTTGCTTCAACTTCTATTTATCTTCACGCTTTCTACGCCGCTCTTCTTGCCTCTAAAATTTTATTCTCAATGAATCCTCTTGCAGGGCTTTAAATTGTCTCTGTAATGCCTCGAACTTGTCCATTGTCATCACATCGCTCTTACTGCTATGGCTTCTTCATGGATGCATTTTTCTACCAGGTCCTGGCGTAAACTGCCTCACATTTGACGAATCTGCTTGCGCACTCAGAGACCCTAACTCACTCTTCTCTCTCAGAACCCTACCACAGATCCTGGCGCAAATTGCCTCACGATCGGCGATCTACTTGCGCACTCAGGAACACTAGCTCTGATACCACTGATGGGGGATGGGAAAATCACACACAGTCACACTCACACAATTCCCAAATTTTCATGCATTAATTTGAATTTTTTTTACAATAACAGCCCGTAGGCTTTACAATAGCTAGCGCTCGGCTTAGCTTTCAACTCACACTTTTGCATGTAATATTTGATCCACCACCTTATTCTATTACAAAAATTAGGTTTTTATAGAGGCCTCGACCCTCTGAAACATCTTTCCAAAAAAAATAGATCCACCAATCCAATTAATGGCTCCACTCCGCACGACCCCTATCATCTCTGCTTCTTGTTAGATCACTCTAACCACCACTCCTTGTCAGATTATTCTGCATGACCCATCCTCTTCATTTTCCGTGCTTCTAGGTAATCGTTCGCTTTAACTGCACCCTGGGTGCCACGTGTCGTCCCTGCTCTACAACCATCGCCTGACCTCTGTCACTCTATCGTGGCCCCCAAAAATATAGCATGTCACAAAATTGCGACGTGTCGTGATATCATGACATCTCCTTTATCCTGCCCTTCCTTCTCCTTTTTGGTCGTGATATCACGACATTTCTCTTCTTCTTCCCTCTTTTCCACTTCAGGTCACAAAATCGTGACATGTCGCGACTTCGCGACATGTCACGATGTCGCAACATCTTCTCTTCCAACTTCCTTTTGCTCCTATGGGTCACGATTTCATGACATGTCATGAAATTGTGACATCCTCTCGTTCTGCCTACTTCTTCCTCTTCACGTCGTGAAATCGTGACATGTCGCTAAATCATGACATCCTTCATCCTCTGGCTCCTTCGCTCGCAAGCTGGTCGCAAAAATGCGACATGTCACGAAATCATGACATATTCCTCCCTCTGCATCTTCTCTCTCTTTCGGGTCACGAAATCATGACTTTCTGACTCCCTCGCCTTCTTTTCTCCATCGGGTCACGAAATCGTGACATGTCATGAAATTGTGACATCTTCCTCCTTCGGCTCCTTCGCTTGTCCTTTTGTCATGAAAATGCGACATGTCATGAAATCATGACATCTTTCTCCCTTGGCTCCTTCTTCGCCTTTTGGTCATGAAACTGCGATCTGTCGCAAAATCGTGATGTCTCCTTCTCCTTTGGCTTCATCTTTGTCCTCAGGTCATGAAACTATGACATGTCATGAAATCATGACATCTGCTCCTTTTGTACTCTCCTTCTGCTCCTGGGTCATGAAATCGTGACATGTCGCAAAATCGTGACATCTTTGCTTACAGCCTTCTTCATCCTGCCTGGGTCACGAAATCACGACATCCTCGGCACCCTTGCTCCTTTCTTCATTTGGTGTCACGATATCATGACACCTTTCCTATCGTGATATCATGACAGCTTCTCCTCGCTGACTCCTCCGCTCCTCTTGTGTCATGATATCATGACACATTTCCTGTCACGATATCGAGACAACTTTTCCCTGCTTGCTTCGTCCTCTGCTTGCGTCATGATATCGTGACACATCTTCTGTCACGATATCGTGATAGGTTTCTCCACTGGCTCCTCTCTCCATTTTGTGTCGTGATATCGTGACACTTTTGCTGTTGTGATATCGTGATAGCTTATCTTCCTTGCCTTCCTCCCCTTTTTGTGTCGCGATTTCACGACACATCATGAAATTGTGATGTTTTTCCTCCTTGGCCGACTCTTTAGAAGTGGCCCTCCTACCTCTGGATGCCTTTGCATCAGGTTCTATTGGATGCTTCTGCATCAATTCATCAGCAGGTGGTGTATATCAACCTCTCTAACACATGCTACCATTTCCAGTTAGCTTTCCATCGCATTAAGGATTGCTCATTGATGGCTGAAAATTGAAGGCTAAGGCATCTACCCCAATAGTTGGTGTTATTTTATCTCCCACCAACCCGCACCCTCCTTTAAATTATGGCGAGTGGATTGAATTTTCATGAAATAAAAGGAAAGGTGGTAAGCCCACTTAGGCAGTGCACAAAGTGGTAACATATGCTCAAGCCCTAGTGCCTAAGCCTCCCATACATATGCTCAGGCACTATCACCTCAACCTCCCATGTAGATATCGATTATGGATTTGACCCTTGTCCACTCTACTCCATCGATTATAGATTTTGTAGACCACGATGAAGGGTTTCGGTCCACTATTCCCTTGGGTTCTTTGGATGAGGCAGTGGTTGAAGGAATTTTCTCTCAGAGCTTAGGATGATGGTCTTGTAGCCCCACACGAGGTGAGCAATTAGCTCATTTGAACAAGCGATGGTAAACTTCTCTCTCCTCCATCACCATGGGTACCTTCAACAATAATCTCTATCACTTGTTAATATATAATGTGACTAAGGTCAGTGGGGTAATTCAACTCGACTCTTTTTAATGTTGTTTATCTCTTGGAATGTGTATGGGTTGACAGACCCTATTTGTCATTACATGGTTTGAAATGAACTCTCTACCTATTCCAGTATCTATGGTCATCTAGATTTTGTGTGTTTACAAGAAGTCAAAGTGTTAGGTTTCTATTTGAAATCTACTTATTCTATGTTATGGTCTGGTAGTTAGATGTATACTATCAGCCACAATCACAACACTGGAGGCACTATCATTTTGCTTAATAATAGGTGGATGAGAAATTCTGTTACATGGGGTTCTAAACCCTCTCACCACATGGTTTGGATTCTGCTCGAAGTTGATGGTCTTTCCTTCGATATTATTAATATTTACACCTCTAATGAGATCTAAGATAGATGTACCCTATGGATATGGTGTGCTTTATCCTTACCTACAGTGGTTTGGTTGATGTGTGGTGATTTCAATATGGTCAAGAATCCTTATGATAAAATGGGTCAGATCCCCAATAGGTGGGCCTCGAGAAAGTGACATGTATGGTATTTTATGAAAAATAAATTGGGGGTCTTCAATCCCAATGTTTGTTTCTCTACG
Organism: Wollemia nobilis; assembly: GCA_028583015.1. Lineage (NCBI taxonomy): Eukaryota > Viridiplantae > Streptophyta > Pinopsida > Araucariales > Araucariaceae > Wollemia > Wollemia nobilis. Next base: position 657,115 of record JAQPPZ010005686.1, on the reverse strand, counting down.
GGTTAGTTTCTTGAGCATTTGTGGTTCACGTGGTCTAATTTTCAGTCGGGTCCAACAAGAGTTTTAAAAAGGTTGGATAGGGCTATGTTGTTAGACCAACACGATTTTTCTTTTTCTTGTTGGCTCCCTTTAGTCCCTTTTGTTGAAACCATTCTTGGTATGATATTGTCCAATCATTCCCCCATATTATTCTCTGTTCATTTTTCCTCCACCCATATATGGCCTAGTCATGCTCAGTTTTTTCTTAAGAGTTCTTTCTTGCAACATGATACCACATATTAAAGCCAGGCTACATTGGCTCAAAGTGGGTGACCACATTTCTAAAGATTTTTTTCAAAGGCTTTGAGCTTCGTGTCACTCCACTCAATTCAAAGTTTTATTGGTTAATGGGGTTTGGACCACATATTTTCCTTAAATAGTAGCTAAATTTACATAATATTATTCTCATGTTTTTGTTGCTCAACCGTACACCCCTGAAATATAATTAGCCCTTCAATATTACAAATAGGTTATCCCAAATTGATTCTCCCCAGTGCATAAAAATGATTATGAATGACCCTTATCAAAGCAATATCTTGCAAAGACCCTATTTCAAATGGCATACGCTAATGTCATAGGGCTTGATGGCTTCCCCTACGAATTTTACAAAACTTGCTAGGATTTTTTTGGTCCTGATTTGCATAAAGTATATTTGGAAGCCTTGTAGACTGGATCCTTAGGTACTATTATCAATAAGGACAATATTAAGTTTATCCCAAAGTTTGAGGATCTAAAATTTTTTACAAACTGGAGGCCAATAACTTTGCTCAATGTCAGCTAAAAGATCATTGCCAAAGTGCTTGATTTGCAGATTAGGCCCTTGCTTCCCTCTATTGTGGGGTCTGATCAAATTGGCTTTATCTAGAATCATTATATTTTAGATAACATTCTTACTATTTATCTGTCTACCTCACAACATTTTGCACCTGTGATCACAACACAATTTCCACCTATGCCTAATGATGGTTGGGGGGCTTTGGGTAGCCACAAGTATATTTTTGGCTGATCTCGTCCTTATTATAGAATTACTCATGCTTTAGACTGGGATGAGGAGTGCTGTGATGAGTGGGAGAACCACCCTCTTCAAATTGATAAGGCTCTGTCTACCACATGCCGCCTTCTTTAAAGCCTTTCTATTTGTAGAATATTTCTTGTTTGATGTTGATGGTTGTGGTGAAGTTTGTTTTTCTTTATCCACTATTAGGATAAGTCATTAGGATGTGATTTTTTCTCCACCCACATTTTTTTTTTTTGGCTGTAAAGGCCTTTTATTTTATAAGTAAAATGGCCTTTCATAAAAAAACAAAAAAATTCCTATTGATTTTTCTTTATATTTTTCTAACTTAAATAAAATTGACAAATTATTAGATCCTCCACATTGATTTATCTAAGACCTTAGTCTTTTTACTTCGGATATGAGGTTTTCACACACTAAAAGTCTATCTATCTTTTAAAATTATCATATCTTCTAGTTCTTTGATTCTTCCAAGTGAAAACTAATTTAATAAGTTTTACATCACAAAACATTACATTTTGAATTTAAAAAAAAAAAAACATTCAACAAGGATTCCCATATTTTTTCATCTTTTAGTTATAAAATTGAAGTCCCCACTAATACATTTCCTCATCTTTTTTTAATTTTATATAAAAAATTCTTCCTAAAACTTCTTTCTACCAATTGTATATATCAATTCTTTAAAAGTTAATTATTTGTTAATAAAAATAAATAAAGATTCTATTTCATTTTATGTATGCATGCAGAAGGAAATTCAATCAAGTCTAAATGAAAAAATATAAAATCCCATGAGTAGACCATTACTTTGTATTCGAACACATTATAAACCGAAATACATGGTAGCCAATTCAGAAAAAAGAAATAAGCCCATCGAAAAAGATTAAAAGAAATCCCATCAACACACAGATAGCATCGTCTAAATGGCCGAATGCTAAGGCAATGGGAAAACACATTGAAGAAGGCGTTCTCCAATCTCCTGTATTGAAATAAAGTTGATCATAAAAACAAAAACTATCAGTGTGTGGCTGCCTCGGTTCCTCTCCCGGATGTCTTTATCCTTAGCAGGCACAAATTCTAAAAAATTACTCCAAATACATCATCATTGTTCTTCTGCTCCTCATAAGATTTAAAGACAAAGTAAAAAACAGTGTGTGTTAACAGATCTGCCAAAGCGACTACACACATCAAAACCACGAAGTGATAAGATTTGCAAACAAAGTAAACTACGCTCTGGGTCAACAGCTCCATTAACAATACCACACACATCGCCATCAGGACCACTGTTCCATATGCAGTCCTCGCCCAGAACCCCAGGCCGTGCTCATCCCCATACACCACGAAATATTCTGAAAACCCTAAAACGATGACACTGACTATAAAGTCCCAAATATAGAGCGTCGAAGCCCTAACACGATTTCCTTTGACGACGTCCTTGCGCTTTCTCACCCTTACGAATCCGTATCTCTCCTCTACTGCTAACATCACGCCGGCAATCTGCCACCCCTTGCTTGTATACATCAGGCCAAAGATAAATAAAATACAAATAATGAACATCTGATGAAGAGGAACCCACCTGTTCAATTTATGCACTCCCATAACGGATATCCAGAAAAACAGAATAAACACCATGCCCATGCAATAAGCACAGAGGAATATCAGAGACGAGAGAATAGTTACAGTGAGCCGTTTCCAAACTTCGGCGACGACTCTCGTGACATTGGTATAAGAGAAGTTATTGTCAGAGTAGGTGCCGGCCACTGTGTGAACCACAGCCACAGTTGAAAGCAGAGAGAAGGCGAAAACCAATGCCATGTAAGCTAGTTCCAAGAGTAGAACCTCGCCCCATTCCCTGCTCAATGTGTTCAGGGTCCTCGTTGCGGCATCCATGTCATCATATAGTTCGTTCATCGTAGCTATTTTTTCGAATAGGTTCTTTAAGATCAGACTGTGCGCCACGATTATTACAGAAAGAGGGAAAATGAAGGTTACGGCGAGGGCCCCAAGTAGTTTAGGGCAAGAACGCAGGATCTTGAAGGCCTCTCCCACGATACCGAAGACTCCCTGGAACTGCAATTCTTCAGGTTCTCTGTCCATTGTTGATACCAGAACCTTACACTGCAAATTTGTGTCTATGCTTGGATATATGTGTAGACTAGGAAAAAGTGTTGGAGAGAGTAATGTTTAATAGGGAAAAACATATGAAGATAATCGTTAAGATATAAAAAGTGAAAATAAATGTAAATGGATAGATTTTAAAATGAAAAAGTGTGATTATAATGATTTTATTGGTGTATTTTTTAAGATGAATTAATCTCTTTACTAAGTGGATTATCTAATAGATTTTATGGAGTAAGTTTATGAATGAATCATCGAGTAGATTATAATTCATGGTCATAAATTGTATAAAATAGAATTAAAAAGATGATAACGTAATAAAAAAAGTTAATATAGTTGAGTGATCCGACCCAATTGAGACCTCCGTTGAACGAAAATTCCACCGATGCGTCTTTCCCTGATGTTTCTTGTGAATATTAGATGCTGGACGGCTCGACTTTGTGATAAGACTCGTTCAGGTAATTCCACGAACGCATCTTCGCTTGAAGATTCTTGTGAATAGTATATGCTTGATCGCTTGACTTTGTCAGAAGACTCACTCAAGCTGAAGCGTAGCGTACACGTCTCTGTTTAGCCTGATGGAAACTATTGGCCAGATAATGCTATTTTCCAAACCATCGATTTTCAAAATAATGGTCTGTGAAAGTGTGCTCATTCGTTGATAGAGTCACCCGGCATTATCTGGCCAATAGTTTCCATCCAAGAAAGATTAAAGCGTCCTTTGGATATGTGTGGTATATACGCAACCACTTAAGACTCTTGTTTTCAAGGCCCAAAGAAAAATCTAGGTTAGTTTTTTAGTAGTGGATTGGTAAGTTTTGAGGTTTATGAAGAAGAGATTTAGAATTAAATATTGAAGTAAGAAATAGGTAGTGGATTGGTAAGTTTTGGGGTTTATTAAGAAGAGATTTGTATTTAAATATTGAAGTAAGTCTTTCTTATACATAGAGTGTTATACATAGAAATAAGCCTATGTCCCCTAAAAAAATCAGGGTTATCCTTCTTAGGAATCAAGGCTAGGAAAGTTGTATTGATAGATTAGAGTTCCTACCCAGAAGTCCTTCATTCTTTAACTGTCTTTAAAACATCTTCTTCCAATTGCACATAAAAATCATATAAAAGTTAATGGACCAACCATGTGGTCCTAAACTCTTCCTTTTCTAAAAATAATTAGCTATTATTTGTAGCTCCTTCTTAGTAACTTCTATCATCAAATCCTCTTTGAGTTCATCATTGATAATCTTAGGTTGATAAAGTGCTAGCTTGATGGTTTATTTTATATTTATTTTATTTTTTTCTTGATATATTTTCTGAAAATTAGATACCCTTAATTCAACTATTTTGTGAAACCTTCTCATATTTCTTCCCTCCTCCCCTTTCATCTCCTAGATGCTATTTATCATCTTTCTTTGTTATCCATACTTTTGAAAGATATTTATATTCATCCCTTTGCTACATTCAAAATGCTCTATTTTTCATCCTCCATATTGCATCTTCCCATTCTAGAAATTATTTCTTTTTTTTCAACTTCTTGAGCTAGATATTCTCCTTATTGAAAAAACGCCATTGCCTTTGTCACTATATAACTGATTCAATTTAGATTCTATTTCAACTATCTTTGTCTATGCTTCTCAATATTTACATTTGGCCCATGCAATTGTAGTAGATTTGATTCTTCTTAGATTTTAGAAAATTGAAACATATTTGTCTCTTCTGTCAATATATCTCCACTAGTACTTTTCTATATTCATAAATTATTAATCTTCTAATCAAATAACATTGAACTTGAAAGGTTCTATTGGCTTTATGGAGTTTGAAGTTTGTCCTGCATGTCGGTCTGCATGTTATGCTAGGATTTTTGAAAGTTTCCATTCATTATTTAGGAGCTTGTGCTGGTCACCATGTTGTGCTTACTCTGTAGGTGATATTATGTCGACTTCTCCTCCCTTGGTTTTGTATGAAGCTGGCGATGAGAGGAATGACTTCAAAGATGAACAAACGACCACCCAAGGTATACCACGAGGTAATTTTTAACCTAATTTTGTGATTCCTATGCATGAATTCAATCAGGCATGTTCTTGATTTGAAAACAATACTCTTATAGGGTATTTTTTGGTTTGAATTCACCTTGAGAATGTCCTAAAAAACTAGATTGAGCAGTATTGGTGTCTGTATGGGATTCAAGTAGACCATGTCCAAAATCTCTTCAAGATTTTTTTTTATTTTCATTTTGGTAGTCCCAACCAAGCCCAGAAGGTCCTCAATAAGGGTCTTAGTTACATTAATATTTCATTGCTCATTTTTTAGCCGTGGAGCTGGGATTTCATGGTTTCTAATTCTATTTTCTTGGTTGTGCCTATTTGGATAGAATTCCTAGATCTCCCCACTGCATAGTGGCCCTTTCTAAAATATTTGGTATCCACCCTCGATGAATTTATCTATGATGAACTCTCTCAGTTCATGTTGGTCCATCCTAGTAGGAGAATGTGTGTCAATATTGACCTAGCTAAAACCATAAAGGATTATATTGACATTTAGGTTGGTTCTACCCATATTCATCAGTAGGTGGTGTTTATCAACCTCTCTAACACATGCTACCATTTCTAGTCAGCTTCCTATCACATTAAGGATTGCTCCTTGATGGCTAAAAATTGAAGGCTAAGGCATCTACCCAATAGTTGGTGTTATTTTATCTCCCACCAACCTGCATCCTCCTTTAAATTATGGTGAGTGGATTGAATTTTCATGAAAGAAAAGGAAAGGTGGTAAGCCCACTCAGGCGGGGCACAAAGTGGTAATATATGCTCAAGCCCTATTGCCTAAGCCTCCCATACATATGCTCAGGCACTAGCACCTAAGCCTCCCATGTAGCTACTGATTATGGAGTCGACCCTTGTCCACTCTACTCCATCGATTATAGATTTTGTACACCACGATGAAGGGTTTCGGTCCACTATGCCCTTGGGTTCTTTAGATGAGGTAGTGGTTGAAGGAAGTTTATCTCAAAGCTTAGGATGATGGTCCTATAGCCCCACGTGAGGTGAGCAGTTAGCTCATTTGAACAAGCGATGGTAAACTTCTTTCTCCTCCATCACCATGGGTACCTTCAAGAATAATCTCTATCACTTGTTGATATATAATGTGACTAAAATCAGTGCGGTAATTCAACTCGACTATTTTTAATGTTGTTTCTCTCTTGGAATGTGTATGGGTTGATGAACCCTATTCATCATTACATGGTTTAAAATGAACTCTCTACCTGTTCCAGTATCTATGGTCATCTAGATTTTGTGTGTTTACAAGAATTCAAAGTGTCAGGTTTCAATTTGAAATCTACTTGTTCTATGTTATGGTATGGTAGTTAGATGTATACTATCAGCCAAAATCACAATAGTGGAGGCACTATCATTTTGCTTAATAATAGGTGGATGAGAAATTTTATTACATGGGATTCTGAACCCTCTCACCACATGGTTTAGATTCTGCTCAAATTTGATGGTCTTTCCTTCGAGATTATTAATATTTACACCTATAATGAGGTCCAAGATAGATGTACCCTATGGATATGGTGTGCTTTACCCTTACCTAACGTGGTCTGGTTGATGTGTGGTGATTTCAATATGGTCAAGAATCCTTATGATAAAATGGGTCAGATCCCCAATAGGTGGGCCTCGAGAGAGCGACATGTATGGTATTTTATGAAAAATAAATTGGGGGTCTTCAATCCCAATGTTTGTTTCTGTACGAGTTAGTTTCCTGAGCATTTGTGGTTCACATGGTCTAATTTTCAGTCGATTCCCACAATATTTTTAAAAAGGTTGGATAGGGATATGTTGTCAGACCAACACACTTTTTCTTTTTCTTGTTGGATCCCTTTAGTCCCTTTTTTTGAAACCATTCTTGGTATGATCTTGTCCAATCATTCCCCCATATTATTCTATGTTCATGTTTCCTCCACCCATATATGGCCTAGTCATGCTCAATTTTTTCTGAACAGTTCTTTCTTACAACATGATAGCACATATTAAATCTAGGCTGCATTGGCTCAAAGTGGTTGACCACATTTCTAAAGATATTTTTCAAAGACTTCGAGCTTCGTGTCACTCCACTCGATTCAAAATTTTATTGGTTAATGGGGTTTGCACCACATCTTTTCCTTAAATAGTAGCTGAATTTACATAATATTATTTTCATGTTTTTGCTGCTCAACCGTACACCCCTGAAAGATAATTAGCCCTTCAATATTACAAATAGGTTATCCCAAATTGACTCTCCCCAGTGCAAAAAAATGATTATGAACAACCCTTATCAGAGCAAGATCTTGCAAAGACCCTATTTCAAATGGCATATGCTAAGGTCATAGGGCTTGATGGCTTCCCCTACGAATTTTACAAAACTTGTTGGGAGTTTTTTGGTCCTTAATTGCATAAAGTATATTTGGAAGCCCTGCAGATTGGATCCTTAGGTACTATTATCAATAAGGGTGATATCAAGTTTATCCCAAAGTTTGAGGATCTAAAATTTTTTACAAACTAGAGGCCAATATCTTTGCTCAATGTTAGCTAAAAGATCATTGCCAAAGTGCTTGATTTGCAGATTAGGCCCTCGCTTCCCTATATTGTGAGGTCTGAGCAAATTGGCTTGATCTAGAATCATTATATTTTAGATAACATTCTTACAATTTATCTGTCTACCTCACAGCATTCTGCACCTGTGATCACACCACAATTTGCACCTATGCCTAATGATGGTTGGGGGGCTTTGGGTAGCTATGAGTATATTTCTAGCTAATCTCGTCCTTCTTATCGAATTACTCATGCTTCAGACTAGGGTAAGGAGCGCTATGATGAGTGGAGAACCACCCTCTTCAGATTGATAATGCTCTGTTTGCCACATGCCGCCTTCTTTAAAGCATTTCTAGTTGTAGAATATTTCTTGTTTGATGTTGATGGTTGTGGTGCCTGTGTGGTGCAGTTCGTTTTTCTTTATCCGCTATTAGGATAAGTTAATGGCTTCTAGGGTGTGACTTTTTCTCCACCCACATTTTTTTTTTGGCTGTAAAGGCCTTTTATTTTTATAATTAAAATGGCCTTTCATTAAAAAAACAAAAAAATTCCTATTGATTTTTCCTTATATTTTTCTAACTAAAATAAAATTGACAAATTATTAGATCCTCCACATTGATTTATCTAAGAATTCACACACTAAAAGTCTATTCGATCTTTTAAAATTATCATATCTTCTAGTTCTTTGATTCTTCCAAGTAAAAACTAATTTAATAAGTTTTACATCACACAACATTACATTTTGAATTTTTTTTTAAAAAACATTCAACAAGAATTCCCATATTTTTTCATCTTTTAGTTATAAAATTGAAGTCCCCACTAATACATTTCCTCGTCTTTTTTAAATTTTATATAAAAAATTCTTGCTTAAACTTCTTTCTACCAATTGTATATATCAATTCTTTAAAAGTTAATTATTTGTTAATAAAAATAAATAAAGATTCTATTTCATTTTATGTATGCATGCAGAAGGAAATTCAATCAAGTCTAAATAAAGAAATATAAAATCCCATGAGTAGACCATTACTTTGTATTCGAACACATTATACACCGAAATACATGGTAGCCAATTCAGAAAAAAGAAATAAGCCCATCGAAAAAGATTAAAAGAAATCCCATCAACAGACAGATAGCATCGTCTAAATGGCCGAATGCTAAGGCAACGGGACATTGAAAAAGGCGTTCTCCAATCTCCTCTATGGAAAGAAAGTTGATCATAAAGACAAAAACTATCAGTGTGTGGCTGCCTCGGTTCCTCTCCCGGATGTCTTTATCCTTAGCAGGCACAAATTCTAAAAAATTACTCTAAGTACATCAGCATTGTTCTTCTGCTCCTCATAAGATTTAAAGACAAAGTAAAAAACACTGCGTGTTAACAGATCTGCCAAAGCGACTACACACATCAAAACTACGAAATGATAAGATTTGCAAACAAAGTAAACTACGCTCTGGGTCAACAGCTCCATTAACAATACCACACACATCGCCATCAGGACCACTGTTCCATATGCAGTCCTCGCCCAGAACCCCAAGCCGTGCTCATCCCCATAAACCACGAAATATTCTGAAAACCCTAAAACGATGACACTGACTATAAAGTCCCAAATATAGAGCGTCGAGGCCCTAACACGATTTCCAGGGACGACGTCGTTGCGCTTTCTCACCCTTACGAATCCGTGTCTCTCCTCCACTGCCGACATCACACCCGCAATCTGCCACCCTTTGCTTGTATACATCAGGCCAAACAGAAATACAATACAAATAATGAACATCTGATGAATAGGAACCCACATGTTCAATTTATATACTCCCATAACGGATATCCAGAAAAACAGAATAAACACCATGCCCACGCAATAAGCACAGAGGATCATCAAAAACGAGAGAATAGTTACAGTGAGCCGCTTCCAAACATTGGCGACGACTCTCGTGACATTGGTATAAGAGAAGTTATTGTCAGAGTAGGTGCCGGCCACTGTGTATACCACAGCCACAGTGGAAAGCAGAGAGAAGGCGAAAACCAATGCCATGTACGCTGCTTCCAACACTAAAACCTCGCCCCATTCCCAGCTCAGAGCGTTCAGGCTCTTCTTTGCGGCATCCATCCTATCATATGGTTCGTTCATGGTAGCTATTTTTTCGAATAGGTTCTTTAAGATCAGACTGTGCGCCACGATTATTACCGAAAGAGGGAGAATGAGGGTTACAGTGATGGCCCCAAGTAGTTTAGGGCAAGAACGCAGGATCTTGAAGGCCTCGCCCACGATACCGAAGACGCCCTGGAACTGCAATTCTTCAGGTTCTCTGTCCATTGTTGATAGCAGAAGCTTACACCGCAAATTTGTGCGTGTCAATGCTTGGATATATCTGGAAGAAATGTTAGAAATTTTGTTTTTTAAAAAATTATGACAGAAAAATATTTGGTAAAACAAAAAAAAAGTGATTGTAAATGTTTAATGATAGATTTTAAAAATATAAATTGTGATTTTTTAATTAAGAAAAGTTGTAAATGTTTAATAATAAATTAAAAAATAATAATAATTAAGAAAAGTTATTTCAATGATTTTATTGGTATATTTTCTGGAATCAATTCATTGATGGTTTCTAGGTGGATTATCTAACTTCTGCATAGTCCATAATTAAAGATTACATTGAGTGAGTTTCTGAGTAGAGCATCTAAGTGAATTATCTAGCTTCTGCATAGTATAGATTACATTAAGTGAGTTTCTGAGTAGATCATCTAATTTTAATATACTCTATGTGGAATAAGTTTTTAAATGGATTATCATAATTATAAATTATATAGAATAAAAAAAATAATTAAACCGTTCATGTAGAGGAGTTGGAGAGCAAATGGATAGTTAAAACTCTCCAGATATCTAGAGGCCCAGGTTCAAATCTTTCCCCTCACATGTTGCTGATATGTTGTATATAAAAGTTTTCACATGTTGCTGATATTAAAAAGATGATAATCAAATTTTGATGTAACTAAAAATATTAATATAGTCGAGCGATGGCACCAAATCGAGACAGCCATTACCGTTAAATGAGAATTCCATGGACGCATCTTTCCTTGATGTTTCTTATGAAAATTAAATGCTTGGACGGATCTTTTCTTGACGTTTGTTGTGAATATTAAATGCTTGGAGCATCTTTCCTTGATGTTTGTGGTGAATATTAAATGCTTGGACATATCTTACCTTAATGTTTTTTTTTTAAGGTCACATGCTGGACCTGGACCGCTTGACTTTGTGAAAAGACTCGTTCAGCTAATTCCACAAACGCATCTTTCCTTGAAGTTTCTTGTGAATATTATATGCTTGATCGCTTGACTTTGTCAGAAGACTCACACAAGCTGAAGCGTAGCGTACACGTCTGTGTTTAGCCTGATGGAAACTATTGGGCAGGTAATGCTATCTTCCAAACCGCAGGGAAAGTGTACTCATTCGTAGATAGAGCTCCCCCGCCATTCTACCCCTGGCAGACGGCACTGATGCGAAATTAAGCCACATACATGTTTGACTCAAATTGCATGAGATTTGAACACCTGTAAATATAAAAAAAGTACGCTGGTCCCTTACATAATCTATAGATCCAAAAAAGAATTAAAGCGTCCTTTGGATAGCAGATAAAAGAGTCCGGGGTCCCTGCAAGTTGTTATTTGACGTTTCGAATCCTACAAAGCCCTCTCGATATATATATATATATATGAATATGATACTAAAAGTGAAGACAGAAAACCATTACTAATAAGGATACATAGATATTAATTCATGTAATAGCTCTTTAATTAGATTATTTATTTTGTGTTGCTCGTGTTTCACGTAAAAGGAACTAGTAGTGATATGTTCTGTTTTATAGTAGACAAAATTTAAAAGTTATTAAAATATTTTAAAAGAAATCAATTTTCATATATATAACTTAAACATTTAGTTTGTTATTATTATTGTTAATAAAATATTAAAAAAAAACAAAACATGATATTCTTGTAAATAAATCTTTGATGTTAGCATATGAAATGTTTTAAAATATAATAAGGTGGTTTTTTTTTTTGAATGAAAGGACCTTATATTAGTTGGAAATAATCACTTTTATTGAAAAAGGTTGGGTGGAATTAACACACCCCGTGTGCCAAAAAATTACAGGATCACATGGATCAACTCAAAAAGCCAATATTACATCAGAACTGAGTAAAGAAAAGAAGAAAAAACAGAGACAAGTGTATGCAGCCACTGGTGCAATTGGAATCAAGCGAACATTCCATCCACTAGAGGTGCGGAATTGGACTGCAGTGGAAACCAATGATGCTAAGAAGTTGGAGCAGATAAATGATCTTTGTGACCACTATGAGAACGAGCTGAAGGTGAGCCTGTGTGAGAGAAGCCACGAGTTCTAGACACATGGTTGTCGGAAAGAAGTCGTCTAACAGAGCAAGGTGCATTAGCCCAATGATCCAGAAGTGATCTAAGATATTGCAGCTCCACCTGAACTTTCTCCACCTGAGTAAGGATCTGTAACCAACAATCATAGAAGAGAGTATATCTAGCAGCAACAGAGAAGGAGGTAGAAGCCTCCTGTCTCCCAAAGATAATATTATTTCTTGTTTTCCAAAGATGGTATAAAATATTAAGACAAAAAATATGCCAAACTTCATTTAGGGGAAGAGAAAAATCTAGGGGATCCCCAAGTAGTGCATTAACCCAAGAACATTGCTCCAAGTAAAAGGAATTGAAAAAATAAAGAACCCAATCCCAAGCATTTTTGGCTGTTTGACAAGCCCAAAACACATGAACAAAATTGTCAGGACCTCTACAAAAAATACAAACAGGATTAGCAACCCCCATATATTGTAACCTATGACCAAGGGGAAGACCTTGATGTAAGAAACTCCAGGCAAAAAAACAATGCTTAGGTTCAAGATAGGACTGCCAAACCACAGAAAAGCGAAGGCTCCATCTAGATTGAGAAGAAACTAGATCCCAATAGTGGTTTAAAGTATCAACCAGAGGAGCATGAGGGGACAACAGATGATACCCTAAAGAAGGTTTATATTTCACCAGAGAAGTATGATTAGACCAACACCAATCAGATGACCAATGTTGTGGAAAGTTCTTACCAAAATGTAGCCAAATAGAGAAAGGAGTGTTGTCGATAACCACATCAAAAGTTTCTCGATCATCTGGCTTAAGACCAAACTTCTGGCAAAACTGATCCCAAGAATACCAATGCTTGGTATGAGCATCAAAGAAATATGAAAATGTTGCAATACCTTTTTTGAAGAAGTGTAATGCTTTAACCCATTGAACTTGAGCCAAAGGTAGGCCCTCTGAAGTGACTACAGGAGACCACCAAGGACTTAGAGGCCCCGCCACCCTTTCCTCCCAAAGGGCAGGCCAAAAAAGAGGCAGTTTCGTACAAGAATTTCCAAGATTCATCACCCTGAAGTGCCCTAACAATCCATTTAGCACATAAAGCAAACCCCTAAAAATGATAGTTAAATAAACCCAGACCCCCTGCCTTTTTAGGAAGACAACAAACATTCCATGCCACTCTATGAAACCCCTATTTTTGTTTATTTGAAGCCCAAAAAAAATCCCGCAAGAGCTTGTCCAGCTTCTGGTAACAATTTTTAGATGAGACCCAACAAGAAGAGTAATATACATGTGTAGAAGCTAGCACCTTAGAGCAAAATTGAAACTTACCAGCCAAGGAAAGCTTTTTAGTAGACCAGTAGCCAAGGAAAGCTTTTTTGTTTTTTAAGCTTTATTGTGAGACGGGTGAAAGTAATATTATTTAATATTTTTATTTTATTAGATATTATTTGTGATTTGATGTTTTTGGTAGGAAATTATTATTATGATAATTATTTAGCATCATAATGTGTTTACTATTAGTTGTAAGTAGTTGTTGCTCTATTATAGGTTGTTATGTCACATTGGGCAGACTTTTGAATTTAAATAATCTCATATCAATGAAAGAAATCATGGAAGCTTTACACTATTAATGGTATCAGAGTAGGGGATTTAAGGAAGATCCAACTATCTTTCTCATCCATTGAGAATTGATATCTTTGCGAGGAAGAGGATTAGGTCTTTCTCTTACTTTGACAAAGAAAGGCTCCAAAGCAATTCATTAATAAATTAGAGGTTATGAAGAGAAAATCCTTGCGGTTTAAGGAGGATGCTTGTGAACAAAATTGATACTATGAAAATTCACTAGTTGTTCTTCATAAATCATAAGCCTATAGATTCATCATATTACAACAACATGCTTAAGCCTATAGATTCATCATCTTATAAGTTTATAGGTCTTTCTCTTGCTTCCATTAGAGTTTGCACTTAAGCCTAGAGTAGGATAGATAGAATTTAATCTACATGACCTACATAGTTTTTGCAAAGATTACATTAAAAAATTCATACTTTAGATCCAAATTATTGGCATATGTGTCACTCACCAGTTATAACTTACGTAGGTCAATACGACCACTAAGGCATATCCATCACCTCTACATAATTGATGTTTAATGCAATTGGTTCAATGGATAGCTAGATTAGCTCACTAATTATTACAACGTAAAGCTAACCTACCTCACCTTCAATGAGGTCTAAATTTCAATACCCACAAGCTTTATGGAATTGAAGTTCTTGTTCAGGTTGGGATCTTAGATAACAATCTTTAGGGAACCATTTCGATAGGCCTTCAAAATCTCATTTAACTTATGACCTCACAACCATTTTGATGAGGTATTGATATTGCAAGAGGTTGTCATCAAATGCCTATGAGGATATTTGGTGTTCTTTGTCCTCAAACCCTACACTGCACCTCATGTAAATCTCTTACTTTACTAGGAATTCCAAAGTTTGAATCATCTAGTACCATGAATAGAGCAGAGAGCATCAAATATTTCTGATGAAAACAAAGGGTTTGGTTGGAAATTTTTAGAAAAATTTATAGTTTTTTTATATCAAAGATATCATTGTCCCCACCTAGTGAGAATTATTAGCTATGGATTGACCTATGATAAAGCATAAAATACCTCAAAAACTATTGAAATTTCATTAGGTCATGTTTAAGACTGTTGACTTTATTTTTTGATAATGAGTTTACTTGGGGGAAAGCATTTTTCAATGATTAAGACCCCATTAGGTTCTATAGTTCTTGTATTAGATTCAACATTTAGCTAATATCCATCATAGGTTGATAAAATATATACAAGACAGTTGTCAAATATTTTTTTTGAATTATCTTACATGGATAGTGGAAGGGCTTATTAGATCCTATAAATAATTATGTTCTTTTTTCAATTAGTAAAGGTGAATAATAAGGAGTTTCACATAATATTTTTAAGCATTGAAATACTAAAGGAATAGTCCAAGGATATTGTATGGAGACTTTGGTCAAAAGAAAAACCACAATCCCCTATACCTTTTTTCCTAATAAGATACTATTGGTTTCTTGTAGTTCAATTCTAGTGCACTAATATTTGTATTATCCAATTCCTAACTATTGTGAGGTAATAATTATTATGCTTGGAAAACTAAATTCAAAACTCAACTTGAGCTTGAGGATGTGTGAGAATTTGTAAATAAGTCCACTTGTCATATTGACAAAGATTATGAACTGATAAAGTTTGACAAAGTAGATAGGGAGGCTTAGTTGATCATCATTGTTGAAGATATTACATTACTTGGTAGTTTTATAAATATTGGGTTAGGGAGTGTGTTTTATAATGTATGTGTCAAAGTGTGTAGAGTGTCATATGTTATATAATAAACTATACAAAGTGTTAAGAGTGCAAGTGAAGAATCACATGATATGTGACAAGATTTAAAGTGAATATTCATGGGTTTTTTTCCATATATTATGGATAGAAAAGGATGCATATCCCAGATGCTTGAGAAGTTGAGCATTGAAGAGTTATTTTGTAAGTTTATTTAATGGATACAAAGCTCTATTCATAATAGCAAATTTCCCTAATATATTTCATGATTTATAAATAATATTTTGTGTATTATATTGTGAAATATTATTGTGATTATTTGAGTGGCCTTTATATGATTCATATTTGATCTTGAGAAACTACACCTGTGAAATAATCTGGTAAAATTGCTAGAAGTGGTATCAAAGATGCACTTTGGCCACATGAGAAGCTTGAAGGATTGGGAAGAAGATATTAAAGTATTGAAGAAAATTGATAGGTTGGTTGATATTTCACCAAAAAGGATAAGTTGAGGACATAAAATATAGAAGGGATGGTATGAGTGCACTCTATGATTGTTGGAGAAGTTGTGCATGGAAAAAAACCATTTTACATAGCTAAAGGATATGAAGATATCTAATGTTAGTAAAATTTCTATGAAGTGGACAACTGATGAAGTTGAAGCCTTGAAAGGATATGTAACATATAAGGAGTAGTAAAATTTGAATGAAGATCATTGTAGCAAACAAGAAGATTGAAGGTGTATCTTGCTAAGAAGAAGAGCACCTATGTGAAGTCCAAGCTAGAGAAGTTTGAAGAGCTAGAAGAAATATAACTTGCGAGATATAAAACCCTCTACAACAATGAGCTTGTGCTTGAAGATTCAAAAAGCTTGTGGTCTATTAGAGCATCTGAGAGTAGCCATTTGCATTTGGCCTATGAAGAGTTCATGAGAGAAGAAAACGACAAAGCTTGAGAAAAGTAAAGTGCTTACATCAATGCTAGAGATGAAAGTCAAACTTATAATATTTTGGATAATGTATAAGATGAGATAATAACACTTGGAATAATTTGCATGCAAGGGAGAATGTTACTTTACCACATGTGAGCAATAAGGTGAGTGCCAAAGTATTGATTATTCTTTTATTTACATAGCGAGCACATATTTTGGACTAACTTAATCTATCCTTAGGAATTATAAGTTTATTTGAAATCTAATTAATTATAAGGTTGAACTTTGAAAATGAATTTATTAATGGAGAAATAAGGAATTTAAAAGTTTTTAACTAAAGGAATTAATTAATACATGCGATATATAAGGAATTTAAAAGTTTTTAATAAGGTATTGATTTGAAATCAGAATTAAATGGAGTGAGGGTGAAAGCATATGGTTATTTTTATAAATACAAGACACACTTAGTTGTAAAATATTATCCTCAAATAGAAGTAATGGACTATTGAGAAACCTTTGCACCTATAGTAAAAATGACTACTATTCACAAAATTTGTGCATTAGCAACACAACTAGGGTGGAAACTACATAAGATGGATGTTAAGAGTGTATTTCTTAATAGTGATCTTGAAGAAGAAGTATATATGACTCAACCATGAGGATTTGTTATAAAATGATAGGAATATAAATTCTATAAATTAAATAAATTATTATATGAATTAAAACAAGCACCGAGAACATGGCACATTAAGATTAATAATAATCTTCTATGACATAATTTTAAAAGAAGTGCATTAGATTCAAATTTCTATACAAAAAAAATTGGGTTAGAAAGAATAATTCTTGTGGTATATGTTGATGATATAGTAATCATAGTAAGCTCAAAGAAATTGATAGATAAAGTTTAAAAATATCTAGAAAAGAACTTTGAAATGACAGATGTAGGACTACTACACTACTTTATTGGTTTAGGAATTTATCAAGGAGGCAATAGAATCACAATAACTCAAACAAAGTATGCAAAATAATTACTTGAAAATATAGGATAACAAAATATAAACCTAAAGACACTCCTCTAGAACAAGAGTTGCAACTCTTAGGCTATGATAAGACACCACTAGTTTATGCTACTATGTATGAACAACTAATTAGAACTCTTATGTATTTAACAAATACAAGACCTATTTTACTATAAATTATCTCTCTATGTTTATGCAAGATTCTATGTAATATAATTGGAAATATACAAATATAATACTACAACATATCAACAAAACCATAGAATATGGTTTAAAATCATATTCAAGATATCATTTTTACTTATAAGCATATTCAATTTTTGACTATTGTTAATATATAGATGATAGAAAATCAACATTAAGATATGTATTTTATATTGGGTTAGGACCTATTTCTTGGTATAGTAAGAAACAACATATAGTGGCCCCTTCATCAATAGAAGAAAATATCATGCAATAAGAGATGTAGTAGATAAAGCACTTTGGTTACAATATATTTTTTAGATATGGGAAGAAACACAACTCCTATAATACTAAACAATGATAAACAAGGAGCTCTCAAATTAATTAAAAATCATGTCATTCATGAATGAACAAAATATATTGAAGCTCAATGTCAATTTATTAGACATAATATTACAGATCACCATATTCATGTAAAATATGTCCCCATAGAGGAACAACTTGCAAACATCTTTACAAAAGTGCTTGAATGAAATCAATATAAGATATTTCAGAGACATCTATGCACATTAAAACATATTTATACAATATAATGTAATATGGGGGTGTGTTGGAGACATTACATTATTTGGTATCTTTCTAAATATTAGATTAGAGAGTGTGTTTTATAATATATGTGTTAAAGTGTGGTGAGTTTCATGTGCTATATAATAAAGTGTGCAAAGTGTTAAAAGTGCAAGTGAGTATTCACATAATATGTGGCAAGATGTAAAGTGAAGATTCATGAGAGTTTTATCATATGTAAGAAATAGGAAATGATGCATCTGCTAGATGTTTGACGAGAGAAATAGTCGAATATTGAAGAGTCGTGTTGTAATGCTATTTAATGGAGATAAAGATCCATGCATTGTAACAATTTTCATCGATATGTTTTAGTGATTTATGAAAAAAATTGTGAGTTTTATATTGTGAAATATCATTCTGATTATGTGAGTGACATTTATATGATTCATATTTGATCCTAGGAAATTAGAATTTTGAATTAATCTAGCAAAATTTCCATCAATCATGTTTGATGTCTTTGATTAAGTTCAACCATTCATATGTGACTCAATGTTAGGATCTCATCCTAATATTATTTGTAATTCTCATTGTCTTATGTAATGTGTAGACACCAAAACAGCACCAATCCGATTATGTGACTGCAAACACTGATCGCTTTGACAAACACAGCCCCCAGGGCAGCCCTCAGAGGTTAAACAGTGGTCTTAACCACTTTCATAGCAATTTTGTGAGGTCAAGAAGCAATTTGGCACACTTGGACACTTTGCCCAGTATTCGTCTCACCCGGGGACGAATTCAAAATAGAATCCGTCCCACCCCAGGACGAATTCTGAATCCGTCCCTGGGTGGGACGAATTCTAAGCTTAACGGGCAAAAAGGCAAATGGTGCCAAGTGGCAGCCCAGAACAGTCAGTTAAGGGCTCCTACCTTGCACGCATGTGTAAGTGGACAGAGGGGCCGTTAGAGGACTGTTACAAGAAGCATTTATCAAAGTTCAAGTCAAGGGAAGACTCCCCTCCCTCATGGGAAGACAAGACTGCCACATGGCGCCCATGGCCAACACTTGGCTTTTGTGCTTCCCTCCCAAAAGAGACCCCTTGGGTCTATAAAAGGTGGGACTTTTCTCACCCAAAACATGCAGGTGGAAGGAGTGTTCAAGCAACGAAGTGCTGCCGAATCGAAGACTCATTTGCATCCCCCTTTGTTCACCTTCCTACATCCATCAATCTCTTTTGCAAGGGAGGTTGTTGGGTGGCCTTTGGAAGCTCGAACCTTACTCAAATCCGACGCATGGACATCTGAACCTACCAATTCGCCGACCCCCAATCCTAAAAGGTTTTGGGCCCATCCTTGGTGGATTGGCTCCAAAATCGAGGGCCAACGGTGGGAGGCCCACTTGGGCACCCCCGCACCCCCAAGTTCTAATTTCAGTTTTTGAGCACTTTAGATTAATTTTTAGATTGCATTACGTGTTACTAGGTCTGATTAGTCTATAATTGCAATTTTGTAGCTTTTGGTCGAGTTTAGGGTGTTTTGTATTGCTTTATCGTTTCGCTAACTTGCGGGTGTCAAGGTTAAATTCCCGAGGGAGGAGGTCAAATTGGGAAAATCCGACCATCTGGGTCGTCCCAAAATGGCCCCAATTACCTAACCCCCCTATTTGCGGGAGTTTTGCAGGTCCCGGGATCCGACATTGGAGCAACGACAGGTCGATTTCTCCTATTCAGAAGAATTCGTCCCACCCGGGGACGAATTACGGTCGAGATTCGTCTGCCCGGGGACGAATTCCGGTTTAAGGTGAATTGGCCAGTGCCTCGGTGGCGATGGCCTTCAGTGGCTGTTCTTACCTTCCGTAAGATTTTGAAGCAATTTGGATTCATTGTTTTCATGGTTTCGGGGCAAATATTCGTATGCATATTTTGTTAGTTTTAGAGAGAGAATGCTTTTCATTTGCAGCGAGGTGCTACTAACGTCTTGATCATTTCTTTGTTTGCGGGGAGAAGCAGAGAGGCGAAGAACCCATCAACATCGGCGGCGGCATCATCTTAGCCCGCCCAGTGCAATCGTGGGCACGCGGAAGGAGGAACCATTCAGCGATTGTAATCAAACCTTATTTGCGCTCCTAGCCCCTGAAAAGGGAGGAGGCATTATTGTAACAGAGATCGAAAGAAATTAATGAAAGGGCTGTTTTTCTTTATCTGATTGCGTCTCTTACAACATGTCTCTTTTCGTTTCATGCAATGTACATTCCTAGGACTTAGGCGTGCTTAATTTTGAATGCAATTGCACTTGGTGTTTCCTTTGACCGGAATCTCGTGCTTTCAGTGGCGATCACGGTGGGACCCTGTTCCCTGGTTTTGAAATCACAGAAAACTAATCAAAGTTTTGTGTTTGTGCTTGACAGGTACATTTTTTTTGTTGCTGACTGCTATTCGTCTCTGACAGGGACGAATTCTTTTCTGGAATTCGTCTGACCCTGAGACGAATTCAAATTCATCTCTGGGTAGGACGAATTCTGTTCTGCAATTCGTCTCCCAGAGGGACGAATTACTGTCTGCGGATTTTCAGAGCAGAAATTCAGAGACAACGGGAGCGAGCGAGAGAAGAGGTAGGGATTTTCATGATCTCTCGTTATATTTTTATGTTTACATTTACTGTTTCTGCTTCGTTAATTGTTTTCATTTAATCTTGCATTGCATTAGGAAAAGTCATGTATGCTAGTTTCATTTTGTTGGATAAAACGAATCCCACACACATCACGAGACAACTTTAAACCAAGGAGCTGGTCGTAAGACCCCAGCCCTTGATCAAGACCATTGGTGGATTTAATCACCGCCTTGGCTTGATTTGCATCCATTTCTCGATTGTCAACTGTTGTTAGGCGTAAATCCTGACGAAGACAGACCGAGCGTAGCTGGGGTGATTCCCATGCGCGCGAGGATAAGTTTTCTATGGTAGGTGCCATTAACGGGACAATCCCCCTTCCGTACCGCCTATGTACCACGTACCTTCTGCTCTCACGTACCTATAGTCTCCCTCTCGTAAGGGCGGGTATATAGAGAGGTTGGTATATCGGCCTGGTTGGTATATTGAAGGGGCGACCTTTTTGGAGTTATAAGAGCCTACATGATGCATTTAAACGTTCTACAAAACCTACAAAAACAAAAACAAAACATCAAAATGCACTAAACCAGTTTAGGGCACACCAAGAATCCTTAAAAGAGATAATCACGGTTTTGTGAATGTGTGTGCTTAATTCTGCTTAGTGTAGACAAAAAAAAAAATCATAAACAAAAAGATAAAAATCTACGCATTTTGTCATTTTTTCCAAAAAGCTCCAAGGATTCCCGTAATCGCTTGGTCACTCCAAAATGCCCCAAAGGTGTCCATGAACCCTTTGGTCAACCCAAAATCATCCCAAATGTGCCCATAAGTGATGTAGGACCATCCAACAAAATATGGAAAATCTTACATTTTTCCCTAAATTTTAGTGCATCTTGTCGGGGCCATAACTTCTCAACCGTAGCTCCGATTGACTTGAAATTTTACAGGGAGTTAGGTGGGATAATTTTAAACAAATATGATTCCCTAGAATCCTATTTGCCCAAAAAAGTCAGTTTTCGGGGCCAAATTCCATCATCTAGTGCCCCGAAATTAGGTTTTAAAATTGGACACGCAATTCTATGCACTTTTTGAGCTGTTCGGATGTCAATATCTCCTAATGTATTTAGAGCTAGGACTTGAAACTTCATTTTTGTCTTATCTACTATAAGAGGGATGCGCACACCAATTTTGGGCCCCATCTGACTCATTTCAATTTTAGGGCTTTTTAGAGAGACATCGTCATGGTGCTCACCCGTAGCCAAGCCCAATCACGGGCGGAGGCTGTGGGGAATGTCCCAGGAGGCATGAGTCACCTCCGTTACAATCCCAAGGATTTGGTCATACCACCTTGGCGACCTAACACACAATGCGGTCCCCTCCACATCTTAAAGGAAAGAGACTACAGGGACACCTCTTCGAGGAGCACTCCTGTTCAACATAGCACTCATCACACACCCTTCCATGAGGGGTA
Organism: Wollemia nobilis; assembly: GCA_028583015.1. Lineage (NCBI taxonomy): Eukaryota > Viridiplantae > Streptophyta > Pinopsida > Araucariales > Araucariaceae > Wollemia > Wollemia nobilis. The sequence continues at coordinate 634,889 of JAQPPZ010005686.1, read as the reverse complement.
CGGTCATAGGAGAGCTCCCTTAGATGATCGCTATGAGCGGTCACCGCGCGATGAAGCGCTAGGTCAACATAGGGTTCGACGGGAGGAACCACATCATTACACTACCCGTCCTTCACCCCCTCTAGTTGTCAGGACTACAAAGACAAATCCAGAGCACAAGGCTCCTCAGGCGGGGCGGGCCAACTCCACCCGTTCCTTTTTCATTTATGAAAGAGAGCACGAGGAAGACCTCTACCTTCCTCGAGAGCAATATACGGTGCGAGAGCAATATGCCTCCGCACTTGCTATCTATCAGGAACACTCACTGAGGCCAAAGCCTCGAGGGAATGCTGTTACCCCCAATAGAGGGAGGTCGCCTATAGAGATCTTGGATCACTACGACCGAGATAGATATCTAGAAGAGGCATCTAGGCCTTCTAGACATGAAGCAATGAGAGCTCCCTTAGATGCTCGCTATGAGCGGTCATCGCGCGATGAAGTGCTAAGTCAACATAGGGTTCGATGGGAGGAACCACATGATTACATTATCCCTCCTTCACCCCCTCTAGTTGTCCGAACTACAAAGACAAATCCAGAGCACAAGGCTCTTTGGGCAAGGCGAGATAGCTCCGTCCATCCCTTTTTCACTTATGAAAGAGAGCACGAGGAAGACCTCTACCTTCCTCGAGAGCAATATACAGTGCGAGAGCAATACGCCTTCACACCTGCTATCTATCAGGACCACTCATTGAGGCCAAAGCCCCGAGAGAATGCTGCTACCCCTAACAGAGGGATGTGTCCTATAGAGATCTTGGATCACTACGACCGAGATTTTTATCTAAGAGAGGCGTCTAGGCCTTCTAGACATGAGGCGGTGGGACCAACTATCGTAGAATCTATCGAATATATCACACATCTCAAGCAACTCACGCAACTTGAGCTCGAACGACTACCGTTAGAGGAACCGTACCATATTAATGAAGAGCACCTTCAGTGCCAGAAGGATGAGCTGTTCCAACACACTATGCAAGAAAGGACTCCAACCCCTCACATGCATAAGACAAAATATTTTGAGTGGCACAACCCATGGGGGGAAGATAGGTCATCGCGACCTCATCAAAAGCTACCCCCAACACCTCCTAGACGGGAGCGAGAGGCTACTCTCCCGATTCTGAAGCACCACCCCCGACACCTCCTAGACATGAATGGGAGGCCGCTCCTATAACCAATGACGGGTGCCTTCCTCGGACATCCACCCGAGGCTTATGAGCCACCCTTAGAAATTCATCAAGAAGCCTCTAAGGAATCAGAGCACGAAGAAGAGCGGGATGAACTGCCCTACCAAGGCATGGGGGGTGCCATCTGGCCACCCCTCCATAAGCCCCAAGTTCCTCAACAAGAACCAACCAAAGAGGAGGAACTCAAATCTCCCGATACATGCAAAGCACTAGAGCACTTAGAGTTGGTAGAGACCAAGATTTTGGAGCTCCCAAGGCCCAACTTACATAAGGCTCCTTTCGAAGAGGATCAACCTTTAACCATAGGGCTACCTGATGATGCAGTCCTCCATGTCTCAGAATCTCTAGATTCTGATGAGCTGTACTCACTAGTTGAAAGTGAAGATGAAACAGACATAGCCCACAACAATCACATGCGACAACATCGGCATCCCATAAAATTTGAAGAAGCATGTCAACAGATAAACATAATACTAGGGCATGAGTGGCGTGTTAACCCACCGCAGTGGGACCAAGCATTACATCCGCCACGTTGGGCACACAAAGAGCAACTTCCACCAAGAGACATCATAGCAACATCAGTGCCGCGGGCGGACCCTGTCCTCATCTCCGTGCATAGGGCCGATCCATTCATGCCCATACCTCTAGAGCCAGATCCGGAGTGCAAAGACCATCAAGTCGAGGGGTACCTCTATCCCCTGAAGAACCATAATCCAAACCAAAAAGCTCCAAGGATTATCGCAATCCCTTGGTCACCCAAAAAGCTCCAAGGATTATCGCAATCACTTGGTCAAAACCAAAAAGCTCCAAGGATTATCGCAATCTCTTGGTCACCCCAAAAAGCTCCAAGGATTATCGCAATCTCTTGGTCACTCCAAAAAGCTCCAAGGATTATCGCAATCTCTTGGTCACCCAAAAAGCTCCAAGGATTATCGCAATCTCTTGGTCACCCAAAAAGCTCCAAGGATTATCGCAATCTCTTGGTCACCAAAAAGCTCCAAGGATTATCGCAATCTCTTGGTCAATCCAAAAAGCTCCAAGGATTATCGCAATCTCTTGGTCACCAAAAAGCTCCAAGGATTATCGTAATCTCTTGGTCACCCAAAAAGCTCCAAGGATTATCGCAATCTCTTGGTCAATACCAAAAAGCTCCAAGGATTATCGCAATCTCTTGGTCACCCCAAAAAACTCCAAGGATTATCGCAATCTCTTGGTCAATCCAAAAAGCTCCAAGGATTATCGCAATCTCTTGGTCACCCAAAAAGCTCCAAGGATTATCGCAATCTCTTGGTCACCCAAAAAGCTCCAAGGATTATCGCAATCTCTTGGTCACCAAAAAGCTCCAAGGATTATCGCAATCTCTTGGTCAATCCAAAAAGCTCCAAGGATTATCGCAATCTCTTGGTCACCAAAAAGCTCCAAGGATTATCGCAATCTCTTGGTCAATACAAAAAGCTCCAAGGATTATCGCAATCTCTTGGTCAACCCAAAAAGCTCCAACGATTATCGCAATCGCTTGGTCAAAAAAAAAAATCAAGAAATTCAAAAAAACAAAACAACAAAAATCATCAAAAACAACAAATATTTGCATCTCAATTCTAGGCATACTCAAATTCATCAAAAAATTCATATTCTCGCACCTCATCTTCACCTTCACCAAAAACAATCCATCAAAATTACAAAAATATATAGCTACATTAAGCATTGCATCCATACATTGCATATTTGTAGTCATATAGGTCAAAGGCACCATAGCTGTAATAGCTCGATAGTCCATCTTGTTCCGCATTGTCTCATGTTACAAAAACAACAAAAACACCATGTATAACTTTTACCACACTACGGTCGGTGGTGCGGGAATGTACCAAGAGTTTCAGTGATTCGGTCATCATTTTCCTCTTTAGCCATGTAGTGTACCAAGTCGAACAGATTTTACAAAGGTAGAGTCATACTTGAAATACACCTTGTTACGTAACATCCCAACACAAATCAAAACACTAAAATTCCCAAAATTGTGTGAACGAAAGACGAAAACTGCAAAATAATCTAGGTCACCACAAGCGAAACGGTTATCTTGCTCATCCCCCTGTGCGAATGACCCCTAGAATGCTGAGAGTTGGCAAAAGGACAAGCTTCCTCCCTACCCAATTCCCTAAGAATCCCTAAAGTTCTCAATAGTTGCAAAAAAACAAAAATTTGCAAAATGTCAAAACTCAAAAATTTGACAAACTATAGTGCACACATCAAAAGGCACAAACAACAGTGATTTTCATCACTCCATATCCCCAATCCCTTGCTCGAAAGAAAAACCAATCAAAATAAACAGTGATCTTATCACTACAAAAGAGCAAGTATCCCAATACAATTGAAAAAAAAGAAGGGAGTTGACCTTGAATCCCTGGAACTCTCAGCATTCTGTAGGTCATAAGGCAAGCTTCAATACCAATTCGGTTGATAGCCTATGAAGTAAACCTCCCGCATGACGATATATCCGTCACATTAACTTGCGTACGAGATCAATGTTTGCATGTGGATGAGCTAGCTTATGGCATCCTGGATTACACCGCGGATTAATCTTAGTACATACAACAAAGGAATTCGTGGAGCTAATTAGGTGATCCTCGGTACGAGTTCGGTTGAAAGCCCATCCGGCATCGGCGGTATCCTAACAAATACCACTAAATGAACTCAATTGCACACACGGGGATGTGAAATAACTCGGTCAAAAACAAGTCCGATTCATACCTTGGTCAAAAGTCTTGTAAGATAAAGTACAGTCGTGGCTAGTGAGCTAAAACCGTCTGAGTCTCAGAAAACCTTAGCTACATTTCTAAACCAACTGCGCTACTTTTCATCTTTGCAATACCATCAAAAAAAAAAAAAAAGAGAAAAACCACATGTATACAGACAAAGTCACACATCACAGCAATCACCTAAAAACAAAATAAAAGAGTTCTAAACAGTCTATGGTGCCATAGCCAAACATCATAAATCCCATTCATCCATCTCATCTCCGCATATCACATATAAATCAAAAACATTTGCATTCATCATAGCATATGCATCCATCAAAATAAATCAACATGCATACATCCATATTCATCAACCATCATGCACAAGATCAAAGAAAATCAAAACAACAAAAACAACAAATAAATGCAACACAAAAACAAAAAGCAATAAACATTGCCGGACACAAGTGCTCTTGCACTTAACCTCTTGGCATAGAAAAACTGATGTCAGGGTCTACATTGTCACTATCCTACTCCCTAAGAAGGCTAACATAGCCGGACCGCTCCACGGGAAGACGGATTTTTGACAATTTAATCCCCAAACGGTGTCACAAAAAAAAAAAAAAAAAAACAACAAAAACAATAAAAAATGCAACACAAAACAAGCAATAAACATTGCCAGACACAAGTGCTCTTGCACTTAACCTCTTGGCATAGAAAAATTGATGTCGGGGTTTGCATTGTCACTATCCTACTCCCGAAGAAGGCTACCATAGCCGGACCGCTCCACGGGAGGACGGATTGCCGAGAATTCAATCACCAAATGGTGTCACAAAAACAACAAAAACAATACAAAATTCAACAAAAACACAGCAATAAACATTGCCAGACACAAGTGCTCTTGCACTTAACCTCTTGGCATAGAAAAATTGATGTCGGGGTTTGCATTGTCACTATCCTACTCCCGAAGAAGGCTACCATAGCCGGACCGCTCCACGGGAGGACGGATTGCCGACAATTCAATCACCAAATGGTGTCACAAAAACAACAAAAACAGTACAAAATTCAACAAAAACACAACAAAAACATTGCCGGGCATAAGTGCTCATGCACTTAACCTCTAGGCAAAGAAAATCGATGTCGAGGTCCAAATTATCGCTCTCCTAGTTCCCCAAGAAGGCTATCATAGCCGGACCGCTCCACGGGAAATAGGTTTTCGACGATTTCACCTCATTATGACATCACCAAAAGGGTTAACACCCACCAAAAATAGGTCCATATGTTGGAAAAATTGCACACGCTTAACGGTAAACCCTCTAAAGGCAAACCTTGCACAAGTCATCTTGGGTCAAGCGACTCGTCGCTTCTCTCACGAAGGTCATTCCCTCATCGATTCGTCGCTTGAGGGGGTAGTCACACTTAGTCACCAACCAACAATCACACACCCAATTAAGGAAAACGACATGCATTCAAAGAATCATTGACAAAGACAATCACGCTCTTGCTTGGGGCAGTAAACAAGCAACAATCAAATCAATCAAACACTTGGCATTTCGTGAATCATGAACACAAGGTTCCCCCTGAGGATAAAAACGCCCTTCACTTGTTCATGACTGATCAATGTCTAAGTTCAAGATTTCGTGAATCATGAACACAAGGTTCCCCCTGAGGATAAAACGCCCTTCACTTGTTCATGACTGATCGATGTCTGAGTTCAAGTCACACCTCACCAAAACAGGTTAATACTTGAAATCAAATTCCTTAGCTCGTCAGAAGCAAGGATTCAAGAATGCATGCCCTTTCCATACTTGGGGCATCAAAAGTTGGTTAGGTTACCAAGAAACCCTAATCATTAGTGCTTTGGTTATCTATTTTTGCTCAAGACTTGCGTCACCCGTAGCGCTTCCCAAA